>OX465388.1:8750000-9375000 GCA_950005105.1 Lycophotia porphyrea | reverse complement strand
TATATTCTGCTTGTTATGACTAGAGATTTCCATTGTCAAGTTTTTTGTTTTTATTGCAGACACATAACTTGACTGATTCCTTTTTGATTTAAATGTTATTATGTATGTATTCATTACAGTCATCATTGGAAACAAAAGAGTACATGGTGCATGAGCTGCCACAAGTGTTAGAGGTACCGCAAGACCGGCTGTGCCTTATGGCCGCCTTACTTGGTGGGACTATCCTCTCCGAGCAAAGCTTAGTTGATTTCTATAAACGTTTGGGAATCACACCAAAAAAGGTGCGCAATCATTTTAATACTGCATTATGTTTCAATTCTTTTTTTCTTTTCTCTATAAATAGTTAAACGTTTTTATCATAATTTTGCTTTTATAGAAAAAATAAAACGTTTATTAAGGTGAATTTTTGAGACACATTGGCTGTTTCCACTAACCATGGTGCCCACATTCTGGAAAGTCATGGAAAAGGAAAAGTTAGGGGAGCTTAAGGTGGTCAATGAAATAGACGGGCCCATTGCACGCGTAGCGTGACAGTCATGGCGTGTTGGATATTCAGGGAATAATTGATACTCTGTCCCAAATTTTCTAGTAATTGTAAAATGAGGGATATATTGAATTCATTTTTATATTTTAGTCTGTTGGGACTAGATAGAGCTTGAATTCATTATATCTCTTCCCAACCTTGGTCCGTTGGTTCCGCGGACCGCGTAAATTTTTCGAGCTCGCTTCGCTCCCTCTGCCAAACTTGTTCTTTTTACTAATTTCAACAAACTTATTCTTATTTCTGTATGGATCAAGAAAACCCATTCTATTCCAGGCGGGGTTAAATATTATTCGAGCTCACTTCGAACGCAGTTGCATTCTACATCGTCGTAACCTTAAAGTTTTTTCTATCCTATTTAAAACGGGGTGCTTCGATATTTTTCGAGGTCACTTCTCTCGCTCCTGCATACTGAATTCTGTTTACTATTCTCAGGAAACTAATCTTCAGTATTTGATAAAAAGCTAATGAGCTTGTTGTCTCACAAGAGTTAATTTCTATTTGCATGGAAAACCTTTCGTCTCACTTCATGGTTTTAAAATACTTTGCCGAAGACGATGTTGAAAAATGTTCGTGTATCTTGCCATGCACAAGATCCACCAGAATTCACTTCGTAAGAAGAAAAAGTCTCATTGAACTCTTGCGTTTGCATCCTTAAAACAAGGTCATGATTTGGTGGAGTTTTGGATATTAGTCCAAAATGAATATCAGACTTAAAATGAAAATCTCGAAGAATTCTCATTCCTCTTGCACTATCTTATTTGTGTGAAGCCGGATTTTCAAATTTATACTTGTGGGTCAACACTATATAAAACCTCTGCTTTTTCGACTAGCTAGGGCGCCGAGGCAAACTATTGAACCTGTAAGTGTGCCGCGCACTGAAAAACTTTGGGAACCTGGTCCAAGGCTTTCAAATCGTATAACTATGATAATCATAAATAAGTTTTGACTACACTGGAAGCCGACCCGAACTTAAGTAGTTTGGGAAAAGGCTCGACATCATTATCATGATGATATTGCATTATTTAGTTATTTTAGGACAATAATTGTTTTTGTCGTTGGAATTCAAAACTTGCCAAAATTCTTGATTAGGCTTTTTTAAATGGCAGAATTACTGTCCCGGTTATCAGCAGGAAGCCGCTAGGGATTCTTTTTGTATGGATACTGCGTCACTAAATTTCCCCACTGAGAAACTTATAGCGAAACAGGTTTGATTGCATATGGGTTAGACATTGCCTGACCTGGTGTTGCTAAGCTTGACGTTAGTGTAAACGTGCTTAAGCAATACTTATTTTGAAAGAGTCGTTTATTTTGTCATCAAAAAATAAGTTGATAGTAAGTGTAAAATATTTTCAGCAGCAGGTTCCTCCAGAAGGTTTAGTAAAAGCCATTTGTCAATATGTCCGAGAATTGCCTTCGTCTGATGTAGATGCTGCATGCATTGATGTATTTGGTGACCTTAATGATCTCCGAGCTGCCAAACTGAAACAAGCTGTACAATATTATTTGAATGGTACTAAAGATGGATTTTTAAAGTACAGAACTGCATCTGGTAAGACAATATTCGTGAGAATATTAATTTCATTTTTCATGATTTCTTAATCAGTTTTAAAAACAAACAATATAATTAATTACATTTTAATTTCAGGCCGTCGTCCCAAGAGTAACAAAAAAAATCAAAAATCTGAAATTAGCCCGCAGACAACTCTTTCCGACTTAGACACATCTAAACTGGCAGCAGAATCGTCTGAACACGAGGTTTATATTTTATTCTAACAAGTATAGAATTGCTATAGTCATCCACGCCTTTTACATCGTCATCAATACCATTGGCATCCATTGGCAAAACGTCATATATTTTTGCATGATCACTAGTTCTAAATTTAAATAACTATTGTCTAAGTGCAAGTGACCCATTTTTTAATCAGTTGTTTTATTCTCCCTATACCTTTTTGTATTTTACTCCCTTTGTTATTTACACTAAGCACTTCAGATAGTTAGAAAAACTGCAAACTCGATAAATTGCAGCAAAAAGGCTTGGACGACTACAAATTGGCAACGGCAAATGCATCAATTAACGCCGACTTTAGCATGGAAGAAAGACCTTCTGAGATACAACAGGGACTTGCGGCGGTATCATTGGAGTCCGGTGACGCGGGCGCAGCCAAGCAGCAAACTGTTCATCCGGCTGATAAAAATGAAAAACCACAAACTGCTCCTAAAGAGGTCTGAAATATGTTTTTGTGTGTTCTTGACTCTTTTAGGTTTGATAAATGTTAGTACAACTTGTGTGGTTCAAGCTTTAATTGGTGTGAAATGAGCCACTTAATGATGTGGTTCATTTGTCTTTCTAAGTTTCCCTAAGCTTATCTAGTGTACATTTAAAAATAACAAACAACCTTTTATGAACCTTTCGCTCCTCTAAGCTGATTTTAGTGTGGGTGTATGGTTCGATAAGAGAGGTGAACACTGCCCGACACTTATTTATTTAATAAAATAATATGGTGGCACATTTTACATCAAGTATTTGTTGTATGTTCATAGGGGCGCCCGAATTTGAAGCAGGTACCAAATGAAGACAATTGTCCCCCGGCTCCTGCTGAAGTATTACGTACATGTGCCGAGCGCCACGCGCGCGGTCTCATGCACCCTCAGATGTTGTCGATCCTGACACACCGTCAAGTAACCTTGCCGGTACTTATGGAGGATGATAATCACCGCGAAATACCGTCGATACATCATTTCTTTAGACCTATCAGGCAAAATGTGTATGCAATTTTGTATAACATGCATCATCATCGCTTTATGGCACAAAAGGCCAAAGGTAACCTACTGATTTATAACATTGTGTACTGAGACATGAAACATTGATGGTTGACGGTGCTTGTGTTTTTTTTAGAGGAAGGCTCAACAAGTTCTGTGAATATCGATCGCCCTTGTACTGTTCAAATATCCGAATGGATATATTCCCGCGTGAACCCTGGGAAGAGTCCTGAAACGGTGCCGGGAATCGTTCTAGAATGGCCTGTACCAACAGTGCAAAGGCTTTGGTTCGGGTGAGCTTATATCTTTAGGTATTTTGCTCATCTTTAGTCTACCTTCGTTTATGGACATACCTGCAAAGATGCTGAATGTAATTAATATTATGTAATTTTGAAAAAAAAAAAAGTATTCTTATTGTTTTTTCTACATTGCAACTCCTTACTATTGAATAGGAATAAAATATGTTGTTTTTATTCAACTTGTTACAGAACTGCCCAAGATGATAAATGTCGCCGCATGAGAGCATTCCTCTCTTGCATGCGCTCGGATACTCCATTGATGCTAAATACATCATACGTGCCGCAACATTTGCTTATTTTAGCTACTGTCTTAAGGTAAGACACTGCCATTTACTATCAATATATCTTTATTTAACAATATGCAGCATACAACTAAGCAAGTACTTATTGCTAACATCGTAATATATCTGAGAGATCCGTAGGCGTCTGTTATCGGTATTCAAATCGCACGAGTCCTATTTTGTTCTTTATAGTATTAGCATTCCGGTGGAAATTAGCTTGTGCAACAAGCGTGTCTGTGTATCGTATCGTATATACAGTCAAAATCTGTTATAACGACATCGAAGGGACTACTCATATTGAGTCGTAAAAACCGATAGTTGTAACAACCGGTGACAGGTATTAATAGGAATTGGTCCGTTTATTGGCACATTATTTGACCTTTGATATTTAAACCACTTTAACAAAGCTTCCTCAATCTTCGTATGCCGCGTTGTTCTGGCTCGTTTCATTTTCAAAAAATTCTGTCGTAAAGGATTTTCTCCCTTTCTTTCCAAATGGTTGAAATTGTCGAGTGTGATAAACCATATTCTTTTGCCAGGCCTTTGTTTGGAATTCCTTTCTCTAGCTTTGAAATAATACGCGATTTTTCTTCGATATTGATTTGTTTTCTTTTTTGCGACATGTTACAATTTTCACAGTTAACTTAACAATATGTTTTGGTGCGTCTTGTGTAAAGATAAGTAACAAACTGACTTAAGAGATATGACGAAGCGGGCCTTGAGGCTACAGCATGCATGTGCTTTGTTTCTAAGAATTACAAAAGACCCTAAACTTTGTTTACTTTTACGATAATAGCCATTGACTATTATACTGTGCCAGATGTGGATACAGTTACCTATTCAAATTGTTTACAATACAGCTGAGCCGGTCGTTCTACAGATATAATTCTCCGAAAACATTAACCAAATGTGGTCGCATAATGCGGTATGTCGTAGTAAACAATGTCGTAAAAAGCAATGTTTTCGATAAGGCGGTCATATAACATTCAGCCAGGACCTTTGATTTTGGTCAATTTAACCGGTATATTGTTCTAAACGATGTCGCCATAAACGGTTTTGACTGTATATGTTAGTTTAGGTCTTTCTGTAGTTGTGCCTATAGGACCTACACACCAATTTATTTTCAATTTATTAAGTGAGACTTTCTCTTGTAAGAACAGTTTAAAACTTTTTTTTCACCTTGTTCAACAATTTACAGATTTATTATGACATCTCAAATTCAAATTTTGAGGCGCCAGGAGTTGGATGCATTTTTAGCTACAGCTTTCTCTAATGATCTCATGAATGCACTTCATTTGCAAGAAATGACCGTAAGTGTAAAAAGTGTCAGTAACGTTCTATAATTTTATACCCCTATGACCGACAAACATAAAAGTGTTGTGACGTCACTTCGCAAATATCGACGTCGTCACCGGAAGAGTTATGAGAATGTGATATGAAGATTTTGCCCTGCGAAATCGCACCGCTATTATGTGTGTCGGCACTTATTAATCACCGCTGTAATGTGAAGCGAATAATGTAATGAATATTTTAGGTGAACGGTATAAACTCTCGTGGCGTGCAATTGGGTGCGCTAGTGATGGCGGGAGCGGAAGCGGCTCTGCTAGCCAACGACGCGTGCGGCGCTCCCGTCCCGTGGCTGGTGGCGGCGCCGTGGCTGTACTTCGACGGCAAGCTGCTGCAGCGCAACCTGCACCGGGCCAACCACTGCAAGCACCTCGCTCAGCTCTGCGATAACCATCTGGATACGGTGGTGAAGGTCAGTCACCATTGAATTTGACTAAAATCCTACTATTTTCTATACAACAAGTGTGTACGGTGCACGTTCATGGGTTTGGTCCTTCGAGCCAGATAACATTTATGTCTGAACTAAACATTTATGTCTGAAAAGTGTGGTCGAACAACAAACCGATCAACTTTCTGTATGGGACCAACATCGTAGATTTCATAGAAAATTGCCAATGGTCCTTTTTCAAAGCTTGCCTTTATTGGGAGACGCGGACGAAGTGGTAAAAAGGACTTGAACTTGGCTTGACACGGTACCGCGTGTCTAGCCGATTCAGTGCGATGGTAGTTTTTTTCAAACTATAGCGCCTGGCGGCGAACAAATTTTTCGTGGCTCCTCTAAGGCGCCAAGCGCCAGGGACTTTCATGGCTCCTCTCGTGCGCCACCCGCCATGAAATGTAACTTATCGCTTTTTCGTCGGATTCCACTTGTTATTGTTGTAGTCGCAACCCAACAGCGAACGTGAGCGGTTTTAAAAGTTCGTTTCAAGTGATTACATGTGACTAAATACGTGTATAAATCGAAATGGAAGGTAAGTGACTTATTTAATCAGGTGTCGTAAACCTTTTGGTATATGTTTGGCTCGATTAGCTGATCCATTATTTTTGTTTATTAAAGAACAGGATATTACCATGCTAGTCGTGTAAAACGCAAATATTGCTATTTTATAGTATTTCATAAACAAATAAACGTTGTATTAATTATAGCTTTTGAATGAAATTCTTAATAAATAAAATATTTCTTTATGTAATTAATAAAAAAATCCAATGGAGTTTCACTCGTAATCTGAATCAAATTCATTAGTGTCACTATCCTCGATTTCATTTTTTTAAAGGCGACAGCCAGTTACCGAAACGTTAGTTACTTGTAAATATATTTTTTTACATAACCAAAATAATTCGGTTTCCGTATCATAATGAATGATTTTTACTTTGGCCAGAGGCTAAGTGTTGCCATACAACGTGGCAACGCCGCCAGTCTCTTGGGCACATTACCATCTGACACCGTTGAGGAGGAGTTTTTCGATGCCCTTTTATAGTTTGTTGTTAGTTTATCTATTTTAGTTTAATAGTTTTTAATTATCAATGTATATAGTTTTTATCAATCGTCGAATCCGACTCGGCTGGGCAGCGTTCGGGAAGTTGCGTGGTATCTTCTCGTCCAACTTACCGCAGTGTCTCAAGACGAAAGTCTATGACCAGTGTGTGTTGCCAGTGATTACATACGGGACCGAAACGTGGTCGCTCACAATGGGCCTAATTAGAAAGCTTAAAGTCACCCAAAGGGCAATGGAGAGGGCTATGCTCGGAGTTTCCTTGCGTGATCGAATCAGAAATGAGGACATCCGCAAGAGAACCAAGGTTACCGACGTAGCCCGAAGAATTGCCAAACTTAAGTGGCAGTGGGCAGGGCACATTGCTCGCAGAACGGATGGCCGATGGGGCCGTAAAGTTCTGGAGTGGCGACCGCGAACCGGAAGACGTTGCGTTGGAAGGCCTCCCACTAGGTGGACCGATGACCTGATGAAGGTTGCAGGGATCCGCTGGATGCGAGTCGCACGGGACCGGTCAATGTGGCGACACTTGGGGGAGGCCTATGTCCAGCAGTGGACGTCTATTGGCTGAAATGATGATGATGATGATGATGATAGTTTTTATATTGAAAAGGTTTACAACTCCTGAAGTATGCGTTTTCATGCAATATCCCGAAGCTAACACTGGAAACGTAATCTGCGTGACAAATAAGGACACATTCATTTACGGATAACCACTGAAAAATGGTGTTTTATCCGAGTTTTACAGGTAAACATTTTGGCTGCTCTCGGCCGCCACACGCCATTCACAGAAAATACCCATGGCGCCTCTACGGCGCATCCGGAATCGGCTAGATACGAACCAACATGATGGGACCGACATGACAACAACATGACAACATCGTAGATTTCATAGAAAATTGCCAATGGTCCTTTTTCAAAGCTCGCCTTTATAGGGAGACGCGGACGAAGTGGTAAAAAGATTTAAATGCGAAAGTGTGTTGATTTGATGATTGGTTCTTTCTTTAATGTTTATCTTTATTATACATAGTATAAAACTAAGTCGCTCCCGCTGTTTGTACGCTTAGATCTTTTAAACTTCGCAACTGATTGTAATGCAGTTTCCAGCAATAGATAGAGTGATTCAAGAGGAAGGGTTGCATTGCACCCGTTCGAAGCCGGGGTGGGTCGCTAGTGTGTTATAATTAAAAGACAGACCAATGTTCGCTTAGATATATCCTTGCAGGCGAGAGCGAAGCCGCTGGCGAAAACTAGTAATTTATGCTTTTGATATAAGTGATGTAAGAATTCGTTCGAATGCGTGAACAGGTGGAGCGCATGCGTAAAGCGATCCTGGAGGGCCTGGAAGTGGAGTTCGCGATGCCGCCGCTGCCGCTAGTGGCGGGCGTCGTGGGCGGCTCGCTCGGCGGCTGGACGCGCGGGCGCGGTCGCGGCGCGCGTCTCGAGATCGCCGGAGTTGTGGTTGGCCAGTGGGGTGGCGGCAGCTACCCAACGCGCACGCCGCGCTACCCGCAGGTGAGTCTCATCCACATGTGATGATTTTTCATTACGAGTTTTCGTACGTGGTCGACAACCCTAACCCTTAGAAGAATACAGTCAATATTTTTTTATTACAAAAGGATGCAAACGTTTTAAGTGTCGTATAACTCGTTGCAGGTGAGCTACGTGGGCTACACGCCGCCTCCCCGCAACGCGTACGGCGGACGCGGCTGGCGCGGCTCGCGCGGGGGGCGGGTGCGCGGGCGCGGGCGCGGGGCCGGCCTGGCGCCGCCCGCCGCCCGCGCCGCGCGTCGCTCCCGTCGCGAGCAGGACGAGCCCGCTAAGCCCGCCACTCTCACTGTTAACGGGTAAGATATTAAGCCAAAAAAGTTACCTCGTGGTACTGGGCACAGTGCGTTAAACAAACTTGAAACTTGCGCGTGGCGAAATCGTAAAACGATGAATGTCCATTGGTTTTTAGGAAGACTGTGAGACCGGAGGATGTGAGCCAGCAAGAAGAGGGTAGCCCACACGAGGACCCGTCAGCCCCCGACACCGATGCTGACGGTTAGTATCACTTTTTCCTACAGGACATGCTGCACATGGCAGAATTTTCTTTTTAGTATAGCAAATACGCACAAAAATTACAGATGAATCATGAGATTCAATGAAGAGGCCTTAGTGAAAACGCTGACTTGATCTTATGTATTCACTTTCTGTCTACAACATTCACGACATAATTATCTAAGAAAATTTTCGTTTCTAGGTGCCCAGCCCCAAAAAATTAAGACTGTTAAAAATGCCAAGAAGAATATGGGCAAAGGAAAGAAAAAGAGCTCCAGCCAGAAGTCTGATCCTGCTCAAACGCTGGAACCTAACGGCCCACTCGATAAGACTAAGGTGACTGCAGAGTAAATTACAGCAACCGCACATGACGACAACCAAATTACGGAATTTACAACCGAGCTTTCCTACTCAATCTTTTTTTTTATCCTTATGACAAGTTAAGGTGACAGCCAGACTTATTTAATGTGATGATATATTTTAGGTGGCGGAGCAATGCCACAATTCTGAAAAGGAACACATTGGTCAAGGTGATGCACCAGTTTCAAACTAAAGTATTGATTTCTAAAGGTAACTTCGTTATTGTTTAATTTTTATTTAGTATTGATTGATTTAAAATCAACTTAGTTTAGTTTTTTCGTGCTTGTGTTTTAATAGTTCAGTAATATTAATTTAATTTTTTGAGGAAAGCTTGCTATACCAATAAGTCATACAGGAAAAAATGCTAATAACATTTTTTCAATACATAACGGTTTAAAATCGAATCGGTAAATAACATACATAATACACAATCAAAATCCATAATGTGTTTAAACACTTCTTGGGAAAATACGTCGGAATGCGATTATTTTAGCACGTATTTGTGAGGTTGCATAATAATATATTCCTAAACGGGATAATAGCTAAATCTATTTTCGAGATTTGGTTATAGCTTGGATGGTGAGTATCCACCTTTTAAAAAGTATACGTGCCTGAAGATCTAAAAGACTTCCCTATTGTGAGACTGATTTTGTATTACTTTAATTGACACAATATGTGTTCAATTAATAATATTAATAAAGACAAGTGACATAATATTGAGGCCCTTTTTATGCCCCAATAAACCCTAATAAGACGAATATGGCTCGATTATTTTGTATTTTACTATAATGAGACCAATAAATACTGATTTAAACTGAAAAACAAGATCTATATTTCTAGAGAAATGATGTGACCAAAGGGAATTAGGTTCTATTAATTGAGGTAGCAAATGTCTCTTAGAGTAAATAATAAGGACCGAAGAGCACCCATTATTTGACAAGTGATATTTAAAATATAATTATATATTACTAAATTGACCTGTTGATTGTTAAGTCATGTTTTATTAAAAAGTGAGATGACTTAGTACTTCATATATTTTATTTTTAAGGTATGTGAAGTACTAAGTCAATATTATTTATTTACACATAGTATATTTACAATTTACCAAATCATAATTTTTTTACTTTTAAGATGGTTTGGTCTATGAAATCTCTTCAAAATAATTATTTGCAAGGAATATTATAATAAAATTTCAATAAACAAGCTGTGGCTGTTCACGCATTTGCATCACTATTAGAAATTAATTTCAAAAACCTTGAAGTTGATTGCATAGACTAAACCAAAATACTTTCAGACTTGTTTTTGGGATCTCTCGAGTCATTGTTTAGGCGTTATTAATGTGTGTGTGAATGTTGTGTTAAAATAAAACATGTCTGAATTACCTTTATATAAGACGATCTCTGCAGTGAATATAAAGGTACAGACGCCAGCACATTAAGATACTACAATCTGTCAAATTTCTTAAATACATTTTCAACTTTATCTCTAAAGTATTAGGCTGAAGGTTGGTTGGGAAAATCTAACAGTTTCGGGTAGCTTGACCTACTGGCGTCTGTACAACAGAAGATATCATTGTGGGAACTGTGATCACAAAAACTTAATTGTTAAATGTTCCAGTCAAGGGCGAAACTCTGGGAAATGGAACACTAATGTTAGTATAAAAAGTGCATTTATTGAATGATGTGGTGCTTACAAAATTGTGGGACTGCCTGAAACGAGTCTGAAACTCATAGATTTAAGTCTAACGATAAACGTTTATTAAAACTGAACGAGCATTCGCATTTTGATACTTCCACGTAATATAGGGTATTATTTCGATAGGAAATCGTAGATTTGTTATTAGTGATATATTTATATGCATTTTTGGGAATTTCAACATTGCGAATGTTCTTCAATTTATATGTATTTTTGTAAATTTGTTATATTGTTATACTTAAATTTAGCTGGAATGAGAAACATGGATATAAGGACAGTCTTACTAAATAACTCGAGTGGTGGAATAACTGTCGCAATTGGTTACGTAAATTTACATTCCATTCAGATCTTTCCAACGGTAATTGCACAGTTCACGCCAGTCGGGAATGGAACTAAATGAAGACTTTACAATTTTGAACGCTTTAAACCCTGGCCAGAACTAAACACAAAATATGTTGCCACAATAACATATAAATAAATATAATTGAATGAATTGAAAAATCAACTCATGATCAGAACTTGAGTGCTGTGCACACATGTATCAGCCACTACGCTGTTCTAAGACACTAAATGCAAATCAAAGTATATGCCTCTGACTTCGTAACGTCGCCACAATGTGGCAGGGGCGCTGGACCGTCGTCCTTCGCCCTGCAGCTCGAGCGTTCAACTTGCATGTGAACGCTCACATTGCAAAGTATTCGCAAACTGTCGCCCAGAGCGATATGCACTTTATATTATACATTTAAACATATAATTATTGCTTGCTTAATAAATAGACACCATGTTAGCGTTTAGAATTTTAACTTCAATGTATTTTGATTTGTTTAAGAATTATGTAAAACAATGGTAAAAGCATGTGAAAAATAATAATCGTATAATACGGGAGATAATGTTTTCTGATTATAATGTTAAATGTCACCACAAAAGGTTAATATTTTATATGTTACCGAAGCCTTATAATTTGGATTGTTCAGATTATCTTCAATATTCTCCATTTTCATGCTAAAAATTATCAAATACTTTTAAAAAACTAGTTGTTCAAAGGAAGGAAGTAGATTTTTATTTATTTCTTTTAAATCCATTATTCACTATAGTTTTAGATTATTCTCAACAATATAATAACTTTTACTATCTACATTTATAAATTTTGTTTGGTGACAATGGTCATGATTATCAACATATAATAATCAAAATATATTAGAATACTTGTCATGTTAAACATACATTTTCGTAATTGAAGTAGCAAACGTGGAACCGTGGCTTTTTGAAAACACTTATAACTTAGAACCTACGTACGTAAACCCGCAATGTGAAATTTTAAAATTGTTCATTACTTTAGACAATGAACATAAAAAAAATTTGGATGAAATTTAAATTGTAAAGAGTTGTATTTGTCTTCAAATAAAACGTTCCATTACTATACCAAGATATTTTATTTCATTCCTTTAATTGTAACCTTTTATGTACCTCAGTGACGGTGGTTTGTTTTGAATTAGCGATATGATTAATAACTACCTGAGCCGCATCCTTAATATCGTTGTATTGATGAAGCAGCCTCACTTGGACATATTTTTTCTCACCGAGCATTTGATCAAGTGCAGTTTCCGCCTCAATGAGTTTGTTGTAATGTTCTTTCATGCTTCTGGACATAGCTCAAATGATTGTTCCTGTTGAATAATAATTATTGTTCTTGTCAAATCAATAAACTTTAAGTTGTGTGTAAGTCGCAGTCCTTTGCTGGACATTGGCCTCCAGTGGCATAGCTAGGCGTGGGTGAAGCGGCCTCGCGCTCATGGCGTCGTGCTTAATGGGGCACCTTGGTCAAATAACAGAATTAGACTGAGGACCCAAGTTATTTAATCATAACAGTTTTAATTCACGTTTAAGAAATTCATGGCCCATTGCTCTAAGTTTTAACTAATTTTTCAATAAGTCTTGTTTCGTTTCTCAAAGATTAAAAAAATGGGCCCTCAATCCAGATGCACATGGATCTCAGCATTGATCTTGGGAATATGTATTCAAAGAAAAGAGCCTCGCTAATGTGACTTTGCCCACGTCTAGATAAGTATTTGTGATCAACAAAATAACGCTATATGGCGTGCTGTTTGGCTTCAGGGACCAAAAATATGGGCTCTAGGAGTGGCAAGGTTTCAACTCAAGGCTAAGTTTTGAGTGCCGGATGGCCGGAGCAGCCGATCGGCCGCGGCGTGCAACGGTACCGGGTTCGATGCCCGGCCCGCTCCCACGAAGGGTGTATGAAATCTGGAAGTAGGGCTACTTCCAGATTTCATATTACTTACCTATTCTTTCACACCCATTCTTTTCCTTAGTCCTATCCTATTTAATATCTAAAAGTTAAGAAAAAAATCGTTTTGGCGTTCTCTCATCACCACCCGTCCAGCCATCACGTAATACATTACGTGATCCCTACAGGGACTATCAAGCTTTCGTTGGGGCTCCCGAGCCCAGATTAACATGATTTATACTCGTATTGTACGTATCCAATCGTTCTCGACGCGGCATAACATTACCACTTCATGATGTAACCACCACCACCCCCACTACTGGAGCAGCTAGCGCTCAGGATCGGCCATGCATGTATTTCAAGGAAAACTATTATTGATATGATTTTTAGCCCTTCCTTTGGTTTATAGCGGTTATATTATTAATTTAAACTCAAGACACTTCCATCCCATCCTTATCAAATATCTATGCCCCAGCCAAGGAGCTAAATATTCTTGTATGCAATTTTTTTTAAAGGTTTAGGGTATAATAGGTAAAAAAAAAAGTATGTACAAAATGAAATATATTTTATTCAAGATTATTGATGTCAACTGGTTCACTGACACCCATAGCACAAGCTAGCATGCTATTTATATGTCTGCCTTCTTCAGCTTTAAAAACATATCCACTCGATTTGTCCACTAATTTTCTAATATTTAGTAAACTCTCTGCTTTACATAAATTGACCAATTGAAAAGTAACTAAACTATAATCTTCAATTATGGAGACAAAAGCACTGTTTAATTTCTTGTATTTACTTGTAAATGCATCAGTGTCTAGACTGTCTAGCAAATAATTCAAATCAAGCACTTCTGTATAGAAGTCTATCCCGAACTGCAACTTATCCATATGTTTCTTTAATAAATCAGCCTTTGTTAATAAATTGATATGAGGCAATCCAATTTTTAACATAGCATTAAGTGATAACATTAGAGCTGCAATAAATTTTCCGGCATCAGAACAATGGTGTGAATCCACTAAATGCATGACACATAATTGTATGTTTCCATTTTTAGCAAGTACAGAAAATATGTTGCTCAAACTTTTATGATGACAATACAGTTCTACTTGTCCTGGTAAATCAAATATAAAATTTGTGTAATTGTCACCTTGGATTTGATTCAGCAACCAATCAATATTTTTCTCTAAAAACTCCATACAGTATAGCAGGGCTCCATTAGGACCAAGATTGTGTTGATCCATCACTTCCTCAAGAGCAATTAATTGTCTGATGTCAATATCCGGTTTGTAAGATGTTATATCATTGGCTGGATCTAAATTGATGACTATAACATTTCTTCCCAATTTCCGCAACAGTTCTGCCATTTTGCAACAGTAAGTTGTTTTACCAGCACCTGGAGGTCCCAAAACCAGTTGACCATAATATTTTTGTACAGACTTAAATCTTTTAGCACTTAATGCAGTCATTTTAAGATTCTGCTGCTTTGCTTCTTAAATCTAATATTATGTCTTTACAGGCTTTGACTGTTTCAACGTCATATGATTTAAGATTTATAAAAATACAAAGTGGCTTTGTAATTTTTATTGCTTCTGCCAAGTATCTCGCTGCAACTTGCTGCTCTTCTCCTGTAGCACCAAAAATAACCTTTGTTGTATAAATATCATTAGTACCTAAAGGACTATGAACTTGATCTTTATGTATCATTAACATGCTTCCAATCTTCTGATACTGAGATACAATAAGCATTATTTTATCAGAATACTCAGCATAGACTATTTCTGTAGGAACATCATCTATATCTGCAGCTATGGATTTGAACAACTGCTGTTCACTTTCATTTGGTATTTGTTTTATAGTTAAACTTTTCATAATATCTAGAAGTTCCATATTCACAGATATCTAAAAGAGAAAAGTTAATTGAATCTCTGATAATTTTTGTATAAATATATTAAATTGAGTTTTAAGGTTGTTTTAAAGGCATGCTGTTGTTGTTACAAAAGTTATTAACAACGCAAAATAAACAATATTAGCTGCAATATACTTATTTTTTTTCATAAGTCTGCAAAAATTGAAATTGATCCCATTCATAAAAAAATTGAAGTGGGGCAATATTTGAGAAGAATATCAAGTTAATTATTGTTTTGTTGAACATAATACTCTGCATATAATTGTATAATAAATATATGTGTGGAATACTCAGCATGTGAATGATTCAAAATTTCAGAACAGCCATGGCTCCAATATTAATCAATGGTTGTGAGATGTGAATCAATAGCTGTTGAGACTGCAGCATTGTTTAAGACTGCGCAACAGATTTGATATCATTTAATTATTATAATTTATTTTGTCTATGTAAATACATTATTAATAAAAAAAATGGTACTAAAATCTAAATGTTTTGTCTACTGGTAAAACTGTAAGTAAGTACAGTTTATACTTGACAATATTATGGCTTTACGAACTGAGAAAGTTAATTAGCGAGACTACTTTTTAACTAGACAATTCGAATAAAAGTTGAATACCGGTAAAACACATAATTCTTTATTAAGAAAACAATGACATGCATGAACGATAACATTACTTGTCCGTTTTGAAGCCAGTTTTAATTATTGTTTGTTTGCACATTTACGTACCTACCTTTCAACTTTATTTTCTGATGTATTTTTCTGGTCGTTAATCTTGTTGACAATGAACCAAAGATCTAGATCATCTAGCCCGCCTGCAGCTTTTAAAGATAATTTGATTAAATTTTTAGCCTATGATTTGCTTCAGTTGCTTGAGGTTGCGTTTTTGATGACAGTTTATGAGAAATGACACTTGAAATTGGAATTATGACATGGCATGGCAGAAAATGTAGTTGGCTGCGTCCGTTTTTTGTGTATGGCATTGGATGTTGTTCTCCAGCCAAAGGCAAACGGTTTAAAACCTGTGAGGTACGGGTAGACAGTAAGGAACAGGATGGTTGGAACATTGACTGTGTCCCAAAGAGCGTAATAATTATTTGGGAGCTGTGTTCCATTGAACCAAGCCTTAGCAGATCTGTTCAATAAAAAAATAATGTAAAATGAAAAAAATATTAACTGTAATAACATGTACTAAAAGTAACTAGCGTCATTCTTATAGGAAAGGTATAGGCCCAGCCCTGGAGCACAATTTAATTATGAAAATAAAAATTATAATGTTAACCCATTGTAATAAAAAAAAACTTAATTTATTTATTTAAGGTGTAACCCTGTAAGTCCATTTAACCCTATTGAATGACTTTTTCATGAAATATTCATTGAATAGGGTACATGAACTTAGAGGGTTGTATTGATGATTTTCATGATTGTAATTCTGTAACTATACATACGTTTTACTGGCGTGACTCATTTTTCATCAGCGTACAACCTGGCACAATAGCTGGGCGTTAACTCGTTAATCGTTAATAAATAATCGAAGTTAACATTTTGACTAACGGATTAACTTTCAAGTTAACTTTAAAAAATGTTAAGCAACTCGTTAACTTCCGTTAAATTTCTTCAAGTCCGTTAATCGTTAATCCATTACCTAATATTTACGAAGCACCGCGCTTCGCCACACCGCCGCCGTCGTTAAAACATGTTCTGACAAGTTAGTTCGTGCCGGGCGACAAGTGTTGCACGGCGCGTGCCGCGAGTGAAACAACTAGGTACCTGTTTAAGTATTGTCGGTGCGTGTAAGTGAGAAAAAAAACTTCCAGAACCCAAACCAACAGTTTTTATAAGTAGATCATTAGCGCAACGATATAGGATATCCAATTTTAATCACGTGTTAATGGTTTAACGATTAACGTTAACTTGCGTTAAATCTTCCGAAATGTAACGCTTTAACGTTTAACTTTTTTTAGTAACAGATTTGCGATTAATTAAGTTAATTATTTGTGCCCCGCTATGTGAATGTGTGTGACTTGCTTTGTTTGGTTGTTTTTGCTTCCTATTCGTTTGTAGCATAGGATATCTTTGTGGCTGAAGAACAATCCCAACGAGTCACACTGACACGATTGGGTGTGACTCGTTGGGAACCCATTGTCTCTGTGTGTGATCGTCAAACTCCCGAAATGTGCTATAAATATTTACGTCGCCTCCCGTAAAAAGTGGCACAAGAGGGGTTTGAATTTAATGGGCAGCCTAATTTCCACCATTTTAATTTTTTTCGAAGTTGCGGCCACGCGTAAAACCTAGTATCAATCATTAGCTGGCATCAATACAAACAAGTTTTGTATGAGATAAAGTGTTCTAGTGTGACTTTTCCGAAATATAAGCTTTTGAAGTTGTACTAAAGATTTGAATTGAAACCAGCTGTGGATTAATACAGGTTTTAAGCGTGGCAGATACTTAAAAAAAAAAATATGGAAGTTAGGCCGACCAGGCTTCATACAAAAATCTTCCGAGCCCTTTGTTCGGTGATTCGCTCTTTTGCTTCCTCCGTAGCTTATTTCTCTATCCTCTATGACTTCAGTCCACTGTCCGCAATGAAATAATTTGATATACAACCTGGCAACCCTGAATTTTTACATTGACAACTTTCAATTTTCCCTTATTCTGGTAACATTATGTAAGTTGTCTGACAGTTTTGTTTTCTCTTGGCTTGTCAAATTGTGACAAGATGGTACTGTATAGTTTTTATATTTAAAAAATCTAAATTAATCTCGTAAATTAGATAACATTTTCATCTATTTTTTAAATAACCACTTGTGAATTAACTATGTAAAATTAAAATTACGCATATTAGTGGTCTTCTGATGGGTTTTTCAATCATAACCTGTAAATGTTGATTTCAGACGAAAGGTACTTCGAGCTTTGGTAAGCGTCGTAACAAGACACACACCTTGTGCAGAAGGTGTGGCAGGTCATCGTACCACATCCAAAAATCCAAATGTGCACAGTGCGGATACCCCGCAGCTAAGCTGCGTTCTTGTAAGTACACTTAATACCGGCCTTGTTAAGTTCTAGTGTTGTGTGAAACAATATAGGTTATTACATCGAATAAATTGATTCTTGAACATATACTTGTGGTAATAACCATATATTCTTTAGTAGTTAACATTGTTATTGTGGGTGGGCCCACACATGTCTGCTACATCTGAGGCTTTGTCTGACAGTAGTTACTGATGCATGTAAAACATAATATGATTTCCCAGTATGTCTATGTACACTATTATAGAAAAAAATATCAAGGGTCTTGTTGTTGCCCCTTTTGTCACTGACCTGCATAAAAAAGCTAAATTAGACATTTGATCTGTTACTGATTAACTATAGTATTAAGGTAGCTATATACTCTCGGGTGTACCCGACAGGTATACCCATTTGGACAAACTTCAGCTGCCTTTTGAGGAAACCTGCACATACATGCTTCAATTCATGTTTTTTTAGTTCCTTAAATAATTATATTACTGTACTTGTTAGTTGCCAACAAAGTGTCAAGTAGTTGATATCAGGGTTGTTGCTGATGCATTTTTTCACATCAACAGATGCTGATCTTTTATAATTGATATCAGCAAGTGCTGATGCTGATTCTCATTATTTTCTTTAAAAAAAAACGGAAAGCGTAGTTACCATTGTAAAAATACATCTAAAAGTTGCATCGTTTGTTGACTTTCATGCGCAATAACGAATTATAACATAATGAGACAAGTTTGTGTTTGTATGCAATCGCAATCCCCACGGTCGACCCTTTGATTTGTCAAAACACGCAAACAAAAACTACACATTATACAAGCCCTGCCCCCTATGCCGTCATGTCACAGCTCGAATTTTAGCATTAATAATCAGCATTGTTCAATGCTGATGCTGAAGTTCAGCGGATGCTGATGTTCGCAACAACCCTAGTTGATATTGCTGCTTATATCTGAAATACAGATTTACCCTGGTATTCTCTCTTTTAACAGTTTTTATTTGCGGAACATAAAAAAATACTGGTATTCAGCTGGCGTCTGTTTGACTGGAAGCCAACTCCAACATTATTGGGAAAACGCTTTGTAAATGATAATGATATTTGTGCAGTAAATCCTACTCTGATTGAAGAGATATTTCCAATTTAGAATGTTTCTTTGTAAAATGTAGGTACACTAAGTTGAAATCTGATTATGATAAATGTCTTATTAACATTTGTTTGATCATGTAAATTCATACATTTAATTCCAAATAATGTCTTATAAGTTGCCAATCCATTACTGAGAAAAACCAAGCTTTGTAAATATAGGGCATCTTTATTTCTCCTGAAAACCAACACTGGCCTTAGTCTAGAAATAGCTACTGTCTATTAGGTCTGAATTGCTCCACTACTGTGCACTGATCCTAAGCTTTTCCCCTACTCTTTTTCCCTACAGGTAGCCTTACACATGGATTTACAAGCCCAATTGAATATTTGAACTAGAAATAGCTACTGTCTATTAGGTTTGAATTATTTTAGCGGGGCTTACACGCCATGCTCCTCCACTACTGTGCACTGATCCTAAACTCTACCCGTACTCTCTTTTTCCCTACAGGTAGCCTTACACATGGATTTACAAGCCCAATTGAATATTTGAACCGATTGTAAAAATATTGGTGTATATTTAGTTCCTCTAAATATGTTACAATACAACAAAATCGTAATTTACTTGCAAGAGCCAACTAGTTGCTACTGATACAAGTGTAACATGTCAAACTTGGTTATGGTCTTTTTTCTTTAGGATTCTAAAAAAAAAGAACCAAAGAACAAAAAGCCCCAAAGAATAAAAGAAAGCCCCTCCGCAATATCTTAAATCTCTTTGAGACCAACCAATCTCAATGATAACAGTTAAGTTTGTCAGAATATTAATGCTTATCCCAAAATATTATTGTTTACAGACCACTGGTCAGTGAAGGCTAAGCGCAGGAAGACCACCGGAACTGGCCGCATGCGTCACCTGAAGATTGTGAGGAGGCGTTTCCGCAATGGCTTCAAGGAGGGCAAACCCACACCCAAGAAAGCTGTAGCCTCGTCGTAAACTTAGTGCTAAACTAATTAAAAAAAACGCATCAAATTCCATCTTTTATTTATTGAATACTACATAATTATTCTGTTGTTCAATTTCCACATGTCATGATCTTGCCATACATACATGCATAAACAGTGTCATCATCAGCCTATAAATGTTCCCACTGCTGGGACACAGGCCTCCTCTCTATGAGAGGTATTGGCCTATAATCCACCACACGGGCCCAGTGCGGTTTGGTAGATGTCACATGTCTTCGAATTTTTGGTACTAGGACATGACGGTTTCCTCACGGTGTTTTCCTTCACCGTTTTTGAGAGCAGTGGTGATGAAATAAATTACACAAAGTAATGCGGCTGCCTGGGTTCGAACCCACGACTTACTGTTCGTAAGTCGGGGTCGCTACCACTGGGCCACCGCTGCTCTCTATAAACTGTGTTAGGTGTTTATTCTGTCACGACTGTCACTGGCACATTGAATAAAGCCCAGTCAAACACAAGTCTGCCTCGTGCACAAAGGAATAGAAGAGAGGTATACGACTAGAAGCAAATATCAATCACTCACTTAAGGTGGTTGCTCCAGGGTAACCCGCGAAATTCAAAATGCAATTTGATTTCGCGGGCTACCCGTATGGATTGTATTGATGATTTTAATGACTATATTTCTGTAAATACATCCCCGCCTCGCTGATACCAAAACTTGTGTTATGCGCAGCTTTATTTTAGATGTTTCTAGCCGCAATCAAGTTTCAAAGTTTTACGGCCGCGAATCATATTTTGTTCAACGTAAATCTGACACTGCCGGCAAATCACAAAAAACTATGAAAAATAGAATTTCGCGGGTTACCCTGGCGTTAATACTAGGCTCAAAAAGAGACGGCATTATTACCATGTCTGATTGTTTGTGTTCTGTGATTCTGTCCTCAATTGGCAGAAACGGAACCCCTATAATTTTGTACGTCCGTCATTCTACTCGGAGATTGGCAATATCTCAATGACAATAAATTGGGAAAAATATGTCAGTACCTACTTCCAAAGTCTTTTCAACTAGCCTCTGTACTTACTCGTACCACTCGTACTTACATGGTGGCAAATTCGTTGATACTTTTCTAGCGAAAAGTTGATAGGTAGAACTTTTCAACATGAATACCTAAATTATTTTCGAAAAGGGTTTGTTTTTGGTTACAACAACAAAATTAATGAATTGTAAGAGATAGCTTCTTCATTACTAACTTATGATTATTTTGCCATGTTGTTTTAATGTTACTTGAGGAATACTTTGAAAAACAAACTTTTTTGCCATCATCCCGACTATGGAACCCGTTACATTACGCGTGGTTTGACACACTGCACTAGAGCACGGTAATAATATCTACAGTATTGTATCTTCATACAAACGGTCGGAACGCGAGTCATACCTACACGCGCTCGAGGCGGTGTTCAGTTGGGAGGGGAGGCAACAGTCGCGAATGCACCGCACTGACGAACGAACGTTGTGTTGGTTTTTAAAGCAGAAAGCGTGCGATTTGAGATAAAAGTAGGTACAAGTATTTATTAAATATGCTAAAGGGTTATAATAAAGTATATTATGCTGTCTTTGGTTGTTTGAATTATTCAACAACGCATCCACCTTACGGAGTTTCAACTCTCATTTTTTAAATTTTACCTGGAAACGAAAGGTAAGACTGTAAAATAATTTATATACTTACTACTACTGGTATGTATTTCGTTTTTTGCATCGAGTAAAATACCTGGATTAATTAATAAATAAGTGGAGAGGGTGAAAAAAATGACACACGAGTGACTTAGGTACCTACGCCCGCGTTAAAAAAAAGTAATAGGTAGTTTCCTAGGCTAGACTATCTACTTAGGTACCTACTCATGTACTTAGCTACTTACATATATTATTGAATTAGACAAAATATCTTATTAAATGATTATGAGAGTAAATGGTAGGTATCTACCTAGTGAGATTTACCTACATTATAATGTACTACTTTTTAAGTAAGATTTTCTAGTAGGTAAGGTGAAAAACATTTTAATGTGGAGGACATACGACAAACACAAACAAATCGAAAATCTACTAATCAAAAAACACAACTGGTATTTTTATTGAACACTTCCTATTTCATTCTCACCAATGTTTTTTTTTAATACAAAATTTACGTTTACAATCACAAAACTAGAAACAGACTCAACTAAGTAGATGAAATTAAAATAGTGTAGGCGCGGCAACCCTATCGCGTTCGTACGTACCGCCGCGCCCGGCTGTAGGTAGTTATTTCAAGGCCAGGGCCGAGTCACAATACTGATTATATTTATACTGTGACTAGTCTGTTTTTTTAGGGTTCTGTACCCAAAGGGTAAAACGGGACCCTATTACTAAGACTCCGCTGTCCGTCCGTCTGTCACCACTCACCAGGCTGTATCTCATGAACCGTGATAGCTAGACAGCTGAAATTTTCACAGATGATGTATTTCTGTTGCCGCTATAAAAACAGGAACCGCTATAAAATAAATATTTTAGGGGGCTCCCATACAACAAACGTGAATTTGTTGCCGTTTTTTTTCTCGATATTAATAACAGCGTACCTATGTAGACGCTTGAAATATTCACAGAATATTTAGTTGTATAATCACTTTAAAAACAAACTAAATTAAAATAAAATAAATATTTAGCTACTAATATGGCAAGTGTCTTAGGTAGGTACCTCCTAAGTACTACTGTAGAAATGAAAGTAATGAAGTGGACTTGTGCGTGCTGCTTGGATTCCCAGTCAGTCGGTTAAGTTAATAAAGACACTGCCTTTGTAATAGAATCATCTGATGACGTAGACGGTAGGTACGGGGGAGGCGCGGGCGCGCACCGTGTTTTCGTTGCCGTCATAGCATTGAGCAGGCAAGGCAATTCACCGTCAGGCAGTCAGTCGTTCGATTGTCGGCAGAGCGCACTCCGCGTCGCAGCCCGTTCCAAGTGTAGTCTCGATTAAACATCGCATAATCTAACCCAATATCGCTATTGGGTGATAACATTATCATGTGCTATGACGCGACGATATATTTTAAAGTTCTCTCAAGATAAGCGACTGTGTAGTGATTAAAATTATATTGTGCACGGTTTATAGAGAATGTGTGCGTACTGACGTTCTCGCTAAAGGAAAACTTATTACCGTTACGTAGTGCTCTTTTACTATGTCGTTATTTAAGAAGAAGGCTCCTAAATACACGCCGCCACCAGTACCACAGTCTCCTACTGAGGACCCTCACCAGCAGGCCAACGGAGTGGATAACAACAATGGATCACAGAAGTCACAGTTGGTGTTCCACTGTCAACAGGCACACGGCAGCCCCCTCGGGCTCATCTCTGGATTTTCTAACGTCAAGGAGCTTTATCAGAAGATAGCAGAATGTTACGACTTTCCACCAGACGAGGTAAGACTAATTATTTCTTAATAAGCCGTAGGTGAGTAATTTGTTTTAAAAACTTGTATTGGAAGAGCAACATTCCTCATGAACAAGTTTCTGAGTCATTGTTGGTGGGATGAATAGAATACCTGGAGCCACGATTGTGGTGACTGGTGACTCGCACAGTATTGATGAGGGGCTCAGCGAGATATTTCTAATACGAACTGAATTATTATCACTTATCATTATTAACACCTATCATTTTATTTTCAACAGGTTTCATTTAAATAGAATATTAGAAGAAGGTACATAAATTTGCCTTCACAAGCATTTCATGGACAGCCGCTAAGTACCTACGTAGCACACTGATAAGAGCACATAATATGCCATAGGAATGCGTCATTGATATTCAAATAAGTACCTAGCTTCTTTTGAAGGTTTCACCAGTTTCACAATCAGTAGCACACCATTATGAAATATTTATTTAAAATTAGCTTTCGGTCATCTTTCTAATGTAATAAGGCTCTTTAAAGTAGTGGTAGAAAGACAGCAGAGTCGCGCGCGTCAGGCGCCGCCGGGTTCAATTTCCGCATCAGGGACACTAATTGTATTGGTTATTCTGAATGCTTGTAACACAATGGTATGGTATGGTGCTGTAGTCATGACTACACAGTGAGTAGGCACATATTAATGAGTGTGACGTTTCTTATAATAATAGGTACAGACGGCAGCAGGTCAACCTACCCCTCACTGTCAGATTTTTCCCACCAACCTTGAACCTAATGCTTCAGAGATAAAGATAAAAACCTATTCAAGGAATTTGACAGATTGTAGTAGCTTGATGTGCTGGCGACTGTACATTGTACGGGTCTTACTGGTCCCATTAACTTCTTTAGCTTGTTAATGGGAGAAATTGAAAAACCCCGTTCTAACGTTTATGAGATGAGTTCATGGTTTATCTTAATAAGTATCTACAACTACACTTATCAGAAATCGCGTTGCTATTGCAAAGGCGATAACGCTTACAGGTAACGATAAAAATGCACCTACCTAACCACCCTATAGGTAATTTATTTAGTCCCTAGACTGGAGTTAAGGCTTGAGACTCGGGAGGGATCACGTCTACGGATCATTTACATAATATCCATATGCTGGCTAGCTAGACGTTTTAGTTATACTACTTTTTGCATACACACATTGCGCATATACACACACATAATCAGCCTACAGGATTCCCAATGCTGAATGAAATACAAGCCCCGTCTCCCCGAGATGAAAACTTTTTGCATACATGAATTATTCATATATTTAAAAGCATCATATTATGCTACGCTACTAGCCGGATAGGAAAGACAGTTAAATTAGTACCCTAGCTAGTTAGTACTTAGGTATAATATAAAGCTGTCATCATCATCAGCCCAAGCCGTCCACTACTGGACTAAGGCCTATTCAATCGCACGTCACTTTACCACTTTACTCGATTCTCAACAACTCTCATCCAGTTGCTATCAGCTGGTCTAACATCTCTGCAGTGGTCGTCGCTCCACCGACCAACTACATGTCGCCTGAGGGCCCACCCTAATGACGCATCGCAGTCTCGACTCTAGAACACATCCAAGTCCATCCCAACGGTCATCGGTTCTACGGCAAATATGGCCGGCCCATTGCCAGTTCAGCTTATTCTGTGAGCTATGTCGACAAGTTTGTTTCCCTGTCGGTTCACCTCGTTCCAGATTCGATCCCTCAGAGAGACTCCAAGCATAACTCGCTGAGCTACCTTGAATTTACGGACGAACCGTACCGTGAGTGTTCATGCTTCGGCCCCGTAAGTCATCGTAACAGGCAGGACGCACTGATTGGAGACCTTATTAGTCTTTAGGCTCTGTATAATAAGCGACGAGAAGACTCGATGAAGCTTCCCAAACGCTGACCAGCCCAACTGAATTCTTTTCCCTTCCCTCTCAAAATTGTTCTTATTAAACTACAGAGTTTACCCTAGGTAAGTATTCTCGAACAACTTTGAGGAGACCGCTATTGACAACAATAGATCCTAGATCTTTGTACATGGTATTAGAGCATTACGATGATCAGATCAATGCCCAATGTAAAAGCAGAGCAAACAAACAAACGCAATTTACATCTAGATGTAGGAAGGAAACAAAGGATAAGGAAAACAAGCTTGAAGTCATCGCCAATCCTGAGTCATGGTATTGTTTGTTAATATTTGTTTAATATATTTTCTAGAATCGACGCGACGACGTTCAGTGATTATTGTAGGTAACATCAATTTGTAAATAAAACAACTAGAATCGATTTTACCTCAGAACCGACTTCAGAAATTAGGAATCAATCATGGTCAGAATTAAGTAGATTACATAAGTACCTGCCTACTTACTCATGAATCCATCTTAGGTACATCACTGGCTTGTTATCATCAAGCACAGGCAGCTTAAAAACTCGACAGTCAGTTTCACTCCTTGGCTGAGTTTGTAATTTCTGAACTGAGAGTCAGTTCAGAATGTCTGGCATGGTTGATGACAATGCCTCTTGGAAGTAAGAACTGATTTGAAAACGGTACCTTCCTCATAAGTATCAATTATGATGAAATATGCTAATTACTCACTCGATAATTTTTGTGGGTAAAGGATTCAGCAGTTTCTGCATATTATTTTTGTTGTTTGAGACTGTGAGTCAATGTAATACCTAATTCGGATAGTTATCAATCAGTTTATTGGATGACTATTTGGTATTCCGGTACCGATACCGGGTGAAAATCTGTGTTCAAAACAAAGTGAAATTATTGACTCGTCATTCGAGGTATTCTCTGCGCCAGCCAAGTCAATGACACAATTTTAACTTTTATTATCGATATTAGCGATAGATAGTAAATATAAATAGTTATAGGTTACCTTGATTGATAAGATTCAATTTAAACGATAATTTAAAAGAACGTGCCGACCTACCGTGTTGCATTTGAAAACAATTGCCAATGCATGAGCCGTGGTGCTCAAGAGTTATTCCTTTGGGTTAGCCTTTTATTTAGAGCAGTAAGTAGCATGTTACATCTTGTATGGGTTAACCCCATAAATCGATATTAGAAGGGTTACCCTTTGTTTTGGTTTTATTGCCTCTTGGTAGTTCTTCTCCTATTGAGGCAGAAATTATAGACTTGTACAATTGAATATTACATTAATCGTTTACTTAAAACTAATGCGTTCAAATAATTTAATGGACACCAGACAAATGACTCAATAATGTCATAACTCAATGATTTGCTAATTTAGATCTAGCTGTCATTACAAATTTACATATTTGAAATCGGTAAATAACGACCTTATACTTTCTACAAATTCTTGTAGATAATCAATATTATGATATGGCTGATAATGTTGCCGACTTGGTCCAACGACCGTTTTGTTCACGCCTTAAAGGTCAGCAGCGAAAATGGCACGGGCGCTAATTTCCTGATATTTCACGGCTTGTGAAAACGCTCAAGGCTTATTCGTTGTCAAGGCCTAATCGTGAGAATGAAGATAATACAGTTTACACCATTTTAGTCAGACTGTAAGCGGTAGTATACACATACCTATGCATTATAAGTAGGTAGCTCGTTATGTAAAGTAAAGAGTACCGGACAAGCACGTCATTCTTGTAATTTACACGGCTACCTATAGAAAGTATTTTAGATTTTAAGTACTTAGATAGATGCGTACCTACCCTACGTCTGTTATATTTATTATATTCATAATCATCACTTTTTTCTATGATGTTTTTGGAGTCCTATTCAGGACTCCAAAAACATCATAGAAAAAAGTGATCTACTATGCTATCTGTATCTGACGCTTATCGGTTGGAGTGCGGGGTGAGACAAGGAGGGTTGACATCACCCACGCTCTTCAACCTGTATGTGAAGGAGCTGATTGAGGAGCTCAGCAGCACCAGGGTGGGCTGCTATGTAGATGGAGTGTGCTTAAATAATATTAGCTATGCGGACGACATGGTGTTGCTGAGTGCGTCACCCTGTGGTCTCAGCAAGTTGTTGGGGATTTGTGAAAGGTATGCATTACAACATGGACTTGTGTACAATGTGAAAAAGAGTGAAGTTATGGTCTTTGAGGCCGGCAGCAGTTGTGTGCCTATTGAGATGCCTATCATCAAACTGAACGATGTTCCTCTACAGAGAGTAAACAAATTTAAATATTTAGGACACATTCTGACTGCTGACCTTAGGGATGATAATGACATCGAACGGGAGCGAAGGGCGCTGTCTGTACGTGCTAACATGATAGCTCACAGGTTCGCACGCTGTTCGAGTGAAGTCAAAGTCGTGTTGTTCCGTGCATATTGTACTTCATTCTACACGTGTAGCCTGTGGGCTCATTTTACACTAAAGGCGTACAGCGCCCTTCGAGTCCAATACAACAACGCGTTTAGGGTGCTGATGGGGTTGCCGCGTTTCTGTAGTGCTTCAGGGATGTTTGCAGAAGCCCGCGTGGATTGCTTTTATACAGTAATGCGTAAGAGATGCGCATCCCTGGTACGCAGGGTACGGGGCAGCACCAACAGCATCCTAAACATGATCGCGGGCCGGCTGGATTGTGCGATCGTTAACCGATGCTGCAAAATTTCTGCTGGACCTGCAGGTTAATATCGCTGTCTTGTATATTGTATGTTACTTTCCTTTCTTTATCTTGTCTTTATCTATGTTTTAATTTAGTTTACTAGCATAGGAATAAGTCAGATTGTTACTAACACATGAGTTTTGTTACTTGAATAAATAATTGAATTATTATATATATATTATGCTATAACCAAGGTCACTATATTAATTACATCGTACGGTAACTGAAAGTGTGCTAGTTAATACAGGGTGATTGGAAGATGGGTGCAAAGCTTTAAGGCGAAGATAGTACAGACAATTTAGAACCATTTAAGCCATGGTTGTCTTAGACGAAGTCTTACCAAATATTTTTAACCAAATTTTTAAGTTTTTTTTCGGAAATTCTCAAAATTTAATGTAAACTGCATAATTATGGCCAAATTGAATGATAAATGAATTCATTTTTTATTTATTTAATTAAAGTAATGTGTAAGCAATCAAGCAAAACATGTTTTAGGCTTCTGTGTCATTAGACATTTTTTTTACAGACATTTAAAGATCAGAAAAAATAAAAAAATTGTACAATACGTCTTTTAAACCTTATTCAAAAAAAAAACGGAGGGTGCTTTTTTTGTTCAAACCTTTTTGAAGACATGCTTGATAATCGCTCTTTCTTTTGAGGTATCATTTATGCGGATATCTTACAAATTATTGAAATTAGGGCCTACAAACCAATTTGAGGGAGAATTTTTTTTATTTTAGGCAGACTAATTAAAACAACATTTGAATTAAAATTATTTATTTTTCATGTTCAAAATGACGGCCGTGATTCCTAATACAAGCACGGCTCCGTCTTCTAACTTCTGTAGTCGTTATTTTCAACATCATCTCCTGCTTCATTGTCTCAAACGCTGAATTTATTCTTTGTATCAATTCTTCTCTAGTGTTAATTTCTTTGTTGTTATACACCAGTTCCTTGGCCCGGCCCCACACGAAAAAGTCCAACGGGGTCAGATCTGGGGAGCGAGCGGGCCAAGGGATGGGTCCATCCCTGCCGATCCAGCTATCAGGAAAGCAATTGTTGAGGTGTTCCCTTACATTTAAAGTCCAATGCGCTGGACAGCCGTCTTGCTGAAAGATGACTGTTCGGTCTCTTTCGAAGATCGGGACACCTGATTCCTCTACCAGCAGTGGTAAATCAATTTGCAGAAATTGCAAATAATTTTCGCCATTCAATGGATCAGGCAAAAAGTGGGGCCCAATCAATGTTCTGCCAATTATTCCAGCCCATACATTCACAGAGAATTTCATCTGAAATGACACCTGCTTCTTAAAATGTGGATTGTTGTCTACGTCGGCCCATTCATGGATGTTGTGAAAGTTTGTAATACCTTCCCTTGAAAATTTACTTTCATCCGTCCACAAGATTGATTTCAGAAACCACGCATCTTCGATGTCTCTGTTGAGGAGGAAACGGCAGAACTGAATTCTTCTTTGAGGATCTTGCTCTACTAGACCTTGCACACTCCTGCCATGGAACGGATACTTATCATTTTGGTGCATTGTATGCCACACCTTCCATTGAGAAATGTTTAAATTTCGAGCTACTGCTCTAGTACTGGTAGTAGGATCCGCTTGAAATGCTGCTAAAATGTCTTCGTCGACGGCAGTTTCGTGTCTGCCCGGGTTGACTCCAGGTTCCACGCGGTGAAACCCATCTTGGGCAAGACGACGAAACGTGTTGTAAAACACTCGGACATTCGGTATCCTGCGATTCGGATAGCGCTCTTGATACATCCGTCGCGCCAAAGATCCATTGCCGTCTGCTCTACCGTACATAAATACGATATCCGCATATTCTTGATTGGAAAAAGTAGCCATAGTCACTTAATAATTAAGAAAAACGGCGTAGGAGCGCACTAAACGTCAACTCAACACAATTAAGTCAAAAATCAACACGTGCAGGAGCGCGAGGCTACGACTGGACACGGTGAAACAAAAAAGTTCAAAACTAACGCAAACAACACGTGCAGGAACGCAAAGGGCTACAACTGAACACGGTAAATTGTGAATCGACACGACAACGTCCACTCACAAGGGCAGTAGTTTGACTAATAAGTAAAAGATGTAACGGCTTCATCACAGACCGACTGACCCTGACTAAAGAAAAACGACTTTGTTGCCTCAGTAACTAAGACCATTTTGCTGTAAAAACCAACTCTTTATCGCTTTTTGCTATTCATTGGGCGTTCTACCTGGAAATGCCGTCGCACCGCGCTCGGTGGCCATTGTTTAGAGAATCCCCTCAATGGGTTCCCCTCAATTGGTTCCTGCATGTGCCAAAAATTCTTAGAATTGAACAATGTTATCATTTTGAGCACATAAAGTATTCTTTTAAGCAAAAATTTTGTGTTTTGTTAGACTGCCTAAAATTTAAAATTTCTCCCTCGATTTGGTTTATAGGTCCTAATTTCAATAATTTGTAAGATATCCGCATAAATGATACCTCAAAAGAAAGAGCGATTATCAAGCATGTCTTCAAAAAGGTTTGAACAAAAAAAGCACCCTCCGTTTTTTTTTAAATAAGGTTTAAAAGACGTATTGTACAAATTTTTTATTTTTTCTGAGCTTTAAATATCTGTAAAAAAAATGTCTAATGACACAGAAGCCTAAAACATGTTTTGCTTGGTTGCTTACACATTACTTTAATTAAATAAATAAAAAATGAATTCATTTATCATTCAATTTGGCCATAATTATGCAGTTTACATTAAATTTTGAGAATTTCCGAAAAAAAACTTAAAAATTTGTTTAAAAAAATTTGGTAAGACTTCGTCTAAGACAACCATGGCTTAAATGGTCCTAAATTGTCTATACTATCTTCACCTTAAAGCTTTGCACCCATCTTCCAATCACCCTGTATATGTAGCTGGTAGAAATAAAGTGACAGGAAAAACAAATTTAGACATTGTTTTATCTAATCTTAGATACCTACCTACTGCATCACCAATTCATTATAATATCTGTCGCCCGCAACGCGACTGTATTGTTGAACATGGGACCAAACTATATTTATCCGAGTTGGTTCATGGCCTAAAACAATAGTTTTTGCAATTCTGCTTCTGAATATACATATGTATATTCAGAAGCAGAATTGCAAAAACTATTGTTTTTATGTAAAAAGGTGATCATTTATCAGTCAAGTCATCATCATAGTTATATGGTGTAGCTCAACTAACGAATAAATAATTAGTTAGAAAAATATTCTCTTCAACTTTTCACGTTTTGTTGCAATTAGGTACAATACGTGAAATGCTTAGTAAAGATAAATCTGTGTAACTATGTAGGTAAGTATGAAAATGTCACAGTGTGCGGATGTACGCACGGCTGAGCAGCCAGGAAGTGGATCAGCCCAGGGGCGCAGTCTCTCGTTGATATGAACGCGGCAAGTGACTGCAGATACGCTTCGCCGCCGTATGTGTGCCTGTGCGATGGCCTACTACACGTGGGTCAAGGACCGGAGCGCGGTCATACCTGCAACGCATGCCTTGTCATGCAAGCATTTTGCACTTACACTGTCGCAATTCAATCAATAGTGCATTTTGCTAATATGTAAAACAAATTGTTTTTAAGGTTGACATGTCAGCTTGACATGTTAAAGAGGCAATAGTTTCGATTTTTGTTTTAGTCAGTACAAGTCTGACACACTCCCTTCCGCTCTGCCCAGAGCGGAAGAATTTATTTGATGATTTCCCATCCGAAAAAAAAGAAAAAAAAAAGATTATTTTTAAATTACTAGATACATACTAAATTAGGCTCGGAACCTGAAACACAGTTTACTACTCAATATGTTATGTTGTCTACAATCTGATAAGTGAAACAGACATAATTATTCAACACTTAGTTAAGGCGGTTGCGTCAGGGTTGCCCGCAAAATTCAAATTTTCTTACGTTTTTTGCAATTTGCAGGTCAGTGTCAGGTTGTACGTGGGTGAAAAATGAGTCACGCCAGTAATGCGTATGTATGTAGTTACAGAATTACAATCGTGAAAATCATCAATACAAGCCTCTAAGTTCATGTAATCCTATTCAATGAATATTTCATGAAAAAGCCATTCAATAGGATTAAATGGACTTACAGGGTTATATTGATGATTTTCATGATTGTGATTCTGTAACTACATACGTGTTACTGGCGCGACTCATTTTTCATCCACGTACAACCTGACACTGATCTACAAATTGCAAAAAACGTAAGAACATTTGAATTTCGCGGGCTACCCTGACGCAACCACCTTAATTTAATAAACTTCAAATTAGTATAATCACCTAATTTAATTGGGAGAAGTTCTTCTTACGCATTGTATCAATACAACATGGCCGTTTCGAAGATAGTTTGTAATTTTAAATATTTAATAGTAACTAAGAGTAAGTTTCATTGTCAACAACCTCGGTCACCACGGCCTGTCATGCAGCCGAAGTGCGGGCCGTTTTGCACGGCACGCAAATATAAACGACATTATCCGACGAGCTCTTGTCACCGTCGGCGTCCCAGCTGTTTTAGAACCCATTGGGCTTGGCACGCGACGATGGCAAGAGACCGGACGGCATGTCTTTGTTTCCTTGGAAGATGGGTAGGCCTTTAGTGTGGGACGCAACATGCGTCGATACTCTTGCGCCATCCCATCTTCCAAGCTCATCGTGCTGTGCTGGTGCTGCCGCTGCGGCTGCAGAGAACCTCAAGCGGCGTAAATATAGAAACCTGTGTGGTAACTATATTTTCGAGCCGTTTGGGGTTGAAACTCTAGTCCGAGTGCTCATAGCCTATTTAAGGAAATTTCGAAACGCCTAGTTGACGCTTCCCGTGACCCAAGGGCTGGCTTTTACTTTGGCCAGAGGCTAAGTGTTGCCATACAACGTGGCAACGCCGCCAGTATCTTGGGCACATTATCATCTGACAGCGTTGAGGAGGAGTTTTTCGATGCCCTTTTATAGTTTGTTGTTAGTTTATCTATTTTAGTTTAATAGTTTTTAATTATCAATGTATATAGTTAGTTTAACCTAATAGAGTAAATACAATCAATAAAATTTATTACATTACCGTCTCAAGAATGTTAAATGTAATAAATTCAAGGTACCTATTAGAGATTAATAGGTTCTAAAGAAAAATAGTGTTGTGAAGTATTATTGCAATGTTAATAAAACATATCTGATTCATGTGTATGGCAACACCGTCTTCCTCTCCCCTTCTCTCTATGGAATCGCCACTGTGAACACGTATATTTTTGTTTCTTTAAATTACTTTATTAAATAACAGTAAAACATTCCCTGGGACTTTCCTTTTAACCTCCACAAAGCAACAGGTTATGGGCCCAGGACCGGCAGTCTCAGGGTATTGTTTATTCTGTTGTTTTTCGAGAAGAACATTGGGGTACCTATTGGAAAATTTTTGAGGTTATGAAAAACAAAATATTTGAGTAATTTATTTTGATTTTGTGAAGATGGACAGCACACAGCACAGTTTGAGATTAAAAGGCGGTGAGAATTGGGCGGTCTGGCGTTTTCAGACGGAAGTTCTTATGAAAAGCAAGGGATTCTATGAAATAATTATGGGAGAGCGAGTTAAGCCCGAAGATGCGAAAGCCCTTATAGAATGGACGAGTCATGATGCAAAAGCTCAGGAGATTATTGTTATGAGGATGGAACCAGGGCCACTGACACATGTGTTAACCTGTCCAACTGCTAGTTCCATGTGGAGCAAATTAAAGTCTGTCTATGATAAGGAGTCTGTTGTCAGTGTGCATCTACTGCAGCAAAAGTTTTTTCTGCTACAGTTTGAAGACAGTTCCATGTCTGTTTTTCTGTCTAAATTGGAGGATGTAGTTAGCAAACTTAAACAAGCTGGTGAGCCTGTGTCAGAGAAGATGACAATCACTAAAATTCTCATGAGTTTGCCGGAACAGTACAAACATTTCCGTTCTGCTTGGGAGTCAGTTCCCAGTGAGAGTCAAAAATTGGAAGGATTGACTTCAAGATTGCTTTTGGAAGAAGAAAGATTGGGCTCTGAAAATAAGGAAATAGTGGCATTGGCTAGTAAAAAGAAATGTTATAGTTGTGGTAAAGAAGGACATATTGCAAAAGTTTGCAGAAATAGAAGCACACAAAAGGAAACCAGGACATGCAATTACTGCAAGAAGAGAGGTCACATCATGGAAAATTGTTATAAGCTGAAGAATAAGAAAGGAAACAACACAAATAGAGATTCAAATAAAGATTCAAATAATGAAGTTAATGCATTTATGTGTTCGAGCACCAGTAGTGCGGAACGTGGCATTTGGTACATGGACACTGGAGCCAGCGAACATATGTGCTGTGATAAAAATTTATTCGAGTCTTTAAGTGATAAGTCTTACTCCTCTAGAGTAAAGGTTGGTAATGGTACTCTTCTAGAAGTAAAAGGTGTTGGGAATGTAGTAGTCTATGCCTGGAATAATTGTAAGTACATTAAAACAATTTTGTCAAATGTGTTGTACATTCCAGATTTAAAGTTTAATTTGTTTTCTGCAGGATATGTTTTGGATAAGGGTATGCGTTTAGTGTCAAATAGTAATGTTTGTGAGTTTTTAAATAAACATGGGGAAGTTCGTGCAACAGCTAATAGATCTTGTAAGCTGTATAAAATGAATTTTGTTTATGATAATCCAAAGTTTGATACAAAGAAACACGAACTGGAACGCAACTTTAATGTCATGTCATGTTGTCATATAACCAAAAAGGTAGAAAATATTTCAGTTTGGCATAATAGGCTTTCTCATCAAAGTCTTACTCAAATTAAAGACATATTAACCAGGAATAACATTAGCTATGCAGACAATAGTGACGTCATTATGTGCGAAAATTGTTTGCGTGGTAAGCAGCACAGACAACATTACCCTAGAAGTGAAAGTCGTGCTGTAGAAAAATTAGATTTGATCCATGCTGATGTCTGTGGGCCTATGGAGAGTGCCTCAATAGGAGAATCGAGGTATTTTTTGTTATTTAAAGATGAGTGTACAGGTTATCGTTTTGTATATCTTATGAAAAGAAAATCTGAAGTTTCTGTGCATGTTAGGAACTTTGTGGCAAAGGTTGAAAGGGAATGTGAAAGAAAAGTGAAAGTTTTGAGAACAGACAATGGTTTAGAGTTTATGAGTAATGAGTTAAGAGTTTTTCTGGAAGAAAAAGGTATCATTCATCAACGTTCAGTAGTGTACACACCTCAACAGAATGGCAGGGCTGAAAGAGAGATGCGAACACTTGTGGAAGCTGCCCGTGCCATGATTTATGGCATGAGTAAAGTTTTTTGGGCAGAGGCAGTTAACACAGCTTGTTATACATTAAATAGAACAGGTCCTAGCCCAGTCAAGGGTAAATCTCCGTATGAGTTGTTTTATAATAAAGATATTAGCTTGGATTTCTTTCATGAGTTTGGCTGTAAGGTATCAGTGCATATACCAAAAGAAAAGCGTTTAAAATGGGACAACAAGAGTGTAGAAGGCATGTTTGTTGGTTATGGGGAAAATGTAAAGGGGTATCGCATATATTTTAGTGATAAACATAAGGTAGAGATACACAAAGATGTTGTGTTTTTACCTAACTTGTCTAAGAATGAATATGTGGAAAATGAGAATGTAGATGTGTGTATACAGAATGGGGAGAATTTTGAGTTGAGTGATGAGGATTCTCAAGGGAAAGAGCAGGAGATAGACAATAATGTAAGTAAGCATGTAATAAATGAGGTACAGAGCAGTGATGATAATGAAACAAATGGTAGAATGCAGCTAAGGGACAGAAGTAAAATAAAAATACCACAAAATTTTGTTGATTATGATTTGGGTTTGTTGACAGTTAGTGATGAAGATCCTGTAACATATGAGGAGGCTGTATCAAGTAGTGACAGTAATAAATGGAAGCAGGCAATGGAAGTAGAGATGAAAGCACTTACTGAAAATGATACATGGATAAGTGTAGAGAAGCCGAAGAATTGTGATATTATTGACTGTAAATGGGTTTTTAAACGAAAGAAAGATGAAACAGGTAACGTTGTGTCACATAAAGCTAGGTTAGTAGCTAGGGGTTTTAAACAAGATTTGTCTTTGTCAGAAATTTATAGTCCTGTAGCAAAATTAACCTCTGTAAGGTTATTTTTAGCTTTCTGTAATGAATATAATTTACCTATACATCAATTAGATGTTTGTAGTGCCTTTTTGTATGGAGACATTGATGGTGATGTTTATGTATCTTTACCTAACGGGTGTTACAGTGAGAAGAAAAATAATAAGGTGTATAAGTTAAAAAGATCTTTGTATGGCTTAAAAGACTCACCCAAAAATTGGAACAAAAAATTTCATGATGTTATAACTAAATTAGGTTTTCTAAGATGTGATTATGAATATTGTTTGTATATGAAAATAAATGCAGAGTGTAAAGTATATTTACTCTTGTATGTTGATGATTTACTGTTAGCATCTAGTGTTGTCAAAGAGATAGAAAATGTAAAGCAATTGTTAAATGAAAACTTTAAAATGAAAGATCTAGGACAAATTAGTCACTATTTGGGAATGCATATAACGCAAAATTTAAGGGAGGGAACTATAATAATAAATCAGAGTTTTTACCTTGAAAAATTGTTACATTCTAGCAATATGTTAGATTGTAAGGCGGCTGTGACCCCCATGGATGAAAATTTTGATCACAGTTTGCTAAAAAGAGATAAGTCTGAGAGTCCAGAAATAGAATATAGATGTAGAAAGGTAATTGGTTCACTGATGTATGCAATGTTGTGTACCAGACCTGACTTATGTCTTTCCATAAGTATTTTAAGTAGGTACCAGTCCTGTGCTAGTAATGATTTATGGGTAGCTCTCAAGAGAGTGCTACGATATGTAAAAGGGAGCTTACAGATAAGCTTAGTTTTTAAAAGAAGTAAAATTAAGGATATCATTGGTTTTGTTGATTCCGATTGGGCCGGTGACAAAGTTGATAGACGGTCAACTGGTGGTTATGTGTTTCAAATTTATGGTTGTACAATTTCATGGGTTTCTCGCAAACAGACTACAGTTGCTTTGTCATCCACCGAATCCGAATATGTAGCTTTAAGTCTAGCTGTTAGTGAAGCTTGTTGGTTGAAAAATTTCTTTGAATCTCTTGAAGGTAAAACTTGTAGTGTGAAATTGTTTGAAGACAATCAGTCTGTAATTAAACTTTGTAAAAATCCGCAATTTCATCATAAAATTAAACACATGGACATTAAGGTAAAGTTTGTACGCGATATGGTAAATAATAATATTGTAAGTGTGGATTACATTAGAACAGATGATCAAGTGGCAGATGTTTTAACCAAACCTTTGGGTAAGATAAAGTTTGATAAATTTAAATGCTGTATGGGTTTGTGTTAGTATAGTTTTTTTTTTTTTTTATTGTATAACTAAAAGGTAATAAGTATTGTTATTTTTTTTTTGAGTTTTAACATTGAGGGAGGGTGTTGTGAAGTATTATTGCAATGTTAATAAAACATATCTGATTCATGTGTATGGCAACACCGTCTTCCTCTCCCCTTCTCTCTATGGAATCGCCACTGTGAACACGTATATTTTTGTTTCTTTAAATTACTTTATTAAATAACAGTAAAACATTCCCTGGGACTTTCCTTTTAACCTCCACAAAGCAACAAATAGGTTTCAGTCACGCACCGAAGTTAGGCGTGGTTAATTAGTTTAGTGGTATTATAATATTACCAATATAGTGCTATGTCCATTAAAGCTAACAGTGTATTTTTTGGTTTCAGATTCTCTTTTGCACGCTGAATACTCACAAAGTGGATATGAAGAAACTCCTGGGTGGCCAAATAGGATTAGAAGATTTCATATTTGCACATAGAAAAGGACGTCCTAAAGAAATCGAAATAGTTAAAACTGAAGATGCTTTGGGATTGACAATTACAGATAATGGTGCTGGATACGCTTTTATAAAAAGGATAAAGGAAGGCTCTATTGTAGCCAATATACCACACATCGAGGTACGAAAATATTTTAGATATGTCTTACTTTAGATAGTTTTCGTAGAAATAATTAAACATATTTTTGATATGTTTCTTAATGATCTAACGTTGACCAAAACCAGGGTTATTCATAGGGTTTTTAAATAGAGGTAACCTTCATTAATTATATAATCAGGAAACATTGGAATGCGATTATTATAACAAATCTTTAAGTTCATATCTTTTACATAGATAATGATCATTTTTTGACGGTTAATAACCAAGCCTAGCTATGTTACACCAAAAATGACTTAATACATTCTAGAAACATCTTTTCCAGTTCAATATTTTAAAAACATCGTACACGTTGTCATTCCGTGATAATAATAAGTAACCGTATAATAAGTTCCGTGGTAGTAATAGTTATTAAATGTCAAGGTCAGATTCTGTCCCTTTTCTTACACCCCATAACCACACCCAAATCATGAAATAGATATTTTGCAGGAACCTGCAAAATAACTAACGAAGAGCATACAATTACGGGTTTATTAAATTACGTTCAATCCCACTAAAGAGTTAAGTCATTCAAAGGGTTAGCCGTTTAATCGGTTACCCTAATAAAGCATTTAAACCAGTGTTTTTACAAATAAATATATATGTCAAGTGTCAACCTTATAAAAACTTGTTGCTTGTTTGTTTGTAAAATTTTGAATGGGTTAAAATGATTTTTCTGGTAATATTGATTCGATTGTCATTTTTGGTATTTTCTGTTTTGGAAGAAAACAACAAGATTTTTTATTTTCGATTTGGTCTTCAAGAAAAATATGCATAAAAACTTATCATACATTTAACGTAGGTGCAATACATTACTTTTTTTACCTTTTTTTATAATTATAGTTTTTAACGTTTTCAAATCCTATCATCAAATGTAATCCACAGTGGAGTTCCCCAAAGGTTAGTGTTTGGGCCTCTTGCTTCCACACTGTACAGAAGGGTTTCCAGAACGTACAGGAACCCGTCTTCTGGCCCGCTTGTATGACTTCTCATTACTTTCTTACGCCGCTATATTACGAAATACCCTATATTGAAAAATCGAATCATAATGTTAATTGTTATTTAAAATACATAGCAAAATGCAAAAGTAGGGGGAAGTTTCTACCCAGTGAATTAGATAACACGAGCATATCAGTTAAGACTTTTGGCCCAGACTAATTGATAAGTATGTACATAAATTATGAAATATGGGGTGTTAGTTCTTAAAGCGTTAGTATTCCGTCCCCAATTATTCGTGTATTATGCAGCTAATCTAATATACATCGTCGTTTACTCATAAAGCAGCCATCCGTTCTGTAATTAACAACATTCGGGTTGAGTTAAAAATAGTCATGTAAGTTGTACCTGATCTGCTCATCTGCTGTTTATGGTTCAAATAATTGACCTTTTCACCGTACAAGATAAAAGTATATAATGCATGTATAAATTACTTTTGGATATAGAATTCAAAAACACGGAGCTTATCAAACTATTACAGTGGTGGTATGCTGTAAATAGTGGGCGTTATCCTGCTATGATATGGAAGCTCGGTTTTTATCGCAATACTAACTGAACGTCCGTTAGGTATCTTGCGTAATAAGTGAGATTTCATAAAGATGCTGGCATTGCTGACAGAGTGTGGTCGTTGGCCTTGTTAAGAAATTCACCGGAAATTACAGATTGTAGTATTAAACTTGTTCACTTTACATTCAGGTTGGAGACCACATTGAGAAGCTGGATGGAGAAAATATGGTCGGCAAAAGACATTATGAAGTTGCTAAGATATTAAAAGATATTCCAAAGGGAACTACTTTTACGATTCGATTGGTAGAACCCCTTAAAAGTGGATTCGGAAGTATTGGGCCCAAGACAGGCGGTGCAAAATCTGGAAGAAAACAAAATTATGGTTCCGGCAAAGAAACATTGCGGTTTAAGGCCAACGGTCAGGCTACAATAGAAAATGATGTAAGTTATCATTGACCTACTACGATCACAGCTCATCAAACACATTGGTAATGATAAAGTACCATTAATCACTTTTACGATTCCAATACAAGTCAAGTCCATTAGCAGTAATTATTTTTTGTTGTTTCCGATTTAGTGGTCCGTTGTTATAATGAAAGACGATACAAATTTAGAGCATAAAACACAACAGAAGAACTATCTTGACAACGACAGAAAGGACAATTTTTAGTTGCCAGCTTTTATAATAAAACGCTCGAGGCTATCGTGAATCGTGACTAACGAAGCATTTCAAAATATTAAATTACTTGTGTAGTGGGCAAAGTTGTTTTAATAAAGAAATCGATCAAATATCTTACATGTGTCTGTTGTTAATGCAGTTTAAGATTTATAGTAAGACAGGATTCCGTCATCTTGAAATCATTTTGGCAAGTTGATATGAAATCAGAGATGACGTAACTAGTTAACAATAGAATTAGAATTTAATTGAAAGCTAGGTAAACAATGTAGGTAGGTACACACAATATATATGTATGAAGTATCGTTATATTCCATAGATTGCTCCATTTCATAAATACAGGGTGTAAACGTTCCCTTCACAAACTTCACGCTGTCAACCAAGCACATGAAATTAAGTAACTTTACGCAAAAATTATTGCTGGGCAACGACTTTTTTTATTGGGGTGAAAAATCACGTTTTACGGTAGGAATCAATGTTACTCACTCAAAACATTGTGCTGATAGATGGATTGAATAGTACAGGGGTCGTGGAGGTGTTTAAAGTAAAAATCTTACATTAAACATATGTATTTAAAAAAAAAACTTATGAAAATGTTAGAACTTTGACCCCCAATATCTCCGTAACTAGTAGGTTCCCAGGTATGGTCTAAAACAATAAAAAAATCGCAATGAAGGGGAGCTCAAGTGCCTTTCGGGGTCGTTAAGGGTCTTGTTACACCCTTTTTATATTATTATTTTTATATGGAATATTTAACTACTTACTATAAGTTAGTATCATAGATTCACAGATCAATATTTCATCTCGATATAGCAAAATTGAGGGAAATTTAATTGAATTTTTATTAATTTTCCAGCACGACGACAGATCGAAAGCGGGTATCGAGAAAATCAACAGCCTATTGGAATCATTCATGGGCATCAACGACTCCGAACTAGCATCGCAGATGTGGGATCTTGCCGAAGGGAAAGCCAACTCTATGCAACTAGCAGACGCCATTGACAATAGTGACTTACAAGAATTTGGATTCACAGACGAGTTCATAATTGAATTATGGGGTGTTATTACTGACGCTAGATCTGGTAGACTCAGCTAGAAACTTAAATTTATTTAGATTAGGTAACACGGATGTTTTAAATGTAGATAAAACTGTCTTTATGATAATAAAATATTAATTTTAGACTCTTAGAATAACGGTAAGCGGCCTACTTTCGGGCTGTTGCATTCAACTTATTTTAAACTTTACTAAGTATAACTGCTTCGGTTAAATCTACTCTTATGAATGAAATGATTTTATATTTTAGTAGACTGTGGTTCTGATATTATTAGAATTTATACTTAGTACTTTGGTTATTCTTGGAATGCAGTAACATGTATGTAACCGGTCCGTTATTGAAATAGTAAAAAAAATATTCACGGCTTTTATTAGTCCCACAGTCCCGCTGTGCTACACCACGAGTTCACGTGGTGCATTCTTCTCATCAGCGTTGATTATCATAAAGTAAATGTCTTAATGCAAGGCGTATACCTATACATTATATAAAATTGACGTGCATTAGGTATCACCAACTGAAATAAATGTTCTAATAAAATCGTAATGTATAATATTAGTTATGATGTGAAATAAAATTACAAAAATGATATCTACCATATTATTACAAAATGGAATTTACCATATTAAGTTGCGTTGGTTTTAACTTTTAGATGATGTTTAGTTTTATTATCCTGTTAGTGCCTTATAAGAAATCTATGTTTATCAGTCTGACTGAAATACTGAATATCTATTAGTGAATTGAGCCTAATATCGCTGAACGCCAAGTATCTAAGTACCTACAGATCAATCATTGGGTTTAATTATTTATTAATTACATAGTTATATTAGTCTGTGCTGTATATTCCTAAGAATGTTAATTATAGTAAGAGTTATCATTATTCAAGTAGAAACAAGGTAATTGTGGGTACAAAACATTTTTTATTACAAACTTATGCACAAAGATAGGATACCGATTCGGGTAGCCATTTTATATTTGAGTACCTAGGTATTGAAATTTTTGCTTTAAAGTACCAACCACCATTTTATCATGAATCATACATGATGGTACTTACACAATGCAAGCTATTGCGAGGCGATAAGTGCTGCAGATTTATGAATATAATTTATCTGCCAAAGGAAGCTTCCTAGGGAGCTCGCTTAATATTTTCCTGTATTATAATTTATATGTATGTTAATATGCACTTGGTAGGTGCATATGGCATTCTCTTCTTAACTGGCCACCGCCTTGAAAAAAAAGCGTGTGTATGTTAAACGTCAATTTATTTATTCAGTTAAAAAGACACAGTCGTATCTATTGTAATAATATCTAGGGGCTGTCATTAAAATGACATAGTTTGTAGATAGTCATATCGTTATCTGCAAATAGCGAAGACATTAATGAAAGAGTCATTCATTAAGTAGGTAGTTAGAGAGTAAATTAAAGAGTAGCATTTATTGCGAGGCCTGCTTTTGTGAAAATATAAGTAAAAGTAAAAAATGAACATTTTTTTTTCTAGGAAGACATCCTATGTGGCCCCTACAAGTACCTTTGTAATGACGCCAGCAGGTCAAACAAGCTACCCGCAACTGTCAGATTTTTCCAACCAACCTTGAAACTAATGCTTTAAAGTTGAAAATCTATTAGAGAAATTTGACAGATTGTAGTAGCTTGATGTGCTGGCGTCTGTACCTAAACAATCTCGGTGATATAATTTATTCGTTCTCCATTATTTTCATTACACAAAAGTGGTTAGGTACCTACTTTTTGGTTCTTAAAATTTCATTTTGAATAATTTTATGCCATGAGTTTAGTGGGCATCACAGTTTTAATTCTATGAAATTCTTGTCAAGGTGGTACCTACCTATTTATTTGTATTATGCTAGGGGTTATTTCTTTCTTTTGTTTTGAAGAGTAATATAATAACGTACCTAATAAACGAAGTATAGTGCCTAGGTATTTCATATCATAAATCAGATGAAAAAAGATTTCTATTGACTTTACACATAATTAATTTGTTGTAAATTTGACTAGTTATGAAATAAGTAATTGTATTTTTACAAAAGTTGAACGTTTTTTCGATACTATACAATATAATTTACAGTCATTAGATAGAATGTATTTATATTAGAGACCCTTATCGATTAAACTGTTATTATTAAGTTTTATTTAATAAAAATACATTATTTAAAGAAATTAAAAATATTATTCTGAATTTTGATATATTGTTTTAATTATTGCTTATGTGTTTAAAAATGTAGCAAACAGATAACCATAGAGAAAAGAAAACCAATCCAATACAAGCCGAATCCTATTTTCTTAAGGTGGTTCCGTCAGAGTAGCCCGCGAAATTCAAATTTTCTTACGTTTTTTGCGATTTGCGGGTCATTTTCAGGTTGTATGTGGATGAAAAATGAGTCGCGCCAGTAACACGTATGTAGTTACAGAATCACAATCATGAAAATCATCAGTATAACCCTGTAAGTCCATTTAATGCTATTGAATGAGTTTTTCATGAAATATTCATTGAATATTTCATGAAAAACTCATTCAATAGCATTAAATGAAATGAAATGAAATTAGAGGGTTGTATTGAAGGTTTTCACGATTGTAATTCTGTAACTACATACGCGTTACTGGCGCGACTTTCATCAACGTATGTACAACCTGACATTGACCTGCAAATTGCAAAAAACGTAAGAAAATTTGAATTTCGCGGGCTACCCTAACGCAACCGCCTTAACGGAAGCGGTCATCACGCGACAAATAAAATCGCGATAAAGTAGTAGTAATTAAAATAATTAATAAAGAGTGTTCACACGAAGACATTAAAGTCAACTTTGAAGGGTAAGCCTTTATTTTAGTAACCCTTTTTTTGACCTTGACATAGCTTGGTTATCTGTGGCGACATCTGTACTGCCAAATACGAAACAAACTGACATTATACGCGACTACATCGATCGCGAGATTGCGAGAGAGACATGGAGGTAGGAATACTATGGAGTCGGCATAATTTACTATATATACAATTGCCTATACATTTGTTAGTGAAATCGATGTAGCAATACTAAAAATATTGTTTTTTCTTTCTAACTTACATTGTCTCGCATAAGAAAAGCAGGACGACAATATATTTGTTTTTACTAATTTTGGCAACATTTAACCTGTGACGTCACTAGAATGTACCTGCGCACAGTGGAACGAATGTATGGGAGCGGTTGGACGTAGACATGTCCGAAAAAAAAGAGTAAAATTATGCCAAACTAATGATGCCATCTTATTCGATTACTTAATGCCTTCATAACTTGTGGTGATGAATTTCTTCATAACTCCCATATTTCGGGAGTAATTTGAGAAAATGTGAAATTTTACTATGAAAATGAGTGTATCGAGCTCTCTCCCTCCTGATTCCGGGCTTGTTTCAAGTAGCGGTCTCTAATATCATAATGCTAATACTAAGAGCTATATTTAATACTAAGACACATAGTGCGCCAAATGTGCACTTTCTGGGATAAAGAGTGATGTTTATTTTATAACACAATTTTTTTATTTTTTGTTTATTTTGTTGATTAAAACCGTTTTTCTAAAGGTTTACCTTATTACAATAACATTTCTGAGCAGCCAATTAGAGAAGATATAAGCTAATTAGGATATATAATTAGGGACTTAAGGTTTACATATAAAACTGATGCACTAATGATTACTGATAAGAACATTGCTATTATTTAATTACTAAATGGCGCTTAATACACTAATTTAGCATGCATCATTTACTAATTATCACAATAACTAATTACCTTGCAATATTTAACAAAGGATACCTGGGATACCTGGATTTTATATAAATAGGTCACTATTAGTAACTTTAAAATCAGTGTTGATTTACACCTCGTTGTATCCAAGCTAATCTCGCAATGTATTTTCCAAATTTTAATACAAATCTTGATATTCACGTTGCTTTATGCGCACGCGCACATAAAGATTTACGCGACTTTAACTATTTGTTCAGTGTTTTAAAAGATAACAGTTGTGTTCAGTTATGTGAAAGTGCTGAAACAAGTTTAAAAGACTGGTGTCGTCGATTTTGCTACCGCATTTATGCAAAATGGACACAGTCTGGAAGAAGCACAGATAAGTTTCGGAAGAAACATGAGATTTGGCTACAGGCTGCAATTCAATGGCCGGAATTACAGAATGAAAATATGGAACCTTCTACAGAAAATATAAGTGACGTCATCGAGCCCATAATTTCTCCTGCTAAATCTGATGCTTCAACTTGTACACATCCTAGTCCTCGTAAATCTTTTGAGGACCTTAGTAACCGGCAAAAAAGAAGACGCACTGAAGATAGTCTTTCATGCAGCAGTAGCAGCGCTGAAATCATGTTTTCGGCCGAAAGGGCGCTTCAAAAGGCAGGACAAAGCGATACAGCTTATGTTATGAAATACTTGACGGAGAATCCAGAAGAGGCCTCAAAAATCAAAGCCTTCATTGAAGGTAAATCAATTCAGGTACGGGAAATATCCCCTTTGAAGGCATTGGCTCTTTATGTATCGATGAACTTATCGAAATGGCGCTATAACACTCTTCGGGATTTCAACACTCAAGAAGGAGCTCTTCAATACCCGAGTTACTACATGTTGGTTAAAGAAAAAATTAAGTGCTATCCGGCCAAAGAAGATCTCACAGTTACAGAGAGCTCTGCAAAAATCAAATTACAAGCCTTGATGGATTTAACCTCAAGAAGACTTATTAGGTCGTTAGAAACCCCTGTTGATCCCAATCAACAGCTCGTATTGACCAGCAAATGGGGTTTTGACGGATCATCTAGCCAAAGCATTTATCATCAAAGGACGAGTGAAGATGAGCAAATCGATCTTGCTAGTAATTTTATGATTAGTCTTGTACCACTGCGGCTCGTCTCAAAAGGTGTAACAATTTGGGAAAACGAGCGACCATCTTCCACTTCATTTTGCCGGCCAATATTGTTTAAGTTTATAAAGGAAACCAAAGAAAATGTGCAGAGAGAGATGGCTGAAATCGAAGCAGAGATTGAAGCCTTAACTCCATCCACCATCACTGATGGAATTAGTGTCAAACACCAACTGCTGTTGACAATGATTGATGGTAAAATTCATTCCATTATATCCGATACAGCAGCTTCAGTGTGTGACATATGCAAGGCTTGTCCTAAAGAAATGAATAATTTAGAGTTAATCAAAGATAAACACGCAAACGAGGACATGTATAAATATAGCTTAAGCACCCTTCACGCTTGGATTCGCTCAATGGAATGCTTATTACACATTTCCTACAAATTAGACATAAAATCATGGCAAGTAAGGGGTGATATAGCAAAAAGGCAAGTTGATGACAGGAAGAAAAGAGTTCAAGAGGCTGTAAGAAGAGAAACGGGCTTACTTCTCGATGTTGTGAAACAAGGCAGTGGATCCACCAACAATGGCAACTCGGCAAGGAGATTTTTTGAAAACTACACTAAATCTGCTGAACTGACCGGAATAGATGCTATGCTTTTAAGAAAAATCTGTGTGATCTTGCAGTGTATTTCATCAGGAGAGAAGATCAACGTAACTAAATTCCGAGAGTTCTGCTTTGATACTGCTAAGCTTTACGTGGAGTTATACCCATGGTATTATATGCCTTCTTCACTTCATAAAATTTTAATGCATGGGCCAGACATAGTTCAGAACATGTCAATTGTGCCCATTGGTTTTCTATCCGAAGAGGCATCTGAGGCTAGAAATAAAGATTTTAGAAAATATAGAGAGGGGCATTCTCGAAAGCATAGCAGTATCTCATGCAATGAAGATATTATGCACAATCTTTTACTGTCTTCTGATCCACTTGTTACAAGTATCCGTCCAAAAGGAAATAAGTTTGTAAAAAAATCTTCTTTTAAGGAATTTTATGAGCTTACGGATTCTGAGAAAAGTGATATCGAATTTGTTAACATAAATGATTTAGCGGACATCGATTCTGAATTTGAATTAATTGATGATGATGATGATGACGAAGATAATTAAATGATGTTATTGTTTTAAAATGTGTAACTTAGTAAATTAGAGCTTACATCTTAATTATTTATTGTACTTTTAATGAAACTAGGTAATTTATTATCAACTTACTTAAAAGTCATACTCTCATCAGTTCTTGTGAATATTTTTGTTAATATATATTTCTGTATATATATAATATATTTATAGACCTCTTAATAAGTCTGTCTGCGGTTTAAAGTAAATACAAATGGGGAAAAAACGTTTTTTTTTTTTAATTTTCATTTCCTTTTATCCCAGAAAGTGCACATTTGGCGCACTATGTGTCTTAGTATTAAATATAGCTCTTAGTAATAGCATTACGATATTAGAGACCGGTACTTGAAACAAGCCCGGAATCAGGAGGGAGAGAGCTCGATACACTCATTTTCATAGTAAAATTTCACATTTTCTCAAATTACTCCCGAAATATGGGAGTTATGAAGAAATTCATCACCACAATTTATGAAGGCATTAAGTAATCGAATAAGATGGCATCATTAGTTTGTCATAATTTTACTCTTATTTTTCGGACATGTCTACGTCCAACCGCTCCCATACATTCGTTCCACTGTGCTGCGTGCCAATCCGCCATGTTTTGTTACGGTCACAGAGTACATTACGTTGAGTTTGCCTTTGTTTACTTTCGCTGTATTAACTATTTTTTCTCAATTTAATGGAAATTGTGCTTGTATTATTTATAAAAGTGAAAAGACTCTAAATTGCGATGCCTCCTAAGTGCGCTATTGTGGGTTGTGGTGCTTCTAAAAGCCAAAATCGCCCAAATTTGTCGTTTCACAAGTGACTAACCTAAAATTTATTAAAAATATTAAAAAAAGCCTGGAAATACATGAAATTATTGTAGTATGTCATTAAATTGATATGAAATTGTTCTGTGTATGAAATCCGCGTGTAATTTTAGCTCAATATTTAGCTTAAACTGATGTTTTGGGTTTTTGACCATTGTTTTTATTTTGTTTATAGTGATGTGCTAGAAGATGTAAGAGTAATCGATAGTTTTTTTTTAATCACGATTGACTTTGTATATTTTTTTAAACTTAGGCTACTTAGAAATGAAGCAAAGAAAATGATATGGTCAGAAGCAATTTTAAATGAAAATTTTAATAAGACAAACCAAAGAGATATTTATCTGTTCCTTACATTTTGAAGAAAGTTCATTCAACAGAACACTTGACGTTGTAAGATTGAGAGACGATGCAGTACCAATAAATGTTTTAAATATTGTTTGATTTTTTCATTATGTTTCCCTTTACAAAGTGCAATCCAATTGACCTTAAAAAAATCCTGAAATGGGGTCATTGAACTCATAATTATGTATAAGTTTTACTAGGGACCAACCCTATTTTTTACGGATGGGAAATCATCAAATGACTTCTCCCGCTCTGGGCATAGCGGAAGGGAGTGTCAGACTTGTATTGACTAAAACCCATCCATGTTCCTTCCTTGCCCTTTGTGTTCCAGGGCCGCGGTATCTCTTTCGAACAGCCCGCAGCCCTAGGGACCAACCCTGAAATCGATAATTATTAAAGTCAATATTATCAAGTTTCGTGAACACAGATTTATAAAACAGCTGATTTTTTTTTGAACGATTGCTGGTTTGATTCCTTTATAAAAGATGTGTATGTACAGACGCCAGGACATCTAGCTATTACAATCTGTCAAATTTCTTTAATAAATTTTCAACTTTATCTCTGAAACATTAGGTTCAAGGTTGGTTGGGAAAATTGACAGTTTCGGGTTGGTTGACCTGCTGGCGTCTATACATAATAATAATAATATGGAATCTGTGGGAACCCAGCTCACGGATTCCATAAATCTTAGATCCCTCTCAGCAACCGAAACCTATAAGTATTTGGGTATGTCGGAAGCGCTGGGCATCAATGTTGCTGACATGAAGCAATCGTTGAAGGAGCGCTTCTTTGGCCGTCTGAAAAAAGTATTTAATAGTCTTTTATCAGGCGGAAATAAGGTGCGTGCCTTCAACGGTTGGGTCATGCCGGTTTTGATGTACTCTTTCGGCATACTCAAATGGACTCAAACAGAACTAGACGCCTTGGATGTGAAGGTCCGTAAATTGTTGACGTCATTTCGAATGCATCACCCACGTTCTTCGGTTATGAGACTGTATATCCCGCGGAAGTGTGGGGGTCGAGGCTTTTTAAACGCTAAGACTCTTCACAATCGCGAGATATGCAGTCTCAGGGAATATTTCCTAGAAACTGACGTGGGGATGCATCGAGATGTGGTCGCGGTGGACAAGGGCCTCACCCCGCTCTCCTTGGCTAAAGAGAATTGGCGCAAACCTGTAGTGCTTGACACTAACGACCGCAGGGAGGTATGGCAGAGTAAGGAGCTTCACGGACGCTTTTTCCGGGCCCTGCATGGGCCCGATGTAGACCTATCAGCGTCCGTAGCCTGGCTACGTTCCGGAGACCTTTTCGGAGAAACCGAAGGTTTTGTCTGAGCAATTATGGATGAAGTTATGATGACGAATAACTACCGGAGATTTATTGTGAAGGACGGCACGGTTGACATATGTCGGGCATGCCACCGTCCAGGCGAATCAATCCGTCACATTATCTCCGGGTGTTCTCGTCTGGCTAACGGAGAGTACTTGCATAGACACAATCTTGTAGCCAGGATTATCCATCAGCAACTTGCTCTAAAATACAGCCTTGTGGAATCGGAAGTGCCGTACTATAGGTATGTGCCCGATCCAGTTCTCGATAATGGCAATATCACACTGTACTGGGATCAATCCATCATCACTGACAGGACTATTGTAGCCAATAAGCCTGATATAGTGGTGGTGGATCGATCAGAGCGGCGCGCAATGATTGTTGACATTACGGTCCCGCATGACGAGAACCTCGTGAAAGCCGAGAAAGATAAACAAATCAAGTATCTTGACTTAGCTCGCGAGGTTGTCGACATGTAAGATGTGGACTCAGCAATCATTGTGCCGGTAGTCGTATCAGCCCATGGCTTAATTGCCAAGAGCCTCGACCAACACCTGAGAAGGCTTTCGTTAGGCAGCTGGATCAAGGGCTTGATTCAGAAAGCGGTACTCCTAGACACGGCTCGTATTGTTAGGAGGTTCCTCTCTCTGGAGCCCTGACCGCCGGTAGCTTGGACCCTGTTCCCGATACCGGTGGGCTACTATTTTTAAAATTTTTAATGTTTTTGTATATTGTAATTTTTGTTAGTAAAATATTTAAAAATGTAAATAATAAGGATAAAAATGAATAAAGGAAATAACATTAAATTTATTTATTTTCTCCCACAAATATTAAAATGTACAGTATAAGATTCCAAAGGTTTGAGGATGGGAGACAGGAGCCCATACTAAGTAAACCCTGTGCTGTGGGTCTCCTGGTCTCCTTATCTCGAATATATTGATGAGAGCTAAACTTGAGTACATAAAAATCAGCAGCAGGGAGCGCTTACAGCTAAATAACAATAAAATGAAAAATGAAATGAATTAAGAATAAAGATATAGGAAAATGGTGATTCAAGTTCGTGAATTATGTGAAGTGGATATTGTGGGTGTAGTGGTTTTGTGGATGTGATATACGAGTTGTGCTTGTGATGTTTTGTGTGTGTGTGTATGTCCATTGTGTGTGTGTGTGTGTATAGTGCATGTATGTTATACTTCTCTGTAACTGTACAACAATTTCTCCGTATCGTCATACGTAAGTGTTAGGAGCCATTTTGTGACTTTACGCCTGCATTCAATTTTGTTTACTGGATAGATCGAAAGCAGCTTATTTGCGATATTGTACAGACGCGGTCCTTGGAAGAAGAAGAAATATCGACTGAAAGTCGTCTTAGCCAGCCTTGCTTGGCAGACTTGATGAAAACGCCTTCTTTTTAGGACTGGATTGCAACTGCTGTAGTTCAGGGATGCATGTTGCCTAAGTATGGTAGCGAGGACGTATAATTGTCTAACCGTTAAAACCTCAGCTTGTTGATACAGGTCTGTCGTAGGAAAAAGGCGCGGTTTGAATAGGCTGATTTTTAGGATGAGTCTTTGAGCTCTTTCTAGTTCAAGGATGTGTGTTTTGGCTACGACGCCCCATGAGGAGATGCAATAGGTGAGGACAGACTGACATAGCACAAGGTATACAGTTCGCATGACTTTAGAGTCCGCTACGTGCCGGAGATTTTTGAAGACATAGGAAAGCTTACGTATTCTCTTGGAGACATTACTGATATGTTCCTTAAAGTTTAAGTTGTCATCTATTATTACACCCAGGTACTTAACAGATTTAGATTTATTAATGTGTGGACAGTTACAAAAAGAGGCTATTTGTTGAGGACAAGAATGTGCGATTATACTGTGTGATGGGATGGGAGTGTTTTGTAATGAAAAGGTTAAATAAAAGGTTTTAGTGGTATTTAAGGTTAATAGGTTTGAGGCAAGCTAGTGGCAGACCTTATTGAAGCCTTCCTGGGCATATTTAAAGACTTCGTCCCAGGTGTCTCCATAGAAGGTAAGGGTTGTGTCATCAGCGTATGAAGTAATTTTGCAGTTTTGGAGATTAAGTTTGCAGAGGTTATTTATATAGCACAGGAAAAACAATGGGCCCAATATACTACCTTGAGGAACTCCAAAGATCACCGCCTACAGTATCGCCTATCCTCACCCTTTGCGTGCGATTTTTAAGGTAGTCTTTAAAAAGGAGCAGTTCCGATCCTCTTATACCCATGTTTTCTAACTTTGCCAAAAGTTTATCAGAAGAGACTGTGTCAAAGGCCTTTGCAAGGTCTAGGAAAATTGTCAGGCATTTCTTTTTCTTGTCCAAATTCATTACGATGAATTCGGTAAAGTTGTGTACCGCATCGTCTGTCGATTTTCCCGGTCTAAAGCCATACTGGGCATCCGTAAGTAACTTTTTATGTTCCAAAAAATTCATGAGCCTCCTATTAATTTTTTCCAAGATTTTTGACAGCGAAGGTAGTATTGAAATTGGACGATAATTACTGACACAGTCTCTTCTACCACTCTTGTATATGGGAATAACTATAGATTGCTTGAGAGCATCAGGAAACACACCGTGCCTAATACAGTTATTAAAGAGCTTCGTGAGTGGCGGCGCTATGTATTCCTTAATGAGTTTAAGAACTCTATTCGAGAAGCCATCCCAGCCTGTGCTGCAGTCCGATTTCAGGTTCTCAATTATACAGGCAACCTCCTCACAGTCAGTGTCTAATAAAACAAAGGTCGAGTAATGCGCATTGTGAGGATTAGTGTCGAAGATCGGTTGAGTCGTCGGTATGGCATACGCTAATTGAGCGCCTACATTTGCGAAGAAGCAATTTATTGCGTTACTAGATTGAATAGGCGTTTTTTCTAATGTAAGTAATTCGTGGAATATTTGTTTTGTTTTGTTTATGTTTGTTATTTTTTTAATGCTACTCCAGAGTTTCTTGCTATTGTTTTTGGCGAGCTCAAGTTCATGTTTTTCATATTGTCTTCGACATTGCTTTATTATACGATTGCAGAAATTTCTATACCTCTTATAAGTAGTTGCGAGTACTTGATTATTAGGTTCTTTTTTTAGTTTAAAATGCATCCTATCGCAGTTTCTAATACATCTGAGTAAACCTACTGTGATCCATGGCTTTAATGTTACTTTGTTACGAGGAATTTTGATTTTGATTGAATTTGTAAGTATTAATTGTTGAATATGTTGTATGAATAAAGTAAAGGAGACGTTCGGATCATGATCTTTCAGTATTTGGCAGAAATCAATATTTTTACATTCCACAATGATATTATTGTAATTTATCTTATCGAAGAATTTTTTGTTCGTTATGCTATTGTTATTTTTAGTTTCCAGACAGAAAAGAACTGCTTCGTGATCGGTTATGGCCGAGTTAAGTATGAGCGATAATGAGGGTAACTTTGTTTTAATAATGACGTGATCAATACAGCTTTTAGATGTAGTTGGAATGTCATAGGCAGGGATTAAACCGTGGAATGTCAGTAGTTCGAGATAACGGGACACGTTTTGATTTGAGTCAAGTATATTTATGTTTATATCGCCAATGATAAGGATATTTTTAAAAGATGATAAATCAGATAATAGTTTGTCCAATGAATTTAGGAAATTCTCAATATTTTTGAAACAGTGCGGTCTGTATAATGCAATTATAGCCGTGTCGGTAAGGCCTTTTTTAATTACCATACAATTAGCGTCTCTGAAATAGGGTTCATCTACCTGAAATTGTAGGTTGTTACTAGTATAGATAACAAATCCGTCATTTTGGTTGTGGTGTTTAGTGGTACTAAAACAATCGTAGTTATTTATAGGAGGCAGGTTGTGTGCACAGGACAACCAACATTCTGATAGGATGATAATATCACAGTTTACCTTTATTCGTTTTAGTAGGATGCATAAGTTATCATAATTTTTGTTGATACTGCGAATGTTTTGATGGAGAATTTTTGTGTATAATTTAGGGTTTTTAATTATGTTTTCACTTTCTTCAGGCTGACAAATTACTGGTTCGCTTATGATGAAGTTATCTAAATTGTTAATTATGTTGTTTACGTCCGAGAATTTTAAATGTGGAAAAAAATATAAAAATCAGTTGTGATGTGGGTAGGTATGTATACTATAAAAAGAGATGTGATTGCCTAGGGCAACAAAGCCGAGTTGCGTACAATGTATTGGTTTTATGAACATTATTTTGGCATTGGCGTCATCGTAAAACATAGCTATTTTAGTAGATTGGTTATACATAGAAGTATTATGTTGTAATAGTGTAATTGTGTAGTATGCGGGAAGTTGTAGGTGTGAGTTGGTGTAAAAGGTCATAAAAATTAGTGACATGCAGATATTTTTAACATTTAGACAAGTTTTGTCATACATATCTGAGCCATAACATGCATAATAATTCAGAAATTGGGCCAACCGGAATCTAGTTTTAAAAATTAGTCATATAATGTTTTGTTTACGCAAATTAGTAAGATCTTGTTCGTTCTTTAGTCTAATAGATTGTTCGCCTTCTTTCTTCCGTAGGTATGTAGTACCAGGGGTCGACCAACAATACTTGAATCCATTTGTTGATGCAAAGTCTCTTGCGAGGAAGTGAAGTTTTTTCATCTTAGGAGTTAGGTAGTCCGATACATATATATTTGCTGATGGGCCGTCGATCATGATGTGGGTAGTGTTTAATTTATTATTAGGATTGCCTTTGTTATATGCCTTGTACGATGCAACCAGTTTGTTTTTAAGCGGAACAGAAACAAAATCCACTATGATTGGGTTTTTTTCGTTTTTAGAATAGCCTCTGTAAATATTCCTGATATCCTTGGCTTGAATAGTAACATCTAGTGCTTCGCTTAAGCCCAAAGCTGTGGAATATAAGTCGTCCAAGTTTTCATTTTTTGAGTAGGGTATGTTTCTAATTTCCACGCATGCAATCCTATTATTTCTATCCAGCAACTCGAACTTTTGTTCAAGTGACTGGATATACGACAAGTTTGACTTTTTATCCTGTTCTAATTGGTCTATTTTCGACTTGATCTCGTCGTATTGTTTTGAAATAGTATCCATGCTATGCTTCATTTCTTCATTTTGGGCTTTGATGGCCTCAAAGGAATCTAGAAGTTTTTGGTATTTGGAGTCCTGGTTTTCAGCCTAGGTTTTAAACATGGATTCCATCTTTTTCATGAAAAATTTTAAATCGTCTCCTTGTCTTCGCTTTTGAGGTCTCTGAGTTAAATTGCTGGGAGCGACTTTATTATCGGTCATTGAAATTGAATTATTACTTAAGCTTGCCATCGGGGTTGTTGGTGGAGACTTAGTTAGGAGATGTTGTAGCGGCATTGTTCGATGGTGTGAGATAGTTAATAGCGCAGTGTAGGTGGTTTACTCACAGTTTGTTTTGAGTACTTTTGTATGCGGCGCGGAGTCGTCAATCGCACTCCAAGGTCAGGCTCCTGAGCGAGCAGGATAATACGGCTGGGTGAACGGGATAGCGATAGTGCCGTTCGCGCTACTCCAATCGTGGTTCGAAGAGGTGACGGAGCGTGCGCCGTAGTGACTTCTTTGTCGCGCCTGTAGTCCTGGTACTCACTACTTATTAAATGTGTTTTATTTATTAAAATTACTATACTTTTAGGTTAAATAAAAAATTACAAATTAGCTAGTAAAGACACGTCTGCACTGGGTGCGATCCGAGGAGGAAATCCAAAATACATGAATACATGATACCGATCATTCCACTGGTTTTGGATAGGTGGGCAAAAATATTTTATTTTGTGCATTTATTCGATAATTCACTTCTCCCGTTCTCTTTCACCCTTCTTCATCTCACAAAGGTCAAAACAACCCTAACGGATAAGTGGACTATGAAATGGAATAACTACAATGGTGCGCAAAAGTTATAGAGAAAACTTTTTCGACATGTACGTTTTATCGATATTTTTTGATGAAAAGCTAAGACTAGTACAACACTAGGCGGCCATGTTTGGTTACCGTAGGTATGCACGTATTTTTCGTAGGTATGGCAGTTCCATAGGATTCCTATTCAGAGAAGAGAGAGCACGATAACATACTGTCTTTTCACAGTTAATTTACCGCTGACTGACAGCTGCTCTGCAACCCAACAACAAACTTGAAGAACTGACAAAAGATCCATAGATAGCTATACCAAGTCAGAGGAATAACTGAAATTACTGTAGTTATCCGTCGTCTGGTAGCAATTAATAAACTCTTAAAAATTAAGTCTTTTGCCTTTTCGTAAGTAGCGCGGTCACTCAAGTCGCGAAAAAGTGTGCTTGTGCATTAGAAAATTTAGTATAATAATGCCCCTACAAAGAATGCGTCGTGCTGGCCAGAGAATTCTGAAGCATTACTACTATATAGGGACTTAAAAATGATGATGTTTCAGGCTAGTACACACGTCAGCACATCAATCTGTGAAAGGAGATGTCCACTTTTTGTATGGACGTTGGTTTTTTATTCCAAGAGAAATTTTACCAGCATCAAAGTGCACTAATATAAAAGCGACAAAAATATCAAACATGAAACCACAAAAAAAAAAAAAAAATTAAAATAATATTTTTAGACCCCTCCATTTAAAAGAAAAATAATAAACTATTTAATGTTAGTACATATATTTAATTTTAAAATGGCAACCCAAAACAAAAGCCAACCATAGAATCATCTGTCAGAAATGACATTGTCAAAGTGTTCTGTTCACAGTTCACACCGCCCTCGCTCCCACGCGCCAATAACAAAACTGTAACACTAACGTCCGATTAAAACATATTTATTCAGTTTTAAAATATGCATTTGTCAAAAGTTCTTCCATTTATGACCAAGTTAAAAAAGTAAATCTACTAGGTAATTGCAATCGGAACCTTGACAATCTATTATAAAAATGTGAACCAATTGTATGGTTCGACAACTGTTTGTTGCTAAGTTGAAAGTCATAAATGTTTATCTATGTGCAAATGTATCGTTTAGTAGATACTATTATCATTTACTATCGCTAAGCAATCTCAGCAATACATATATGGTGGAATATGCACTTGTAACTCGGTTCTCGGTAAAATATTGCAACTTGCAGGTGAACAACAACAGCAACATCGATGTAGCTATAATAAATATAATAATCATAACTTAGAGCACTTTCAGTCGTAACAGGAATATGCTACCTACTTTTCTTTGACAATATTGCATTTCATCTCATTTCTTACTATTTATTAGGGAAAAGAAGCTTAATGTTTTGTTTACATTGTCAAACTCATTAATCAAATATCGACTAAAAGCTCTGAATAAGGAATCCTAAGGAACTGCCATACCTACGAAAAAAACGTGCATACCTACTGTAACCAAACATGGCCGCCTAGTGTTGTACTAGTCTTAGCTTTTCATCAAAAGACATCGATAAAACGTACATATCGAAAAAGTTTTCTCTATAACTTTTGCGCACCATTGTACTTATTCCATTTCATAGTCCATTTATCCGTTAGGGTTATTTGACCTTTGTGAGATGAAGAAGGGCGAAAGAGAACGGGAGAAAAGAAATATCGAATAAATGCACAAAATAAAATATTTTTGCCCACCTATCCAAAACCAATGGAATGATCGGTAACGTGCCAGCAGGTCAACCAACCCGAAACTTTCAATTTCCCCAACCAACCTTGAACCTAATACTTAAGAGATAAAGTTGAAAATTTATTAAAGGAATTTGACAGATTGTAGTAGCTAGATGTCCTGGCATCTGTACATACACATCTTTTATTAAGGAATCAAACCAGCAATCGCTCAAAAAAAATCAGCTGATCCATAAATCTGTGTTCACGAAACTTAATTCAACGTATGGATCAGCTGACTTTAATTATTATCGATTTCAGGGTTGGTCCCTAGTAAAACTTATACATAATTATGAGTTCAATGACCCTATTTCGGGATTTTTTAAGGTCAATTGGATTGCACTTTGTATAGGGAAACATAATGAAAAAATCTAACAATATTCAAAACATTTATTGGTACTGCATCGTCTCTCAATCTTACAACGTCAAGTGTTCTGTTGAATGAACTTTCTTCAAAATATAAGGAACAGATAAATATCTCTTTGGTTTGTCTTATTAAATTTTCCTTTCCAATGGCTTCTAACCATATCCTTTTCTTTGCTTCATTTCTAGGTAGCTTAAGTGTAAAAAATACACAAAGTCAGTCGTAATTAAAAAAAAACTATTGATTACTCTTACAGCTTCTAGCACATCACTATAAACAAAATTAAAACAATGTTCAAAAACCCAAAACATCAGTTTTAGCTAAATATTGAGCTAAAATTACACGCGGATTTCATACACAGAACAATTTCATATGAATATGATGACAGACTTCAATAATTTCATGTATTTTCCAGGCTTTTTTAAATATTTTAAATAAATTTTAGGTTAGTCACTTGTGAAACGATAAATTTGGCCGATTTTGGCTTTTAGAAGCACCACAACCCACAACAGCGCACTTAGGAGGCATCGCAATTTAGAGTCTTTTCACTTTTATAAATAATACAAGCACAATTTCCATTAAATTGAGAAAAAAATAGTTAATACAGCGAAAGTAAACAAAGGCAAACTCAACGTAATGTACTCTGTGACCGTAACCTATTATGGCGGATTGGCACGCAGCGCAGGTACATTCTAGTGACGTCACAGGTTAAATGTTGCCAAAATGTCGTCCTGCTTTCCTTATGCGAGACAATGTAAGTTAGAAAGAAAAAACAATATTTTTAGTATTGCTACATCGATTTTACTAACAAATGTATAGGCAATTGTAGTTATATATAGTAAATTATGCCGACTCCATAGTATTCCTACCTCCATGACTAAAAGTGAGTCACTGGTGCCGATTCCCTTGTTTACAAACTAAACCAAATTTAAGTTCAGTGCATTTTCTTTCTATTTCATTAAGAAAAGGACAGAAGATAAATTTTAGTTTGGTCCTGTCAAATTAACCAGCGCCTGACACAAGTTTAGACGTGATTAAAAGTTGACTACTAAAATTACACCAATTTACATCAGGTGCTGACTAATTTGTCATGACTACACTAATATTTATTTTCTGTCCTTTTCATAATGAAATAGAAAGAAAAAGATACACTCAACTTAAATTTAGTTTGTGAACAAGGGAATCGGCACCACTGTCAGTTGATATTTGAGTGACAGATCGCTGTCAGTTTACTTTTTTTGCGGTGTGTTCGCTTTATTACCCCTGATGTTTGGAAAGGTTTGTTCGTTTTAAGTGAATATTCACACTTAAATAAAAAACGATTTTTCTCAAAATTGGAGTTCTTTAAAAATGTATGGTATAATTAGAACAGTCCGTTTTTGGAATGTCTATTCACGTATATTTAAATTATCCTGTATAGAATTTTTGATAATAAAATTAAAAAACCATTTTTAGACATGTCCTTTCTTTAATAAATTTTCAACTTTATCGCAAGACTATTAGGTTCAAGGTTGATTGAAAAAAAATTGTAGTTTCGGGTAGCTTCATGTGCTAGCGTCTGTACTTCATCTATCAACACGGAATCGTATTCGCACAAAAAATCAATAAATTACAATTTGCTTATTCAACTTATTGTGGTAAAAAATGAAAGGAGTAGTCGGACCAACAGAAGCCGATGATAGATGCATTAAAATCTCTATTGTTTCAAAGATCGGTTCAAAGATTGAGAAGGTAGGTATTTGTTGCAAAATAATTTCACCGCTGAATAACTAGCTACACATATAAAAATAACGAAAAACACATATTTTAATCACCTCAAGGTAATTCAAATACGGTTTCTAACGCTTGCATTAATTCAATATTTCTGATGGTGTGTGTTAATGAGATGGGTGTGTGCGTGTATTAAAAATTAGTTATACGTATGTACCTACCTATTTATTAATAAACGTTGCAAATATTTCTTGTCTTGAATGCCTACGAGCCCCCTGTTGACCTCGAGATAGTGAAACAAACAACAACTACTAAATCTCATCACTCAGTCTAGTCTCTTTATCTCCTTTATCGTAGTTGGTAACATACCGGTTGCACAATAAAAAAACAACTTGTTACATTTGAATAAAAATAGGTAGGCAGGACGTTCCTACTACTTTTTTTTTAATTTACCACGATAAACAAAGTACTTATTTATGAATTTTATGATTTACGTGTTCTTGAAAATGAATGTTTCTGAATGTGTATGATCATAAACAAATTAATTTGAGTGAACGAAACGTGTTTTTGATCGTGACATCAGCTGTTTTTTAAATTAGATTTTTAACTGTGATAATTAAAATGTTTATGTGTATGTGGTTGTTAAGGTATATGTTTTATCAAGTGTAATTATTATTTCAGAGCTAACACCATGGCAGCGACAGTATTAGGACGGTTTTTTGTGATAAAATCGCATGCTAATTCAAATAAAAAAGTATACACCATCGCAAAGGTATGAATACTAATTAATAAAAAAGTTAATTTTGATTTATATTTTGTATAAGACAGGAAAATTAATAATAAAACAATAAATCGTTTTGCAGATATTTTCTTGTGCCAAGTATAGCACAGTAGTTCGCACAAACAAAATCTACGAGAATGCAAAGGAAGCTGTCAGTGACATACAGGATGGTTCTAAACTCTTAGTTGGTGGCTTCGGACTTTGTGGGATTCCAGAAAATCTCATAGTAGCTGTAAACAACAAAGGTGTTTCTGGCCTTACTGTGGTCTCCAACAATGCAGGTTGAATTAATTTAAATATATTAATTTATTGTTATTCCACTTACAACTTAATTGTATGCTGCAATGCTAAAGCTGTTTACTTGTAATAAGCAGTTATTATTATATTTTCAGGAGTGGAAGACTTTGGTCTTGGAATTTTATTGAAGAGTAAACAAGTGAAAAGAATGATTTCATCATATGTCGGTGAGAATGCTGAATTTGAAAGACAATTTCTGAGTGGAGAACTAGAGGTTTGTTCCTTCTTGGATTACATAACTACTGCATAAGAATACTTGGGTCGGTAACAATGAAATGTTTAAATGATTCCAGGTTGAATTGACTCCACAAGGCACTCTGGCAGAACGCATCCGAGCAGGTGGTGCTGGGATACCTGCATTCTTCACACCAACAGGTTTTGGTACTTTGATACATGAAGGTGGATCACCAATTAAATATACTAAAGATGGAAAGGTAAACTTTTTACTATGATAAAAAAAATAGATTATTATAAAATGCTTGAATATACAACATTTTTGAAATTTTAGGTTGACATCCCAAGCGCAGCAAGATATGAACAACAGTTCTATGGAAAGAACTACATCATGGAGGAAGCAATTACTGGTGATTTCGCACTTGTCAAAGCATGGAAAGCAGACAAACATGGCAACCTGATATTTAGGAAGAGTGCTCGAAATTTCAATCCAGCAATGTGCAGAGCTGCTAGAATCACCATTGCAGAGGTAGAAGAAATTGTAGACGAAATAGATCCTGATTTTGTACATGTACCATCAATATTTGTACACAGACTTATCAAAGGGGAAAGGTATGAAAAGCGAATTGAAAGAAGGACTGTTAGCAAACCAGTCCAGCAAGGAAAGGGATCAGACTCAATGAGGGAGAGGATAATTAAAAGAGCTGCTTTGGAATTCAAGGATGGAATGTATGCTAACCTTGGAATTGGTAAGGTTTTGTATAAACATAGGCCAAGAAGTGCACTAACTATTTAAAATTCATCATACCAGAAAGGTGACTCTTTAGTTAACAAAAAACATGTATATCTTTTCAGGTATGCCCATGTTGGCAAGTAATTACATACCTCAGAATGTTAAGGTTCTCCTCCAGTCAGAAAATGGTATTCTTGGTCTGGGTCCTTTCCCAACAGAAGATAATGTGGATGCCGACCTTATTAATGCAGGCAAAGAAACTGTCACTGTATTACCAGGTAGATCATTTTATATTAAAATGGATTGTTTATTCATATTACCAATACTGTTATTCTGTGACATCCCAGTTCTAGACAAAGGCCTCTCCGCATGGCTATTGGCTTCCAGTTTATTAATTCAGGGCTAAGGCGGACCACTGGTTGTTGGTTTTAAAAGATATAAATATATATTTTTTTTTTTCATTATATTACAGGTTCATCATTCTTTTCATCGGATGACAGCTTTGGCATGATTCGTGGAGGTCACATTAACTTGACTATTCTTGGTGCAATGCAGGTTTCTCGTTACGGTGATTTAGCTAACTGGATGATTCCTGTAAGTTTAACATATGTACAGCAAATACAAAATCTAGTACGAATATAACCTAGTCTTTGGGAATAGGTATGTGTTTAATCTATTTATATTTTTAATTTTCAGGGTAAAATGGTAAAAGGTATGGGTGGAGCAATGGACTTAGTATCAGCACCAAGAACCAAGGTTGTTGTAACTATGGAACACACTGCTAAGAACGGAAGTCATAAAATACTGCCAGAGTGCACTCTGCCACTGACTGGGAAAAATTGCGTGGACATGATTATAACCGAAAAGGTAATTTAGAGCTTTACCATAATGCTTAGCAATAAGTGGAATTTTCAAGTTCAATCCATACCAACATAAAAAATATAAAAGTAATGTTTGTGGTGTAAACATTTGAACTGATATGTATGAAATTTGGCAGACAGGACGGTAGACTATGGCAAAGACCTGGATAATGTTAGAGCTTAGATTATAAGGTTTTTGTCTCGGTAAAATTATCCTACCTAGACGTAGGTGAAGCCACGGGCTAAAGCTAATATTTTCTGTAATACCTCCCCTTTGATTTAGTAACAAATTATTTCTGTTTTCAGTGTGTGTTTGAAGTCGACAAAGAAAACGGGTTAACATTGACTGAACTGGCGGATGGAGTAACGGTAGAAGACGTTTTGGTAAATACAGGCTGTGAAATCAATGTTGCCGAGAAAATTAAAAAAATGGGTGATGTGACTCAACCAGAGAAAGATTCTGAATAAGTTTTGTCAAGTACTTAACTGAAAATTAAATTCTGAATGCGTTTGTAGTGCCTTATTATTGTAAAAGTTAGGTATTATATTTAATGCTAATTATTAAGAAATCTTGCCAATATACATTGTGTATTCAAGTAACTAAGTACTTATAAAAATGATTGTTAATGTTCTGTATAGATATATAAGATTAAAGGAGTATGCAGCTGCACAACAATATCGCATTATTTGAAGTGAATATGTCATACAATAACAAATTTTAATAATGCACCAATGTATTTAAATATTTTTTAAATCGGGTATTTATTTTAATGAAAATTATGAGGGGTGGTTGGGAGAGTTATTTTTGTATTTATTTATTTTAGGGTTTTTATTTTTAACCTTAACATTCCGATTGAATATTATTTTCGTTACGTTTGAAACTTATTGTATTCTAGTCTCTAATCAAGTTTTATTTACATACTCCATTTTCATTATTTCATTTTATTCAATTTTATCGCTTTAATTCAATAACAGTGATAAAAGATAGGTACTGATGCAATTTATAACATGTTATTTTCATATACCTACTCTACATATTATTTTGATTTCGACTAGTTTAAATATATACGTACGTATAACGTAAAACCTTGAGTTTTATTCCACATTAGTTAAGTAATACGCCCCCCTCCTGTTACATACCTTTTTATTTGGTATATATTATCTCCTCCAGTAAGACGGTCAAAAAGTGCTGAACAACAGGCTAATTTGAATAAATGAAATGTGACTTGGGATGGGCGCAGGGGTCTGTGGGACTATTACTAACTAAAACCATATGGTGTTTTACTATCTTTAGCTGGGGTGCTGGAGTGGGAAAATTGGTTTTCTTACCCTGGTAGGAGCGGACCCCGGTCCCTCTACGGACAAGGACGCATGTTCTTGAGAGGTGCCCGCACACCACGGCACGCCGTCGTCCTGTCAAAGCTGACAGACTCCTCAAATTTGCTATGGCGGAGAGATCAAAGCGTCTACTGTGGATAGGGACTGACCTGTCGGTCCCTATTTATAGTTTATATCTAGCGGAGGCAAGTACGGTTAATCCCTTTCTGTCAGTAATCGTAGAGTCCGACAGCATTCGAAATAACGTCCTTAATAATCATAATTAAACGTGCTGTTTCACGTGCTAGACCCATCATATTCCCCGCTAAATAAGGGGGATTGGGATTGGAAGAGAGGTGTATAGCTAGGCTAGAGCGGGGAGGCGGTGGAGATAGAAGTTATGTTCCGAGTATACCCTGTGGTGATACACACAAACAAACTTATCTATGACTATCAAAATCATTAGCGACCTCATGAGCTAACTCATTTCCGTTTATTTGTCAAACAATTTTGATTTTAATCTTGGTCTATGATATCACCAAATATGCCAAAAATATACTAATGACAGCTGTGTCAAGTTTAAATGGCTGGTTTTGTTTTTTTTTACGATAATAAACATACACAAGTAGTAAAACAAACGTTTAGTAGGTATAGGTTTACTTGGTTTCTATAGTTATATGTTGATTTTAAGATACAGTTTATCCTTTTATCACGATGAATGATCTAAATGCTATGACGGCCCCTAATCACCCCTTGATGGTGTGGGAATCCTGTTTCTTGTGGCTTCTTTCTATGTTTTCTATATTATGGTCTCTTCTTCTATTCTTTTGTGAGTATGTTCACTACTATAGGTATACATTGCTGATATAAGGAGCGTATGGCACATTAATAGAACGTCTCGTATCAATCGAGTTCGATACCTGTCCGGGTTGGGTGAATTGTTGGGTTGTTCCATTAGGGTAGAACCTTATCTAGCAGCACGGAATAGCACTTTTTCATGCGGGCGGGCGACATGCTATCGCACGCGGCAGCATCGACGATGCGGTTGGCAGCACGCTGTTTCTCGCTCTGGCAAATGACGGATCAGAGCGACAAAAAAGGATAGGAACATGGAAAAGTGCGATTCTGTGCTGCTAGATGAGGTGCAACCCTTATGCAATTATTATTATCAGTAGCTGCCCGGGGTTTGTGCTTATGTTCGATGAAACGAAATAAGCTCACCTCTTACTATGGGACACACCTTACCATACTAAAAATTTAACCTGCACGGTCAAAATGTATGCAGATTACATTTTCAGGGATTACTGTCGGTGACGGTAAGCTATGTTACCCTTATCCTAAGACATTTAATTTCCTATAATAATTAAATCTAATTGATCTTATCCGAATTATCTAGGTGGGTCATTTACGGCGTCGGCTAACTGTGGGTGAAGGAACTTCTATTCAGGAACTCTTCAGGAATCACTGGCAATGATGATGTATTACTAAGACAGGACGATGAGTGATAAAATCTTCAAATCCTTACGTCAGAAATAAACTGCTTTTTCCAGGTGTCGGTGATATTTTAGTGCTAACAGGGACAGACATAATTAACGCGATCGTTTTGCTCTCCGGAATTATCATGCTGCCAACGAATGTGCACATATTGTGCTCAATATCCCATGGCAGAAAGATTGAGTGAGTATGCTTATGGCAGTTATTTTTTGCCCCTCTATAAATGTCTTCGTTATTGTGGACCGGGTGTGTTTACATTTACAAACATTTAAAAAACTGACACTAATAAACAGCCGGACCAGGAACAAAGAACTACCTGTTGGCCATACAAATATTTGGCTCCGTGCGAGAATGGAACCCGCAACATGGAGCGCATTGACAGCCAATAGCTCAGCCACTGCGCCAACCGTGCCCTGTTTATGAGAAAATCAATTGTTGGTGCAGTAATGCATCATAATCAGCCTATAATTTCCACATTGCTGGTACTCAGGTCAAATATCTACGAGATGGAGTATATGCCGTCATCCACCACGTGGACCCGCCCCGGGATTACTCACCGCCCAAATTTTATAAATTGTTTTATGCTGCATTCTTGCAGTAAAACAGCTGGTAGCCAATCATAAAAGCGAGTTTATTCACTTTGAGCAACACCATGCGTTTGTCATTCATTAGTTTGGTGTTTCAATGTACAGACGCCAGTAGGTCAAGCTACCCGAAACTGTCAGATTTTCCCAATCAACCTTGAACCTAATATTTTCGAAATAAAGTTGAAAATCTATTAAAGAAATTTGACAGATTGTAGTAGCTTGATGTGCTGGCGTCTGTACCTAGGTAACCTATACTTACCTACTTACTTATGTACCTACAACGAAGTTACTTATTTTATTTACAGTTACAAGTCAAAGGTGGTTTGCTGCCCAATGTGGTTATGTATCATTTGGATTGTACTAATAAATTTATTGGGAGTAGGGTTTTGTATCCATAAGATGTACGTTGGCAAGATGGGAACAATTGTAAGAGTAAACAGGACTATGAAGCATTACCGGAGCGTTCCAAAATTCAAACATTTTGTAGATAATCTACAGTGGTCTTTGAAGTGTTGCGGGGTACGCTCATCAAGCTATTATTATCTATTTTTTTAAGTTTAACCGTTATTACCAAATAATAATGAATAGTTTGTTAGTAGGTAGTTAATAACTGACTCGTTGGTCTAGTGGTCGCAAGCACGACTGAGGTCCTGGGTTCGATTCCCAGGTCAGGCAGTGTTATTGGGTTTTTCCATTAGAAATTTCTTAGTAGCAGTCATGCAGTCTGGATTTGCGCCCGGTTGGTGGCAATAGAGCCTCGCCCCCATTCCATGGGACTTAAACATAATTGGCGAAATGTGGGTGTACTATTAGGTACACCTCTGCCTAACCCTTCGGGGATAACAGGGAGATGTTATGTTATGTTTAATGAATAGTTCCGTTCGAATTTTTCAGCTCCATTCGTATCAAGATTGGTTTGAGCGTGACTGGTATGATAAAATACGTGATTACGAGTGGGATCCTAATGTAATGAGACGGACTGGGCATAAAAGGCAGGAGATAGAAGTAACTGACAGCGTTCCATTGAGGTTCGATTTATTACTACATTTTTTTCAGTGATAATAATAATTGCAAGGTGCCTACTTAGATAAAATACTTATAACCTGTATAGTTACAATTACAAGTCTGGATAAGTAACATTGGTCAATTTGATTGATACGATAGGACATAAAGGACCATACAATACGACCCCTTTTTTATCCGGATGTTACTTACATGTTGGATGAAAGTAGGTAATATTTTGACTGTCTCGATGGTATAATGGTCGCTGGCGCGATTGCTGAGCATGAGGTCCTGGGTTCAATTCCCAGTATTACGTATATGTATCCGAACGTTTGTAAATTATATTATCTGTGTCTTCCTTCATTTTCCTGGGTTACCTATCATAAGTTCGAAAAATATTTGAGCGAATTTCATTTCACGTAAAACTTTTCAACTCTTTATCGTTTTGTTTTGTTTGACTTCGTCGAAGTCACGTCTGCCACTGTATCAGTTGACTGTTATCAGACTCCGACGTTTCATTTCGTTTCATTTCATTTCAGCATGCAAGCAAGCATGCAGCATGCAAACAAGCATGCAGCATGCAAACAAGCATGCAGCATGCAAACAAGCATGCAGCATGCATACAGGCATGCAGCATGCAAGTAAGCACGCACCGTGCAAACAAGTATGCAACATGCAGGCAAGCAACATACAGCAAGCATTGTTTCTGTCACGGATCCGTCGCTGCGGGGTTTGGATGGCTCCACGAGAGCTTATCGTCGCAGATGGTTTTAACGCTTACCACCGCAGCTGAAGCTGGCCAGCAAGCTGAAGACGAACCTGCTCCTCAGCTCGCGGGCCACCCCACCCCTCCGCGTCTACGCGGGCTTAAATTACACTTTAGGGGTAGGGCATCCTAGACTGTGTGAAGTCGGTGTTGCAGCGATTCGTTTCTGTCACTAAATTTTGTAGTGTCATAAAAGTCAATATGTTGATTGACTTTTATGACACTATTTAATTTAATATTGAAAATGCTACCAAGCTGTGGGTGAAAATATAGCAAATAAATCATTTGACAAATGAAAAAAGTTCAAAAGAGGCTTCGGCCAATGCAAAAATTTATTTTGTAAATCGGCGAAATATAGTTCGGTAAAATAATACCTATATGTAGTATAGCAGTATGACACATGCTACTTTGATGATCTAAAAATATGTTAAATAATGCATATAACAAAAAAGACGGCGGTCAATAGTTTTCGGTAAAATTAAATTAGAACAAAAAAAAAACGGAAAACTGATCGGTTCCCATTTTCCTGTGATACTTCGAACCGGTCCGTCATGGCTGAATACACGTACCTACACTACAAAGTCTGGTCGTCTCATTTATAGTCTAATTACAAGTATATAAAACTTTGCACACCCCACATAACACCCAGGTTGGGCAAAGTAATATTAGGTTTGGGTTAGCCACGAAGCCTGGATTTGTGCCTGCTTGATGGGAATAGGTTCACTTCCTTTTACGTGGGACTTGAATTGGCGAAATGCGGGTGTACTAGTACACCACTGCCTAACCCTTCCGGGATGAAAAGCGTGATTTTATGTTATCTTTTTCTGTCGTATCGACCATATAATGCTGGACGGCAATCCATAGAAGGAACTATATTTGGTTATTTGTAGGTAGGTACAGTGTATCCATTTCAGTTTGGAGTATGTAGGTACGTCACCCTGGCAGCTCATAGAGGTACCAGTAATTGACTTTCGAATGTTTTAACTCTTTTAGCTGCTGTAAAAGCGGTTCATGCATATCAAATTATCTCCTGGAACTGGGAACTCACTATATTAACACGCAAGGATGTGGGAATATGTTGCATCGGATTATAATGGCATCTATGGTAGCTCACCTTGTTTTGTTCCTGTCTGTTATTTTACTAGAGGTGAGATGTTTTAATTCCGTCTATTTATCTTCATTGTAATCATAATCATAATCATAATCATTTTATTTGCAATATTATTAGTACATATTGGTCTTAAAGTAAGTTGAGCTTCCTAATACATTGTCAGATATATATGACATGCAAATTTAATGTTAGAGTATACAAGTCTTCAATATTTATTTCTTTAAAAACATTCATTATCTTACCTTAATATAAAATAAATTAATTATTAACATTATTTATAAATTCATTAATAGAATAAAATCGTTTTTCCAGCAGCCATAATTTTAACTTTATAAAAAATAAATTATTACTTGTAGGTAAACAGGTTATTGTTCATTATTGTTCTCCATTACAAGGACTCGTACGTATGTTTTTGATATACAGACGGGCGCACATCAAGTTACTACAATCTGTCAGATTTCTTTAATAGATTTTCGACTTTATTACTAAAGCGTTAGGTTCAAGGTTGATTGAAAAAATCTGACGGTTTCGGGTAGCTTGACCTGCAGCTGGCGTCTGTACCAAAAAATACCTGCGTACAAAGGTAGATAGGTACGAGCAGGTATTGTATTTAATTTTAAATCGTGATAGATCTGCCATTGTTTTTGACTCGTTGCTTCTTCTTTATCCAACAGCTTTCAATTCTGAAACTAATATTTATAACAGATAAAGGTCCGAAAACCAAAAAAATGCGTGACATGAATGTTAGACATATAATGTCCATGAATGATCGTTTTGCCGCCTCCAGCAACTCTTTAGAATTAAACCCTGACGATACTGATTATGAAAATGAAGTTCATCTTAGAGAAATAGAATTGACGGAACCCGATGCCGTTCAATCCAGGTACCTAATAGTCGTTTCCACACACTAACTTAAATCGGTGCATGTTTCGCCAAGTAAGTATCAAGCTCATCCGTCCATTGCGACATTATGAGCAGTGCTCCGTAGATTCAGGTGGTTGTGGACTGTTTATTAAAATTTAACGTTTTCCTTCAGTTTGCGTATGTGAAAATTATTTCCCAGAAATTGATGATTATTAGCGAGCGAGACTGTCACACTGTTTTGTTTTTAAAATTAACGGTTTCTATTTCTGACTAGGAATGTTAATTTTTCAAAAATCCAATGATACAGTTTTAGTTTTCATCAAAATCGGTCCCGAGACTACTTATAATATTTTTCGCCATTCCTCATAGTTTTGGAGTTGGCCATCTAGTACACCCACTAGCTGGCCCAAGAATTGACGGCCAAAAGAAAACTTTAGGAAATCTCTCTCCAATTTCTCTGAGGGATTCCCAAAACTATCCCATGTCTGTTTCGCGATTATTTATAGTTTGATACTCTATAAAGGCTTCGATTTCGTCGCAATTTTGTTTATAAGTACTGATTTAATTTTAGATGATTACTTTTTACAGAGCTGCAGATGTCAGTCGTGTTACCATCGATGACGAAGATTCTGAAAGCCCTTAGGATACAAAGAAATAGGACGATATAAAGTTATTGATAGATTTAGATAAATAAAGAAATGAAATAATAACATGCATCTTTTGTTTATCAGTTTACATTAGCTAGACCCGCCTGCGGACGAATGATAGACCCCTTGCTGTGATCCACTACGCATAGAATCGAACACCATAGGCGAGATCTCATTAACGGTAGACCTGTAAACAGAGGCGTCTCTAGCCCATGACGTAGCGCTCGTAAGCAAACATTACCCTAGCACCACCCCTAGTAAGCGCGCGGTCAAAATGGAATGGGTACAAAGTACAGAGTTACCAAACTCTCTTAGAAAAGCCGATTTACTTCATATATACATGTTTACACAAATATAAAACTTTATCCATTGCGCCAAGGTTTATTTCGCAAAATTTGGTGTAGCGGTAGAACACAAAGTGCCACACGCGCCACACGCGTACACGCTTTTCAGAAATGCCGCGCGTTTGACTTTCGTCCATGGCAATTTAAACTTTATTTTCTATTCTAAACAGTTGTTTTTCTTCTTTTCGTGTCGATAGACTCAAATAATACCCGACCAATATATTGCCACCTGCACAGCTCTGTCATTGACTTTATTTAAATCCCGGAAGGTGCTATTAAACAGTTGAGTTCGCATTATTCGCACTATGATTGCCGGCGTGTTTTCAAACGAATCATTGAAATAGGTACCGCCGGTGCCGATGCCGGCACGAGCGCTGCGAAACTCACTACTCCACCAAATATAATCTTTAATCATGTGTTTTAAGGGTTTATTTCATGTTGTAAAAAGAGTTTAGCTCTTTTTACGTTGGTCATTGAAAGTGCCGCGGCCGACAAACGCACGCGCCGAGTGGGGCTCCGTGGCGAGCAGCGCTCGGCGCCCCCTAGGGCCGCTGCGCCCGTGTGCAACGCACTCCCTGCACCATAGGTAAAGACGCCTCTCCCTGTAAAAACAAGAACTGAATACACCACACATAGAATCGAATAGCATAGGCGAGATCTCATTAACGATAGACCTATAAATACCATGGAGGTAGGAATAGGAATACTATGGAGTCGGCATAATTTACTATATATACAATTGCCTTTACATTTGTTATCTCAATAATCTATTTTTTTCTCAATTTAATGGAAATTGTGCTTGTATTATTTATAAAAGTGAAAAGACTCTGAATTGCGATGCCTCCTAAGTGCGCTGTTGTGGGTTGTGGTGCTTCTAAAAGCCAAAATCGGCCAAATTTGTCGTTTCACAAGTGACTAACCTAAAATTTATTTAAAATATTAAAAAAAAGCCTGGAAATACATGAAATTATTGTAGACTGTCATTATATTGATATGAAATTGTTCTGTGTATGAAATCCTCGTGTAAATTTAGCTCAATATTTAGCTTAAACTGATGTTTTGGGTTTTTGAACATTGTTTTTATTTTGTTTATAGTGATGTGCTAGAAGAGTAATCGATAGTTTTTTTGTAATCACGACTGACTTTGTATATTTTTTTACACTTAGGCTATCTAGAAATGAAGCAAAGAAAAGGATATGGTTAGAAGCCATTGGAAATGAAAATTTAATAAGACAAACCAAAGAGATATTTATCTGTTCCTTACATTTTGAAGAAAGATCATTTAACAGAACACTTGAAGTTGTAAGATTGAGAGACGATGCAGTACCAAAAATGTTTTAAATATTGTTTGATTTTTTCATTATGTTTCCCTATACAAAGTGCAATCCAATTGACCTTAAAAAATCCCGAAATAGGGTCATTGAACTCATAATTATGTATAAGTTTTACTAGGGATCAACCCTGAAATCGATAATTATGAAAGTCAGCTGATCTATACGTTGTATCAAGTTTCGTGAACACAAATTTATGGATCAGCTGTTTTTTTTTTTGAGCGATAGCGGTTTGATTCCTTAATAAAAGATGTATATGTATAGACGCCAGGACATCTAGCTACTACAATCTGTCAAATTACTTTAATAAATTTTCAACTTTATCTCTGAAGCATTAGGTTACAGGTTGGTTGGGAAAATTGACAGTTTCGGGTTGGTTGACCTGCTGGCGTCTGTACACGATACCGATCATTCCATTGGTTTTCGATAGGTGGACGAAAAATATTTTAATTTGTGCATTTATTCGATAATTCTCTTCTCCCGTTCTCTTTCGCCCTTGTTCATCTCACAAAGGTCAAAACAACCCTAACGGATAAGTGGACTATGAAATGGAATACGTACAATGGCGTGCAAAAGTTATAGAGAAAACTTTTTTGATAAGTACGTTTTATCGATTTCTTTTGATGAAAAGTTAAAACTAGTACAACACTAGGCGGCCATGTTTGGTTACCGTAGGTAGGTATGCACGTTTTTTTCGTAGATATGGCAGTTCCATAGGATTCCTTATTCAGAGATAAATACATAAGAACAATACCTTTGGTGCCTATGTCAACTCATTGTCAAATTGTACGCTGCCGCAAATATTAGACTTTTACGTCCATAGTCGATGAGAAGATTATCGTCTTCAAAATAGATTAATAAGAATTTAAGTAATGTAAAACAGCACGAAATAATACGTACTAAGGTAAAATACTAGTTTCCAATCCGTATGCGGGACAAGTGTTCTCTTTTTTGTCTATGATTGTTGACAGTGAGCGACGATCTGACACTTCTGACAGAATCACAGATCACAGAGAACGTAAAAATTTGACAGACTGTACTTTGTGCTTGACAGTCGTGTACCTATTGTCGCATTGATTTTGTTTTGAATACTAAGCTAAGGTATATCTTAATTTTTCATGTAAAAATTTGTGCACCTATCTCAAAAAATACTCTCTGATCACAATATTACTGGCTTCAATTTATGTATTTTGTAATACAACCAATTCACAACATAACCTCATTAATTTCAGCACAATGGTATTCTTGACCGTTGCTAACTGGATTCGTTCCCGTGGGCCTGATGAATTTTGGAGAAAAAGAAGGGTATTTAGGCTTGCTGCTCATTATATTGGTCGTCGCAGAAACTGTTACTCAGTAGCAGTGCGTAATGTCCACAGGGCGCTAGTTTACGCAACTAAAGCTCGGAAGTTGAAGAAACAAGACATGATTGATCTCTGGTCGACAAGAATCACTGCTGCTTGTGAACAACACAACATATCACCATACATATTAAAACAAGGCTTGGACAGAGCTAACATCATGTTGGATCGTAAATCTTTATCAGATTTAGCCTGCTGGGAACCACGGACATTTGAATGTTTGGCTGCAGTAGCTAAAGAGAAGCTGAATCTTGATGGTGTGATTGACAATGCTGATAAACAGTATCCAACGGGAGTAAATCTAAAACTTAAAGATGTTATGCTAGAGGCTTGGTTAAAAGAAAAAAAACAATAACTTAGTTCAACATTATAACTACCTATTATCTAGTTACTTTATTTTAGTTTCACATTAGTTCTGTAAATAATAAATACTGCCATAATCAGAACAATGTATTTGATTGACTAGTTTCCTAATTCCTTTTTCAGTTTCTTCGTTAATTCATTTTGTTTTTCTAATATGTACAAGTTTTCTATCTTACGCCTTTGTTGCCTTTCCACATCCTTTACCACACCTTCATGCATTTTTTCCCTGAAAAAAAGTGCAATTATGTTATTCCAAAGTTTGTTAGAAGAAGTATAGTCATAAACACAATGTTCTCTTCGACATTGTTTGTGTTTATGAGATACACATAAATATTTCCTGACCGTCGATGGTCAAGAAATATTTATAACTCGTTTTATATAAATTTATTCCTCGCAATGACACTCCTGACAAGAGTATTTATAAATTTAAAGTACACTATTACTTTAAGTACCCACTATTAATTGTTTTTAACTCAAACATTGGGTTTTGTAATCCTATAATCTTCTGAAGATAAGGTATTGAAATATATGAAGATACTGACAATATTATGTTTACCACCACATTGTTACACAAAAGTTATCCTTTTTAAATCAGAGGTATCAGAAATTCGAAGTAATATGTTGTGTAAATTAGTAAATAATAAGTATTCTTGAAATAATTGATAGATTACCTATCTGATTGTTGCTTAATGTGAACATAAGATACAATTCCAATCGTTCCGGTACAAGAAAGCATCAAAACTAGTTTTGAGGTTGGTGAAGACATTTTACTTGGGCTTGGTTAAAAAAATTTCAATCCACATTGTTTTAAATGCAGATAAGTAACAAACTATTTCGGTTTCATGCAGCAGAAGCAGTCTATTCAGCGTCTATTGTCAGCATGTGTCAGTGTTTGACTTTGACGTAGTGATGTTTTCAGACAGACAAAATTTCGTTGAGAAATTAATGTTTTACTATGGTTTTATGATACTCTGAGGTCGCATAGGTACCATTATATCTAGTCGACTAAAAGGTGGTTGCGTCAGGGTAGCCCGCGTAATTCAAATTTTCTTACGTTTTTTGCAATTTGCAGGTCAGTGTCAGATTGAACGTTGATGAAATATGAGTCACGCCAGTAACGCGTATGTAGTTACAGAAACACAATCATGAAAATTATCAATACAACCCTCTAAGTTCATGTAATCCTATTCAATGAATATTTCATGAAATAGACCAAAAATTAAAAATTGCGATTGATTGGTTGACTGATTTGTGAAATTGCTACGGGCCCCACTTATCTAAACCCGCCCACAACTGGGGCCCCCGTTGGGGGTACTACTGGTTAACCATTAGTTAACCAGTAGTATTGCTATTAAGCATCACCTTCTGAATAATTGTTTCTATTTTATTTTTAATAAAAGATTCCATGTTTTACAAATTATTCAGCTGCTGAATAAGCAATATTATATATTATTTTAATAAGCTTATTTCAGTTTAATAGAGAGTTTCAAACTAACTTATTCACATTAAAGACCACATTTGTATTGTTATAGCGCCCATAGCTTAATACCAGCTTAATTAAAATATTATTGCACGTATTTCTTTTTTGCTTGGATCGAAAGTCGTGAAAAAAAGTAAAAAAACCGGTTATCTGAAAAGAACATTGTTAAAAAATATTTAAATATCAATAGTAGTAATTCTAAAAGTGTTTCTGATTTGTGAAAATAGTTTGAACAAAACTGAACCCGGTCCTAGCCAGCATGCGTGGTTGCCGTGCAATGACGAGGGTTCCGCCCCCAAAAAAAAACAAACAACATTGCGATTCACGCAAGAAGAGAGCGCATCTGATGGCAGCTGTACCATAAACCGAAAAAAATGAAAAGTTTGATGTTTCGAGAAAAAACTAGAAAATGGGAAAAAGAACATCACAAAAATAGCACTAAAGGATTTGGTAGAAATATTAAATCAAAGAACATTTTACTTAATAATCCACGGCCAATTTTAAATACACTGAGACAAGTCCACATAAAGCCTATTGAGCAAGGCGTCAATGAGACACTTATAAAACATATTGATCAACACCATTGTTGTGCCAGAAAACATATCACTGAATATAAAAATAGATGGTCTTCTAATTTTCAATAGTTCCAAGAAAGAATTTTGGCTAATATTGTGCAGCTTACATGAAATAAATGCACACTGTATATATAAATATGGGTTAAGTTCTAGTAAAATTAAAACTAAATAAATTTAAGTCTAAAAGTTTAATCGTTTATTTTAACTACAACATTATTTATCAACAACAAAAGTCACAATAAGCATTGCTTAAATTTTTGAATGTCAGGTTTAGTCATTACTTCTCCTTAGTACAACCAGTTGGACATCGCAGTTGTACCACGGGTCGGGAGTGATATTATTCTGAAGAAAAGTCTTTTCCTAGCAATTATTTCTGCATAAAGTTACTTAGTTTGATGTACATAATGCTTGGTTGATGTTGTTGTTGCTTCGTGAAGAGTCCCTTAGCACCCTGCATAAGGTGTATCCATTCATACCCGAAATCTCTTAAGGGGTCATTATAATCATCATATAATCGCAAAAAAATGAGCTGTTGCCTACATTTATGTTCGCATAACTCGTCAAAATGTAGGCAACAGCTGTTTTTTTTTTGCGATTTCATGTTTGGTCCCATAGTGAAAATTAGGGTCAGTGGGATTAGTGTTAGTTAGGGTCTGGTGTCCATCAGTGCCAAGTAACTGCAAAAACAAAGACGATAAAATTTTAAATGTAATCAATTTCATGTCAATTTAGTGAAAGCCGGGCAGAAAAATTCCACAATAAAAAAGGTTTTTGTTCGTTCGATTAGAGAACCCTAAAAATCTGAGTGATGTAGAAGTGTGGTCAACTGTATAATTGTTATTCAGAAGTTATTGTAATGAGACTACTAAATCTTTGTGATTTATACTTACAACTACAACATTTTCAACTCGATTCATGTTATTTTGTTGTATTAAAATTGCTAGTATTAGCTATTTCGTCACAAGAACTTTTGTCAGACCTAGTATGTATGTATGAAAATAGGTACTATTTACTATTAGTTATCTTGATTATTCACGCGGCGCGTCTTAAGTAACGAAATAAAACACATACTATTCACGACAAAATTACTTGCGCACTAACAATTAGCATGTAGCAGACCTACAACTGGTAAATTTACTTGTACTTACCGATTTTAAAAGTTCACCATGTCAAATCAACATTTAAATCCGACATCAGCATTAGAATATTAAATCCAATTTAATTATTTTCACATTTTGTATGAATATTGTTTGCAAAAATGTGAACAATAATTTAAATACTTAATAAATTCTGAACACAATAATCAATTCGACTAAGCTGAATAACTCAGTTGTAAGAGCTTAATAAAAACAATTTGAGCTGTTATTCAAAAGTTATTAAGCTAATTGAAACGTTATTAAGCTCCTACCCAGATGTTGATCAGATGCTATGCCCATATTAGTGATAGCGCCTCGAATACGCCTGTTTTTATAGGCGTAAGTAGCACGCGTAGTGAGGCCGGTCTTTAGGTAGACGCCTTGCGCGTGTTTTCGTGACTTGTGCTAGATACGCAAGGTTTACACGCGCTGGCATTCAAAACTGGGGCCCTTTTTGCTTGAATAATAGCTGAATAGACGGTACTCAGACGTAGTATTCAGCTTATGGTCTTGATGATTGCTCTTACTCAATCTTTTCGTCGCACGTCTGTGTTTGGCTTGGCTGCTTCGCTTGCAATACATCCTATATCAATTCAATATAAGTTTATTCCAATTTTCATATCTGAATAAATGAGCAAAAAGAACGTAATTTCTAGCCTAGGAGAGTTTGTCAAAATTTTTGAGCTCGCTCTTGCATTCTCTTGGTTCTGGAAACTTCTCTACATTCGTTGACAAAGTATCTGCATAACTCCTATTTCAGTATGAATGGTCAGTAGAAAATGTAACCTACACCTGGTGGAGTGCAAAATATTTCGTACGTTGTTTGCATTCACGAGATTTTTTTATAAATAATTGAATTCGTGGAATTGTTATATTAATAGACAAAAGAAAACTAATCAAATACAATTCGTTAAAATTTTCGAGCTCGCTACGCTCGCTCTTCAATCGTACGTTTGCGCGATTGGTTGGATAAATCAAGTTGGATTAGTCAAACTACCGTTTTTTTTAAGTAATTTTCTTCTAAGAATTCATACTGAAGAATGGTCAGAAGAAATTATAACCTACCCCAAGTGGAAAGTTTTTCCGTACGTCTTTGCATTCACGAGTTTTTTTTTTATAAATTGGCAGAATTTGTTCTATTTTTGTTTATTAAATACAAAAAAACTCATCAAATTAGAGGTGAATGCTCGAGCTCGCTACACTCGCTCTTCAATCCTAATTAGTATAAGCTTTTAAGTATAAGTCAACAAAGTTAGTCCCTGCATAAATGGTCAAACGACAGTTAGGTATCTTTAAGTATTCTACAGATTGGTTAACCCCCTTCCCCCTAATTAGTAATTTTGGGCAATTTATAGTGATTTTGTAAGGGGAGGCCGAAGAAAACAAATGGGAATGTTTTTTTTTTGTTATGTTTATTTTGAACTCGTTTTCGTTATCAGTGTCCCTAAAAACCATGAAAATGACACCCATGACGAAAAAACCGAAATTTTCGTCGGCGCCATCTTTGATTTTCGTTTTGACCTCATTTTCGTTATCAATGAATAAATCACGAAAATGACACACATGACAAAAAAAAAATGCAGAGGAATATAATTTAAAAAAAAAAAACGAATGTGCTCTAGACCACACGACTGAAACAAAACTTAAAAAAATGCCAAAAAATCGTCTGTCAAATTAAAAAACGTAACTCTCTCACTTTCTATCTTCACTAAGTTCAACTTCCGTTTGCCTCGTAACGTAACGCATTCACCAGCTTACTCCCCGTAAAGAAATTTTACTTCAAAAATAAAAGTGATTTTATCTTGTTTAAATAAGTCAACGAAATAAAAAATCTAGTTGTTACCAAATACGGTATCGACCATTACTCATTCTATCTCGTACATACTTTCTTTTTCTGCCCCTGTCGTACCTCGATAATCTTCGGCTTACCGAGCTCCCTACAAAACGGTACTGCCAGCTGCGAAGTCATGTGGCCGCGTCCATACCATTTTAGTTCTGAAGTCTGACACCCGAGGACCGGCTTATTTGGCGCCATATGGTGCTTTATTTATTGACATGAAAAATGTTGTCATCATTGGCGTATCTAGAGATATTTTTCAGGGGGGGCCTGGCCCCTGCCTTGTGGAGATACATTGGGCTAGACAGGCGCGGTTCCAGCTAAAGATTTCGGGGGGGGGGGGGTCACACAGGGCCGTGGCCAGGAATTTGGTTGGAGGGGGTTCATCATCATCATCAGCCTATAATGTTCCCACTGCTCACACAGCCTCCTCTCTATGAGAGGGAATGGGCTATAATCTAACACGCGGGCCCAGTGCGGATTGGTAAATGTCACATGTCTTCGAATTTTTGGTTCTAGGACATGCCGGTTTCCTCACGATGTTTTCCTTCACCGTTATTGAGAGCAGTGGTGATGAAATAAATTACACAACGTAATGCGCCTGCCTGGGTTCGAACCCACGACTTACTGTTCGTAAGTGGGGGTCGCTACCACTGGGCCACCTCTCTGGAGGGGGTTACCTCGAATAAAAAAAGGCAGATCGGGGCGAGTTCACCAATGAGTTAAACACTATTAGGAACAACTTTTGAAAAATGAAATTATATCAACCATCTCTGGATTTACAAAATAGACAAACAACGTGGGCGCCTACAGGTTTATTTCCGGGGGGGGGGGGGGGGGGGGTGCCTTCCGATTGAGAAAAGGCAGGTACCAAGAGCGAGCGCAGCGAGCTCGAAAAATTTAGCACCCAGTTCAAATTTGATAGGCTTTCAGAAATTGCATCTGTTTATAAAGAAAAACTGAAAAGAACGCAGAAACGATAGCGATAATTTTAGCACATCGTTTAGATTAAATTAGCTTTTGACCATTCATACAGGAGTTATGTAGGTACTAAGACGCAAGAGCGAGCGAAGCGGGCTCGAAAATTTTTACACCCTTCCTCGGTGAAATAAAGTTCTTTGTTCATTCATACAGGAATGAGAATAGGAGGAACTCTTTCAAGTTATGAAGAATAGAAAAAGCACAGCATGTATTGGCGAGCGAGAGAAGAGCTCGTGGCAAAATAATAACTGCCGCTCGGGTCGATCTTTAGGTTAAGCCGTGCTTGCCTAGGTTGGTTTGTGGATGGGTGACCACCCAATACATACCGAGTTTCCTCCGTGCCTCGGAAAGCACGTTAAGCCGTTGGTCCCGGCTGTCATTTGCACATCTTTGACAGTCGTTACAGGTAGTCAGTGGCCAAAAAAGACTGACAACCAGTCTTACCAAGAGGTATCGTATTACCCAGTACCCTAACTGGGTTGTGGAGGTCAGATAGGCAGTCGCTCCATGTAAAATACTGGTATTCAGCTGTTCCGGTTAGACTGGAAGCCGACCCCAACATAGTTGGGAAAAGGCTAGGCATATGATGATGATGTATTGGCGAGCGAAGCGAGCCGGAAAATTTTAGCAATCCGCCTCGGGTATGTTGATTTTTTTATAGTTGTTGGAGATTTCGGGGGGGTTTAACCCTCACTCTCCCTGCCTACGACCCTGCGCCTGAGATAGTTAGATTTTATAGTTCTACGCAAGAGCGAGCCGGGTCTTTATTTCACGGTCAAACTAGGCCCAGCCCAGGGCGGGCTGATCATGACGACCGGCCATGACCCCGCTCTGGATCCACTCTTGGTAGTACCAAGAGCGGGAGATGAGAGCTTAAAGCAAATTGAAGCAGCCCGCCTCCGCCACTTGTATTAGGTTCTTTTTATAAAAATTCGTACAGAAATAAGAATAAAAGTAACTCAAAAGGGCAGAATGCATCAACGAGCGAAGCGAGCTCAAAAATTTTAGCACTATACCTCAGAAAGGATAGTTTCTCTTGTTGAACGATTAAATAGGAAGTTAACTCTTGGTACTAATAGAATGCAAGAGCGAGAGATAATTTCAAAATTTTAATTGAAGCAGGCCGCCTCCGCCCCCTTTATTAGGTTCTATTTGTTGAAATTATACAGCAATAGGGTATTAACGAGCGAAGCTAGCTCGAAAATTTTAGCATTCTGCCTCGAAAAGATTGGTTTCTCTTGTTGAACGGTTGAAGATATTTAAGGAAGGTTTATCAATTGACCGCGCCTGGGGCTAGACTTCATTCGGCTTCCTATTTACAAGTGGTCCATGAGCAGATCACAACTAGCATCGTAATTCGTAATTTACACTTCTTATGTACCTTGTCGCTGTAAAGTCACGTTCATGCCTGACAAGCTCGACAAGTGGAGTGCCTCACTAATTTGTTAAAAATGTTCGAATCAGAATCACAAGGCCCACAAGGTGATTTCATTACGTACATTTCAACGTGAAATTTTGAGCTTGGTGTAGGGCATTTATTTCAAATACTTAAATTAAGCAATTAATTAGTATGTTTCGAGAATTATATATTTCCAGCCTAGAATTTAGAATCGGTAACCCAACATCCTGGGGTGGGCACCAGACCATTCTGGGGTGGGCACACTGGGCACGGCCCATAGCTACGCCAATGGTTGTCATTTTTAATGATTTCAATCCTATGATGTATTAAATAGCTGTACAGACAGTGTACTGTGAAGTGATACCCTAAGATGTGTATGTAATATACTATTTGACTAAAGTGGATAGTCTAGACACTAAGTAGAGAGCCTTGTTCCCAAAGGGAAACCGGCAGGAATCGGCTTCTTAGGTGCCTCCGGCCCTGTTGGGTTGTACCCTCTCTGGCAGATCAAGGGCCCCTCGATAGAATTTGCTACGGGCCCCACGCTTGCTTAACACGGCACTGGGACAGGGTCTTCATATAATTCCTTTAAAAACTGTACTGTAACAACTATTTAACTTGTGTAGAGCAATTATTGAGTATTTTTTCATTAGATAAGCTGCCGCGTTGGTCTAGTGGTCGCAATTGCGACCAAATCAGCCTCAATTTTACATGATTGGCGTAATAATATGGATTGATAATAATGATTACTTAGGTAGGAGGTACCTATTTTTTGAAAGTATTTATTGGGAAATCTTTATTGGGTTCTAACATTCTATAATCTTCAGAATATTCTATTCTATGCCGAAGCCGTGGGTGCTCCCTGTCCTGCATCAGCATGTAAAGTAAGTTTCAGAAAATGATAAATAAAAAATCATATAAAAATAATGTTTTTATTTTAGAATTTGTGTTGATATAAAGATAACATAGCAAATAATAGATATTGTATGTTTTTACAGCTGGAATCAAACACCTAAACCTGCATTTATTTAACATGGTACATAAGGTTTCCTTTTATGTATTTAACTATAAGAACATTTGTACAGTTAGCTTCAATAAGTCTCTACCTAGTTAAAAATCTTAAACACGGAACCAATTTCATTAGGATGCTATTCAAACAAGTTGTACTAACATCTTTGCTATCAGTTAACTCTAAGGAATTGATGACATTACATTTTTTAATCATGAGTAGAGCTGGATACTATTACTTCATTTTTACTGAAACATGATAGGTGCCTAAATGTAAAGTTGATTAGGTGTTCTTGTTTATGAAGTTGGTCCCTGTCACAAAGTGTTTCCTAAAATCAATAGCTAGGTGCAGGCAGATCTTTGCCTGAATCTTGGTTGGTGTCCATTGAGTCAGCAGCCGACAATTTCTTAGGAAGGTATATCAGCGTTTTTCCATCCAATACTGTTACACTGTTGCATTTTTACCTACATTCATCATCATCATCATCAGCCTATTAATGTTCCCACTGCTGGGACACAGGCCTCCTCTGTTTGAGAGGGAATGGGCTATAATCCACCACGCGGGCCCAGTGCGGATTGGTAGATGTCACATGTCTTCGAATTTTTGGTTCTAGGACATGCCGGTTTCCTCACGATGTTTTCCTTCACCGTTTTTGAGAGCAGTGGTGATGAAATAAATTACACAAAGTAATGCGCCTGCCTGGGTTCGAACCCACGACATACTGTTCGTAAGTCGGGGTCGCTACCACTGGGCCACCGCTGCTCTTACCTACATTACAAGTGTGGAATCAGCGCTGATACAGGCTTTCTTGCTTAATTTTTTCGATGTAAATCGATCATTGAACTTACAAAAATATAAATACAAAACTTAAATAAGTATTTACAATAGTTTTTACTACTTCCTAACTATATTACAAGAAGTTTGAGTATTCCACTAATCGTAAGATTATAATATTATACAAAGTTATGTTCAGTCAGTTACCTACTGAGATTATTGGAACAATATAACATTATAAATATCTGAATATAACAGAGAGTTAGACGTTCAAGATTTCATTTAATAATCTTGAAAAAACCGTCCGTTAAAATGCGTCGACTATTTACAACATTTTATGTTAGTTGAGTATTTAATAAACAGTTAAACTGTTTAGTTTACAGTCCAAGATTCAAAATTTAGCTCGAGTAAATCTAAGTCTAATAAAACCACAACTATTCATAATTTAAATAAACGCAGCTAACTGTTCACTCTGTAGCAACTTCACGCTTGAAAAGTTTCACTGATTCCATTTCGACCAATGTTTCCATTTCGTTACTTTGCCACTTTTCATTTAAAGCTTTCTCGCAGAGTCTATGTTAATAGACTACAATAAAGTCTATAGTGGAATGCCTAATACTTATTATTTATGGCACAGCTACCTGCCGCAGTTGTCATAGAAACTGGCAGAGCCTCGGTTAGGGATTTCAGCAAACTCACGCTTCGGCGTGCACAATTTCGTGCTGAAGTCAACGTTACGCTTCCTGCAACAAAGTAAAGTATGAAGAAATGTTAGAATAGAAAACATGGAGGTGCACTTTATCCAATTAACCAACACTGTGAAGTAATCAAGGCTGAGTTCAGGTTAATATCTGTTTAAATAATAACTATTATACTAAGCACTATTATGTGAACAACATGCTAACCCTCTGCTTGGCAGTTCCATTTGTTCGACGAGAACTGACTTGACGTACAGACGGTCATTACACCACAGTATACAAAGAGATCGCGGCTCCAGGACATTCATGTCATACTCCCACGATAACTCCACCTGAAAATTAAAATGTGAAAATTGAAATTTGACTTTTAATTATTGAATTTTCGTGGAATGCCACAATCAAATTGCCACAAGTCCACAATTAAATTGCCGCAAAATCTAAGATGTTACAGACACTATCCAGGTACACAAGTCAGGAACGTCAAGTTACGCCAATGTACGGCCACAATGCATAGTGCATTATGACCTTACATTGGCGTAACTGCGTGTAGATTAGATACGGCAGAATGTTTAATATTTCTGAAGGTGCATCCATACCGAAGTTACTTTTTTGGAACAACGTTTGCGTGTGTGAGAGCACGTGCTGCTCAAAAAAAATCTTCTTTGTGGTGCAATTTATATTTGGAAAAGCTTTAAAATTTTCTTGGATAATTTGAAACAAAGCTTACCTTTCTAACTTTCCCACCTAAGTCCATGGGGTGGGTGACTACTATGGTGTAGGTAGTGCCATGCTCAAGTCTGAAATAAAATAATTGAAGGGTGGTTTATGAAAGCTAAACGTGGAAAACTACATTTTAATTATTAGCTTTAAGTTGTAAAGTTGCTTACTTCACGTAGTTATTTGGTGTTAGGTCCATTCCTCGAATGACGCCTCTGTCTGATAGCAAAGTTACTTTTAGGAAACCCTGTAAATTAGAAACGGGATTGCATTAAACGTTTGTTAATAGTTTGACACCAATGATGTCGCTATAAAACATGTTCTTTGGGAGCTTTACGATAAAATTGTAATTAAATCATTATACCTGCACCCATGATTCGGCTCCTTTGGGATTAGCTAGCTGGATAGCCACCCGGTAGTGTCGTTCTGGAACAAAATTAACAATCTATTATAATTCGAATAAATAAATGTAGTAAGAGAAGACCTACAACAAAATAACACAAAGACAAGAAGCGAACTGGGTTTAACTTTCAAAAGATCAGGTTTGTAATATTAAAAAGTAAAAGATGGAAAAGTATTGCTCATTTTTACACCTACCGTTTTTTCTAGTATTAACGGGCAACCCTAAAAAAAAAAGCCCTGGAGGACCAAGTAGCCTAAATGGCACTAGATGACCTTTATAGCTCTGTCTCTTTCCCACACTGTAATTACAACTGCTTTAAGACATCATAGTAACCCCCTGTTCCTAATGACATTGCCATACAAAGGAACTGTTTTGCATAATGTCAAATCTGAAGTTACCAGATCTAGACTCTTAGGAAATCCAAAAGCAAATGTCATATGACTAAACCACATTCTAAATTGGCAAGTATTGTGTTGTAACATGAGGTTGAAAGTAATCAACCACACGCTAAGATTAGGGAGAAAGGAACCTCATTTTAGATGTTATGTTGAAATGAGTAGTTTACTGAGGGGTCAACCCCATCTATTCGAACCCTTGCTAATGAACAGCCATTGCACAACAACTTGAATGTCCAATGCTCATGCTTTTAAATCCATCTATCATGAATTCATGAATATCAACCTACAAAAGCAATCAATACAAAAAATCTCTTATCATTACTTTGTGTAGACAGTATAGGTTCTACCCGCGGCTTTCCTCGCGTTATGGTCGGGAAATATCCCACGGGACTATGACACTCGGGGATAATGTAGCTTACCATTAGTAAAAGATTTACGGATTCCGATTAGAAGTTCCGAAGAGAACCCCTTACATCCAAATTTACAAAACATACAAATTTTACCTCTTTATAATATTAGACAATAAATATTTACGCTGTTTACAAATCAATACTAACGACAATACGGGAGATCCTTCCCTGTGCTGAGGTAGTACTTGGCTCCGATCGTATCGTGCTCTTCAGACGGAAAGACCTCATTCTCCGACTGATTGTTCTTGTCCGTAATCAAACCGGGTGAGCTGTCTGCATGGAATCTACGAAATCATTCAACGTGAAATAAAAAAAAACATAACATAATATCTCGCCTGTATTCTCCAAAGGGTTAGACAGAGGGTACCTAATAATACACCCACATTTCGCCAGTTATGTTAAAGTTCCACGTAATAGGGGGCGAACCTATCGTCACCAGCTGACCATAAATCCAGTCTCCGTGGCTGATACTGCGAATTCCAGATGAAAAATCCCAATCACACTTTCCCCGATCTGGGAATCGAACCCCGGACCCGGACAATTATGTCCAGCAGTCGCTGTTTTTCCACTATAAAGAGTGCTCCATGTAAAGATACAGACTTGAATGGAAATAAGAACATACCCCATAATTGCACAGCCGTGACCGCAATGGAAACACTTTCCTGTCTGAAAATGCTGGTATGACGGGCACTGGTGTCCTGAAAATGTTAACAACTTTAACTCTGATACTCCGAGATTGAAAAATAATAATGAATGTTTACGTACCTTAAAAAATAAGTCACCGAGAGTGATACAAGAAAAAGAATAATAAATAAATAACTTGACTCAAGCTAAACAATTTTTCTTACCTATATAAGAACACTTTCCGTTGATAGATTCTGTGAAAAGTTTAATGGCTCTGACATGGTTGCAGGCCACTAGGACCCTTGAAGCCTCTTCGAGTCCTTGCTTCACGAGTGTTAGCGGAACGAGAGGTCCTTCAGTGAGGTCACACCCTGGCTGCTCCTTCCCATTGTTGGGATAGAAATCCAAATGACCCACGGGTTGTGACATTCCATATCCTGCCATAAACACAAAATCTGTCGCACGCGTGAAATAAACCGTCGATTAATTAGTTACCATGTCACGCGATATATAAATACTCAGATATACTATACAAATGAACGATGAAAATGAAAAGCGAATAAGCGTATGATACATATTTACATGTAATAAATACATATAACAAATATAAATAAGGGTTAGTAGTATGATTAGATGGTAAAGCGACGAAGCTTAATCTTGTTAACAAACAACAAACATCATATTATTACGTGTTGAACAAATGTACATGAATACGATAGTGCGTGTGGATTATAAAAAGCATACGTGCAGTATCACGAATGTACACAGAGTTACGTCCAAGGCATTACCTAAAAGGAAAATGCTCTTTCCGTCAGTATGTATGACGTCAACGAGTTGCGCGTCAGTTGGGTCTAGTCGCACATGCGTCGGCATTCCTTGGAAATATGGCTCGGCTGGATCTAGTCCTGTAATTCTTCCTAAGCCCTATGGAACGAGAGGCTGAATCAAAGAAAATATGAAAACGATATACGTAACATCATGTAACGTACGACTTAGTAAAGAATGTTACAGTGATTTGCACTTACCTGTATTCTTTCGCCTGCGTAACCTGCTGTGTGGGCTCCTAGGGAGTGGCCTATAATGTGGACATCTAATGGATCTACTCCGTGCTCTTTCTGTAATGTTATTTATATTTGATATCCAACCTATTATTTTGATGAGATACTTACAATTAATTTTTGCGTTCCACATTTACCTGTAAAGTGTTGATGAAGTGCGCTACTTCCAGTCCTACTAGCCTAGTGTTGGCTGTAGCTTGTGTGTACAATGGTAGACTCCCACCGGCCCAGTCTACTATAACAACATTGAAATCGCCTGCTTTCACAAGCTCATCTTTCATTTCACTGACCTGAATGACAAAACATTAGGGTTAATTTATATAGAACGATCATTTAATATGTTTGGTACACATATTAGGGTTTTAACCACCTACCCAGTTAGAGAGTGGTGTATCGATGAATCCATGAATAATCATCTTTGTAAGTCTCTTTGGATTGAAATTGGACTTCGCTATTGTTTTGTTAACGTTCACGTTTAACAATTGACCATCAGTTGGGTTCTTCTTTGTGTATAAAATGAACCTGAAATTGAAATTTCTCTGTAGTCGTGTGACAAAAGATTGATTTAGGTGAAATCTTTGAAATATCGTGACTAAAAATTTGCAGCGATTTGTGACGAAGCTAATTTCGTAAAGCTAATTCCTTACCTATCTCTACCGATGATTCAATAGAAGTACCAGTTCAAGACAGCTATACATTACATTTATTATCATGACCGGTTATTATATCCGTGTTTGGATGAATGGGACATTATATATTACCTAGTATTGATGACAACTCTTGGTAGCGGGAAAACATTGAAGGGTCTGTGAATGAGATGGTACCAGCTCCTTGTGATGTTCAGGCATCCTAGCTCGTCATAGCATCTGGTTTCATTTTCAACTGAAATGATAAAAACAGTCTTGCAAATAAACAATCGGAAAGCACAAAAGCATATTCAATTTTAGGTCGAGAATTTTATCAATGTGATGCTTTCTGTCACAGACGAGGTTTATACAAAAACCATACACATACATGGTAACCAGGGAATGTTGACCTCTATCCGGTCTGAACGCGCCCAGTTGAAGGGGTCCAGGATACCAGCGAAGGCTGGCTGCAAGCCGAGAAGAATGCACCACAGCATGACGCGAAGGTGTCTGTTTGTTAAGTATAGCCGTCGCATGCTCTGAGGATCTGGAAACAAAAACATTATCATAAGTTAACGATAAACTGGACGAAACATAGTTAATAATCACCAGACTATAGGTATGTATTCCTTTTATATTATTAGTCTGCTACCTACAATGGTAGTTACCGTGATGATCCTACCGATGACTAATACATCAACACGATCACGGATGCTATTTACTATTAAATTATTCTCTTTGTCACTATTTGCTTGATTTGAGATGCGGGAATTCAAAATGTGAACAACTGCGTACCTACTCATAGTGTTGGTTCCTTGAGCTAGTAAACATGATTAGGTTGAAGGACTAAATAATTAAGTTCTTATACCGAAACAAAGGCACTAGCTTATGCCTGTGCTCCTGCTTGCGTTATAGTCGGATATTAACACACGGGGAGGTCCTGGTTTTTTTTTAAATTGGCCCTTGACCATCGACGGTAACGTAGCTTATTATTAGTGAAAAATTTCGAAATCGCATCAGTATTTCTGAAGTTTACTCCCCACATTCAAACTAGTAAACATTGCCAATTAAAATAGTGTAGTGTAGATATTATAGCCAAGAGCCTGCAGCATGCGTATATCCCTTCACAAAGCAGAGATAAGAAGCAAATGGAAAGTAAAGTATATTGAAAGTAGTTCGTGTCGTGATCCCTGTGTTAGTAATTTACAGTCATGCTCAGATCACGGGGTCTGATTGGCTTCCCTTGCTTGGGCTCGCGACTGGCTTCCTTGCCTCGGCCGGGTACGCGGAAGACATCCCCCCTTACTTCTTATGCAATGGGTGGTGTGAGCGGTGGTGTTACGATGTAATGTGTTAACACAAGAGAGGGTAGAATTTAGGTTATTTACATTTGTTCATGTGCTCTGTATTTGCTTCATTGAGCGGGGATGATATACAAACTTGGGCATGTTGTAACAGGTTAGGAAAGTGGAAATTTATTATAGGAACAGTTTCAATTTTCAGTGTGAACATCTTTACCATGTATATATTCGTGAATAAAGTATTGTCTGAACCTTCAGTTTCAATTTAAATTAAAAATATGAAGGAACTGAATATTAAACAGTTCCAAGTGAAGAGGTGCATTGTCATTGAAAGTCTTATCATCAGTTAACTTATCAAACCTTGAAAAATAATTATTCTAAAGCATTTTAAATGAGGGTTGTTTTATGATTTCTGACAGATAAACATAACATACTACATATTTTGCGTAGCAAATAATATACTTGTAACGTTACTTTGAAAGCATCCAATTCATCTAAGTAGGTAGTACGTACATGCATGAAAGAAAAATAAGTTTAAATAATAGCAGAATAATCACTTGCAGAGCTTTTTTGTAAAGCTCCTGTAGTAGCAGAATATTTGATACTTATTTAAAATCTAAGCTAAATCAATTTTGGTTCTTAGTTCATATTATTTGAGATCTTATAGACACTTTAAATAGGCAAACAAATACTTTGAGGTATTGACATAACTTCAGTTCAGTTATCTCGAAATCTTCAGTTTAAATTGCAATATCAAAATCAAGTGAAGATTTATGAATGCATCAGTTACTTTTCGAAGTAACCTACATTTTCATTGTCCAAGGCGACATACGTTATTAATATAAAGGTCTATTACGAAAGTATTCATATTTACGAATTCACTACACGCGCCGCTGCCCGTAATAGTATCGCTAATATATGCGAGTAGAATCTGAGTGCCTAATGATTGCCAATAACATTAATAATATCATTCAAATGGATACGGAGTATTTTTTTTTATCGTGGAGGGACTTATCTGAGATGCCTATTGTAGAAGATAGAGCAATGGATGTTGGTAAGTTCCCTTTATTCTAGAGTAGTCTGCCTGTCTACATCAAATAAATGTACACGACGAGTAGAATTTTAAGAAAGCATCTTTACGAAACTTTAGTTGAGACAAGAATATTTTCTTATCATTTGAAATGGTATACAAGATGCCTACTCGTTGAAGGCTGGATTCAAGCAGCAAGGGGACAGGCTAAAATATTTTTAGAACACTCCCTAGCAATGTTTAGCAGAAACGCGCTATAAATCAAATAAGAGCTCTGATGCAGAGATGAAAGAGCCTGTCGAAATTCGTGTTTCATAATGCCGTTTTATATTTAAATTAATATAATACTATTAATATGAATTCTGATGAATCAATGCAAATGTATGCACTTCCAGAACATTCCAACGGTTACTTCAGGTTTCGGTAGGTTAAGCTCTTTTATGTGGAATTATTTCAATGTTAAACACATTACATCAATGTGAAGTAACCTGAACTTGTATTATTTAATAAGTTTAAAAAAAAGAGAGAGAGATCCATTGAATAAGACAAGTAGAATGTATTGTAAGTAATTGTATAATCTAAATAACTTCATGATATAATTAGATGGGACATTTCACTTTCACTCTTCATTTGAACTAGAATTGGAGCTGATTGCGTTGCCAGATAAACAATCGGAAGGCTACAACCAACTCATCAAATGATTCGATGAAAAAACCGAACCGCCATCGCGTTACAAATAAAATAAAGCACTCCCCTCGGCGGGCTGCGCGGGCGCCGCCGGCTCGCGCGGAAGTAGCACCGCGCCGGTGATGCAATGCAGTTCGAACGCATTGTACCTTAACTTGCTAACTCTGATATAACTGTTAATGTCAGTGTGCTCGACTTATGGCAACTCTATGTAAGCTGATGGGACTATGAAAGGCGTCCTCCTAACACATGACCACCTGTAATTTATTATTGTCCTCCATCATGATAGATGCAATCCAAGAATGGCAAGAATCAGTTAACATAACGTAAGAACTGTAAATACAAGGCAAATTAATACCCAGTCTCGTAAATACTTCAAAAGTCATATTTTACCATGTTCGCATCATGTAATGTTGTGACTGTATAATATTTTTGCAATTGTCAAACCTTGTATTACATGGTTCACAAATATCGGACGGCGACCTTCTTCTGCTGGCGGTATCTTGTTGACCTACATGAGGTGTTGTTGTGGTCAATGTAAATTTAACGAAGCGAATGCAATACCCAGAAACGCCAGTTTAAAGTTTTTAAACTGTGACGTTTTTATTACCTTTTCTGAGATAAATGCTCATATTTTGTGGAAATATGAACTCGTGCAGAAAACTTGCGTTAACTTACGCACTCAATGTTTTAGAAAATGTGTGTCAAAAACTTGCTCGCTGTGTGTTGTTTTATTACCTAAGTCAACAATATTTATTTATGTTGTAAAGATAATCTCTGTATACAAACATGGCATAATCTAGGAAATACGAACGTAACACCTGATTGATCTCAAATCTGTTGATTATACGGTCGGTTGCAACAGATGTTACACTTTGCTGTGAGACTGTCTTGCAACTCTTTTGCTCGTCGTTGCGAATAGCTTTCCAGAAGACTATTGAGACAGAATGTAGACGTGAGTGAACTATCGTCGTTCTCATATCGGTTACTTATGTTACGCCAGTGGCTGCTTATTTGGAACGCGAAACAGCGAGCGGTGCAAGCTACGTTCGGTTTGCATATCGAATTCCGCAGTTGCATTGTAACTAATTTCTGTTAAATTATTGCAGCCATTCTACTGGACTTACAAAGACTTGTTACTAACGCAACGTTGCAAAATCGTCAAGTAGTCTTCTACATACGTCAATAGACTACAGTTATAGAAGATTTTTTCTATAGTCATGTGATTTGCCCTGAAAAATTAATTTTCAGGGCAAATCACATGACTATAGAAAAAAATCTTGTCCATTACCTGCCACAATTAGTACATCCAAAGGAAATGGATAATCATGCCACTGTACGAGTAATCAGTGGTCCTGCAGTCACCCATTATTAACTATACGCTTAGCAACTGTCTGAGTTGATATGACATCGTTTTGTGTACAGTCAGCGTCACGATGTGGGTACCCCCCTTGAAAGCACCTAAGTTCCCAACTGGGGTACCCAATTGATGCAGCCCATCGTACATGTAGGTAATAAGTCAAGCAAGTTTGTGGTTACTGACTGCCGCAGGTTAAAGGTGTACACACCCCAATAGTGGAATACCGTACATACAATTTTAGTTTCGTCAGTTTGTTGACAAAGGTGTCATAAGTGTCAAAAAATGTTCTAGAATTATAAAGAAATCAAAGTGCTTTAACCGTAGAATATTTGAAAAAGCCATTTAATAGCCCACTCTTTTGCCTATGGCAATCGAATTGAGAAATCTGTTGAATAAAGTAAACATAACCTTGACATAAGACTGTTTCAACAGTTACATAAAAGTTCGGAATGCATAACTGGAATCTGTCAATAGTTGCTCATCGTAAAGTTTAAAGTTAACACATTGACGCAACGTTGAGATTTGTTTGTCCATTCAAGACTGAACATCGCTTGAAATTCAGACTAGAGCTCAATCCACTATTACCTCATGAATATTACCCCATAAAATACTATCGTGACTACATAAGCAATTGTAATTTTGTGTAATGAAGTGTTCATTGTACATACAATACCTAATAAGTAAAATCTGTTGGATCTTCTACAGTCTTCAGTCTGGTAAACATTATGATATGATACTTAATACTCAACCAGTTGGTGAACAAACGAAAAGAGCAGAAAAAGCAAGATATTTTTTGGCGCCATCAACACTTTAAAAATTGTTGCGAATACATGCGAATATTGCGCGTATGTAATTGTTTACACTTAACATTAAATTGAGCCGTCTTTTTAGTTTACCAATAATAAGAATCACACAGCTTATTAACTAATGGCACAGCTATTAAATGAAAACCTTTGTCATCTTTATTAATACTTATTAATTTATTATTATTTGTTTTGACTATGGTGTTTAATTGGAAGACTTCCTCCATTACCGTGGTGTTGCAAAAGTTTTCTACGAGTTTTTCATCAATACACGTCTATTTAGAATAGTCGTAAGGCACAGTGGCAGCCAAGCAATACTACCACCTAGTTGACTGGGTATTTAAGAGGAAATGGGTGATCTTTTCTCTACACAAACGCTCTCGCCTGTTTTTTTTCTGGTTTAAGACTTTAAAGCTATGATTTATTACGGTTAAAAAAATATCAACCTCATATGTCTCTATGTTTTCCTTTTTGATGATACATAATCTGTTTAAGCACTAGAACCTTTACAAAATGCTCAAATATGCCTATTTAGATAGCCTGTCAACAGGGGCCTAAATTTGACAACTATTAATGAAAAACGAAATACATAGAGACACAGTATATATCCTGCTTACTCAGTTTATAAAATATCTTTGAAATTGATCGAATATTGGAGGAGGAAATAGTCGAGAGTCAAAACAGCGAATTATGACTTTTTACTGTAGTTGTTCGTATCGCACCAATGTGAAAACGTGCTCGCAGAGCCAGAGCAATAGTTTCTTCAAATACCGCACCGCAACCGCATTTCCTTTTAAGTGCATGAGTAGAGTTTCTCGTTTCGATATGACAGAAGTAGCAGTAGTTGGGCAAAGGTATCCTTTATCGCGCTAGTAGGTATACAAGGAAAGTATACAAAGTTTGAATATGACGATATTCCTCCGCGACTGTTCACTGCACCGTGAAGACAATGGCAAGTACTTCCTTAACATACCTGCAAATGCTGCAATGATGTATTGAGTATAACGTATAAATTCATAGTAATGTATAATTGTTCATAGATTGGTAATGTCTCGTACGATTGCCGCATTGACCCCATTGAATCATCTTATTACAAATCTGTTTTCATCTCTTTTATGTACAAACTTAGATGTAAAATTGTGTAATTGAAAGGCTTGACCGTCGTGACTAAGTATGTTTAAGTCAATACCCGATCATCGGGGCCTTCAACCTGTGCTTCAAATAACCTTTTCAATTTATGGAGTAAGCAGTCTGACGTAGGATAATAATTAATATGCATACTTGTCACAGTAAAGACGTATTTAAATGACGAATAAAAAACTAATACCGTGGTCTAAAATAACTTAACATAACATCGCACCTGTCCTCCCCGAATGGTTAAGCAAAGGTGGACCTAGTAGTACACCCTCATTTCATCGATGATGTTTAAGTCTCATGTAATAGGGGACGAGCTTATTGCCATTAACCGGGCATAAATCCTGACTTCCATCCAATCAATCCGTGACTGCTTGAGGAATTCCTGGTGAAAAACCCAATATTTTACCTGACCTGGGAATCAAACCTCATCCTCAGCTGTTTCGCTTGTGACCACTAGACCAATGAGGCAGTACATCAATAGATATTATAATATTGAATTCTTTATTTTCATATGATGCAAAGTCACAACTAGACATTCCCCGAACAAGGATATTCTCGATACTTGCATACAAGAGGAGTCGTTGACATTGCAAGCTACTTTGTTTACACGAGGAAATGCCGTGCTCTGCATTGTAAATGTATCGATTTAAATACCGCTTTTCTTCGCAATCGATTTAAAAGCAATTATTTTATTTGCTTTTAAAAGCTCACGTACTTAGTAAGAATCATAAAGTGCAATCGTTTACTTAAAATTCCGGATGTGAAGAAAATGGCTACAAAAATAGAATGTCTTGGCCATGTTCACTTAAATTTTATTGAACAGAGAACCTCGGACAACTTCCAGTTACAGTTAACAAATTATCACATTCTCTTGATTTCATAATAATTGTTGTTACAGTAACGAAAGCGAAATGAACGGCCTTGCCGAAAACATTCAGAAGCATAACACAATATTGATAAGAAATCAAAATAAATGTGCCCATAAAAATATAAATGTTTGTAATTTTTCGTAGCGGTTCGGTGTCGGCGTAGCGGTTACGCTTGCGTTAATAGAAGACATCAACGCACGCTTCACTGAAATCGTTTGTCGTAGCATGTTTACATGCTATCACAATACATGTAACGTTAATGTTCTAGAATTAGAACTATTTACTTTACCTGCATTTACTAAACTTATTACTAAACATTTAATAATAAAAAAAATATATATATATTTAATTATTTTGTATTGTTTTAGTTAAAATAAATTAAATGTACTTAATATTTAATTATTTTGGTTAAAAGTTCAGTAATAAGTTGTTGTTAATTTCCTAATTAGATCATCAACTGCCTTTTGCCAACTATATTGGGGTCGGCTTCCAGTCTAACCGGATGCAGCAGAATACTAATATTTTACATGAAGCGACTGCCTATCCGACCTCCACAACCCAGTTAGTACTGGGTAATACGATACCCGTTGGTAAGACTAGTTGTCTGACTTTTAGACCACTAACTACCTGTAACGACTGTCAAAGATCTATAGATGACAGCATAAATAGATAAAGTCACGAAATTGATAAGAACCTGCATACTATTAGTTCAGTAACTAGCTAATATATGTCTTAGTATAGTTAGGCGATAGATAGTTATCAAAAAGAAAACCGGTGTGTAAACAGTGTTACAAACTAAATCTAAAAAGTTAAAACCAATTCACGTAGACAAAACAAAACAACAATACTTGCTCAATGTATATCGTAAAACTACATGTACACAATCACACTTTACGGAAAGAGATTGGCATTCTTAAGGTATATTACCAACAATATTTATTACCAGTTATACTTACATAAAAATACATGCATTGTGATGACATTAAACCAATTGACTGTTGGTACAGTTGGTCAAGCGGTCGCAAGCGCGTCGGCTAAGCATGGGCTCCTGGGTTATCGACCCAGGTCACGAAAAAGGTGGTTTTGAGGTTTTCCATTAGGCAGTTCTCAGGAGAGTAGCAGCCACAGGGTTTGGATTTGTGCCCGCTTCATGGCAATAAAGCTCATCCCTTATTACGAGGAACTTTAAAATAACTGGCGAAACGTGTGTATAGGTACAATTAGGTACACCTCTGCCTAACCCTTCGGGAATTATAGGCGTGATGTTGTGTTACTATTGGTACAGCTCACGAATGGCACACGAGTGCGAAGGAGATGGTGTAACGGCGCAGGCGCAAGACTGAGTGCACCGATACTTTCTCCTTTTGCACTTGTCAATGCGGTCACTGTCACTTTTGTATATAGCACCAAAGCTCCACCACACGTACCTATATGTTCTTTATTAATTTTGTTAATAATCTGTGGTTTCATAAATGAGTTCGAATACCTTCCGTTTTACAATTTTCGTTTAATCGGTCCTTTCTTTTTAGTAGAAAACGGAGCAGGTTTTGTTTTGTCGGTTTTGTGTCTGGGGGACTACTGCGCAACGGTTACTGTTGGATTTCTGTGTTATAGAGTTAGACAAATAGACACAATTTTCTTAGAGAGAGGGGAGTACATAGTATTGTACGATGCCAGTACAGCGGTGTTGGTAAACTGATGTAGATGTTGGGCAACTTTTTAAGTTAAATTCATAAATAATAAGCAAATTGTCGGATTGCCAAGTGATAAGTGTCGAGTTCGAGTTCGAACCTAAGACACGCACCTCTGATTTTCAGATTCATGAGCGTATTGTATAATTATCACTTGCACCGGTGAAGGAAAACATCGTGAGGAAACCAGCATGCCTGAGAGATATTTCTTGACGGCAAGTAAAGCCAAGTCAGAGGCTCATGGGTGGCATAAAAACTCGGACACTAGGTTAGGCACTAACCATTTAATAAAGAATAGGGAAAGAATTGGTAAGTGTATATTTCATAGTAAAAACTTCTTGAAAAAATATACTAAGTTAAGTTTTGATATAAGTTTATAATTATCTGTGTGATTCTCTTTTGTCTTTAGCAGAAATCCATACTCATGTTCAGTATTGTCCAGCATTGGAATGCCTTTGACTGTCAATGCGTCTTCTTTGTTTCAGTTACGTTCATCTCTGTTCACGTCCACTTCACATAAGACCTGCGTACACGCAGCTGAAATAGTAATACTATTCAAAAACGCTTTGAATGCAAAGTAGGAGGAAAAACCAGTACAATACATCAATCTTTTGGTGCGCTACCGTTCTATTGAAATATTTTGTAATCAGCTTAAAGGACGTATTGATTAATGGTAATTAATTATGTAAATATTACACTGGTCACAAAATTATGGGATAACCTACCTACCCTCATTACAACACTATATTTATTTTGATTTGATCTGGTCTTGTTTATGTATTAGACGATTTCCTGATATTCGAATGAGTTTTTAGTCACACAAAAAATACACATTTATGAGTAACATAAATGTGTATTTTTTTACATTTTTATATCCCGTTATCTGTGAAAAAGTATCAGTTACCAATGACAAAAGAAATGTTTGTCTTAAAATTCGATATTTTAGAAATAGTTGAAGAAAATCGGAAATTTTCAAAAAAGTACTTGAAATATGCATATCATCGACAATAAAGAAGTAAATAGACCAAATTGGGGTTTAATGGATAAACACAGGACACACTATTACACCACAAAATAAATCTGTCAGCAACAGTAATACAAGGTCATTCATAAAAGAAAAAAAAAATTCAAAAGGAAATTCGAAAAAAAAAACACGCGGCAATTTTTGTTTTACTTCTCTCCTCTTGCAACTCAATAAAAAAGTCTCATGAAAATCCGAACACTACAAACTTCGTTCCACCTATGTATGATTATGTCTAATTACACTCGACTATAGAATTTACTTCAAAAATACAATAAAACTATTCGTATTTATTTATTTAACAATTTATGTACACACTACAAAAATAAAAGAAGAAAGGAACAGAAAATAGTACAAAGGTGATGCTTATTTCTAAAGAAATCTCTTCCAGCATACCTGCGAAAGGAAATACTAAAAAAAGAGATGTAGACAGAGTGTGTAAAAGAAGAAGAGAAAATGGAATACATAAAACAGATACCATAAACCGGTATCTGAAAGATTCTAATATCATTTTTACCATCTCTTTCCTTTTTATAAACATAACTAGACAAAAGTTTTCAAGTTACATACAAAAAGTGTTTTTTTGTAGACCAGTGTTATTACACTGTCATGGCTGCACTTATAGATGTGGCGGTGAGTTCAGGCGGTAGTAACATGGCGACGTAATTTACGTCACTTAAAATCTGGTTGTGGACGTGAAGCTACGTCACAACTAGTCACAAACTGGTTCACCTCTTATCCTTATCTCTGTGCCCCATAACATGCAGCAAGACTGTCCTTTGCACTGCCACAGAAGCCGTCAATAGACTGCGTGGAAGTTTAACAAACGGTCGGGCCAGCGCCAGCGACACGAAGAAGATGAAGTTAAAGATATTCCGTTTTCCCAATTTTCCTTTTACCGGGCTCATAATATGTCCATACAAATTATGAGCCCAGTGAAAGGAAAATTAGCGCATTATTATACCGCCGATTGCAATAAAACCGAATGCACCGTAATGTTTGTGACTGGCCTTGAGCTGCTTTAATTACGATGGGTGTACTACCGTCTGCCCCTCTTTAATCTATGCAATGCATAGTCATAGTGACGTGACGTATTCGTGAAGGTTCAACTGCTGCCGTTTTTTTATGATCATATTAGAGTATGTGGAGCAGCGGTCAAAGTCACGCGAAGCGTTATGTCATGAATTTTGATGATGTAGTTACTCAACTGCTATGTTCAAGTGACATCATATTATAACATTTATTTATGTTATATTCAGTTATTTATGACAGAAAAACAATGTAAATGTATGTACAAATACCTAACATAAATAAATTCCTCTTGGTAGGTCAAAACAATTTAAAACCTGCTTAATACAAGTGTGAGTTTTCTACTTTTTAGACTTTAAATACAGTATGTAATGTATGTTTACTTTTTTATGTTAATACTTGTTTGTTTTATGTAAGATATAATTAAACTGTGCATAAAACAGCTATTAGATGCATTGTCAGTATACATTGTTGTAGTACTTGGTCGTTGTGTGAAGTTATGTGCAGATTTCGCTTTACTTTTTAAACTATTCGCAAAGTGGTGCATGTGTTTTCCCATGACGGTTTTAATGCTTCTGTATTCTGATGCGTTAATAACTCGCGAAATAATAATTGAGGATAATTATTATTTCGCGAGTTCATTAAAACTTGTAGGATTGTTTCACAACACTAGTTAAACTAGTATGACGTCATTTAAGATTTGATAATCGAAAATAAGCTATATTTCATCACGATAACGTGCTTTATGCGAGAAAATTGCAAAATTGTTGATAATTTAAGTTAATGACGACTTTCGAATAGGTCAATAGGACCTCATATGTTATTTAAATTGATTACGATAAAATCTTATGACGTGTTTGTATGGATGTTAAATGGCATATGTTTTATATTAGTTAAAATCTAGTTATTGAAAAATTATATAATGCTGCATATAGATGCAGCATTATAATGCTGATGCGTGATGGCTAATTTATTGTATAGACAATAAATTAGCCATCATAACACAGCCGGTGCTTAGCGACAAGTTACTTTCTCCGCACGATTTGGCAGTTTCGCACTATAATTATTCCTCGTTATGTTAACTTGTGAAATAACAAGATACGTTGAAAACAGACATGACTTCGATGAAAAATTGTAGATATTTGTTGTTCAAAAATAAGAAACGCTGATTATAATGATAACAACAAATTGATACGAAAAAAACAAGAACTATGGTTCTTTATTTTTTACGGTATGACATAACATGAAACATCAAGCCTGTAATCCTCAAAGGGTTAGGCAGAGGTGTATATAAAATAGTACACCCTCATTTCGCCAGCTATGTGTAAGTCTATATAACAGGGGGCGAGTGTTTCCATCAACCGGGCACAAATCCAGACTCTGTGGCTGCTACTGAAAAATTTTGATGGAATAACCCAAGAACACTGCCCGACCTGGAAATCGAACTCGGGACCTCTTGCACAGCAGTTGCGCTTGCGAACACTAGACCAACGAGGCAGATAAAGAACCATTTTTTACAAAAGTCAAAAATTCCAGTGTCCCTAAACCTAATCATTTCCTACTCCTACAGTAACAATTTGTTAACTTGGCTGCAATGTGTCCATTGTTTACAAAACGTAGAAGTAAGCAGTTTACTATGTTGTACCTGAGTCACAGCCTGGGTGTGCTTTGCGCTAAAATAATGTGCATATTTGCTCACAATTAGTTGGCACATGTTCGCTTTCAAATGCCTCTGTGCTGCACACACCTGTTAGCTACTCTAAAAGCTTAACAAGATACCATAGAAAATATGAGAAAGTATGAGGAATACTTTAACAAAGATTAGGCAGTTGTGGACATGCTGATAAATTACATGTCATTAACTTACCTAATAGGAGTGGAAGGGACAACGACGCGAAAACGGTTACCACGTAAGGCTCAGAATGATGTACTATAAAAAAAAATCAGCACCACACATTTTTACCGTTTGAAGGAAACAGCTGATAATTTTTTAATAACCGATAAAAATTTCTATGTAGGGGGGCTCAAAATGATGTACTGAATACGAGGTAAACGTTTTCGCGTCGGTGTCCATTCCACCCCGTATACTATTCGGATGTTAATTTGCGGCTGTGTTTCTATTGATATTGTTACTACCTCACATAAACAAACAGAACCTCAGCCCGATGACATTCCATGGAACCGTTCAAAAAACTAGGAAAGCAAGCTTAGTTTATGTGAGTTAAGGTACAATTTCCTCGGGGATAAATAAAGTGAGTTAACCCCGAGAAATCAATCAATGCTCGACACTCAAGTGATGTTGGAATTTGGGTCATGATTTAATAGGGACAGGCTCCGTTCTCGTTGAGAAGACGTGTTTAGTAATGAGGTCACAGGTGCAGAGAAAGCTTCCATCGGTGCAGTATGCAGTAATTACAATCAAGTGTGGAAGTATGTTCTTTCCCTTTACGGGGTGAGTAACCTCTTAAGGAGATAGTTGAATAAAGAATTTTGGATCAGTAAGTATTAGATCTGTGGTTCAATGTTCTAAAGTCATGTTATGTGTAATGGCATTGACCTGACTGAAATGTTTAGTTGACCGTCGCATCACCTCCGACTGCTGACTGCTGACTCTTCATACTGGATGAACACGAAGATCGCAATATTGACAATTGAATGAATTTTGAATGAATTATCATTTAATTGTTCACCATCTCAACATGCTAATGACTGCAGAATTCGCTTGTAATTAGCATTATATTATTGTATTGATACCTAAATTATTGATCGATTATTCAAATAAGATCTGCTTAAAATTCGTTTGGTTATATAATTACTGTTTACGATTTAGACATTATTTATTTTCTATTTATAGCATTTACATTTAAAATGCTTATTCAAATATGTTCATTTTGATAAGGTAAATAATGTGTTAAATGACAAGAGTATGAACTTCCTCTTTTAAAACAGTTGGTAGTTAGTTACCAAGGTGTTGTATTATATATCTAAATACTTTTTTCATAACATTCTTGGTATTCAAATAAATAAATAATTATCTTTATGCATTTCATATAAAGCGAAAAACGGCTAGTATGGATTTTGGGTACAAAACGGCGACGACGCGAATAAATAATTTATGAAAGATTGAGCATCATCCAGGTACTCCTACACTATACTAGTCCTTATCTCTTTGACTATCACATTCTCCCTCATCAACTACCTCTAGGTCATACAAATGTTGGTTCCATGCGGGATTCGAAACTGCGACACGCAATGCAGCAGCCATCTCCCGTGTTTGGATACCATTACACCTGACTTAGGTAAATGTGGTTTAATTGTAGATTTATTAGCTGATTATACCCTTCACCGTCTTACGTAGTCTATGCTATACCTCCTTTCCAAACCTTTCCTTCCTCCTTTTCAATATTTTCGTAAAGTGACCTCGAGATTTTGTGATAAAGAAGTTGTCTCAAATAATTTTACTAGATTCTAGTATGACATTGTTATAAAACCGAATTTTGGAATACACTATTAGTCGTATAGTGTATTCAAAAATTCTATACCATAATTCGTACCTATGAATTATTATATTTTTATAGCATTCATTAGCATGGCATTTTGAATAAATTAAGTGTGTGAACTGAAATATAAAATAAGTCATACTGATCTAATCTATTGTTTACACCAGTGGTTCCCTAACCTTTTCAATATTGTTACCCCTATGACCTATTAGGAAAACCGATTTTACCCCGACCTTAAAATGGTATCAATACAAACAAAACAATAATCACAAATTGGACATCAGTATTAAAGTATTTTATATATATAAAATACTAAAGTTCGTAGGTATACTAAATAAATAAATACGTAGGTAATACTAAAGGTAGTAATTTTAAATATTTGTACAATGAATTAAGCAAAAATAGTTAGTGTGTATAGCTTTGCATTCGCAAGTTTTCTTATGTTAGGTTTAGTTTCGCTGAAAGCGCATCTTAAATCATATTCCACAGTGAGACGATTTCTGGCCTTTGTTTTCAGCGTAACCAACGTTGAAAAACCACTCTCACATCTATAGGTGGTGGCAAAGGGTATTAGCATTTTTAAAGCTTTGTTAGCTAGAATAGGATATTTGGCGCGGTACTTACTGCGTGGCGAACTAAAATTTTATTCGATATTAGGTCTTAATTATTCGGTTCTACGTTACCCCCACAAAAAAGCTGATTTACACCCACGAGGGTAATTACCCCCAGGTCCGGAACCACTGGTTTACACCAACTAACTAGAAACTACTGCAAGCCATTAATCTTCTTTCTTACTGATAGGATTAACTTGATGGCATTAAAAACCTGCTCCAGTAATCTTGAATGGAGAAAGTATGGGACTGTTCTCACAGTGCCTATTTCATGCCTCTTATTTATTACATAAACACCCATGGATGAGAAGATTTTAATTAGAGATTGTATTTTTTTAATTAAGAAATAAATAAAATACTGACAATTGTTATAATTTTAATAGGATTATGTAATCGCATTTTTTCTATGGTCTTTTTACGGTTAAGATTTGTTAGTTAACTTCTTCTTGCAAAGTTCAATTTTAAAATCTTAACACCAGAGGTGTGATTGAACATTTCACTTGAACAGCAGAATATTATGATAATATTATAATTTTACATAGCGTAGTAAAAATGCTAATAATAAAAAACGGTGTACAGCGAGGACCTGAGGGGTGCATCGTTGGCGATGCAATGGCGTACCTCAAAAATAACATTGATTTAATATTCCTAGTGGCGAAATATTTATTGAATCAACACAAAAAAAAATTTTAGCATGCATTTGGGTGATTGAACATCAATAAAATACATCATTCTGTTAAATTAATTTTTGTCTGGAATATTTAACGCAAAAAGTTGACACCTGTGCTCGATAGATGGCGGTGTCCCCCCCCTCTGAATCGCGCTATGGTTTCGTTACACGAGTTGAATAGGGTGTCACGATTGAGTAAGGGTGAGCAAACATAAAAAACTGTTAACTGTAGTTACAATATTTTTGACAACCTCTCCGAAGTCAAATTCGTGAGGTTTTATGATTTAACAGACAAGTGCTGTTCCACGTAAAAGTTATACAGCGATATATCTATGATGTTGTTTCTACTTCCTAGATTTCCCGTTCCCAGGTGACTAAAAAAGATCGCGGAGAAAATTCCGGACATTTGAAGGAAATTCCGGACCTTTCCTTCCTTGGTGTCTCAGCTTGGAATTATGCAGGATAATTTTATACTATGTTTTTTTTGAAGTGAAAACTTATGAAGTGAAACTTTAGCATCGTTGTGAAAGTCGATGAAACGAAAAAGCAACAGTAAAAAGAGACGGACACATAAACTCATAAGATTCAACGTAAGAGAAAATGAGATAGGAAACAGTGTTTATTTTAAGCCAAATTTTTCGAAGGTTTCAGTTCTACCACGTGTGAATTGCACACAATGTTTTTTTTTCCAAAGATATCTATATGAATTATAAACGCTACTAACATTGTCTGCAACTGATTCCTATTTGGATTTATTTAAAAAGAGTTTAATTGTATGCATATACAGCAAATGTAGCAGAACTATTAAAGGGTGTGGTACAGACCATCAAACCGAATAACTATCTGTATGGGACCCACATCGTAATCGCAAAAAAAAAACAAAATATTTCCAACACACGCTGCACTGTATACGTTGTTTAACTTATAACTTTTTTCCAGCATTTCGAAATGTCGGGAGAGAATTCCGGACGTTACGAATCCGGACACTGAGTTATTTTGGACTTATAGCAACCTTAGTAGTTCCAGGCTCGTTAAGTTAACAAAATAAACATTACATTTAACGGTGATTACATTATTTCCAGGCTGTTATTAACCCATATATACAGGGTGTAAACAGACTCTTCACGAAGCCGTCAGCCAAGCATTATGTCCATCAAACTAAGTAACTTTACGCAAAAATTAGTGCCAAAGAACGATTTTTTTTTGGGCTGAAAAATCACGTTTTACGGTACGACTCAATGTAACTCACTCAAAACATTGTGCGGATAAATAGATTGAATAGTAAGGGGGTCGTGGAGGTGTTTAAAGTCTTACATTAAAAACATGTTTTTAAAAACAAAAACTTGTGAAAAAGTTGGCACTTTGACCCCCAATATCTCTGTAACTAGAAGATTCTCAGGTATGGTCTAGAACAAAAAAAATATCGCAATCACGGGAAGAGCAAGTGCCTTTCGGCTTCGTTAACCCTTTAAAGTACGATGGTTTTTGTTTACTATAGTAATACCTTTAGCTTCCTACCTACTGTCTTGTGTTTGTGTTTTTTCACAAAGCAAGAAGCGCTGCCTGTGAAGCACTGAGAACGATGAAGCAGTAATTCCATTAGTTGTACTTGTTAATAAAATGAGACAAAGAGTAAGGAAAAACAAAATAAATGATATCTTGTACATGTTAGGTACCTTTACGCACACCACTTATATTACGTCACATACCATGAGTAGTAACATTGGAGACAGGCATTCTTGGGCAATGGTTTCTTTTCCTCTCAGCTGATTGAATATCGTTCAAAATAAAAAGACGTGGAAGTGCGTCGGCATGCGGTATTACTTCCTCTTCGTGGGTGGTGCGTAATAATATCTATTGTTGATTTCTATAAAGGCAATCTCAAGTGCAATCATTGAAAGAATAGTTGTTGGAAGACAAGCTGTGACTACAACCTCCATCTACTATTTAGCCAGTAACGAATGCCTTATTAAGACTCAGTATTCTTCCTGTGAAAGTTGACTTACCAGATAGTTATTAATATGAAAACCTATGAGACGAATTAACTCTCAGCTGGAATAAATAATTAAAACTGATATTAATTATAGCGGTAAACAAGCATAACGTATCAGTCAATTGTACACACGGCGGCACATCAAGCTTTACATTTCTAGTATAACATGGCCTCGCTTTGTATATATTTTCTGTACAATGAGAGATCAGCATAAACTGGTTATGTATAGCTTGATCAGCTGTCGTGCGTACGGAAAAAGCTCCGGTTAGGCGAGTCTTAATTGGTATTATTATTTTTTTCAAATAAAGAGTTTAGCGCGATTTATAAGGTAGATAGTGATTGATTGATGGACCTACCGCTATCGGAGTGAATTACTTGTTATTGTAAAAAGTGTATTACTTACTTGTTCCGTTTATCTATCAACTAGTTGTCCCCGCGGCTTCGTTCCCGTCAACTGGCTAACCTAACTACCCTAAATTACCTACCCTACCCTACCTACCCTACCCTACCTTACCTACCCTACCCTACCTACCCTACCCTACCTACCCTACCCTACCTACCCTACCCTACCTACCCTACCCTACCTTACCTACCCTACCCTACCTACCCTACCCTACCTACCCTACCCTACCTACCCTACCCTACCTACCCTACCCTACCTACCCTACCCTACCTACCCTACCCTACCTACCCTACCCTACCTACCCTACCCTACCTACCCTACCCTACCTACCCTACCCTACCTACCCTACCCTACCTACCCTACCCTACCTACCCTACCCTACCTACCCTACTCTACCTACCCTACCCTACCTACCCTACCCTACCTACCCTACCCTACCTACCCTACCCTACCCTACATAGCGTACACTACCTACCCTACCTACCCTACACTACTTACCCTACACTACCTACCCTACACTACTTATTTTTACACTACCTACCTAATAAACCTTCCCTGTATTCGGACGAATAAAACAAAAAAAGAATTATTCAAATCGGTTCAGCCGTTCTCGAGTTTTAGCCAGACTAACGAACAGCAATTCATTTTTATTTATATAGATAGATATGTTCGTTATTATTGACGAGCTTATGCTCGCGCCTTCACCTGTGTAGAGTTTGATAATTGTCCCACGGGATCATACTACCGGGATAAAAAGTATCCTGTGTGTAATCCAGGTTGTTGTTAACTATCCGTTCCGTAGTTTTGTTATTTTTATATTAGTAGGATTATTCTCAGTCGATGATGAATTAATTTGCTTTCTTGTTTTTCAAATTTTGACCAAAAATCTTAACTTAGAACTTTAATGCAAGGCTCGCCCGTTTCATTAAACTGGAACTGAAAAGAAATCTTTCTATTAATTTAAATGATTCCTGTCCTTGGATAAAGTTATTTTAATTTGTTGTTCATTACGCTGTATTTGCATTGGCAACGGGATATCCTCATGATGGTAAATAAAATATCGCATAAAAATGAAAGTGGTAATCCGGAAGATATCATGGAAATTTAATTGGTATTCAAAGACACTATTTCCATTAAAACATCGTTAATTGCAATTCTGTTGACTCAAGTATAAACAGAGTATGTTAAAAGAAACTTGGAAAATGCCCATTGCCCATTATATTTGCAATGCTGGATCTTAAATCTGTTCACTTGCAAAAAAAAAGTGAAGAAGCTTACTGCCTATTTTAGAATACAAACCGACAGTCGTAAATTGATGAACTACCCGCCAAGGAGCGCCAGAGCTAGCTAGACGTGCATCAGAAAGCACTGAATGCACCGACCTTGTTGGCCGGCCGCTTGCGCATCTGTCACGAGAACAGTAAGCCACGAGGTCACACGTACCGAACTTTATGGAAAACAGGTAAACCGGCAAGATAAAAAGTATGCCTATTGGCTTTCTTTCATCACGTCCAGGTAACGGCACTGATTTAATAAAAACGTGCCGATGAATCTAGTTCAAAGGCTTTATCTCGAGTTAGGAAACCCCAAACTGCGAAGCGAAAAGTCATTGTAAACTCTACTTACAACCCTGTAGTCCCGATATGTTCAGGAGGATTTTATCATAACTGTGTGGTTGATTTGTAGTTGTAAGTTCTTATACCGAGGATCTATTTGACATGATATAGAATGGAAACGAATCTTTATCGATTACAATGCTATTCTTAATTACCGTCTACAGAACAAGTGCAATGGTCGTAATTACGAATTAGATTTGTTTAAAATTGCAGACAAGCTGTAGACAATAATAATTGTATAATTAACTCGACGAAACAATACAAATTATACCTACATACAAGTTTGATTAATTGCTGTGCTCTTGTTAAAAACAAAGCGTATACATAATTAGAAATAAAGGAAGTTAGATAAGCCATATTCAGACATCGAATGCATGTTACCAAGTCATACGAAAAATACATATACAACTAAAATTACTACAAGTGAAATGCACCACGTTGTGTGGAACAAAGAATTATATTTAAGAGTTGTAAAACATATGACTTCGTGAGTAAATAATCACTTAACATGAATTACACAATTGTCTCCACTCTCGTAATGACATAAACCTTTCCGAAGCTACATACAAATTGGTACATAGAGTAGACTCATCTGTTGTTAAGAAATTCGTTAAAAACAGACGTGTATTCACAACAATACACGCTATTTGTATGTTTACGCCACTCTGCTGGGAATTTTCTTTTTCTAGATGTTTTATTAAACAGACGGTTCAATGGAAAGAAATTAGCTGTGGTGAAAGATACACAGTAGGTACCAAGTAGTTACGTAATTAACACATGTCAAAGAATGGCTGTAAGTTGAAACCATATTGTGATAGTAATAGTTGTGGTGGCGTGGGAGGTAATGAATGCAGCTCTGATGCTGTTGTACAGGACTGGGTCAGTTGGCAGACAGCGAAAGTATTTGTTTTCTCTTGAGAGTCGGTCTGGTTTAGCTTCTCCAGTGGCGGCCGTATAGAATTTCTTTTTCCAGTAGCTCGATGAAAGTTATTAGAAAATTGCTTTCAGGTTGGAGGTGAGGATTTGATACGTTAGTCAGAAATTAAAGAAAACTTGCCATTTCAATCACGTTGCGGATAAGGAAAATAATTAAATCATTAGGAATTACCTCCGGTATGCAGTGGAACGTACTACAATAATAATAAATGTTAAGCATGTAATCTTTAAAGATGTAAACGTGATATGAACACAAAATAAGGTGCTTATGACACGGAGATATACATGCATTTTTTATTCCACAGAGAAACACTTGCTTCACTTATTCATGCTAAAGCGTTACTAAATGCCAGTGCAACTTTCATAAATGTACGAATAAGAGTGCTGCAGAATGCGGCGAGTTATCTTATCAGTGCGTGGTTGCAAGCTGTGCGAGTACAAAGGTAGTACCTACGCATTGTTTTTGGTACATTGGTTCCAATAGAACTTAGCCTGATACATAACGCAATTGCACTATTTGCAGATAGGACGGTAGACAGAATATTAGAAAAGAATGATGGAACAACGAACGTTGATGATTGTGTAAACAGTGCGGTAGTATGAAACGATTGACATGCAATAGGTGTTCGAACTGAAACCCCGATCATTGCTATGCGCGACGCGGTCTGATAAGCCAGATAATTTATTAACGCATCTAGAAACTTGTCTATCTATGTGCAGACATTGTCGCATTGTATGGGAATTTAATTTATGGCCTTAGCTAAAATGTTTTCTGCTAAGGCGTCATGCGCTCGAGATACCGAGCCAACCAGCTTTACTACATATTAATAGTCTGGCACTTCTAGTTATGCAGCTTTTGCTTCGTTGGAGGGAATAACAAGAACATCAGTTATGGTGACCACTCCTTGCTCGTATTCTTTGATTTGTTTATTTACATCAACTTTTATGTCAAGGAAGGAAGTCAAGAGGAAGCTCGCTTTTTAGTGGTAGTTAAGATAAGGTAGACGCTATTAGGTACCGTTTACCTTAATTTACAATTATAGAGCAAGGAGTTTTCATATTAAGGAAGTTCTTGTTAGTATTTGTTAATGTATCTATGTGTGAGAACCATTAAGGTCTAGGAAACTTGGATTATTTTAACTTCCACTTTACTGAATGTTAAATAAGGTTGAGTTGAAATCGAGAAAAGACTTTTTGAGTTCAATAGTCTTTAGAATGAAGGAAGGGCTGGGAAAACTCACAGATTTTTATTGATTGTTATTAAATACAATCTACTGGCCCTAGAACTAGATGGTCGCATAAACCTTGCTTAGCTGAAGTATTCGTTGGACCGAATATTATATTATTCGTTATTGTTTGGTGCAGATCAGATATTTATGATTCACTTTTTAGTATTCATTTGAATTGCATGTATATCTGTGTGAAAAACCGACGATCCATTTATTATGATTGTGTTAGATCTACACTGTATATATTAAAAATCACTCACTTACAAGTCCATAAGGCCGTTTACACATAATATTTGCTATTCAAATATGTCAAATGTCAAGTTAAGATGCTGAAGTTGCGTGAATATATTCGAGAAAAACATCGAACGTAGAGCTAAGCCAGTAGTTCAAGGTACTGTTTTGACTACTTTACGATGCCGAAACCGGCACAAATATGTAAATTTATTAATAGGGTACAGGTGTTCCGATTCTCAGTACTTCCCTTTTTTCTTCCTGAATAATGTATCCCGAGCAATAATATTTTTTCATAAAATCAAGATCAGCTGGAGACGCGTCCCTGTCATTTCCTTTTTTTTATTACCTAATAAGTAAAGAAAATGATCCAAAAAATGAAACGATGACAAAAAATTAACCATTTTTACGGCCCTGATTAGAGGACTAAACAGACACATTCGAAAAGTTTTTAACATAACAGAAATTGATAGGAACCTAGAAATATTCTTATCAGCTCAGTTTTCAAGGAGAAAAAAGGGAATACGAAACGTCGATCTCATCATATTTTTTATAAAATAATCGGTCTAAGCTGCAGCTGTTCCTATCGCTCTCTACGAACGGGGGCAGTCTTGACGCAGCGCGCAAGTTCCTCGCCGGCCCTGTTCCCTCTTAAGTGAATAATAAAACCACCATGATAATTCATTGTGTCCGGACGACAAAACGAATTATCTGCATGTACGTTGTTATAAGAAAATTGTCTCTTGATGCAACAACAAGGAAATAGATGCAATGCGTTGCTGTATAGATTATTATGAGACAATAGTTTAGGAGCATCGGACTAGAACTCGAACGTAACACTTATGACGGTTATGTCACGTCATATTAAGGTCGTTGGTAATGCGTCGGCATTTGGCCGCGCTTTTCGAGGTCTCACGAGAAAAAGAGGACCGAAATGGATTACTGTTCTACATTGATAATGTCTTTTTAAATTATTCGTATTGAGACCAATTTCGCAGGCCATTGTTTGGTTTGTTAGTATAATGTGTCAGCACGTGGTTAGTTCAGTTTTGAAGGTTTGTTTTGTATAAACTATTAGGTAGTTCATGTATTGGTACCTCGACTTTGGATTAGAATAATTGAAAAGTCAGTTTGTGATTTAAAGAATTTGGTGTTAAGTCAACCTGTCTAAAAATTGAATAATTTGTACAACTATGTACATTATTAATTAAAAATGATTAAATAAATAAACTAAAAACAAAAAGAACTAAAATAGTAATAAAGAAAAAGTAAGTACCTACATATATACAAAGACGACAATAAGACACTTAGGCGTTGAAGTACTCCTCTGCATCGCTGTCATCCGGAAACGTGCCCAGAAGACTGGCAGCATTGCCACGTTGAATGGGCAAAAACAATAAATTGTATTGTGAGAAAATAGTTTCCACAAATCTGATTTGTGATTTTAAACCCTTCACAATAAGAACCATTACAATAAGATACGAGTACGAACTTAGTACAACTCCGTATCAAATCGTGCATGGTGCAAGCCACAAGAAACATCGAGTCACTATTGTTATGGTGTCGGCTAATGCAAAGAACGTGACACAGGGAAGGTTACAATTAAACAAAAATGTAATAAATAGTCAGATAGCCTCGTTCTAATATCTGCTTTTATACTTTTGTAATAAGGCTGAAATGACTTGACATTCAAAAATTGTATCTGTTATTATCAAATTAATTAACAATTACTTACGTAATATTTTAGAAATGACCCGATAATCAGTGTTAATAATCGAACTATCCAAATCATTTGTCACAAAAGGTGTTGTTGATAATCGTAAAATTAACTGTAAAGTTGTAATTAACGTTGTTATATAAATGGCAGACAGTGGCCGATTGTCGAGCGGATAGTAAAACTATAATGTGATATTGTTTTCATCACGCTACGATCGGCGTGTCACGATTATTGCAACACCACTGGTTCCTGCCTAAGTCTGCGTAAATTAAAAACGTAGCAGATTAATGGCCTTTGGCCAGGTCAATCTGAGCCAAGGCAATGCACTTATAATTATGTGGGTGAACGACATTTTTGTAATAGTCAATCCTTGACGTCATCTTAACTTAATCTATTCGTTTTTTTCCTTGAACAAAAATGGTTTGATTGCCTTGGCATCGTTCAGTCAACCGTTTGTGACCAGATTTACTTGATAGAAACCAAAAATATATGTGATTCAGTGATGTCGTAATATATTTAGCTCAAAATTTTACGATCAGCAGTGTCCTTATAAACATAACATAAAATCACGTCTGTAATCCAAGAAGGGTTACCAAGTAGTACTGATACTGATACTGTTAGCCTGCATCATCCCACTGCTGGGTAAAGGCCTCTCCCCATGACTTCCAGTTGTTTCGATCCAGGGCTAATGTGGGCCACTGGTCGTTGGTTTTATCCAGCTCGTCCCGCCATCTTCTATGAGGTCTGCCGCGACGCCTTCTGGCTATGTCAGGGCTCCAGAAAGTGGTTATTTTGGCCCACAGCTCATTGGGCATGCGGCAGACGTGGCCAGTCCAGTCCCACTTCAGCTTAGCGGCTTTTTGAGCAGCGTCAGTTATTTGTGTTTTGGAGCGCAGTGTGGTGTTGCGTACATGGTCGCTTAGTTTGACGCCTCCATTGCACGTTGGCAGACCTTGAGCTTGGACTTTTGAATGTTTGTCAAAGCCCAAGTCTGGGATCCTTAGGTCTAACCTAGTAGTACACCCACATTTTTCGTCAGTTATATTTAAGTCCCATGTAATAGGGGCGAGCCTATTGCCATCAACCGGGCGCAAATCCAGACTCCGTGGCGGCTACTGAGAAATTCCTGATGGAAATACCCATGTCCTTATGTGTAGTGATAATTTGAACTAAACGATTAATGAATCAAATACGATTTACGCTGAGGATATTCCGAGTCATTTGACCAAGAATGAAAACAAATGAGTTTGATCACAATATTGTATTAGTGATTCATAAACAGTTCTACGTGGTATTGTGTTTAACATTCTTCGCAAAACAATGTAGTTACACAGATAGTAACAAGCTACAGCCAAATGGAAAATAAGCTGAAATATCGTGAAATTCAGAACCTGGCTTTCCATGAATAGAATAGACAATAGACTTATCTGATTATGATAGAATTGATTACGACCTTATTAGCTACTTTATATCGTTCAATCTTCCAGTTTATGTTGTGTGGAAATCGATTAACACGTCATAGAGGAAGGAACATCACTTTTTAGTCGCATCACGTTTGGTTTTGCATTACAAAGTATACGATGATCGTTGATTGATTCAGATTATAAATAGGGAAGTTTCTCTTCGTATAATGTTACAGGTGTTTGAAAATATATCCATACTATTAATATTATAAATGCGAAAGTAAGTTTGTTAGTTTGTTACCTTTTCACGCTTAAACTACTGAACACCGGTTCAGTAGTTTAATCCTGAAATTTTTTTAGATATCCGTTTTTGTACACCTGAAAACGTATATCGTTATCAGGTGTACAAAAACGGATATCTTTCATCCCAAAAAAAAGTACTGTTTCCGAGGAAAACAACAATAACGTTCTTATGATAATAGATGGCTCCAAGTGTCTTTTGAATCATGATTGAATTATATTATTACAGGCAGAGTACCTACAACCCGAATTGATTGTCAAATTCGTAATTAACGCGAGTGAAACTGCGGGCAAAAGCTAGTATTCGCAATAATTCTTAGCTTTGACATTTATGGAAGTAATGTGATATAAGTGCTTGACAACTGCATCGGAACTGTTTCGGGTAACAGTTGGTTATCACCCGGCAGTTGTTATGTTGTTGGCAGCTAAGTAATATTTAAGTTTGACCGTAATGGCTATGTAACGTGCCGTAATGAGTCGGTAAGATCATAGATTACAAGACACGTAACTTGCTGGTAATCGATACTTAACACATGTATTTTGGTTTGGAAGACCGATAGTTTAGTTAAGTTGAATAACTTATATTTTCGTCTATCTATTTTAAGATTGTTCAGTTTGAGTAACTGCGTGTGTTTAGAATTGAATGCACTTGTGTGATTTACCAACTTTGTCCTTTTACTACGCCAATTGTTGTGAAAGACAGTGTAATCGAACCGTAACCCGGTTTTATCTTCCACGGCTGTGTTCGTCTAATGCCGTAATGCAGAAGCAGAGCATTAAAACGCAGGGACGTAATGTTCTGCAACCGTTGTGCAACTCATTTTACATATTCACCTACTGGACTGCACAGCTGCGGTATCAAACGATACCGGTGTGTAATTTACTATGAACTTTCACACTTCACCAACTCTTCCTGGGGACCAATTGACAGAATTACGTATTAAAATGTTATTAAAACCGCATTAGGCATCAGTGGCGAAGGTTCCATACAACTCGATTCCTACAGGCTTCCCTTAGAAAAATGGCACAGTCAGTATTCTATAGACAAATATTATAATCACATGAAAGATATATACTCCGACTTACCTTTTACAAAAATTGATCCTTCGCTACTTTTAGGTACCTACAGATCGCAAGCATGAGACAAAAACTATTTAGTAAAAGTAACTAGTAGTTACTGTTATGTTATATTACAACAACTCATCCATCATTATAATACTACGATGTTATTATCATGTAAAGTTCATCGTGGGACTGGACGAGTGAACCTGACTACCGCTACCTTCTAATTTATTACCAGCTTGAATTGATTTAGTTCAGCAGACACACTAATTTCATAATATGCGGAAAATAGAAATGACTGAATTTCTAGAGCTTGAACCACAAATTATCATAGAGCTTCGCATTAACTATCTAAAACTAAAGGTTAACATTGCACAGGTCATATAACTTCGCTTACTTTAAAATTGATGAAACTCAGGAAACTAATCGTGCTAATAAGCATTAAGTGTAATCAATTATGTTCACAGCTTTCTATTAACAGTTTGTCGGTTGTATCTTCCAATTATTGACTGAGAACATTAATAACAGGCTGTTGTAGTTTCCTGTCATTCAGATGTGAATGAATGAACGATGAGAAAATTGTTGGTAAAATGCGATGAAGACATTTGTGCAGCGACACACGTAACGAACGCATCGCTCGCGTGTGAAACGTCGCATTGATTAAATCACATGCTGAGCGCCTACCAACTAAAGTACAATGTATTTTAATTATAGCATTTTTCTGTATTTTCGAAGGTTCTAGTGATTAGAAAGCGATGCGTTTTGCAAGCGGTTGGTCGCTGCGGGCCCACCGCGCGCCGGTATTGACGGCTACTTGCTTAATGCAACGCACGTGCTTTGAGTACGGGGCACACACACCCAAGGCTTTACGACAAGTCGACAACAAATATTGAGTAACTGCCGACCGTGATAACAATCTGTTGATATATTCAATTAAATGCAATCATGCACATCTGGAAGCTAATCCTTACCCACCTGTTGCGAGATTGTCACCGCATTAATCGTTGCTGATAAAGGCTTTACAGGCTCTATCAAGTGATATTCATTTTAATGAGGAAATAGAGAACAGGTATATCATTAAATAGATCTGTGAACTATCAACGACATATCTGAAATTAACGTAACTACCTTCAATTTCAGATCTTGATTGGATACAAAGTATAGAAAGTTGTTTTTGTACTTACTCGTTGAAGTTAGAAGAAAATGTAATACGAATTAAGTAACATAAGATGCATGTTGTTAATTGCTTAAATGTTAGTAAAGCAAAGACCAATTCTTTCAGTGTATGTCGTAAGGAAGCCTGAGAGATTATAAACAAGGGAGATGGGCGACATCCACTTGTGTAACGATTCCATTGTATTGTGATCGTATGGTCCCCTGCCAAGCGTGGCGAATGTCTGTGGCGATTTTGCAAGATTTTTCAGCCATTTCATGGCGTATAGAAGTTGGTAACTTTCTTTAAAGAAAAAAAAAAAAAACAAAAATACGAAAGAAAACATTGATAACTATAATTACTTACTTATAAGTTATACATTTTTCTTAGGGGTTTTTTTAATTTCGTATTCGAATGCATAATTATTTTGGTGGTGCTTTGTTATTAGGATTTTTTTTATAAGAGCAAATTGTTGCTGTTAGTGCTTTTCGTAGTGAGTTTTACCTATATCATTTGAAAGGGTTTCGTTAGTCTATTGAGCGCAACCGTGTCTGCTGTGCATGAGGTCCCGGGTTCGATGCCCGGGTCGGGCAAGTTGTTATTGGGTTTTTCCATCAGGTATTTCTTAGTAGCAGCCACGGAGCCTGGATTTGTACCCGGTTGATGGCAATAGGCTCACCCCCTATTACATGAGATATAAAAAAAACTAGCGAAATGTGGGTGTGCTATTATGTACTACACCTCTGCCTAACCCTTCGGGATTTCAGACGTGATTTTATGTTATGTTTCAATTAACAATATAACATAAAATACAACATACACAACATAAAATCACGCTTAAAGTTGAAAAAGTGCACCGTGTGATTTGTTTGCTTTCCTGCTTACAACCCTAACGCTTATCCTTACTACTACATCATATAGTTATTTATTACGAGTTTCAACTTCATGATAAGGTAGGTACTGTAATGTTGTCATTAAATGGCAATGGTAATGGAATCAGCTGTCAAAACTATTTTGAATTTACATAATTTGTTTGGAAAATGTGTAGTTAGTTTTTAATGTGTTGTCAGGTCAGCCTGAGAAATGAAAAAGAAATGTTGTAAGTTTCTGCAAGGCTTTTTTTTAATAGAAACGTACCTGATAATCTTTAGGTGTGTTACAGTGCTTACTTTTTATCCTATATTCCTATTGCTGCTTTGAAAGTTAGTAAACAATGCAACAGCATCTGTGTCATGTAGCACATGGTTACCAGATCGATGATTGTTTTTCTGGAGAAAATTCCGGCCATTTTAAGAAAATTCCGGACTTTTTCTATTAATTTGTGCAGTTTAATTTAACTGAGTTTATTAATTATGTATTATTAGAACTAATTTAATTTAATATCAACTAAATATACCGCAAATCCGGACATTTTAGAATTCCCACCGCATTCCGGACACTGAGATAAAATTCCGGATATTTCCGGAAAAAAGGACGTGGCAACCCTAATGTAGTACCAGTAGGTATTACGGTAGACACGGTCATTAACCTTCTTTCATCGCAGCATACAAATTCCATCTGTTTACTATTCGCAGAATTTTTACAAATTCAAACAGCTTCCAAATAAGGAAAATAAATTATTTTGCTATTTTGTTAACTACATAATATTAAGTGACGCTATATACTTTTTACGCTATGAAGAGCTGAAGCATTCGCCTGTAATGTAAAAATCCAAGATTCATTTGTACCAGTGATAGAAACCAGAGATTGTTACAAATTGTATCCTTATGCTGGTTGCTCACTGTAATGCTCGGTTCTCCTCATTTTCTGATGTAATGCTCGAAACTGAACTGTTACATTGCAGGCAATACTCCCGAAGCGATCAGATCTAATGTCACTTGGGCTACTTCGAAGCCTTATCAAAATAACGAAATGCCTTTGCTCTTTGATCATTTAAAGTTTGATAATTTTTAAATTTAGAACTAAATGATAAGAGAACAGACCACTTTTGTTTTTTTTTTTAAATAAGTTTTAAGTAATGATAAGCATGATAAATAGTAAACAGCTTTTCGCAATGAGGCTGTTATTGAAGAATGGCGAGTTAACGTAATGATAGTTTTGAGTGATTACGTAGGAACTTGGAAATTGATTGCGGTTCGCATTCAGGCGTAGATGTTTTTTTCATGATAGCGAATCATGTATTGGTTACGAACTCGGATACAGTTCCTCGGAATTATAGGTTCGTGAGTATCTCTTGACATAACGTCGTGAGTGACGCCGCCTTCGCAATTGCTTTTTTTATTTAATTTGACATTGGACTCGTAATCTGGTTTCGTTTTCTTCTTACTTCTAAAGCGTTATTTGACAAGATCATCGTTCGTTTTACAAGATGTTATTTTTCTTTGGTTTTAATTAAAACTGCGGCAAGATAAACTTGCTCACACAAATGTGCACATAGTCGAAAGATCTTAACAGTCTAAACTCTTTGATTTGAGTTTGATTGCTTTTATTTGGTGTGGTATAAATAAACTTAGCCTATCATGAGATATCTTAATAAAAATACTGAGTTGTGCATACTCATAATAAAAGGTGTTAATTTTTTATCGTCAGTAAAGTTAAAGTGTTAATGTGTCGCTATTAATAGAAATATAATTAGGTATAATAGGTATAATTAGGAAAGGTTGTTTGTAATTTGTTTGTGTTATTAATGTCTTTATTATTTATTTCTTTGTACACACTAAGGCACTTCTGTTTTTTTATAGTTAATTTTGCAACGAATAATTTATGGCTGTAACACCGAGAACTCGTTACATATTTCACGTTTAGGTGCGCTGTACACATACGCGGAATAATGAATATGTGAAATAACTGAACAGTGAAGCCATTATTTACTAAAAAAACCATACGTATTTCATAATTACAGCCACTATAAATAAGTATAGACATTATCTCGCTCACCCAAGATCCTGCAATTAGTTTGTTTGCCGGTCGCTCCCAGATTTTCTGCTTTTCTCTACTGTTTGTTACACCGCTGAAAACTTTCGTGTGTACACACCAGGCTCACATAAACAACCACGGGATGAGACTGACAAAAGCCCGTTACTTAATAGTTTTATATAACAATCTGTGGAATTTACTTGTAGACACACTTTGAATGGGAATGGCTTTAAATGGAATCACGTAATTTCGGAGCGTTTTCGAGTGTTGTAATACAGGCGAACGTACACGCGTGCGCGGTTCGGGAAAGTGCTTCGTGGACTGCCTTGCGGGTCGACGGCGCGCGCGCTCCCAGACCGGCTGCAGACACCGCACCACTTTCATTGTACCTAGTGTGCAACCTGACGAACTGCGAGAAGTCACTTCAGGCAACGATAAGCCTTTGCTAGCGCCTTTATTTCGTAGCAGCAGGGGCGTTTTTCGCAGTTCAAAATTAACGTACAGTTGACCGTACACATCCTAATTTATTTTGTCGATTGATGACTAGCTAGATGATATTTCAAGATCGTGAAATTGTTTGATTGCGATTGTTGCTTTGCAACTGTTAACGTTTAAGTGCATTGATAGTCAGAGAAACAGGTGAAATGAATTGGCTATGAATAAGAAAGTCTTCATGTTTTGATTTATTGTACTTAGGTAGGTTTATGTTGTAGTTATGTATGTTAGATTTTATGTGGTAGAGCTTTCCTAAGTGAAAATTGTAAATTGATTGATGCTCCTTTTTGTTGCTGGCTTTTAGTAACTAGTGGTTTTTCACAAGCGTCCGTTCTCTATATTCTTCAAAAACTTCGTAATATCGTGTTATACAATGGTTAGCCAGTTTTACGACGCTACGAAGTTTTCCACAAATAGTTTTCGGGCACCCTTATTACCCATAGATCTATGATATCAACAATCAGAGCGGATAAATAAACTAAGAACGATAGTCTTCGTAGCCTTGACACAGTGGGTCAAGAGAAATGAGGTTGTTGTAACGTTTTGGGCTGTTAATTGCGATAATTATATCATTATGGTTATATTCAAACGTAATGAGATGGTGCTCTTAATTCAAATTTAAACTGCTTAAGTAGTAAGTTTAACAGTACATGAAGTTTAGTTTATTTAATTTCGATCGATATTTTACAAAAATCTTTTTCGAAATAGTTACCACGAATGTGATTAGTATGTCTTATCGGTATAGGTACCGTTATTAAACCCACGTCTAAGGGCCTGCGATGACGAGGGACTTTTGTCCGTAGACCATGCCAAAAATATTCATGTTTCTATTTCGTTAACAATGAGATTTACGGACAAAAGTCCGCAAGCCCTTATAGTGACTCATCTATAAGTCTATGTACAGTTTCCAGCGTTCAATGAGACATTCAGTGTTTGCCCCTTGAATGTATTAACAGGAAAGTTACTTGAATCAGAGTATTTTAAAGTACCTGTTTGGAAGTACTGAAGAACTGAGACCTTCGTAATTATTTATTCATCTATAATTGAGAGGTTCTCCCATGACGTAGGTACCTGCCTACATTATTTCGACGTGATTCCCAACCTGCGCACGATTGCAGCGAAATGGAAGGGATAATCCTGAGGAAAATATAAATGTAGAATAATAGTACATTATGATATAAGTGCGGTAAGTTGAAAATTACAGCCGAGGCGAAATTGCTAGCCCGAGCCGTAGGCGAGGGCTACAACAAAGCAGAGGCTGTAACTATCAATGCGCACGTATGTCATACGACGTTTTATAACATATTTGCGAGGAAATAAATAAAACTCGGATTTTCTAAAACGAAATTTTGATACGCTTGTAAGTATCTATCGGTCGATTTTTCAGACAAGAGGCTTAGAGTAGCCTTTTTCGCCTTTTTTGCCTCTGAGACTTCAGGCGGTGTCGAATTAATAAATTCATCATTACTTGACATTTTTCAATAAAAACAATACAGTGAAAAGAAAAAGCGCGCGGAATAATTTTTACTTGTTCACAAATTAGTGAGGCGCGCGAATTAGCGCAAAAACAGCCAGTATTACTAATACAGTAAATTAATGTCTTTGTTACAGATAAATGGTTGTAATCTATTGTCAAAATTAATTAAATTAAAGAATTTAATGTTTATTTATTATATTTTATCTCCCAAAGTTAATTTTATTCATAAAATGTTGACCACTTTTCTGACATAAAACCTCTTTGCTAAGATTTAAAAAAGTACGGTTCGTTTTTGACGGAGCATCTTGAAGCCGTGCGTTTTACTTTACATTACCGCACAAGTACGTAATGAGGTACCATACGATATTGAAATAAGAGCCCCTTTACGAGCAAATGTGTTATAAATGTATCTTTTAATACGGAAGAAGGTAGTAGTTAGGGTATTGGGAAAATTCCATGATTTCACTCCATGAGCTACACTGTTGTTTGTGGCAGATGGTGTCACCTGTGTGAACAAGCTATCTAGGCTATAATTAAAAAAATCTAGATTAATTACGTCTTTAACAAAATTAACATTTCTGACGAAAAAAGTTGCAGGCTCTTGGCAATACATACCTCTCTAGTTTCATGTTTGTAAATAGATCCATTGTTCAGCTTCGTTTAATTTAAACAGCTGAAACTTGATGACCAACGTGGAGGTGATTAATTACCGCGATCCACCAATAACAAAGTTTTTCTCACAGAACGAGCTGCTTCATGAGAAATGCCTATACCGAAGGTTGGTATAAGTGCGCGACAGCCAGCTAGTAGTTTGGTAGCAGTGTTGATTGCTACTTATGTTATGTTACTAGAACCAAGTATCTTTCAGTGTATTATCTCTGGATCCATAATAGTTTGTTCAGTCTAATCTATGAATTGATAAAACCAGGCGAAGACCAACTAGCAGTAGCGAAGGGTCAAATTTTGTAAGAGCTAAGCTCGAGTACATATCTTTAATGTGATTATATTATTTGTCTATCGAACACTGCCTGTGCCTTTCTTATAAGGGAATCCGGTAGGAATCGAGTTGTATGGAATCTTCGCCACTGCCAACTAGCATTTCATTCGAATGTATTACTTTATAATACCTCTGCAAAGTTGTAGTGCAAAAGGTTAAGGTAAAAGGTGAGGTAGGGTCCTGTGGACTTACAACTATGGATTTCGTATAAATCTGCTAGATGTCTAGATAGTTAGGTACACTAACTCAGCCTCCTGGCCGTTACCACATCTTTTTCGTAAGATGTTAGGTGCAATTTACGTTCCAAATAGATTTCGTAAAGCTCAACCCAGCTATTCCTCTCTATCTATTCTGCAAGACATAGGTAGACGTAATTATTATTATGCAAAGAAGACGAGAGATTCATTCGCCAAAGTACGCGGTCACACGCGATGCAGTTGGTTTAACACTTCCAGTATTTTTGCTATAAATGCCAGTGTTTATTATATAATATAAGACGTACCTTCTACATATTGCTACAGCTATTATCTGTCTAGCCCAACCAGTTTGCACGCAATGTCCAATAATTTGTTGCAACAATCTGACAAATGGCGCCAAGTCTGCAGTTAAAATTGCAAAATTTTGTTTAGGTCACTCTTTTCAGATCACGCTCTTTTAGTGTTGTCGATGTCGGTTACTGTCTCAATAAAATATTAATACACGAACACGAATGAATTCATAATTTACGTTCAGGTTACATCGGTATTATAGATGTTTTATGAAAATTTTGTAACCCGAAATTAGTTAATACAATGTACCTATTTATGTAAAGCATATCAGTAATTTGCTCAAACAATTACCTAGAATGATTATATACTCTGGTCTCTATATCTATGTATCTGCTGTAGATAGCAATATCAACTGTTACCTACATAGGTACCTAATCTAACTATCAATTTAACTTTCTCTTGTTTTTATTTGTAAGCTGCTTATTAATACAACCTAACAATTACTTAGTTTGAAATGCATGGTTGTAATTACACTGGACTTACACTTACTTATACTTGGTGGTAAATATAGGCATGCCCAAATTACTGTTAAAAGATTATAATGCTTGTTATTACATGATATAACTACTGATGATAATGCTAATTACTGCCTTATTTAAAACAATTACGTAGGTGCGAACAGCCAAATATGGTTCTTAGGCACAAACGTCGCGCGTGGTTAAATCATGTTTAAAGCGGTGTTGTGGCAAAAAGTCTAATGTTACGCTGATATTTATGTAGTAATCTTTAAAACTACTTTATTTTTTTTTAATCAAAATTAAAAGTCATTTATTCAAATTAGCCTGATTAGGGGACGTCCATTAATTACGTCGATCGGTTTTTCGTGCTCCTCTACCTCTTGGTGAGATGTCGTGAGATTTGACTTGCCCCCCTCACCAGCCCCCAAATATCCCAAGAATTCTTCAAAATGCGTATATTTTGATTGCATTGGATTTATTAAAAAAACATAATTGGCTTAATTATTTTCATTGAATATTTATTATTAAATATAATGGTGTAGGTTTAAGCCATATGTATTTAAGTGTAGAAACATATTTACTTAATTAAACCCAGTTGTATCACAATTTTTCACTGTGTCTTGCGAATAAAAATATAATGATATTTGCTGCCACCCTCCTCTACATCGTGAGATTGGGTGAGATTCAGCTCGACCCCTTCCTCCCCTGAAACCCCTCACGTGATTAATGAACGCCTCCTTAGCACCTTATCAGCACTTTTTTTTTAACACCGATATTATCTACATGAGACAGTTCCCCAAAGCACCCGCCCTTCGCAATTTCCTGGCGTCCTGGCTTTCCTGGTTTCATCTGGGAAGACGATGTGGCGGAACAAACTCCCCAGCACTTTTACCCAAACATTTTTCTTTTGTCAAAGTCGCCATCAAAGTTTAAGGCTCCGCGCAAACGTCTCACCGGTGGCTGTCGCACACCACGTCCTTTGCTAGCGCGCAGACAATGTTGGTCTGCTGCCTCGAGTGGTCAGTATTTATTTATAATTCGCCACCGGTGGCGTGTCGCGGACACTGAGTGGCGAGTGGCAGCCACCGTTGGTAGCGTGTTGCGGACACTGAGTCGCGAGTGGTCGCCACTCGCGACTACACGTGTGCGGCGATTCAATACAAAACGTTTTAAAAATTACGTAAACAGCAAGTCACCGGTGGTGGCCACCGGTGACCGGTGCGTGGAGCCCAACTGTGGCAGCTTGTTAACAATTTTTTGGAGCAGATACATAGTTAACCGCTTTACCCATACACGTATTTGACTAAAATGGTGTTACAATCTAATGGCCTCTCAATCCATATGCATGAAAACGACAAGGACAGGACTTTTTTTAATGTTTATGGTCAATAATCATAAAGCTCAATTATCACTTTGACCCCATCGTTTATGGATTCCTGTATCTTCAAACTAGGTCTTTTCTCACAAGTTTGTAAAGACAGATGCGCAGCAACAGTTACATAAGTTAACATTAATGATACAGCTGGGTTTACGGCACCTGCCTACAATTCGCGTTCAATTTGACTTTTTGATTTATATAGCTAGACACTAATATGCATATGTAATTGATACCTGAATAAAAGACCTGTCGTTTTTTTGCAGTGCGAGTTGAATTCCAGTGAATTTGGTTGGCTTTAGTAACAGATAAAGTGCCTTATGTAATCGTAATTTAGCAGTTTATAGAAGAAGGCAGGCAGGTATTGCTCGTATCTCGTATCCAGTTAGATTCCAGCGCTGAGAGATCATTTAGGCCTTTAGCTTACTTAAGAGATACTTGCATCACGATCTCCACTATTGCACTGTAATCTGGTTCTAGTTACCAACTTTGGTACTCTGCTTACAAGTGTATAATAAGTATGTACTTGATTTTAGATGATAATACGAAGATACATCTGAAGTGAAAAATTTCATATAACTTTTGGAGGCCACTGTATGTAACATACAATTTGGGTAATTCGGACAAAAATATTTTAAACTAATTAGGTAGGTACTTATTTAATCACATAATGAATGTTTCTGTAATAAGTTTTATTATTTTTACATAAAATTATTAGGGTGTGTGTAGTCCTGCATACCATTTATGTAGGAAGCAGGAAGGTACCTACCTACTTATGTACTGACATAGTTAAAAGTTAGTTCGTTTCCAGAAAACATACTGTTGTGTGCCTAAAAAGTACCTAATCATACGTCTGCTAACAACTTAAAGGAATTTCAATGGTATGTAATAATCTAGACTTCGTGTGTTCAAACATTATAAAATTGTTCTAGGAAGAAAGTGTCGATGATGATTGGTTATTACGAGAGTTCAGGTCAACGTAAACCTTATTATTATATTAATAGCCGGCCTGTTAGTAACGGAAGTTTTGTTTTGTTTAGATATATTTCTATAAAACTACATATTTCGCACGTCCTCAAAAAAAAAACTGCCGTAACACAGAAATTTCACTTTTGAGATAAACATCACTTTAAAGGTTTTTGTGTGCTTACCGACGCTGTCCGTAAAAAGCTGTCGCTTGGGCCATTCGGTTAGGTACTTATTTTTACAGTACATTTATAACTTTTTTTTTCAAATATAGAGCAAGGATAATAATTGAAGATGAGTCTAGTTGAGGGTATGATTATAAAAACCTAATATATTTACAGTGATAAGACAGTTTTTTAGAGGACGTGCTATTTGTTATGCGACTTTTGTGGTAAGAAAAAGATTAATTTCATCTGATGATGAAATCATCTTCTATCACCATCTTTTTGACAGACTGTGGATGATGATTTATCCACAGTCTGAATTCACCCCACTGCTGGGTATAGACGTCTCTTTTCTTGTGCCAATCTCCTCGTTCCTGTGCCAGCCTCATCCAGGTTTTTCCCCCGATGGCAACAATATCGTCAAGACGATTTACTAGTAGGTAACTGAAAAAATACGAGGCAGGGAAAATCACGAGATGAGCTTGACTCTTACCTGAAAGAACAGCCCGCTATAGCAGTGAAAAGAAGATCATAGAATCAAAATCATATAAAATCACAACAACCCCTGGATTACAGTCGTTGTTGTTGTAAATAGTAGGAACACCCACATTTTGCCAGTTACCTATGTTAAAGTCCCATAAATAGGGGGAGAGCCTATCTATTTCTAACTAGACGGACTGTTGAGTTTCAGCAAAACCGTGAGGATTTAACCAGGAAATAAAACAGGTACGTTTCTACCCCACATAGCTATACTATAGGCTCGAACTCTGTTGCTATAACTATCTACTCGTGTCAATACGTCGTGTGAGTAACAAGATAGTGTTGGGAATCTTCACTGTTATACCTTACATCGCTAGAGAAAGTATTAAGAGGAAATGTGGGTAATGTTTTTTCCATACAAATGCTCTCGCCTGTTTTCTTTCTGGTTTATGACTTTAAACCTATGTTTTTTTACTGTTTAATAAATATTAACCTCTTCTATGTCCCTATATTATCCTTTTTGATGATACATAATAAGCACTAGAATCTTTACAAAATTCTCAAAATTGCCTATTTAGATCGTCTGTCAACAGAGGCCTAGTGTACGTGTAGTGTAGAGGTGTAGTATAAGACAACTATTTATAAAAAAAACGAAAAACATAGGGACACAGTATATATCCTTCTTATTTAGGTTATGAAATATCTTTTAAATTGGTCGAATATTGGAGGAAGAAATAGTCGAAAGACAAACCTCGAATTGTGACTATTTACTATAGTTGTCCTTATCGCTCCAATGTCGAAATCACGCTCGCAGAGCGACAGCGATAGTTTCTTCAAATACCTACCATGGTTCCACTTAAGCTTGCCTGATTATCCATACCGTAACTAGAAGGTTCCCAGGTATGGTACTGTACAAAAAAAATTGCAATCAAGGGAAGAACAATAGCTTCACGGCTTCGTTAAGGGTGTTTCTAAACCCGTTATACAAGGTAAAATTAGTTAGCAAAACTTCGCTGGCGTGATATTTTTCATCGATATATTACTAAACATCATAAAAGAAGGTTTTAGGGTCAGTGACGCTGATACAACCATTCCAAGATTTACATTAATTTGGTATCATTAACTAGCGCATATTACTCACGGTGGCAGGGACGCCAACGCTAAAGCCAGTGGCGGATTTACTCATTTGCCGCCTTCTGACCTTAAGATTATCTACCCAAGACTGTACTTTTTCAGTTATCCATGGTGAAGTACAAGCTCTGTTCGGGAAGCTGAAGATGCACCCCCCCGGAAATAAACCTGTAGGCGCCCATGATCGTTTTGTATGCGTAAATCTAAAGATAGTTGGTATAATTTAATTTTTCAAAAGTTATCCTAATAGTGTTTAACTCATTGGTTGAACCCGCCCCGATCTGCCTTTTTTTATTCGAGGTAACCCCCGCAACCAAATCTCTGGTCACGGCCGTGTGTGACCCCCCCCCCCCCGAAATCTTTTGCTGGGACCGCGCCTGTCTAGTCCAATGTATCTCAACAAGGCAGGGGCCAGGCCCCCCCTGGAAAATATCTCTAGATACGCCAATGTAGGTATTCCTGAGCTAATAAAACTGCAAAAATATATTCAATTATCTGGTAACAATCCGGCTGATTGTGATGATGAAATTCAATTATCTAATTAAGTTATGGATGTTTTACAATACCTTTTGAAATCATCAATTATAATGTCGTATCTTACACCATTAAAAATCCAAATAAATCACAAAAAGTAATAACTGATTGGGGTTCGTACCTGCGAACAGTGGTTTACAGGCGTTTATTCCCATTTGTCCCCTTCGAGCTTGCCACCGGGGTGGTGGCTGCCAGCTTTGGAACTATTAGGGTTTTCTATTAGGGTTATTATTTGTATGTGTCACTGACGGTTTGACTACAATAGCTATTGACATGAATGCGGTAAAACAGTTAAAACACTATGGACATACTGAGCAAACTTTTTAAGTTTATTTTTTCATGAACTTTACAGATATTTTAATAGTTATTCTGCTATTCGGAGCGGAGATGAATCCAAAAAAATCAAAGCTCATTAAAATCGGTCCAGCCGTTCTGGAGTTATAAATGGTGTAACTAACACGACTTTGTTTTATATAGATAGATTCATTCAATGTGAATAAACATAGAAAATATCTACCTTATAAATATAGGCATAATATGTGCAAGTGTCTTTAGGCACTTTTCCAACCATTCTGGTGAGTAGATAGCCAGAAACTGAAAAAGAGTTGTTTATTTGACAGGAGCTCGCCGGCGGCGGCGCGGCGGTGTGAGAGCTGTCACCAACATGTGACCTACATTCCTTTGAAAGTTTCATGAGAAATGCGGTGGGACAGTTGTTTCTCCGGAGTGTCCAAAAAATAAAAAGCAAACTATACATAAAAAAAATATTTGTACATTTGAACTTTCAGCCAAGCGTGATCATATTGTCTGTGGTCTCAGCGTGTAGCTGGTGGTTGCTTGAGGTGGAAGGCGCGACCTCGTGGTGCGGTCCCACAAGGCAGTACTGCAGGTTACAACCTGTGTCTACTGTGGCTCCGGTGTACACCACGCAGTCTTGGAGGACACAACTGAGGACAAGGGACATTTATTTATGTAGTTTATTTATGGTATTTTCCATACAAAAGCTCACGCCTTTTTTCCCATGAGGGAGGCAGAAACCACAGAACGCCACCTGCTACGATCTTTATATAAACCTTGGTATTTTATTGTATCCTATAATGCACAGTTTGAGTGCTCTATGTTCCACCCTATGGATAGTACCACTGTAAATAAATACCACTCAGAGCTTTGCCAATCCTCGATATAAATGACGAATAATATCTATTGTGCATTTGTGTCTAAATTTTACTGGCCGAAATACGAATGTCGGCAATTCCCCAGTAGAGGTGTTTCAAACAGCTCAACAACAGTCAACTGTAGTGCAATTTTAGTGATTGACATGAATATTTGTCTTGAGTTGAGAAAGGTCATTCAATGTTATGTATGGAAATATTACAACCATTTTTGAAGTCATAAATACATTCTACCAAACATCCTACTAGCGCCATCTACTTTTAAATTCGTAAACTAGGCAAACAACCTAGACACATTACTTTGCTTCAAGTTGTGATCAAGGGGAAGGACCTTTTACAGTTTTGACACCATGCAAATATTAATCTGTGACCTTATCACACATCTGATAGCATTCGGTCGTACGTCAACTGTCAACGCGCGTAAAAGTGTTTTTTTCGTAATCTCGAGTATAAAACTATACTTTTGTTAGTGATAACTAAGTGAAATTGTTAGTACCAAAAAGTGCTTGTGACTTAAAAAGAAAATACTGATCAAAACTAGGAAGTGACAATCGTCTTTTGGAAGTGTCTTAACATATTATATATTTACTTTTCCTGACAATTTGTCTCATCATGTCAATATGTCACCTGACATTGGGAAAGGTGTTGCCACTGTGAAATTCAAAAACCTACTAAGAGTAGCGAAACTAGTAGGAATTTGACTGGAGTGGAGCATCAGGCTCCTAGCCAAATAAACACTACTGATGAATCACCTAAGAAACCAGTGCGTGCAACCGCCGTCACAAACAGCAAAAAGGCCTCAAAGACTCAACAAGTATTTCATCCTTCTCTTTTTACCAGGCAGAGATCTAATTCACTCACTGAGCCTACGGCCAAAGTATGTAGTACAGCCACTGTGCCTATAATGCTTAATCCAGGCGCGACCCTAATCAACTCAGCCAAAACATCATCTAATTCCTAAATGCCAAGCACAGAAAAGCCGCACCCTGCATGGCAGCGTGTGCCATCATCTAAAAAACGAAAGGTCACGGAGCTATCACCTCCGCCAGCTTCAACCCAGACAGGAAACAGGTTTGCTGGCCTACCCATGGACCTGAAAGATGATGAAACTGGTCAACCCAAGCAAGATAGTAAGCCTCCACCGATCATACTGTATGGGATAGAAGATCTAAAGGAACTAACCAAACTGATAGAGACCGTCATTAGCCCATCTGAATTTAAATACCGGATAGTCAACAAGAACAACATACGTGTTATGATAAACACAATAGAAGCCTATAAAAAACCATTGATATCATAAGAGAAAATTGACTTTTTGGGCATACTTTCACACCAAAAGACGCTAAATGCTACCGCTTTGTTATCAAAGACCTGCACCACACTTCCCATCATCAAGCTATAAGGGAAGCAGTTGAAGCCTCCAACAATGAAATCGTCGGCGAGATAATTAATGCTCGTTATGGCTTGGACAAAAGACCCACCTCGACCTTCTTTGTGAATGTCAAACAAAGTAACCACAATCGCGAGATCAAGAACATCCAATACATTTTCAACCAAAAAGTTAAAAAAGAAGACCCCCGCAAAGCTAAAAGCATTGTTCAGTGTCAGCGATGCCAACAATATGGGCACTCTAAGAACAATTGCATGAGACCACATAGATGTGTCATATGCGGAGAAGGTTACAAAACTTCAGAATGCACAAAGAAAGACAGAACCACACAAGCCAAATGCGCACTATGCTCTTGTGACCACCCAGCCAACTATAAAGGCTGTGAGGTTTATAAAGAGATCTTAGCTCGGAGAAACAAAACCCACACTCCACGAGAAAGGGTGTATACCCAAACTACTACAAATGCCTCAGCCGCTCCACTTACCACATCTGCCTTCAACATACCAGCTCCAAAAAACACGCATGACAAATCGTATGCAGGAGCACTATCCGGATCATACTATACAACTCATGACCTACCACAGACTCACCAACAGCAGAATCAGACACTACATCATATTCTAATCAACCAAAGCAAAAAGATGGACCTCTTAATCCAACAAATAGGCTCCTTAGTGGGTCTAATCACCAGCCTCGTCACCAAGCTTACAAAATGACTTGCTTATTCATAGCAGCCTGGAACATCAATGGCATTGCACCCAACACAAATGAACTAGAAGTTTTCCTAAAAGAAAACAAGATCGACATATGTCTGATATCAGAATCACACGCAACCGAAAAAAGTGAAATACGTATCCAGGCTTCTGCGTGTACCTTACCTCTCATCCAGACGGTAGAGCACATGGAGGCAGTGCTATCGTAATAAAAAACACCATTAAACACTGCCTACTGGAACCTTTTGTGATAGAACACTTACAATCCACGGCTATAAGAGTAGAAGATCGATCAGGCCTTATTAACATATCGGCGGTATATTGTCCTCCTAGACACAAAATCAATGAGGAAATGTTTACCGAGTTCTTTAAGAAGCAAGGCAACAGATTTATAGCAGGTGGCGACTGGAACGCCAAACATACGGATTGGGGTTCCAGACTTACCGTAACCAGGGGCCGTGAACTCAAAAAATGTATCGATGCAAATAACATGTCTACTCTGTCCACTGGTGAACCTACTTACTGGCCTACGGATGTTAACAAAATACCTGACCTCCTTGACTTCTTTGTCACAAAAACATATGCCACAAATTCACTCAATTAGAATCTAGTCTAGACGGGTCTTCAGACCACACCCCAATCATACTAAGATTGAGTAAAACAACTGCAAAATGTAACTCAAATTATGTCATGCTCTACAACTGCAAAACCGATTGGGATAGCTTAAGAGAGTACCTTGAAGACAACATTAATCTCAACTTATCTCTCAAGTCCCCTGAAGACTTAGACGACGCGTGCCTGTACTTTACCAATCTTTTACAAGTGGCAGCATGGATCAGCACCCCTAAGTTAAAAAATTCTGCTCATAGTACTCCTACCCCGACCGAAGTCCGAAGAAAAATCGCAGAGAAGAGACGATTTCGTAGAATCTGGCAGTCATCACATAATGAACAGGACAAAACCCGTCTTAACCGTGCCATTAGGGAACGCAAAGACCTTTTTGCGAAATCAAACAACGATGCCTTACAACACAAGCTAGAGAGAATAACCCCTGAAGCTAAAGGAATTCACTCCCTTTGGAAAGCAACTAAGAATTTAGCACAACCTCAGCAATACTTTGCCCCTATCAGATCAGACAACTCATGGGCTCGTTCAGATCAGGAAAAGTCTGAAGCTTTCGCCACTCACCTTGCCAAATGAAATAAACTATCGATTCAAGAACTTGCTCTGGCTACTAGGCAGACAATCTTCTCTCTCCCTGAGTAACAAACATAGAGTTTATTGCTCCATCATTAAACCAATATGGACATATAGGATTCAATTATGGTCTTCTGTAAGCAAATCAAACGTCGTGTGCATCCAAATATGTCAAAACAGTATACTGAGGGTCCTAGCAGCGGCGCCCTGGGACGCTCGCAACTCAGAAATCCATGAGCACCTGGAAATCCCAACAGTCCTAGAAGAAGCGAAGCGCTACTTAGAGAAATACAAAGATAGATTATCCAACCATCCAAGCCCCCTTTCGCGTTCACTATTGATGACAAATCATACTAAGAGACTCAGAAAAGCAGATATTGTGCTGCCTGATTAAGTAGAATTTGGACACTGGTCCTGATTCTATAAAAAATGATGCATCTTTTCACACATCTGATCATAGTCAGGGATGACTATAGCAGATGAAAAGAGAGAAAAAAAAAACTGATAGCATTTTACGAACTATGTTGGGGTCAGCTTCTAGTCTATCCTGATGCAGCTGAATAGGTACCCGTATTTTACATGGAGCGATTGCGTATCTAACCTACACAACCCAGTCAGTACTGGGTATTAATACACCTCTTGCTTGGTAAGATTGGTTGTTTGACTTTCGGGCCACTGGCTACCTGTAACTATTGCCAAAAATCTACAAATGACAGCCAGGACCAATAGTTAAATGTGATTTCAGAGGCAACGAGGACACTCGCTTTGTGTGGGTGGTCATCCATCCACGGATCGAACTGGGCAAGCGCGGCTTATTCTGAAGATCGACCCGTGCGTCTGTTATCATTGTAGCCATGAGCTACTCAAAGTTAGTTTCATAATAAAAAAAATATAGCTTACCCTTCTTTAATAGTCACATTGTTCATCAATATACAGTTGCTCAATCTAACTTTGTTCTCAACTGTACAATTGGCACCAATGAATGTATTTTTGATGGAAGTCTTCTCGCTGACAAGACTTTTCTCTCCGACTTTACTAGACCCATCTATTTGCTTTGTTTTCACTTCACTGTCTGGGTGGAATCTATCAGTTATGGGCATTCCAGTCAATTCTTCCCATTTTGACAATATCTGAAAAATTAAGAAAATGATATTGATAAAATCAAAACCATCAATTTCGAATTGTCGAAACCAAAACAACAATCAAGCTAGTACCAGTCACAAGGCATAATAACTGTGAAAGTACTAGGATAGATACCTATTATTATAAATAATATTGTTTTTTTTTTATAAAAAAAATGTACCCCACGGTAGGAATTTCTCCTGTATTCTGGGTGCGTTCACAACCATTTAAACTCACATAAACACAGCCAGACCCGGAACAACTATCTGTAGGCCATACAAATATTTTTCCGTGCGGGGATCGAACCCGCGACACGCAGCGCAGCAGTCAATCGCTCAGCCACTGCGCTAACCGTGCCGTCAATTGATAATTATTTATTTTACAGTTTTACAGTTGAGCTGTCAACTGTCAACACGTGTAAAACTGCTGTTGGAGATTTTTGTAATTTTGAGTGTAAAACTGCATATCAGTGTTTGGAAATGCAATATCAATGTACTTTTGTTCGTGATAATTACGTGAAATTGTTAGTAGCAAAAAGTGCTTGTGATTTAACAGTGATCAAAACTGGGAAATGACAATCGTCTTTTCAAAGTTTTTTCACATACCCACTAATCTATGTACTTTACTCTGATAATTTATCTCGTTATGTCATTATGTCATCTGACATTTGGAAAAGTGTTGCCACTGTGAAATGTAAATATCCACTATGAGTAGCGAAAATAGTAGAAATATGACTGGAGTGGAGCATCAGGCTCCAAGTCAAATAAATACTACTGATGAATCGCTATCACCTAAGAAACCAGCGCGTGCAACCGCCGCCACAAGCAGCAAAAAGGTCATGACTCAACAAGCATTCCATCCTGGCTTATTCCTACAAAGACCTAGATCTACATCAATTGGAAGTTGTCAACACAACCACCTAATCAACCCATGAAATCCAAAGATGTGTCCGCAACACCTACAGATTCACCGCATCCTCCTCCATGGTAGAAAATACCCTGTAATATGAATAAAAAAGAAATTGTCTACCAGCCCTCCTGTAGATACAACCAAAACATCAAATCGTTATGATGGACTACCTATTGATATAACTGATAAACCAACAAAACAAACTAAACCACCACCAATCCTTCTCTATGGAATTGAAGACCTAAAAGAATTAACAAATCTCTTAGAAACAGCAGCCAACAAAGACCAATTTACATATAAAATTGTCAACAAAACCCAACTTAGGATTAGTACTGCAGATATAGACGTCTACAAAAAACTTATCTCCCTGGTAAGAGAAAAAGGCCTGATAGGGCACACTTTTAACAGGAAAAGATAATAGATGTTTCCGAATTGTATTCAAACATTTACATCCATCTACACAAGTGAACAATATCAAAGAAGATATAGAGGCAACAGGAAACACACTAACTGGAGAGATAATAAATGCAAGGTATGGATCAAACAAGAATCCGACATTTACCTTCTTTGTTAATCTGGTTAGTGGTCCCCAAAATAAGGCTATTAAAGATTTGAAATATATCTACCACCAAAGTATCACCATAGAGGAACCAAAAAAAAAGAAAACAATGGTTCAGTGTCAGAGATGCCAACAGTATGGCCATACCAAGAATTATTGTATGAGACCATACAGGTGTGTGAAATGTGGGCAATCACACAAGACTTCCGAATGTCAAAAACGTGACCGGAGCACTCCAGTACTGTGTGCCTTATGTGATGAACCACATCCAGTTAATTACAAGGGATGTGAAGTTTATAAAGAGATCCAAGCCAGAAAACATAAAAATAATATCCCTTCGATAGTAAACAGAACAGCATCTAAAACACATATGACGAATGAACTGATTACTAGTACAGAGCCAAAGAGTCGAGAACAGAGTTTGTCTTACGCAGAAACCGTAAAGTCAGCCCAAATAAACACCACTTCCCAGAACACTTTTGACAATTCTCTCATCCCAAGTCAAATAAATGCGACCCTAGAACAAATAATTATAAAACAGACTGAAAAGTTTGATATCATCCTCCAACAAGTGACGACTCTTATGAGTCTCATAGCTAAAGTCGTTGATAAACTGACAAAATGACTTCACTACGGATTGCGACCTGGAACATCAATGGTCTTGCCTGTAATAACCATGAAGTTAAACTATTCATGTCTCAACATAAACTTGACATTCTCCTTATCTCTGAGGCCCACTGTAAAGCTAATTCCATAGTAAGGTTTCCAGACTACCACTGCTACATTAAAAACCACCCAAACGGTACAAGCCATGCGGGATCGGCCATCATTATAAAAAAGACTATCAAACATCATCAAATGCCTAACTATGAGACTGAGCACATCCAAGAAACCACAATAATCGTTCATGACAAATCAGGAGACATCAATGTGGCAGCAGTGTACTGCCCACCTAAACACAACATGACTGAGTCAATGTACTCCGATTTCGTTGACACTCTGGGTCTTCACTATATTGTGGGCGGAGATTGGAATGCCAAACATACTTCCTGGGGCTCCAGATTAACGAATACAAGAGGCAAACAGCTGAAACTGAGCGTGATAAAAACAAATTAAGCACCATATCCACAGGAGAACCTACTAATTGGCCAACTGATACTAAGAAGGTGCCAGATCTTATAGATTTCTTCATAGCCAAAGGTCTAACAAAGTTATATATGAAACCTGAGTCTTGTTATGACAGTTCCTCAGATCACACTCCGGTGCTCTTGACAGTTAGTACCATAGAGGTGTCAAGATCAATAAGGCTGTGTAATAAACTTACAGACTGGAACACATTTCGAGAGCACATTGAAGAATCAATAAACATGAAAATGGCCCTTAAACACTTGAAGATATAGATGACGCAGTTAAATATATAACGACGCTCATTCAGGAAGCATGCTGGATAAGTACTCCTGAGTTCCAAACCCGCAACAGCAGTGGAGTAAACAACTATCCTCTAGAAATAAAAAAGGCTGTTCTAGAAAAAAGACGACTTCGAAGAGTTTGGCATTTAAGTAGGCTTACTGTAGATAAAACTAACACAGCTGCTAACTGTAACTTAACACAGCTGTAGAAGATTTCAAGACACTATTGCAAAACTGGCATGATAACTCATTCCAAGAAAAACTAGAAAACCTAACTGCTACAGAGTCTACAAACTATCCGCTCTGGAAAATAACCAAGTATTTTGACAGACCGCAAGATGCCAAACCACCCTTGAAATGTGATGAAGGATGGGTGAGAAAACCACAGCATAAAACTGACTTATTTGCTGAACATCTAGCAAAAGTATTCCGCCCAAATGATTCTGTGGATGAAGAGTTCGATGACCAAGTGAATACAACTCTTAACCAAGATTTCCAGATGGACGTACCGCCAAAACCTGTGTCAGTTCAGGAAGTGTGGAGAGTAATAAAGGAGCTAAAGGATAAAAAAGCGCCAGGTTTTGACCTAATAACCAAAGAAACTATTAGGCAACTGCCCCGAAAAGCAGTAACCTACATCACAACAGTATGCAATGGGATATTAAGAGTCCAACATTTCCCTGCAATATGGAAAGTATCCCAAATAATTATGGTCTACAAAGATGGAAAACCACCAAGTGACGTCAGATCCTATAGACCCATTAGTTTGCTCCCGATATTATCCAAAATTTTTGAAAAACTCCTTCTACGGCGAATCCTTCCTATTCTAACGGAAAATGGTATCATACCAAGCCATCAATTTGGTTTTAGACAGCAACACTCCACGGTGGAACAGGCGCATAGAGTCTGAGACAAGATAAGGAAGACACTGGAAGAAAAAGAATACTGCTTTGCAGTCTTCTTGGATATACAACAGGCTTTTGATAGAGTCTGGCACAAGGGCCTGCTATGTAAAATTAAAAGTTGTCTTCCACACAGTTACTTTTTAATATTCAGTTCTTACCTCTCAGGAAGACTGTTCCAGGTCAAAGATGGTGAAACAACATCAAATTTTTTTGAAGTACAAGCTGGTGGACCCCAGGGGTCAGTGTTGGGCCCTAGACTCTACACTATTTTCACGGCTGACCTCCCATACGCGAATACCATAACTACAGCTACATTCGCCGATGATACCGCTATCCTGGCGAGTCACAAGGACCCAGTAATAGCCTCAAAAATCTTAGAGGAAGGCCTAAACGAGACAACTAAATGGCTTCGAAACTGGCGGATTAAAGCTAGTACCTCAAAATCAGTGCAGGTTACTTATACCCTATGCAAAGGCAATTGCCCCTCGGTGAAACTAGAAAACGCCACCCTTCCTCACCAGAACTCTGTCAGATACTTTGGGCTTTATCTTGATAGGCGTATGACATGGAATGAGCACATCAAGAAGAAACGAGATGAACTGAATATTAAATACAAAAGATTCCTGTGGTTGCTAGGTCGAAACAGCAAACTGTCAGTAGACAATAAATTGCTAGTGTACAAGTCGATCCTGAAACCTGTATGGATGTATGGCCTTCAGCTGTGGGGTAGTGCTTGTAACTCCTCCATCATACGAATCCAAAGAATGCAGAACATAATCCTCCGAACAATCAGTAACGTCCCCTGGTATGTGACTAATGCAGAGATCCACGAACATCTGGAAATGCTCACAGTGAGAGAAGAAATTACCAACATCAAGACTAGATACAGGGAACGGCTAGAAGCCCACCCCAATGCCCTTGCACAACAGCTCACAATCCTCAGCTATGCTAAACGCCTTAAAAGAAAAGACATCCTATAGGGTAGAGAATTAGGAGTAGATGTTCTCGCTGGAGGACACACTCTGATTGAGAGAAGCATATGCAACATATCTGATAAAAGTGAATGCACTGATTGCAGATGTATTAAAATAAAAAAATATTTTAAACGATACAGAGAATCATTTAATGAAATACTTACAGTAAACTGTATGACTGGTCATTGCAATGAAATTGTTCTGAATGCAATGCAACGCTTAGGTACTATAATGTCTAAACTTTAAGAGGTGTTAGCTTTTATACAATGAAGTGTATGCAAAAACTTATATGTATAGATTTCTTACCTTATTATTTGATAGGTAAAAAGATGAAAGCGTATTGACTCTAATACCAAACGTGTTCTTACTAGGTATATGGGCATAGCACCTCAACACGTCACTGTAGAAGACTCCTTTACTTCCCAGTTTATGATCATTGTATGCCGTGAGCTCTCTTATTTTGCTCTCATAACCATTCTCTACTGCAAAGTCAAATATATCTTTTGTGACTTCTACATTTTTCTCAGAAGTGCCCTTCTTCTCGGCTGGGTTTTTAGGCTTTGACAATTGTTTTTTCACAATGTGAGGAATAAGTTCTCCTTTGATAGACGTGAACTTATCAGACTCTACAAGATAGTCCATGACCCACTGCTTCATCACATATACATGGGCATCCAACAGTCGGCTGTACATACTTATAGCATCAAACTTCTTCACTAGCATTCTCGGTATTGTTACATTCTCTTCAAAGTCACTGGCACTGGCCAGGAAGACAAGTCTTTGTGTTTCTTTGTCTATGCAAACTAGATCTCTGTCTGGTTTAGCCTTAGTTTTTGGCCCCGGTAGTTCAATCCACTCTTCTGGGCCATTGTTGAAGAATAAAGTGGTGAGTGCAGCATCATACTTTCTATGAACATTCAATACTTCATTGAGATTGATGTTAGTGATCAGATCCCCAGAGATGACCAGTAGGTCAGTGGTCACTCTGCTGCTGATATGTTTCAGTGAGTTTGCAGTGCCCCAGTCCTCATCCGAAGGGATTACTATTAATTCATATTTAATTTTTAGTGGACATTTTTCTAGAGCATTCAAAATGTTAGACTTATCTTCATCCAGTACAACAACAAGAGTTTCTGAAAAAAAAAAACAATAATTATATGACTAAAAACTTTGATAAAATTATGCGTATCATGTTTACCTACTTATTGCTAATTAAACAGACAATTGCAAAAAAAAAACAGAATTTTCGCCTCTTATCAAAGTAATCCCCTAACCCACCTGTAAATAAATAAAACAATAGCGTACCTAGGAACCCAATTTTCTCAAGCAAGTTCAATGAGTACCACAGCACCGGGTAAGGCCCAACGGGTAGGAGACACTTGGAGACCGAACCACCTACATCAGGCAACCGGGAGCCTCTCCCCGCAGCCAGCACAACAGCTTGAAATTCAAGTATTTTATGCATTCTTACAAATGTTCAATCTTGCTGAAAATGAAATATAAAACACCACTTAGTACATGGCTAGTTTAACTTAGATACGACAATAATGGATGAATTATGTTTCTATTGAATTAATTTACCTTTTATATGTGGCAGCAAATAAAATCAAAATAATTCTCGTACAGTATTCATCATAACCTCACATTCCGTAATTCCATTGCAATTTACGTCAGAAAGATACGTCAAATTACACTGACGTTGACACTTGTTAACAATACTTTGTAACCATAGCGGTAGGAATACTATGGAGTCGGCATAATTTGCTATATATTATAACAAACACAGACTAAAATATTATAGATAGGTAGTAATCGAGTGAACGTAAAAATAGAACGTAATATAGTTACTAAGGTACATTCGCCAGCACATCAAGTTACCACAAACTGTTTTTTCAAATGATTTTAAACCATAAAATAATGGCTGGTAAGTTCAAAATCGAATTAGATAAAAATTGTCAAGGTTTCTCTTGAAAGCAACTAGAAATTGAATGGTGAATGAAAAAATGTTTGAAATTGTTTATTTTACTGAACATTGGTTAAAAGACTATGAAATGCTAAATAATTACGTATGGGCAGTTCCTCCTGCAACTAGTGCAGCCAAGTTTTAGGCTAGTTAAAGTAGACTCATCTTTCATGGGGTACAGTTTGAAATGTTACAGTAAAATACCTCCCCACATTCTACAACTAAAACAGACAAAATTTAAGTCTTGTATAAAACGCACACTATGTAGGCAAGCATATTATAAGTTGGGGGATTACATTGAATGTAATCCACCAAAAATGCTTGGCTCAATGCTGGTCCTGCTGCACAACCATAGGGGCAAACTAATTGATTACCATGTTATTGTGGAAGCTTCAGAAGATTGTAACTCAAACTCAAACTCAAAAGCATTTATTTCAATTAGACCATTACAGGCACTTTTGAATGTCAGAAAAACAAATTAGGCTAGGCTACAGTCACAGACACAAGGCATAATAACTTGTGAAAGTACTGTAGTTGCCCATTCCAAAGCGTAGATCTCTATGGAGAAGAATGGGCAAGAAACTCCATGGACACTCTTTTCAATCAAAATCTTGGTTACATCATTCATATTGAGATTATACATATATGTGAGAACGATGTAGAAATACGTGCACGTTAAGAGCGTCCAGAGTAAAATATTATATCAACAATTTTAAAACAAAGTAATTAGTTAAAATAAACCGTGGCAGCTTAGAGATGACCAGTCCCAACCGACAGCGCCCGTTCACAAGCATGACGCATGGATCAGCCCCATTCAGGTCAACCATATTGAAGGGAGCTAAATGACTCGACACACCCGCCACCATCAGCGAGACATTTGAGTGAGCATGACATTCTCTCAGCCACCAGGGCAAATTCAAGTCAATGAAAGATAACTAAATGTAAATGGTACCTTTACAGTACATAGTACTCACACATGTGCTATGCAATTATACAATACTAAGATATTGAGTGTATACAATGCAAAGATATTATTACAATCTTCTGCAGCTTCCACAATAACTTCACATGGTAATCAATTAGTTTGCCCCTATGGTTGTGGAGCAGGACCAGCATTGAGCCAAGCATTTTTATCGTCAATGTAATCCCCCAACTTATAATATGCTTGCCTACATAGTGTGCGTTTTATACAAGATTTAAATTTCGTCTCATTTAGTTTTAGAATGTGGGGAGGTATTATATTGTAACATTTTAAACAGTACCCCATGAAAGATGAGTCTACTTTAGCTAGCCTAAAACCTGGCTGTACTAGTTGGTCCCTGTTTCTAGTACTATAGTGTTGCCTGTCACCTCTTTTACTAAATAAATGCAGATTTTTCCTAACGTACATGATGTTTTCATAGATTTATTGACAAGGTACTGTCATGATGTTAATTTCTTTGAACAGTCCTCTTAGAGAATCACGCCTACGTAGATGATATAAGGCTCTGATAGCTCTTTTCTGCAGAATAAATATAGACTCGATGTCTGCAGCCCGTCCCCATAGTAAAATACCGTATGACATAATACTATGAAAATAACTAAAATAGACTAGCCTCGCGGTATCTACATCAGTAAATTGACGGATTTTTCTAACAGCATATGCTGCTGAACTCAGCCGTCCTGCAAGAGATGTTATATGCGGACCCCATTGTAGCCTTGAGTCGAGCGTGATCCCCAGAAAAACAGTATCTTCGACGAATTCTAGTTTCTCTTGATTCAATACTATGTCACTAACAATACTTTTGACATTCGGTAGAGCAAATCTTATGCATTTCGTTTTTTTCCCATTTAATACTAAATTATTCGCGGTGAACCAATCATGGACCTGCAGTAGGGCATTATTTACGTCGTCAAGATTCGTGGCACGTCTGTTTATCTTAAATATTAAAGAGGTATCGTCAGCAAACAACACCATTTGTGGTTGGTTTTTAAATAAATGGGGTAGATCATTTATATAAACTAAAAAGAGGAAAGGACCTAATATTGAACCTTGCGGTACACCCATACTTACTTTTAAACCCATTGAATTGACACCATTTATGTGTACTTGTTGATGTCTATCGTTTAAATACGATTTCACTTACCTAATCGCAAGTTTCCCTAAACCGTAATCTTCGAGTTTAAAGAGTAGGGTTTCGTGATTTACGCAATCAAATGCTTTCGAGAGGTCACAAAAGATTCCTATGGCATCTTGTGCCTCTTCCCACGCAGTAAATATGTGTTTTAATAAGGTAACACTGGCGTCAGTCGTACAACGTCCTTTGGTGAAACCATACTGCTTCTCATGTAAGATTTTATTGGTGTTAAAATGGTTGAGCATTTGATTGAGCATAACCTTTTCAAAGACCTTGCTGAAAACCGGCAACACGGATACGGGTCTATAGTTATTGGTGTCTTTTCTGTCCCCGGATTTGAAAAGTGGTATTACTTTACTGTATTTCTTAAGGTTCTGGAAGACTCCTTGGTCCACACACAAATTAAATATTAAGGCTAAGTACGGTGCAATAGTCTCAATAATAGCTTGACAAACTTTAACCGACATTCCCCATAGATCCTCGGTTAATTTGATTTTGATTTCCTTAAAAGCTTTAATGACTGCTATGGGGTTTACATGCTTAAATTGAAACTCAACCGGACAGGCCGGAACGTTCGCTCTTAATAACTCAATAGAAAGCAAGGGTGAGGAATTTAAGGTTTCAGTAGTTTTAAGTGCGATACTAGTGAAGAAGTCTACAAATTCTTGAGCAACTTCGTTTTTAGTGCTTAGAAGACCACGAGAAGTCTCTAGTGTGATATCATTATTATATTTTTTATTTCTTTTAGTCTCACTATTGATAATTTTCCAAACCGTCTTTATTTTATTATCGGCGGATTTAATCTTGTTGCTAATGAATAAGGCTTTAGCTACCTTACAAGTGATTTTAAAAATTTTTGAGTAAGTTGCAACATATTTATTAAAAGTTTCCGAGTTGATGTAAGGCTTAAGGCCATACAGCTCAAAAAATCGCTCCCTACTTTTTCTAATACCCTTAGTTGCCCAGTCACTGAAGATAAACTTGGGGCAACTCTTCATTTTTAGTGTGTTATTGAACTCTGTGTTAACTACCGAAAAGAATTCCTCATGAAATTGATTAACATTTTCAATAATATGGCCCGGGATGCCTAAATTACTAACTAGGTTATCATTAAATTTATTCAAATTGCTGGTTGTTATTTGTCTAGATTTTATCTGAATTTTTTGTAATGGTGTGTAGGACTCAAAAATAACGGTTTGACCACTGTGATCAGAAGGCAGGTAATTTACAATGGATTTATCTAAGTAGTCGCAGCAACAAAATACATTATCAATACATGTAGCAGTATTTGTAGTAACTCGAGTTGGTTCCGAAAACACGTTTAACAAATTAAATGATTTAAAAAGATGTAAGAAACTACTGCTATCTGAATTTTTGTCTAAAATATTTACATTAAAATCACCACAGATAACTAGTGATTTGTTACCTGTTGCAAGTTTTGCTAAAGCATCTTCCATTACTGACTCAAATACAGAGTAGTTTTGATAATTTGAGGGTCTGTAAACGCACACTATTACATGCTTATCGAGCTCAACACAAGACAGCTCAATATTATGTTCAACCGATAGATCAACAATATCACTACGAGTCTTAAATTTAATACAATTTTTAACTAAGATTAATGAACCCCCATGAATCTTAGTTTTTCGGTTAAAGAAACTTCTCACACTGTAATTTGCGTAATTAATTAACATTTCATAGTGTTTTAACCAATGTTCAGTAAAACAAACAATTTCAATCTATGTTTTTTCTAAAAACAATTCAATCTCTAGTTGCTTTGAGGAGAAACCTTGAATATTTTGGTGAAATAACTGCATAGAATTCTGCTTAGCCCCTTTTTTACATTTAGCTATTTGAGAGCAACTAGAGCAAGAAGGTACATCGTTGTTGATAAGTTTAACTAAGTTGCCACTCGTACCTTGTAAGAAATTCTTTGCATTGTATAGGTTCAATCTCCTATGAATTGCACATTTGTGATTGTGAGTACTATGTACTGTAAAGCTACCATTTACATTTGGTTATCTTTCATTGACTTGAATTTGCCCTGGTGGCTGAGAGAATGTCATGCTCACTCAAATGTCTCGCTGATGGGGGCGGGTGTGTCGGGTCATTGAAGGGCTAATCCATGCGTCATGTTCGTGAACGGGCGCGGTCAGTTGAGATTGGTCATCTCTAAGCTACCAAGGTTTATTTTAACTACTTACTTTGTTTTTAAATCGTTGATATAATCTTTTACTCTAGACGCTCTTAACGTGCACGTATTTCTACATCGTTCTCACATCTATAATCTCAATATGAATGATGTAACCAAGATTTTGTTACAATATTTTGATTGAAAAGAGTGTCCATGGAGTTCTTGCCCATTACTCTCCATAGAGATCTATGCTTTGGAATGGGCAACTACAGCAAGGGCGTAGCTAGGATTTTGTTAAGGGGGGGCAGGCGTAGACAAACCAATATGTCTAAGGTAAATTTTGCATGAGGAATGGGACAGGTTATGTTAAAAATGAAAAACAAAATATCCATCAGTGAATTTATTTTACAAAAAAAAGCAGTCCACGAGGTTCTTCATAAAACTTCTGATTCAATTGTGTCCTTATTTTTTTGCACCGTGGTTCGGTATTCGCGCGTAACGCCCTTGAACTACAGTACTTTCACAAGTTATTAAGCCCTGGGTCTGTGACTGTAGCTTAGCCTTTTTTGTTTTTCTGACATTCAAAAGTACCTGTAATGGTCTAATTGAAATAAATGGCTTTGAGTTTGAGTTTAAGTAGAGCGTTGGCGGCTGTACTAGACCATCATTGTGTACACAAAGGAATAAGCTATGAAAAGCAAAGCCGATTGCTAAACATTTCTGACACCTTTGATGCACCGTGATGTAAACAAATACAGCACACTACGGGAATTTCATAATCACACACAGAGACATGCATCCTAGGGGGCGTCCATAAATTACGTGAGGCGTTTAGGGGGTTGAGACGAATCTCACCCGATCTCACGAGGGAGATCACGAATTTTTTTTTCCTGCAAGAAACAGTGTAAAATTTACATTAAGTAAACATGTTTCTTTACGTCAGTCATAAATTGTCAATGAAAATACTTAAACATAAGTACTTAAGTTTTTTAAATGAATTCAACGCAATCAAGCACAAATTACCATATTTATACTAAACTACGCATTTTGATAAATCTCACGTGAGATTAGGAGGTGGGTGAGTCAAGTCAAATTTCACGACATCTCACAAAGGGGGGACGGGGGGGGGGTCGAAAAATTGCCAAAATTGCCTCACGTTATTAATGGACGCTCCCCTATTGCTACAAACGCACACGAAGAAAAAACAACCACACAATGAAGAATTAAATATTGACAAATTAGCGTGTATGCATCCAATTTATTGTCCTACGACAATGGGGGCCTCCTGCACCATTCCTATAAGAATCGGGTTATACTCAATGTACTTACTTATTACATAAAAATAATTAATTTATCAGGCTGAATATTCATCTTGAATACCTCTGGGGTTTCCAAGGACTTGAAATAAAAATCGGCCAAGTCCGAGTCGAACTCGCGCATGAAGGGTTCCGTACCATCATAGTACGATGATAAAATTTAAAAGGGCCCCCCTTTAAATTTTAATTAATTTGAATTATTTGTTGTTATAGCGACGACAGAAATACTTATTCGGAGAAAATTTCAACTGTCTGCCTATTATCATTAGATACAGCCCTCTGACAGATAGACGGACGGACGGACGGACGGACAGCGCAGGCTTAGTAATAGGGTCCCGTTGGTTACCATTCGGGTACAGAACCCTAACGACGAGTGTTTGTTATGACGACCGACACTTGATACCGATACTCTCAACAATAAATAAAAGTGTGTTTAAGGTAAGGCAAATAATTATTTTATTAAATTTAGATAATATTAAATTACATTATACTGGCCAAATAAATTAGTATGACATATTTTGTGCGGGCGGAGTCATAGAACCACCCTCAAATTCATCAAAACTATCAATTGGATCTGTTAAGGAGACAAAAAGCTCATTATAAAGTAAGAAACTTTGAAGTATGGTGTAGTTACAAACAAGATACTAAAATGCCCGCCGTACATGCTAGTCTAAGATCTGATCTAGAAACGAACTTCACTGATCTATTCAATGGATGAAAACTATTTTATAACTTTAGTATGGAAAAAAATATATCGCGAGTAGGTTGGCTTATAAATTCCTGGCTAAGCTATTATTAGTTAAAAATTGAAAAATGAAACTTTTTATTAAACAGTGCACTCATTAGTTTAACGAATCATCCATTAAACAGGTCAGTGAAGGTCGCTTCTAGTTCGGATCCTCTACTATACGGGCTTTGATAACTATACCTACTATGTAATTACTATATACTACACTATGTGTGTTCGTAATCTAAATCAGAACGCGTGTGTCGTGCGAGTGGCTGTAAATGGACGGATCTTTTGCCACGTGGCAAAAATCGGAACTAATACTGAATGTTTACCAACGCAGGGGGGTGAGCGGTGGTAAAAAATTCTTCGATAGTGATAAGGGAAAGCCCATAGAGGATAGTAGTAGTAGGGAAAACTATTGCCATCAACCAATCGGGCACTCGAGGCTGCTACTGAGAAGTAATTAGCAACCTAGTTATAAGTACATTAATACTATGTTAAGTAGTCTATAAGGTTTCTTAAAATGTAAAAAATCAAGAAAATATTTCGCTGACACAAATCGGTATCCAAATTAACGCTGTAATTAAAGATAGAAGTTGCTACCTAAGCGTTGAACATTTAAAATCCAACAGAGTTCTTTTATGCAAACGGTCATTACTATACCTACCTCGTTTTGGAGGTTCCGGTTCGGGAATAACTGGTGTGGGTGTTATATTGCATGCCAAGCATGGCACTTTTTTGGCTTGCTCATCCACCATATATATCTAAAAGAGATGTTGTATTTGTAAAGTAAGATAGTACATAGGCATGTACAGACGCCAGCACATCAAGCTACTACAATCTGTCAAATTTCATTAATCGCTTTTCAACTTAATCTCTAAAATATGGTTGGATGGGAAAATCTGACAGTTTCGGATAGCTTGACCTGGAGGCGTCTGTACTTAAACAAGCAAAAATGTTCAAACCTTTCCATCAGTCCCAGGTGCAGTATTGAACGTCCTAACGACTGGATGTACAGTCAGGCTAGGTAGAGTCCGGTTTAATCCGTCAGTTATATTAGTATGTGAACCGCCGCAGTATCGTTTACATATATGAGATCTGTTAAATATACCAATACTGAATAAAACATAATAATACTATAAAAACTATTACTATTAAAACAATATATATTGTTTAACAATAATTGTTCTCATTACGCCGCTGGGTCAAGGGCTTAATTCAGAAAGCAGTACTCCTGGACACGGCACGCATAGTGAGGAGGAGGTTCCTCTCTCTGGAGCCCTGACCACCGGCAGCCTGGGCCTTGTTCCTGATGCTGATGAGCCATCTATTTTTTATATTTTTAAATGTTTTTGTATAGTTTTGTTTTATAAAAATGTATAAAATAAGAAAAATAATAAATAAATGAAGTCAAAATTGTTCTAAAGACAAACATTATTTTTCATTGTGTCATTTACCTCGGGTCCTTTGGGTGTGGTATAGGCATATCGGGATAACAAAGTTTAGAATCTCCGCCTCCTTTGGTTTGTGATTCTCTTTCAGCCCCTTCCGCTGGTTCTCTGACCGATGGAAACTTTGGCAGGGCTGGTATCTTGTTCGGTTCTTCTAAGTCCATGTGTGCTGGACTACCACAAGATAGACATGAAGCGTCTCTGAATACTTTCTTGTTCACCATCGCACTTTTCGGTTCCCCAACGATGTCTGCTATAACTTGCATGCGGCTTTTTATTCTGTTAAGATGCTGGTTGATATCTTGTTTCAAAGTTTCTACTTGAATCAGATCCCCTTTTTCGTTAAGTACTTTAATCAATTCATCTATGCATTTCTGAAAGAGTATTAAGATTGAGGAAGAGTGCCTAGATATCATCATCACCATCATCAGCCTATAATGTTCCCACTGCTGGGACACAGGACTCCTCTCTATGAGATATAATGACATTAAAAAGGATTTTAAAAGTAGATTAGGCTCGACCCTATTCCATCAGATTTAAACATAACTGACGAAGTGCGGACGTACTGTGACACACCTCGGCTTAACACTTCGAGGATTGCAACCGTGATATTTATAAAGTCGTTTTGCAAGTGAATACGAAAACTGACCTGCCAGACATGCTCCTGATTGTTAAATTTATCATATGCGGCACCAATGCGTTTTTCAAAATCACCTCGCACAGCTTCAAATTGTTGCAAGGCAACTAGCCCGTTGAGCTGACCGATACCAGCCTTATCGCGTAGAGCGTCTGCTACCTCTTCTCGGTCTGACTTCGTATCCCTCAACATTTCTATCTCTTTCCATAAATTCTGGTGAAGAAGACAAATATCTTCTTTACTTTGTCTACACTAATATTTTACTTAGAGCATAAACAAGTATTTTTTTTAATTTGTATGTAGGGGACAATCTATGGAATTGTAGCGGCACTACAAAAAGTTGTACACCTACATTCTACGAAAAGTACATCTATGACACAAATGAAAAACTAAAATCAAAATTCTAAAACGCACTATTAAAGTTATCAGCGACTTGAAGAGTACATAGAAAACTCAGACAACGACTGTCGGGCCCACCAGACACAACACTCGAATCGTATGGTCGGAGGAGACTTTTTCTGTAGGGGATCAACAAATGTACACCCTGTTCTTCATTCCCCTATATGTATCTACTGATTCGATTCCGAAAATTACTTCACTAAACAGTGTGTAATTTTGAGATGGGGCAGTTAATGCAGTTACCTTAACCGTTGGAGCTACGGGAAAATAGTATTAATAAACAAACCATTAAATACCCACGCTAACACAAGTTGTCATAAATTGCTAATTATCCAGTCCCAAGTAACGGGTCTGGGTCTGGGTAGAAGCACAAGTTACTCAGTGGACAACATACTAAGTGTCAGCCTCTGGAATTCCACCAAAGAGCAAGAAAATATGTCCAAACGCCGAGAGATACTATTAAGTATTCTTACTGCACGAATCACTGGTGCAAACTTTAATAAGTTTGTACGGGTTAGCAAGAAAAACGCCATAACGGCTAAGGTAGTCCCTTTACTACCTCGTCTAAAAATTCCATCCCGTATCATGGGACGCTGCATTAATTTTATGCCCGAATCATAGAACGTGAGCGAAACCGCAAGCTGGTGTTCATTGTAATTAATTCTAAGTAGTGGTATTAGGTACTTAGAAACTAACTTCCAGATCATACGCTGTTGAATTTTGAGCATCCCTCAATTCTTTTTGTCGGAACGCCAGAACTTCCAAGTCCGCTTGAAGATTCGTGAAATTCGCATGCAGCTCAGCAACCGCTGTAAATGATAAAAGAATATTCTTATTAAAATAGTTAGTATTTTATTTAAACAAGTTATTTCTTTGTGGTTTAATTAATTACCTTCGACATCCCCAGTAGAGGTAGCTAACAATTCAGAAATAGTTTCCACACCAACTTCCAAATCATGTTGCATTTGAGTCAATTGTTCTTGGTAACTCGTCATCTAAAACCAGAAAAGAACGCAGAATTATATTCACCTATTATTTAAGTTTAGCAGCATCATCATCACCATTGGCAGCCTTGTTCCAGCCGCTGCTGGGTATCCCTATACACGTTCGTTCTCTTGTGCCATCTTCTTCTTCTTCTCGAATCAATGACTCAGATTTTGTCCGACCATTAAATAAAAGCCAGGACAGCTCTATTGTTTGCCTCATTAAAGTCCTGGAGGTAACCCGACGCAACTCTTGTGCCTTACTTCCCTGATATGCATGCGCGAGTCCTAATCAGGTATTACCAATTTAATTTATTTTAACAGATTATAAATTATTTTACCTGAGAAGTCAGGCCAGTGTCGAGTGCAATTACTTGATCTGCATATTGCTTAACTACATTTTCCAATTCACTCATACGCGATGCAACCATTATCGCACGATCGAGTTTTGATTCTGTTGATCAGATTTAATTATATATACTTTGGTTAGGTTGATATGGTTGGACAAATAAAAGCGAAAAAAATGGAACCAATTTGTTAGGTAAGTAAGTGTAAATAAAATAAAATATGTGCTATTTATCTGTTGTCCATTATCTAATAAAACATGCACTTCACTAGCTGACAAACATGCTGTGGTGGTTGTGAACGTCGGGTTTCTCCTGTGGTTATTCTCCTCACCTATCTTTCTTTTACATTTTTTGGATCTACATAGCATTCTGAACGTGAATAACTAAGTACAAAAAAAACAATTTACCTAAATTCACTGACATGCGAAAAGCGGTTTCGGCGGTGCTGGTAGTACGGTTTGTTTCAGCAGTCAGTTTTTTTAACAATTCACTATACAAATGTCTAGCTGTTTTCCTGAAATACAAATTAATTATCATGATCAAAATTTTGTAAAAAAAATAGTTTACACTGTGGCAGTTTTCATTATTGGTAAAATAGTAAAAGTTACCACTTGCTTACGTTTAACTGAACAGTAAGCCTTTTTTTTTACGGATGGGAAATCATCAAATGACTTCACCCGCTCCGGGCAGAGCGGAGTGTCAGACTTGTACTGACTGGGCCTTCTATACGGGAGTGACTTTGGTAAGCAACTTGCAATGCATGCAACTTGGATCTAGCGCTCGCCAATCCCTGCTTCGGCAGCGCTCGCCGCACGCGGTTGGTCATAGTAGTAGGAATAGCACAAATAGAATCTAATCTCGATACCCCGTAATACCGTAACGGATCGGACAGGGTTTTTTTTCAACATACTGTATAATGATAAAGTTATGAAAATATTTTATAAATATGTTATACATTGCCGACGAGCTCGACATTGTATAGAATGACTAGGTATTCTATAGAATGATTAAATTATATGCTTTGCCGGTAACATAATATACACGAACAAAATGTGTTCCATTATAAAGGGTGTAAAAAGACTTAACGAAGCCGAAAGGCATTTGTTCTCTCCGTCATTTCGATAATTTTTTAGGGTTCCATAGTCAACCAACAAGGAACACTTATAGTTTCGCCATGTCCATGTCCGTCCGTCTGTCCGCAGCTTAGCTCAAAGACTCTTCGTACTAGAAAGCTGTAATTTGGCATGAATATACAGATTAGTTACGCTGACAAAGTGGTCAAATAAAATCTCAAAAAGTATTTTTTTGTAGGGTATCTCCTGTATACGTAAAAAGGGAATATGTTTTTTTTCTCGCGCACCGCATAGTGTGGGATGCCGTGGGATAGATCTTTAAAAAAGCTTGCAAGTTTGTTAAAATGATTTTTGATTAAGGGATTAGTTTGTGAAATATTAAGCTTTAAAGTGCTAATTTTTATTAGACTCCCCCTCCTCTACCTGCTAAACGGTTGTGTTTGGGAGTGTGAAAAATTCACGGTAGTGGTGTAGAAAACGAATTTAAAAGGAAAACTATCACGGCTAATAGGATTTACAAGTTTACAAGTAATATTCGACGAACTAATAATATCCAACCAAGTAGTCGATTTTCCTAAGCAATATGTATGGGAGCACAGGTTTTTTGACTGTAAATGTAAATTTGTTTTTACATTATAACAAAAATCAACGTTCAGAGGCAAATCGGACCGTAGGAAGTGTCCGCATTTTTGATGGGCAACTACGGAACCTTACATTGTGCGTGGCCCGACACGCACTTGGCCGGTTTTTGTTGGAGACCATGCCTGGGAACCTTCTAGTTACGGAGATATTGGGGTTGTCAATGTTCCAAGTTTTTGACAAGTTTTTTTTTTTTAATACATATTTTAATGTATTTTTTTACTAAAGATACCTTCTACCTTCTTCTACCTCTGTACTATTCAATCCATCCATCAGCACAATGTTTTGAATGCGTTACATTGAGGTCTACTGAAAACGTGATTTTTCTCCCCAAAGTCGCTTCCCAGCAATAATTTTGCATAACGTTACTTAGTTTGATGTACAGAATGCTTGGTTGACGGCTTCGTGAAGAGTCCGTTTACACCCTGTTTTGTTGGCAATTAAGTACCCAATATGTAAGATGTTTTGTGGCTTCAATTTGGTACAATATGATGACACAATTATTATACAACAATAACGCAACGCAACAATACAATAATAATTACAATAACAAATAATACAATACAAACTAATACAATTATAATTGATTGTAGACAATGACATGAATTATTGTTAGTATTCACATCTTTTGAGGCAGTCTATACCATTATAGCAAGCTGCGTTGGTAAAAACTACTAAGAAGCCTGACAGAAAAAGAAAACTGTTCTATACACGGGTACCAATAAATCACAATAACTTACCTTAAATCTTTAAAACTAATGTAAACGCTATCTTTTGTCTCGTCGTCGGACGATTCATCTTCAAACAGTGTAAAACCGAGGGGTGTTTGCGATTTTACAGTTGATGAAACGGCGTCGATCCGTGAAGTTGTTTCCATAGTGGACATTGTGGGTAAACCTTCATTAAGGCTGCTTTTAGCAGCACCACCAATGGTAGAGGGTTCAGGTTCAGATTCAAATAATCGACCAGTTCCATCAGCCCCTGGAGTGCTTTGACGAACTCCTCTCTGGGTTTGCCCGGTTCCGGCAGTAGAAAAAGCTAGCTTCTTGGTTTCCTTTCGTTTGAATATAAATATTATTCAAATGGATAAAAAAAAAGAATTTAATATTAAAGTCGAATACACATAATTATATTTTTTTTACTTACATCTTTTCCCACGGTTGGTGTTTGTGACGCTAAATCAGTGACCATTGTAATCATTTGACCAAGAGCTTTTTCTGTGGCTTCTAGCCGAGCAGAGAGCTGTAATGCTGCCATAGCGTCAGTAAGGGAAGCACCTTTCCGAAGTTCTTCCATAAGCTCAGCATGCTCTGGAAATCCAGGAGTGCCAATAGGTAGAAACTTTTTTTCAAGCTGGCGGACAGCATTCGCTACTTCTTCAAATTGTTCTTGTGTTACCACGGATATATGAGGAGTCCGTTGTTGTCCAGTTTCTGGTTTTTGAAATATACAGAATTAATCATTTTCTGAGTAGGTAAAATGGCATAAATAATTTGTGTTGCGTCGTAAAAATTTACCTCCTGATCTTGATTCTTTACTTGGCACTTTTTTAACTGTAATAAATAATTTATTTTTTTAATTTATAGTTTAATTCTTTCCATAGTATTGCATTAAATGTAAAAAATAAAACGGATATCATACCAACGAGTAATGTTTCATACTGTTTTGCTGCAAAGAAAATAAATGAAAGTTCAGTTTGAGTTAGGAAGTACTTAATTTAAAACTAGATACAATAGATACTGCAAGCAGCAAGACTTTCATGAATTATCATATACTCACGAATCGAACTAACTGAGGCCATTGGCGTAGGTGATTTCGTTGCTTCTTCGAAAGAATCAGCTCTCTAAAATTTCATGAAATAAGTTTTAAATAAAGCTACAAATACCGGTGATATGTCGTTTAGCAGAACAAATGTGATTTTATAAATGCTGTTAGTAAATTGTGTGGTGAAAAGTACGCGAGCGAGTTCGCATATAGTAAGTGAGTACTTCTGAAAGCGCTTAAAGTTTCTGGGTGCCCCAAAATTTCATGTAGAACTGGTATTTTAAGTTTCCCAGTTAGCTTAAGGCAATGGTATGCATTGTTTAGCAGGTGTGTTGTAATATTACGTTCATAACACATTCGATTTAAAATTTGTTCATTACTTACCAGAGCTCCAAACAAAAAACAGGTAAAAAAACAGCTTCATGGCTAGAAAAAAATATGAAAGAAAGAACAACAACAATAAAATATGTTTTTCTTTTAAGATGAATTTTATTGCACCTGATGAATAATACGAAGCTCTCTCTCTCTCTGCTCCTCCAAGGCGCTTAGGATATCAGGGTTACTGTATGGCTGAAGAATACATACACTCATTATGCTGCTTTTTTTCTTAATGAACAATACAGGTAAGTCTAACTGAAAGCAAACCAACACAGTTACCTTTTTTCCCCTGGCCATCTGAGCAGCTGCTCTATCCGAGGACGATGTAGTTGTTGTCTTATCCGTTGACGAAGTCGTTTTATCAGTTGATGAAGTCGTTTTATCAGTTGATGACGTCGTTTTATCAGTTGATGAAGTTGTTTTACCAGTTGATGAAGTCGTTTTACCAGTTGATGAAGTCGTTTTATCAGTTGATGAAGTCCTTTTATCAGTTGATGACATTCTTTTATCAGTTGATGAAGTCCTTTTATCAGTTGATAAAGATGTTTTATCAGTTAGTGAAGCCGTTTTATCAGTGAAAGTCGTTTGATCAGTAGACGTTCTATCAGTTGGTGAAGCCGTTTTACCAGTGTAAGTCGTTTGATCAGTAGACGTTTTATCAGTGGAGGTTGTTTTGTCAGTGGGAGTTGTTATATCAGTAGACGTTATATCAGTAGACGTTTTATCAGTAGACGTTTTGTCAACAGATGTTTTATCAGTAGACGTTTTATCAGCAGACGTTTTATCAGTAGACGTTTTATCAGTAGACGTTTTATCAGTAGACGTTTTATCAGTAGACGTTTTATCAGTAGACGTTTTATCAGTAGACGTTTTATCAGCAGACGTTTTATCAGTAGACCTTTTATCAGTAGATGTTTTATCAGTAGAGGTTTTTTTATAAGTGGAGGTTGTTTCATAAGTGGAGGTTGTTTTATAAGTGGAGGTTGTTTTATCAGTGGAGGTTGTTTTATCAGTAGACGTTTTATCAGTAGACGTTTTATCAGTAGACGTTTTATCAGTTGACGTTTTATCAGTAGACGTTTTATCAGTTGACGTTTTATCAGTAGACGTTTTATCAGTAGACGTTTTATCAGTAGACGTTTTATCAGTAGACGTTTTATCAGTGGAAGTTTTGTCTGAACTACTAATTTGTTGACCTGTCTTCTTTGCTTTAGTGCCACCACCTCCACCGGCGCCACCAGCCTGTTTACCTTTCTTCCCTTTCTTTTGAGTTGCATGTACTTTGACTTCAGTTATACTCATGGTACTGGCAGTGGCCGGTAATGGAAGATAAGAACCAATTTCAATTTCCACACGTCTCTCTAATACTCTCAATTGTCTAGCGATAAGTAAAAGTACTGTTTGCACTAGTTTAAAATTCACGGTGTTATCCTATAACAAGAGAAACGTAAAAAGTCCTTAGTTTTACTATGTATGTATACATATTGATTAGTGTATGTAAGAATTACTTACCTCGAAATCGCCGAAAGCGCATTGAATTATTTCTCTAACATTCATAATATCAGCTGTTGGAGCGTCTTTAACAGCCGTCATGATTAAATCAATTACAAAGTAAATAAATAACTAAATAACTTGAATTACAAAATTATTTCAATTGATTTCAATATTGAAATCTATTCTGAATTCGATCCAGATGGTCTTGCTGTGACAGAAAATATATTACAGAAATTAAAAATAATAAATGTTATTTAAACCTCCTTTCTAAAAGCTTTTATTGTTTGTGTATAAAGGACGATGTCCGAGTTTGTATGAGACATTTGGGTTAGGTTTGGTTAGAACAGTGACCATTAATGCACGAAGACGAACGAGTGAAGCGAGCGTGCTGCGGGAGCGGCGTGACAGAAACGAATCGCTGCGAGACCAACTCCACGTAGTCTTGTCTGTCATACCTCTAGAGTGTAATTTAAACCCACGTAGGCGCGTGGCACCGCCGGAGCCTCACAGCGCCGGATCCGTGACAGAAACCATGCCTGCTACATGTTGCATGCTTGCTTGCGAGCTGCATGCATGGGGTATGCTTGTTTGCATGTTTGTATACTTGCTGTATGCATGGTGTATGCTTGTTTACATGTTTCTTACAGGGAAATAAAAACTACATTTATGTTTACAATCAACTGTTTTATAATGATTCATGCTTTGATTGATTGATTTCTGTCTTATAATAACTATCGATATGAAATGTTTTTAACTAGGCGTTTTATCATATTAGATTACGCTTCATAAAATCCAGGATTATTACCTAGACAGGTAGGATGCGCACTAATGAACGCTACAGCTACCGCCAGCCAGATATCCCAGACTCTAACCGAAAGAGCAAGAAGGAAATATCACAAAATCAGCTGACCTGAAATTCTTACTTTTCAAACGGTGCTAGCTCCCGTACTATATAAGGTCCCATTAAAATAGATGGACAAATTTTAATGCAGCGTTCAGTACGTCTAACCAAAGATATCCAAGTAAAAATAACACTGATTAAAGTGATTTTATTTTGACCTAAAATAATAAATTGCCGGCATTTTTAGTGTACCAGTTGGATGGCTATGCCACTAGGACCCTGTCTATAAGGGTTTGGTTTCCGCACTTAGTCCTTAAAGGTGGACCATTGTGCGTGAGCCATGGTGGCCGTTACTCCAACCAGCCCACCTCCCTCCAGAAGCAGATCAGACTTCCCGGTCTTCTCAGGGCATCCGCGAGGGATCTCGGTGTACCAAGAGTCTCCTCGCGGATCTGGGTGACACTGGTGCACTCGAGGAGCACATGCGCCACGGTTTCCTCCGCCTCCATGCACGCTCTGCACAGAGGGCTATCCGTGATTCCTAGGGTGTGGAAGTGTTTGTTCAGTGAGCAGTGTCCAGTGATGGTCCTTGCCACCAGTCGCAGGCTATCTCTATCCAGGCGCAGAAGGCGCTTGGTCAGCTTTGCATCCAAGGACGGCATAGCCTCCTTGGATTGCCTGCACCCTGGTGTCGAGGTCCACCATTTCCCGCTTGTGTCTTAGTGTGTTCCTTTAGCCAGCCCCTTAGCTGCTTAAAAGGAAAGGGCACAATGGGTTCGGGTCCGATGGCTTTTGTGTTGGATCCCCTTCTGGCAAGCTCATCAGCCGCATCGTTTCCGAGTGATCCACTGTGTCCTTTGATCCATTGCAGTGTCACCGTGTTGCGGTTTAGTACCGTAACACGTTCTAGGGCATTGTGACATTCTAGTATTAATTTTGATGTGATTTGGTTTCTCTTTAGGGATTGCAGAACTGAGGCACTGTCTGAGAGTATACGAATATGGGTATCCGTAACTTCCCTGGCTTCTATGGCGTGTGCAGCTTGGATAATGCATACACACTCTGCTTGATAGACAGAGTTGAGCATTCCCAGGGGTCTGGATATTTTAATGTTTAGGTCGTTGGAGAAAACTCCGACACCTGTGCCATCGTCATTCTTTGATCCATCCGTGTAGATCCTTAGCTCGTGTGGACCTGAGTAGTCACACATTTCCGCTGTGAGCTCAATGTTATAGTGTTTTTGAAAATAGTGGGTCTTCAGGGTTCTGTCGTTGGGTGATGCCATCATAGGCTGTTGTTTGATTGCATCATCCTTTATGCGTGTATGTTTTATTTTAGAGTCGTTGCTTAGGGTGCCGGATACTTCAAGCCTGAAAATCCCTAGGGTTGCTTCCTCTCTTACGACGAGGTGTAGAGGTGGCAGCCCCAGCATCAACTGTAGAGCGACAGTGGGTGATGTCCTCATGCTGCCGGTGATTGCTACACATGCAAATCTCTGTAGCTTCTCGAGTTCTTTCTGGGCAGTGCTCACATTTTTAATTTTTAGTGTATTTTCGTTAGCTGATTTTATTTTCTTATAAGTATGCCTTTTTCTTATTTTTTTTTTACTATTGTCTTTATTTTAATGGTCTGAATGATTTCTAAAAGTTTGTCCATCTATTTTAATGGGATCTTATATATTCGATAATCTAATTCTTCTGCATTGCTTCTGCATCTTTCTTTACTTTACGGTTAATATCTGTTAATAATATCACTATATGAATTCAACATTTCAAAATAAAAAAGCGAAGACAGTGAAATAATTTAGAACTTTATTCTAACCGACCGAAATTGGCAGGTAACCAAATGACATTACGAATAGTCATCTTAACAGTCTACGGACGGTTAAAATATTTATAGGAACACCATAAACTCTCATCTCCATACAATACGCTTACCGGTACCCTCCCGTTAGTAGCCAGCCGTCAGTTGCACGACGAGACGTTTTTTATAGGAACGGTTTTAGCTTACGCCTCGTATATAGAACTACTATTCGTAACTAAAACGGATCGTTTCTCAAATAAAGGAACCAGGCATAAATAGTAATGTTTTTTGAGTGGTATATCGAACGAATTTATATTCAATGTATGTTAAGATTATAAAAATTAGTTATTATAAAATTATATCAATCGTTTATTATATTAACTGATTATTATTGCAAATAAAATTATAGATTCAGTTGTTATATCTTGTAAATATAAGAGATTTTGTAATTACATCATATATTACTTACCCGTTTTAGAGTTATTTACGAAAAACTAAATGCCGTCTTTTTTTCATCTTTTTTTGCAATTTTTAAGTAGTGAATATATATTTTCGATACATTTTTCTAGACGTCATTCCGAATCGAATGAGCCATCGTTCATATTTTTAGTAGCTTGGTCCAGAATTAACACGTTTTTGAACTTGTTGATTTGCCTAGTAACGGACCGTTCACGAACTTCACTGACGTCTGGGAGGAACTTTTTTTTAATGGCAATGTAGGTGGGATAATTCCATCAAAGCCCAACACCTCCACCAGTTCTTTCCATCCAGGACACGGCTGGAGGTGGATCACTGTGTTGCCCAATTTCAGGTCCAGGTCATGGTAACTTTAACAGTAAATTATTCCTTCAAGCTTGTTGCCTCACCTTTTTATCAATGTTCAACATCTGACTGATAATATGAACAATCTGTACATCATATTTTAAGGGAGTTCAGTCTTTGGCAGGATGAACACAATATTATGTTGGATAGTGTACAGTACAGGCTACATCCGGAGTTATTTACTATACGGACCTTGTAGAAATTATCACAAGTTTCCGTGCGTTCAAGCGATTTTGCCATACCTATTATTGGAATCAATTATAACAGCTCACAACTTAGGACCCATTCATGATAATATTTATCCGTGGTGCTAGGCAACTAGGCTTATCCCAGTTGCAAACGTCCCTTTGTGCCTATTGGCCTTGTTTCTTTCTGTCTCCTGCTGATATGGAGGGAAGTGGAAATTATGGATTTCCTATTCTTCCACTATACTTTTCTGATAAATTTCGTTGCGGAATCCAAAACAGTTAAATTGTTTCGCTGGGACTTCATCGAGCTTCATTGTCTCTGCGCTTGTCTGATGGTTGCCACGGTTGATTTTGGTTTTCAGGAGTTAGTGGTTTGGGGCGGATCTGTATTTATGCTTTCGCGGTTGCACAACGACAAGCTTTGCACATGCTTTGCTTGGTAGCATAGATGCAGGTCTACCTTACTGCCTCCCTCAGAGGCGGTAGGGTGGCGGGGTCTTGAGGGGGAGCGCTACGGTCGTGAAGATCCTCAAGGCAAGTCTGGTGTGTTACCTTCACGTGGTTGCCGCCCTGTTCTTGGTCTAATTCCATAAGAAATAGACGCAACAAAAAACCACCAGGCGCTTTCTGGGGAGGGGCGCACCGCACGTCGTGTGATGACTCATGCGATGTGCGGTGTGCGTTCCCCTGCGTGCCCTCTGAGCAGCCAGGAGGGCACAGCAGGGGAGTGCCGCGGGGGACTGGGCCTCCCGCTTCCTGGTCGTGGTCGAGGCCATGCTGGGGAGTGTGGAGAGGAGGCCTGGTCAGCGGAGCGCGCGCGGGAGGTCCCTCCCGCTGCGCCGCTCCGCTAGCGGAGAGGGGGGGAAGGGGCATTTGACTTGACTTGAAACTGGCCAAGTGCGAGGCGGACTCGCGCACGAAGGGTTCGGTACCATTATCTATACAACATTAGACTAAATTGCGGTTTACGATTTATGACGTATTAAAAAAAAACTACTTACTAGATCTCGTTCAAACCAATTTTTGGTAGAAGTTGGCATGGTAATGTATGTACATCATATTGTTTTTTAGTTTTATCTTTCTCTTATTTTAGACGTTACAGGGGGTACACATATTTTACCACTTTGGAAGTGTCTCTCGCAAACTATTAAGTTTAGAAAAAATGATATTAGAAACCTCAATATCATTTTTGAAGACCTATCCATAGATACCCCACAAGTATGGGATTGATGAAAAAAAAATTGAGTTTCAGTTCTAAGGGGGATCCACCAAAATTTATTGGTTTTTTTGGCTGGCTTCGATAAGGGTCTTTTACACCAATATTTAAAAGTCATTTACGGGTCAATCATCAGCTACGAGTACTGCTGTCAGGTTATGTCACGTGGCCGGGTTATGTCATTTATTATGAGTTTTTCAGTAGCAGACCGGAGTCCACTGCAACAGAACAAGCAGAATTTGGGTATACCATAATTTAACCTGTAACCTTTCGCGGATTTCTGGCATTATGTTATAATTATGTCCTGATGTTTTTGCCTTTTGCTCTTGTTTCTAGGAGTGGACTGTAGGTAATAGTAATGAAGTTAGTCTCTGTGTTATATTGTTTGGGGAAAATGAAATAAAAAGCTATAGAAACATCAAGTATATTTTACGATATTTACAAGGTTTCCTTCATAAATATCCATAGGTACTTATAAAAAGACATGAAAAATTTAAAAATATTATGATATCAAAAAATCAAAACTCGTACATATTTACAATGTTGATAATAATTAGAAAACATAATATGAATACTAAAGCTCCCTCCGAACCGGTCTCACAAACGAAAATTTTGAGTTTGTTAAAGTTTGAATAGCTTGAAGTCGGTTTAAAATTAAATTAGATGACAATGGACTTTATGATCCAAGCAGAAGTTATAGTCTATTGATCATTTTCACCACCTATTCGAAGGGAGCTTAAAACCGACTTTTTTATAAGGACACAAATCTTTCAAGACTACTAATTCTCAATTTTGATTTATTTTGCAAACAAATCTTTTCACTTAGTGACTTTAATAGTGAGCCTGAAAAATTGGTAAAAAATTTCTACCTATCTAAATATGTAACTAGGCATTTATCTATTTATCGTATAAAGTGAGCTAATTTAATTAGGCACGAGTCCGACAGTGAGTAGAGCGTGAGGGGGCGCAGGCGGGCGCGGGCGCCTCGAGGGGCGGCGGGGGCGGCGACGAGGCGGCGGGGGGCGCCCGGGAGGCGTGACTAGAGGTTGTCTGCAGCGCAGACGCCGACGTCGGCTTGGGCTGTTCGATATTACCAACATTCGTTTTGTGATCTCTGTGAGTCTTCTCCTCAACTAAATCGTTCTTCAACAGTCTATAGTTCTTCTTAAACTTGTTCAGTTCGTGAGGCACTAGCACTGCGAGTGGTGGTACTGGTGGATTGTAAGCGTGGGGCTCGTAGTTGTCGTCGACGTAGTCGTTGGGGTTCCAGACGGCTGTCGTGGTCGCCAGTGACGCCTCACTAGCCGCGATCCTGGTGGTCGTCGCTCGAGACGTCACTGGCGACGTTGTGATTGTCGTTTTTTCCGAAAATAATTCGGATGCCACAGTGGCTGTGGATGGAACTGTAAATACATTTCTATTTTTGTTAGACCTAGTTTTTCGTCGTTTTTGTAGTTTTGGCACATCGAGAAAGAATGGATCAAATATAAGATCAGATTCTTTATAGTCATCGTAGTTTATCGGCACTATTGGTTTCACCGCGCTCACAACGTTACCAACTGTATAGTTTAGTCTTTTGCCATTGCTATCGCTGACCGACGCACTAGCGGTAACAATGACTCGCGGGGGGCTTTTTATTTTGATCTGGGGTTTTTCAGTCACATTTGGCGGAGCGACAGATCGTGCTGATAACGAAGATTCAGTATCGGCTACGGCATCATCACTTCGTTTGCGGTCATAGTAGAAAGGATTAAAAGGTAAAGGTCTTTGAGGCAATGATTGGGGATAATTCTGAGGTCTATTTTGTTTGACAGATGTTTCGTGCCGCTCAGATGGTTGAGACGTAGGTCCGGGACGTAATAATTGATCCCGTGGATCGAGTGTGGTTGGTCGGAACGGTGCTGGTTGAGGTCGTTGTACAAAAGGAGCAGGTCGCTGGGGCGTTGGCCTCGGAGCGGTTCTAGACGACTCATACTGGAAGTGGTCGAACTGCTGCGGCGGCGCGTGCGTTATGAAAACTCCATCAGCGGGCCGAAAGCTTTGACGTTGAAAGGAAATGGCTTCAGATCCTGGTCCTCGGTGACGGTATATAAATTCTTGTGGGGAGAGTAAAGAAGGGTCTAGTGTTGATAAAGATGGCGCAGAGGGCGCGGATGGGGCAGAAGGTGCGGACGGAGCGGATAAGCCGGACGGAGCAGATAAGCCAGACGGAGCTGAGGGAGCGGATGGGGCAGAGGGAGGATATGAAGGGGAGGGAGGAGACAGTGAGGATAGAATGGGGGAAGGCGAAGAAATAAGATGTGGTATTGGAGATGGGTGACGAGAAGATGTCGACGGCAATATCGTTGTGCTTGGTCTGGCCGTAGTTGTTGTGGTCGTAGTGGTAGTTGTTGTTGTCGATGTTGTGGTTGACTGCGTCGTCGTCGACGTCGGATGACGTGCGTATTCTTCGTAGTCAGTGTCTTCGTCTTGGTACTCTGTAATCATAATAATTGAGTGTTATAATTAATAAGCACTGGTTTGGTTATGCTACTACTGAAGGATGCATCTTTGATGTAGTGTTTTTTGGTTAACTTTCTTGCTAAAGAAGAACGGTGACGACCCATAGAAAATTTACCCAGGCCCGACACAAAAGGAACGTATCTCAGTTATTTTGTAATATTAAATATAACAGAAATAAATTAACACTATTCTGAATATCAGTGGCTAACACCTCCAGTCCTCCATATTGCCGTTTGATTTTGTTCAGGCTAAATACTTTGAAATATATATTTTTTAATGAATAGTAATTATATATATTTAAAATGATGCCAATTGAAAAATACAAAAATAAACAGTCATCAACCTTTTAGGTCCATTTTAGTTAAAATATTTCTAGTGGAACACTATACAGGGTGATTTTTTAAGTGGGCGTGGATGGCCAAATCCGAAACTATGAGGAATAGAGTAAAATACTCAAAGAAGTCTCGAGCCCGATTTTGATAAAAACTAGAACTGCATCATTAGATTTTTGAAAAGGGTATTAAAAAAAAATCCCCTGAACAAAAACGTAAGGCAAAATGTTGGTGTCAGCCATTAATTTTGAATATAAAAAATATATATTTTAGCTGTATTTTAAATGACAAAAAGACTGAGATATGTCTCTTTCATGTCGGGCCTGTGTCACAAATGACCGTTCTCCTTTCAGGAGGAGTTCGTGGCTAAATAATAACAGTCGCTCGGGTCAATCTTCAGGTTAAGCCGCGCTTGCATAGTTTGGTCCGTGGATTTCCTCCATGCCTTAGAAAGCACGTTAAGCCGTTGTTCTCGGCTGTCATTTGGTATATCTTTGTGGTGACCCGAAAGTCTGATAACCAGTCTTACCAAGTGGTATCATATTACCTAGCACTGACTGGGTTACTGGGTTGTGTAGTTTAGATAGGCAGTCGATCCATGTAACATAATGGTATTCAGCTGCATTATTGGAAGCCGACCCCAACATATTTGGAAAAGGCTTATCGCAGATCATGATTCTTGCTTTTTTACATAATTATATTATGCCCTAAAGCACTTACCATCAAGAAGTTCCTCATTATCTGAAAATGGTAATTGCGGGTGTGTAGGTTTCGTGTATTGGGTTTTTGGCTCATCTCTTTTTATATCTTGAATTGGATCTTCCGTTGAGTCTGTAGCATCTGTCGAATGTCCCTGTGTTTTATCTTGGGATGTCGTTGGGCTATCATCTATGGACGGGTCAGCTTCTTGGTTTGGTTTAGTATGTTGTTGTGATTGCTCAGTTGATTGTGCTTGAGGTTTCTGTTGGTCTGGCTGTATGATGGGTGGCAAAGTACTGCCATATAACTCTAAATTTAAACCGTAGAACTTTTCAGACTTTGTACAATCTACTTCGTCGACTCTCTCACACACTCTTGTCTCCTGAAATGAGAAATTATGTTTGTTGAACATCGTTTCTAGGCTCTGCCAATTGGTTGCCAATCTTATACAGAGCAGTTGCATGCGCACGCTTAGTAGCAGGAAATATTTAATCAGATATTGGTAAACGGCATCCAAGCCACACTTCTTGAGAAACGCTCTAATGCAACACGTTGCTGTTCCACACACTGCTCAAACTATATGGTGGGACCCTAATTTGGCAACATGTACACCAGTTAAATTAGTTGCAAACCGTCCAAAAATTAACCAACATAATTAACTGAACAATTCACGTACGTTATCAACTCACCTGATCAAAGACGGTGCCATTAAGGCAAAGGAACTTGATGTCCATGGGCTCCTCATTCTGGCCCACTGTGCACACGTGGAACATCTGGCACGAGGTCTCCAGGTCCGCGTAGTACCCGCCGATAACCTTGCCCGTGCACGTGAAGTTAGTTTCGGGCAAGTTGTCAAAGTCCAAGTACTGAAAATTAAAAAAACGTCGTGAGCAAAAGTTTTTGTGCCACCTTCAGTGTATTGGCAACAATGGAGTGAGTTCAAGTATGATTGACTTAAGTTTTTTGTGCATTTATGATGCAGAATTGACTTTATTGTTGAAAAAATATTAATTTATATCTAAGTTGTCTACTTGCATTTTTATAATACAATTGATACTATCATTTGGTTAGGTACCAGTTTTTTTTTAAATGGGTATCTTTGTATTGTACAATATACTCACACCTGGTTGAATTGACCTGGATATTCGAAACTCGTTCTGGAATATGAATATCAACAACCACAGCCAAACTGAAACCGAAACAACATCCAATGTTATCATTTATACCCGTATATATTCACACATGAAAGGTGGGTGTTATATTTTTTTCGTTATTTTTAACCTCGCTCATCTATTCGTAGCATTCGCTGACAGAAAACATCGTAAAGTATACAAGGGTACAAGGATGCCCAACGAACGCCCAACCTATTGATAAAACCTTTTTTAATAACGTCAAATAAATCATAAATCAAATTAAAATAAATGTTAAATCGGAATTCAAACTTCAAATGTCAATGAAGCGTACCATTCCATTATACAATTAACCTTTAAATTTTTGTAGTAAGAACTAAAGTCGTGATAAATGAACGAGAATTATGATAAGTAAAAGTTAAATTAACATATCTTGAAGGTATCGTCACTAGAAGCTAAGTACTGTGTTAGAATATTGAGCAGTGATGAGCTTGATTTCTACATATTGCTGGAACACGCGGAACATTGCTGGGAAACGAGTCGGTCATAAAAGTCGCAACTTTAATGCTTTACGCTCATGACTGGTCTGTGAAAATGGGACGCTTAGAGAAAATTACTGTTATAACTTGAGTGAGAAGAAAAGTCGTTTTGTCTCTTGGTTTATTTTTGTACTAATTATTATGAGAATAGCAGTGACTCTTTTTCATACAAAATGAAAAAATTGTACATTTAAGTTTATAATTTATTAATTTCAAATCTTCAAATTGTGAGCACTTTTCGTCAGGGTTCAAAATCTGTTCCGGTTTTTGTTACTGTTATTAGTAATTCGTTTTTATTTTAGTTACTTTTTTGTACTATAGTCCTAGATAATCATTTGTGACTTCAAGTTACTGCTATATGTAATACTATGTAAAAGCCAAAATTTCACGTGGAAGCGGGCACGCCCTTTATGGCTAGAGGCTTTGTTTTTATTTTTTACTAGCTTTTGCCCGCGGCTTCGCTCTTAGAATTTGACAGTCAATTTGGATTGTGCTCTGCTTGTAATTCTATCCTGATTCGAAAGATACGTGGCGCCATCTATTATCATAAGAACGTTATTGTGGTTTTCCTCGGGAACAGTACTTTTTTTCGTTATGTTCGTTTTTATACACCTAACCATGTATATGCAAAATTTCAGGATGATCGGTTCAGTGGTTTAGGCGTGAAAAGGTAACAAACAAACAAACAAACACTTTCGCATTTATAATATTATTACTAGTTAGGATTATTGGTGTGCGCTAGCTGTTGTAGATACTATGGTATCCTTTTTATATATTTTTTAACGCTTGCAACACTGAACTACTAACACGATCACTGCAATAAAAGGACTTTTACAAAATGGAAGCGTATTTTAACCAAATCATGAAACTAACGAAGATAAAAATGTGATTAACTGGTGCTTGTGTCTCCCTCTTCTCAGCCGCTCGGTCTTCGATCCATCACACTAGCTGGCAGTTGTTATCGTAAATTACTTTACTTGCGTGATCTATGATGTTTGTTGTTTAGTTCGTCCGCTCCGTCATAGATGGCGCCGTAGTACTTTTTGTTCTATGTTGCTTAGTACTTTTTGTAGTGCCGCTACAATATTAACTTGCACACTATTGTATAAAATCTAGTTCTTCTAACATAGTAGACAGATGTTTTGAAGGGGAGTTTGTTTTGCCGCCTTTTCTTCCTGGATAAAACAAGTGGCGAAGATCGGGCGTTTTGGGGAACTGTCTCTTGTTAATGCCTTTAACGTTCAATAAGTGCTGATTTTAAGCTTGAATAAACGACTTTTGATTTCGTCCGATTTTATCACCCGTAAAATTATGAACCGCCAAAGATGACGGCGCGGGACATGTGAAGTCCAACTGATCAGCGCAAGGTGCGTTCTGTGCAGGCAATTTTGGTATTACTTCATAATTTATTGGTTTGCCATAGATAGATTATCAGCTATCGAAAAATAATGCGTTTCATTGTAAATGGTTGGTTGCAGTGAGATTATAAACTAACGAGGTTTATAACCATACAGTGACATATACAACACAAGCTATGAGACACCTCGTTTAGATCCCGCGTTACTCTTGCGCAATATTCGATAAAAGCATTCGCCATAACAATGACTTAGTTTTCTCAGTTCATTGAAAATAACATCACGACTGTAATCCTCGTAGGGTTAGGCAGAGGCGTAGGGGGCGAGCCTATTGCCATCAACCGGGCACAAGCCCGGGCGGGGTTTTCTCGGTTCATTGATAGTGCATAAAGTCAATTTTCTTCAAAAATAATTTATTTAAGTAATTAAGTGTTTGGTTGAGTGATAAAAAGAAGCGAACCTTGTAAGGCAGAGGCGGTGCGCACGACAAGCGCGCCGCCGCCTGAGATCCGAGCCTGCCGCCGCATCTGAAATCAACAGGAAATTATTCTATTAATACAAGGAAAATAACAAATATACACAGCAGGTGCAGTAGTATTGGTTCATTGGTAACGGACTTACGAGATGAATGTCGTGAATATGAACCCAGGTAGGTGTGTTGCTTTTTGTAAATTATTTAATCGCCCCTGCTCGCTAAACGGTAAAGGAAAACATGGTGAAGAAACCGTTAAAAAATGTTTAAATGTTTTAGAACCCAAAATCCGAAGACATCAGTCTGTTATCTACCAACCCGCATTTGAACCGCTCAGAGAGGAGTCCTGTATGACCAGTATCCTGTATCCCAGCAGGTGAAACATCGTGGGCTCATTAAGCTGTTCACTGTAAAATGTGGTAGTGGAAAACCAGCTGACGGCATTTATTGATGATAAGTCGACACCAAGCCCTACACCTGAAAAGTAGGACGTATTGCAGATGCAACTCCTCAATAACAAAATTGGTGACGAAATGTAGTATCAAAGCGTATTGGCATTGGTGTCGGTATCCTTTGAAACAATGAGCGAACTGAAGAAATCTAGTATTGATGGGCTAAAGAGGTCAACATTAAAAAAAATACCAGAACTGGCCATGCAGACTCTTCCTAAAACATTGCCCAACGATGTTGTCAAAAAAGTGTTGGGATGTATGCTACCGGCAAAACTTATGCCAATCCTGTTACGGCGCTTGCTCACCGGGAGCATTCGCCTGTGATGCAACAGTTCAGATTGACTTGTCTCTGTACAAAACGAATCTTGCCTTGTTACATTACAGGCAAATGCTCCCGTTGAGAGCGCGTCTAGTTACACAACGCTATGGAAGCGATACTTGTCTAGGCCTTTTTTTTAGGATAGGAAATCAAGCTCGAGAGCATATTCATAAGAAGTTGGCAGATTCGTCTCAGAATTAAGTTGTTGTAGTTTTCTCGTATCTCAACTTTATATATTTTGTTATATGTATGTATATATGTATTTATTCTTAAATGTTTATAAATATTTTCTAGTTTCTTTTTCTGTTATTGCATCTACTGTGTATTGTCTCTACATCACCCTAAGGGTGACTGGTAGAAAATGCCCTAGGCATTAAAACCGTCTTTGTACAGTTCTACTTGTGCATAAAGTTTTAATAAATAAATCATCAAATGACCCCTCCTGCTCTGGGTAGAGCTCTGGGTAGAGCGGAAGGGAGTGTCAGACTTGTACTGACTAAAACCCATCCATGTTCTTTCCTTGCCCATTGTTGTATCTCTTTCGAACAGTCCCGCAGCCCCAGGTCGTTAAACTGTATGGTCCAATCAAAACCTTTAACTACATCGTACAGCTTTTCCCTAAAAACACTTTAAATCCTACAGAATTTTTTACAAATTTGTCTTTGTTTTTTTTTAGGAATGAGGAAAATGTAGTGAGGAGTATGTTGAGTATAAATATAGATGGCGAGGATAAGGGTAGAGGAATACCAAAGAAGTGATAGATGGACTGTGTGAAAAATGATATGGCTAGAGGGGAGGTGACTGATGAGATAACGAGAATTAGAGAAGTATGGCAGAAGAAGACATGCTGCGCCGACCCTTAATAAATTGGGACAAGGGTAGGAGAATGATGAATGATGATGATGTCATATTAGTCATTCTAGAAGTCTATTAACGAAAATCAATGTTTTCTCCTTGTACATAAGCAGAGGTATAAACAGCAAAACAGAGACAATAGGTAGGTCGCGGTGTTCGCACGCATCTACGGAACAATTGCGTTGCAACACCCACAATTAGCCATCCACAGTGAGTTGTTCCGATATGCCTCATCTGGAATTACATCATTTTATAATTACTTACTTCGATGCATAACAATGATCTAGTTTTCCATTTTTTTCTAGAGTAACTACTTAATAATCATGGTTTACTCCGGTTAAATTTGAAGACCATCTCAACCATGACTTTGGAATTTATTGAACGATCTATTCTTGAATCAGTCTCAAACGATAGTGTAATTTATAACCACATCCTGCTGAAATTGACCCTGACTTTGGAAAGGCCATTGGGAGAAATAAGTGCTGAAGTCATTCTAAAATATTTAAATCGATTTTAACTAACATGTTATCAAAACATATTGATTTCCGGGTTTTGACAAGCTCGAGTAGATAGGTAGGTACTGTACTCATAACATTTATATCGATAAAAAAATGACATGGACATAAAAAATGTGATTAAAATGTCAAGGTCTTCCAATTGTCAATGTTAAAGAAAACAAGTTTAGGAATGCGACATAATTTATGGAGATCATCTATGTATAGAAGAGGTGGGAGATTAACACAAAATATAGGTAACGTCGGAGGCTTTTATTATGACCAGAATAAAAATAAGTGTGTGTGTATTTATTACGCACGTAAGAAGTTATACTTCTTTGGCGTATAAAACTAAAATGTTGACTAGCTAACTCAGGGTGTATGTTGATTAGCTAACTTCAGGGTGTCGGTTTTTTGTGACGGTTTGAGCGCGCGTCGTAAAAATTTACACTCATAATTTTTCCCTAACGCGCCAAAAGAAGTATAACTTCAAAAAATAACTAGATATTTCATACAGTAAGTTAATTGTAACTAAAACTTTTATAACCAAAAACGTGAGATCTCGCAAATCATTTGTTTAGTATTACATGAGCGCCTTTCTACTCCAAATAATTACACACGTACTTCTGCTCTTAATACCCGAAACGTGCACGTTGATCGAACATAATAGAAAGTATGCCCGATATTTATTAATCCCTTTTTACTAATAAAACCATTAACAAGGCTATTATTGTGATGTAACGCCCATTTAATTCGTAGCAAACCGATACGTTTATTTAGAACAAAGTATGGGTATTGAGACTGCGTGCTTTTGAACGAACGATATATAATCTATAATCGTTACGAAAATCGATTATGAAATAAATAAGCTCGATTCGGATGAATCCAATAACTTTTTAATTGTTGGTCACATTACTAAAAATTTGATTGGGAATTCGGACTGTTTATTAGATCTGTCACGAGTTTTGTGATTCAAAATATAAACCACACCTTACACAGTATTTTACCAGTAACGAATTCATTATTGTGAATTCAGTTAAGGTACTTGAGGTTAATGGTCCTTGTGTTTTTTTGTGCTACGTTGATCATGTTAAATAGAGCAAAGTTAATTAGTTAGCCAAGAATAACGATGACTTCTAGTTGTAGGTAATATTATTGTATGAATAATTCTGCCCTATAAAGCGATTATAGGAATTTTAAGCGGACTAGAATATTTCTATGAAATGTTGTTCTGTCAGAATCATAATGTCAGTATTTGCGTCGTAAGAAATTACTGCGCGATTCTCGGGGCAGTCTCTACTCCTATAATAAAAGTATTGAACAGAACCAGTGATTTGTTTTGTGGTGTCTGCGACATATAATAGCGTTGAACGTTATTCGATATCGTGAAAGCTGTTGCAATGGGCAGTTGTGTCAGATTTTCCTAGGGCGTGGTTTCCTTGATGTAAGCAGTAAGACCGACGGCCGGTGGACCGGCACGAAACTGGAGCACTGCGAGCAACACAAACACTTAGGCTGTGTATAGATGACGTTGTGCGTTTAGGCAGACTGTGAAAAGAACGTTTGTAAACTAAACACGTAACCGCCGCTGCCTCCAAATAAGGAAAATTGTGCTGAAAAAATATTTCTGTGTGGGTTTCATTATTTTTTGCTGTTGCCTAAATTATGTCATAACATTCTACATGACCTTTTTTCTATTTTCATGGCAATCATTATTCAGACCTTCAAACACCTGTTTTGAAATAAAAGGATATAAATCTATCAGAATTTCAAAGTGCCTCACCTAGCACGAGTCGCGACAATATTTTCACAAAATCATATCTCACAGACAGTCTAGAAATCTGTCTACATAACCTGCTTTATAAACTCGTAAAGAATGCTTGACAGATGTTATGTGTTCTTAATGACGACGTAATGGCTAAACCGGAAGCAAAATTAGGCTTACAACTATTATGATACAAGCACGAGGTGTTTAGTAATGATAGTAATTTTACATTTCGTAATCTGATATCATTAATTAAATTGCAAGGGAATGTATGGAGGGACGCATGTACTTGGTGCCACTAGGCCACAGTAACGAACTTAGTAAAATGTTTTACGATTTTGCGTAATGCCATGAAATGTGACTATTTAGTGTACTTGTGGCAGTTGCTGTTATTTCCTTTTACGACAATATACGGCCTAAATGCGAGTACAGCACCCCCGAGCTATACGCAAACTACGGTTGAATTTTATTGCCGATAAAGTGCAGAACAGTGGCACAATATTGCACTTTAAAGTACAAAGAAATTGCGTAAATATAATATTATGGAAAGTGTATTCATATTAGGTGTATCATAAGTACGGATTTATGGTTGAGTGGCGAATATAAATTGGCAAGCGTATGAGATGTAGCCATATCCAGCGAGATGAACCAACGGCTTCAAGTAAATGATTGGTTTTTATTATAGGATTCGATGTGCAGCAATAAATATACTTAGGTGCTAGTTCACCTACCTGTTTTTGTATTTTTCCTACCAAAATGAGCTACCTATGCACAATGTGAGGACAACAAAGAGATGTTTTGCTTCATGGCGCCACCACGATTCTTCTTAGACTATGTCTGTAACGGAAATCAGGAAGCTTCTACCATAACATACCATTACGCAAGACAAGATATATGACGAGAACTTTTATTAAAACAATTGAAGCAAATTGCTGATTGTTTATCTATACGTATATCGTGAGTACAATTAAAGAAACAATCTGTTGAAAAGATATAATGGCTTTTATTATTGTTAAACGCAGTTGAGATCGTATGGTAATTAATATGAACTTGTAATTGTTGTATCCGTGACTGTACTAATCATATTATGCGCAGTCTTCTAACTTTAAAAGTACCAAGTGGAACGTAGACGGCGGTGGAGGTGTCCACCGCTAGCAAAGTTCACTGAAAAATTCTGCTTATACTTTTCATACAATCTTGAATATGCGATGATGGTAAATTATCGAGATTTCCTAGATATTATGAAGCTTTAGTAGGCTAAGCATCGCAAAGATCAGGATTTTAGAATCATTTATAATAATGACTAGCACCACGGAGTCTGGATTTGGGACCAGTTGATGGCAATAGGATCTTTCAATATTAAATACGAATTAATTAGCTACACACCTCCGCCTATCCTGTGTAATACTTTACTCCAAGTCTATAAGCGAAGGCATCAAATATTTTCGGACATTCAGAACCAATGTCGCTTGTGACAATGCAATGTTTATTCTTCAGGGATCAATGTTTGTAATAGTCGTAATAGCAATTGTCCTCGGTAAAGTAGGTAATTGAAAACATGTTGTGGTGTGTTTACAGCGTCAAATTGTACTGTGGTCAAATTATAATGATTTCAACCACGAAGGGTATTGCACTTTGTGGTCGGTTTCTCACTTGACGTCGGAAGCTTGGAATGGTATTAGGTACAATAGGTACTTATAAACAAACTGGTAGACTACCTAGGATGTTACCACTTGTGAAGTGTTAACATTGACTACTGAAAAGTCAGGGGTCAAGGTACTTACGGTTGTATTGAAAAGCATATTGTAAGAGACCCCATATTAAGCCCAGTGTACACAAATACATCGCATGCTCTCTAAAAAACTGTCACAACATATCACAAAAATATTAGGTTTTTAAATAATACCCCGCTATATTTCAATTAAACTTGCTCTAAAAATTAAAAAAAAAAATAAGTCACCGAATGGCACAACTCAAAGTTTTTTACGCAAAGCATCGGCAAGTACACAATAACTTTAAAATGCGTATATCTGAAAACTGCTATTTTATTTTATTTTATTTATTCAGGGACAACACACACACAACAGCTACAATATGTGTTGGAATATTTTTTTAGTTTTTTTGAGGACGTGTGACATCTATACTAATATTATGAAGAGGAGAGATTTGTATTTTTGTATGTAACGAATAAGCTTAAAAACTACTGGACCGATTTGAAAAATTCTGTCAGCAATGGATAGCTACATTATCAGTGATTAACATAGGCTATATTTTATCCCCGTACTCGCACGGGAACGGGTACCACGCGGGTGAAACCGCGTGACGTCCGCTAGTTATGAATATAATGATGAATATGAATACATTAAGATCATTTTAATATTTCAATTACCTGTATCACCTGTAGTAAATTGCTAAGGGATTGATAGAGGACTATCAGTAACGAACTTACACTTGTTGCGTGCACAATGGCATCTAACAAATGATTGAAATTAATTAAGATCGAAAGATTATAAATGAGGTATTAATTAAAAACACTTTCTTCAGCAATCAGAATTATTAATTCAAATGATAAAAGTATCAAACGCTTCGAACGAGGAAGCGGTGGTTCATTATACGAATAAGGCGTAATTAGGCAATTACGGCTATTGTTTTGTTAATTAACTTGATTCAAACCGACACCTAAGTAGGTATGGCTTGTCAACATTTTGATATCGTTATTCTACTTACGTATATCGGGACCAAATTATCGCAATAGCATATGGTTTATGTAACGATAATCGTTTCTTAATACTCGTACAATTAAATTTAAATCGAGACGTGACTACGACGACGACCGTCCGTCCTTAATCTATCCATTTGTATTGGCATTCATGCCTAAGTGCGTACTATCACCGCTATGTCAACTAGTGTGGATAATTTGACTTGCAAGAGGTCAAAATACCGTGAGCTTCACTAAAGCACGAACAAATTAGAATTTTAACGGTAAATAGTGCTAAACGAAGAGTTGTTTTTGATACCGAAAAACCAAGACATACGATATACAGGTAGCTGATTTAATTTCGTCGGTAACACTTTAGATATGCATCAAAACAACCTCACGGATATTTTGAAAGAGGATTCCACTGTGAAGGTCGTATCCCACTTCTAGTTTATGGTCGATCATTTGATTAGCAATTTAGCTTTATTTAAATGGATGTGACCGAGATTGATTATTATTGGGCGTCTATTGGTCGTGACTTAATCTCGCAAGTTTGCACAATGCCCTACGTCTATTAGGAATGGTATTATGTGTTACGTGGAGATACAACAAAAAGTTAAGCATGAACGGTGCTCCGATGTAACGGGCCCGACTGCCCGAGTCGGCCGCACTCCGTTATGTCATCAAGTATGTTGAGAGCAGCGTCCAACGATCCGACGGCGACGGTCCGAAGCACCTGGTAGCCGACAGAATGACGGTCACTACACTACTATAGACTACACGCACCACGCTTCATCAACTACTCGGTTACGGTACTCGATAGACTCAATTAATATTCAGTTCGGACATTTATGAGAAATATATGATCTATAATAACAAGTTGTTCGTCTTCAATTGCCTTGCCTGCATAATCAGCCTAAGCGCGATCGAGTTATATAAAGTTTTTAGTCATAAACACACAAACGGGTATCACAATATCCTCGTGGACTGAGATGTCACATCTCGCCTTTCTCGTAATAAATGACACCTAACAAGTACTGACGATCGGTGACGGTCACTCACGAAACCACTCCGATTTCTGACCCACAAGATCTTCTCAATATGATAATGTTACATCAATAAATCGTTTCGTATTTAGACCCGATACACAAAATGATATTCAGGAAGATAATCGTGACGGGGAAAATACAATAAAAGAATCATTGCATAAGAATAAGAGTGGCCTTTGATCGACGATATGTTTCGACCACATTGGCATGTCAAAACCGACGCAGTGGTCCAGTTTTTAGGGTATGACAATTGGGGTCTCGTAATATTACGACATGATAAGTATAAATAAGGAATAAGCATGAATAAGTTAGACAGGTCTTAGATAGAGCATGCGATAGTGACAAAAGCACAAACAATGGGTCGCCTACTCACTAAAGACAATTAAGTTAATAATTGTGACCTATGTCGACACGCGCGGCGAATATTACCTGTGCCGTATTAGGACCGTTTAACTACTGGTTGTGTACTTAATCCCGGGCCTGATTCACGACGCGATTATCCTTATCAATTGCAGAGACGCGTTCGCGCCTACACCACTAGTATACTCAATTGTTGTACGTTTATGGAAGTAAAATATTTTTATAGGTAACTCATCTTAAATCACATCTGTTGAAGTTACGCAACGTGTCTGTAAGGCCAAGTGTAAGCATGCAACTGTATCAGGCCACGAGTAAAATCTCTCTACGTACCTGACTGGTTTAGTAGAGCTGTGATACTGTCTCTACAATAATATAGAACGAGAACGTCTGTCCTATTATGGTTAGTGACAATACTAAACACGTGTCAGGATTGTTTATATACTTATACCAGTACTAGACAGTTGGGTCTCCAGTGCTGATTGAAGTGACTCACTTGTTACGCATGATCCTCATATTTACAGGATATGGAACAATTTATGTTCAACTACAGCTAAGTAGCTACTGAGTAATGTTTTTGTGATAAGTACCCATGTTTAATGTTACGTAAGTACATCTCATGAAAATTGACTATTCATAACAAGCAGACATGGAAATGAAAGTAGAACAGCATGCCTTACATATTCCTACATTTATAACTTCCCTAAGATTTCGAACTATGAATATACTGGCGATAACAAGTTTAGATACTACTTGTAGTTAATATTGGTGACTAAACATGGATTGAATGACTCGTGACGAAACTGCGATAGGAAAAAAGCTATTCACACAGGAGTGAATCGTATTGTAGGAAAAAGGTGATTGTCTAAGAGTCCACTAGCTAGAGTCAACTAGCAGAGGTCGTTGTCCGCCAAAGGCTTGGCAAATAGTGTGTATCCTGGATGACTGGTTGGCTACATGGAAGAATGCGGGATGAAGGTCGGAGAAACACGCGAACGAGACGGGATGAGAGACGGTGCGTGGGTAATGAGAGTTAAGGCCACGAGCGCACTGATGAGCGATAGCGAACGGGTGAACTTTCGAACATATTGCCTATTAGAATATTGGAAAATAAATATTCAAAAGTGAAACCGTCTTCAGAACTATGAAGAATAAGAAAACCAATGAACAATAAAGCGGAAATGTTACTTTCTGTAAGAATAGATATTAAAACATCCTTCCTTCAGCCTTCGATTATTTGATATCATGACTGAAATAAACTTTTATATAATTTGTCGTAATCAATATCGTAATTAAAAAAAAACATAACATTAGTGTACAACTACCTACTACTGTAGTGTATTTGTAGTTTTTTCATTGTTCTTTTAAAAAAGTATAGAACGCCAACCGTGTGCACTAAGCTTGTCTCCATTATGCCGCCTCCGTCGTCACATTCCTCGACGTTTCCTCTGTCATTCATAAGTTTTTTGTTTGTTTATTCCTCAATTTACAATGATGGATAAAATCTTCATTGAATAATTGCAGTCACGTCGTCATTATATTGTTTTATTTTCTGATGACAAATAGTGAGATTGAAAACGGATGAGAGTGCAAGCGAACGTTGATACTCTCATAATTAAATGTCAACTGTTGCAGTCAGTTTGACTTCACCGCTGTTCAGATCATCTTCGCGTATAATTTACAATTATTATACTTAGTTGTTTCGTACATGTTCTACTGCTGGCATTTAGATTCTAGTAGCCGTTTCGACAGAAAAGTTCCCATGCGTCCGCTTACGGTTATATAATAATTTAGAAGAAGACCGCGTCAGACATTTGACCTCACTGAGCAATACCGAGACGTGGTGCACTTACACGCGTATGTCCCTGCATTACTATCTAACTTTATGGAATAGCACACTGTCTGGGACATATTTGTTTATCTCTTCTAAATCTATGTAAACATATTTGAATTAAGTGAGGTTAAAGACGTCGTAAATAGTTCTCGAGATTTAAATTGGGCGACAGGTCTTCATTATGTCACACCTTTTATGGATAACGCTATTATTATCTGTCCCAGATTTATGGCACGTAGATGGCGTGGCGACTTCTAAGCCTTATTCTAATTTATTTTAACAATAAACTAAATGTTGATTAACATTTTCTTTAAATGTTATAGTCTTGTTTCTTTGATGTAATCTGCCAAATTAATTATACCTCTCAGCACGGTAAATCCGTCGAAGGATTGTTATAAAGAATTTTACCTAATTTAAGATGAATAGTAACTAGTAACCTACTGACTACTGTATAGCTGTCATCGTATATTTGATTAATTCTCGAAATAACTATAATGAGGTGGAATCATAGAAATTGTTTTGAATTTCGTCATAACACGTGGAGAGAAGTCCGCGTTCCTTACGTAACTTGCGTTTTCCTTCGTCGGGTTTGTTCAAGTTTCGTCCCAAGGATTGTTGTTTTTTGCTCTATTTCTTCAAAACATTTTTGCGTTGTTGTAAGTTCTGGTGTACAAAGTGGTAAGGGGAGTACAAAAATATTTGTTGAATGTTTTCATCCTTATTATATTCTTAAAATCGTTTTCTCTCATGTTCAGTTTCTTCATTTTCTTGTCTGGGTTTATTACTAAGTATTACAAAGTAGTCGTTAATCTTAATAGCTATCGACTGTTTTCTAAAAACTCCGTATAAGCCCGTATGACATATGTGTGAAGTGAACACATGAATGTAACATAGAAAGTCACATAGTTTTTATACCGATGGATATTTCAGAAATACACATTCAAATTCAGTTAGCATTTGATTTTCCAATTTTTTCGGTAGTGTTGTCAATTAATTATTAATAAAATTTTGCAATACCGGTGAAATAAAGCCCTGGCAGTTATTTGTGAATTATTTACAAACTGTGTCTACATACCGAGGCAGATTTATAACTACACTAGGTAGTAATTAAAAGTTTTGTCATTCAATCCTCCGCATGATGTTCTCCTCAGCGGAAATCGTTCCCATGACCTTTTGTTTCGTGGCCATACGCTAATCTTTTTTATTTACGAGTTAGCCACTTGGCTTCGGTTTACGTACATACATATGTACCTACTTGTTAATTATCATTTATTGCGTTTTGGTAAATGGGTCGAATAGTTGTTAATTGGTGTTTCAAATAGATAAATGTTGTTATATGATTCAATATCATTTTTCTTAACAATTAGTATGCAGAAATTAACATATTTGGCACGAGATTATTTAATTAAAATTAAATGTTAAATGTGATACAAATCGATCGAAATCTAATAGGTTTAACGCCCTTCAAGTAACCTAAGAACATTGGCCTGGCAAGGCCTTAAGTTATAATTTAGACAGTTTATTAGATCACAACCGCAGACAACAAATATCTGTTGAACAACATTCTATCATTAATGTATCAAGTGCCATAATTTACTTGTTTGATATTCATCTGACAGGTTAAGTCGTCAGTATCTAATAAGCAATAACTTTGTACATTAAATTAATTTATTAGTTGTGGAAAGGGGAGGTCAGCTATGTCACGAAAAATTTATCAATAACTCTATAAAGTTATCATTTCATGTCGATCTGGGAGTGTAAGAAATTCGTGTGCACACCTACCACTGCTGACTGTCGCTTTAGGATTTCTAACAGATTCACGCAAATTATAAACGTAATTGAGGAAAATACATGAATTAACAGGGCTCATAGAGATTTTGAGGTCATTGTAGTTATTATTATAACCTTTGCTCGCGTGTGTTACAAAGCTAGCGCACACGCTTAGTAGTTATGGAAAGCTAACAAAGTTTCATGCTTCATTGAAATAAAAGAAAAACATATCACTGTCAGAATGCGACTGTCGCGCACGTACAAAAACTCAGAATGCAATAAAAAGACGTAATATGATATAATTAAAGTTGTACAATTTGTGTTGTAGGAAACTTCACGGGCGAGCAAACAGCGCGCGCACGCTACGTGATGGCAGACCCACCACGACTTCCGCGCGCGGTGAGAGCGCACACGATCTCATCGACAAGGGATGACGCGCAAATTACTGCAACATGCCTCGCATTGCCATCCTCGCATGCAACCAAAACGTGAATGAGTGCACACATGAAAGGGAAATGAAACATGGCTGTATCTAACTCATGATAGATCTTCATTTCGTTGCAACTTAAATGGCAGTTCAAGATGGTATCACATTACAGAGTTTCCTCACTTAAAGCTGTCGTTTCAGGAAGGACCCGCTATTTTTGTATTTGGCAAACACATTTGGCACACAGGAAAAGTGTAATGGAAAACAATAATGACATAAAATGTGCGTAAGAAAAGCGGGAAATGTTCAAATTAAACCGAAATTATGATCCTATTACATCAGAAAAGTATGAAACTGTTCAGAAAAGGTCCAAGTCCGGGCATTCTTCCTGTATTTATTGTATCGTTATTGAGCTAATTTATAACATGGGTGCTACTGTCACTTTGTCAAATCTCAAGAGACAATGTGTGACGATATGTGGGGCGTGGCTTGTTTGTCGGTGGCGGCGTCACACATACAATGGAGAAAGCAGAGCATCAATCGAAATCATCATCTGGTTGAGAACATAGACACAACAAACATACGTGTGGAAGACAGACAGTGTAATCACTCTCATTGTTATTTCAAATTCGGTTTCTAATTGTAATCACGAACAAATATAGTCTTATAATTGTATCGGTTGGTTCCTGGTCGTAACCATTCATTTGCCTGCTATTAACGCAGTAATTTGATGAAAGTGTAGTTAGTTCGATTTTTAAAGGCCATTTACATCTGGAGAAACTCACTTGCTCCTTTTGGTGAGCGAAACGTGAAAACTTAAATTATGTGAAATTGAACTTAGATTAAATTAAATAAGTTTCCTTTGATCATATGGCCAGTTTTTTACCTGTGTAACAACACCAATAGTTTAAAAAGTAATGAATGCACCCTTTTATGGGAAAACAGCTTGCAGAATGTTTTGATCGAATATGCATCATGCGCTACATTATGTACTGTATAGGTTCTATGATGATAAATCGTTCTGGCAGCTGGTTGGTACTGGCAGCTTAAAAATAAAAAAAATATATAAGGAATTCAACTAAAAAGTAGTATAATTTAATAGCGTAGAACCCCGTACACAGTACCTACATTGATGCTCGAAGCTGAATTTCATATTTGATAATGAGCCATGCTGATTCAATAAAACTGAGAAGAAAATCTCAATCCAACAATTCACACCATAAAAACCTGTGACTTAGCTTTATATCCATCAATAAACAACCAATTCCACTAAGTAATTATTAAAGCGGCCACAACCACAACATGGAGAGAACTGAAGCGGCGAAAGGCCCACATCGAATAAACCTTCAGCTGTACCACCCATAAAATGACAATAAAACTTGAATAGTGGAATAAAGCGTTTTCATGTGTACATCAATGGAATTTCTATGATTCATTCATAGGATGCGGGGTTCGATGTAGTGGGTGGTGCTGTACGTACGCGCGCATCGACTGCAAATTACTGCGGCTTTCCAAGGGCACAGTATTCTTATTGTAACCTTCAAGGCCGTTTTACATCATGTATATGCGTAGATTGACAGATAAATTGTCTATGTGTAGATGGATGGGCCCGTCAAGTGTGAAGATGAAGATTACTCATGTACATGCTAATCTATGTACAATGGTAAGTGTTAACTTAAAAATCTGATGTTTGTTAATTTATTGTGTAATTTTATGGTTAGAATACAGCTAAGACACGAAATAATTAGCTTTAAATAGACACATTTTCAATATACATCTATCTAACCTTTACCTAAAATATGTTGGGGTCGGCCTCTAGTCCAACCACTGCCAATCTGACCAGAATCTAGTAACGACTAGCGGCTGTCAATGATCTACAAATGACAGCCGGGAGCAACGGCTTACGTGCTTTCCAACGCACGGAGGAAAGTCGGTACGATGGTCACCCATCCAAGGATCAACCTAGGCAAGCACTGTTTAACCTTGGAGGTCGAGCCTTGCGGTTGTTGTTATTTAGCTATGAGCTCCTCGAGATAAGTTATTATTTAAATAAATAAATAATATTTATTCATGTACACACAAAATACTTTACAGGACAATTAACATAGACACAGACAAGACATACTTACATAAGCAACGAATATTTAAGGTTTGAGGTAACGTATATGCCAGATAAATATTTTAAAGCTTTGTGGTTCTTAAGGAGGTCGAATTTACAAAGGATAGCGCACAAAATCTAGCTTTTCCAAGCTTATCTTCACTCGTGTGCTGTTTGATCCTAGGGATTTACGAAGCTCCTACGGTAATCTAGTATAGTCCGGTAAGTCAAAGACGCCAGGTACTTCTCGTAGATCACGAACTTCCTTTACATTCTGTACCTAGTTAATGTTGACTTTGTCTTCAAAATCGCCGTGGCCGTAAACTCGTTTATTGAGTGAAACCCAGGCCAAACAGTGGGCTCAAATTGCCGATGATTGCCGACCATTAATTACAATTTTGTTTGAGGCCCAGACCCAGCAGTGGGCTTCAAATACCGAAGACTAATCCGCTGGCACGCTCGCTGCTGCAGGGCGTCGTGGCGGGCGCGTGACGGCGTCGCGGGCGCAGCGTTGCGCAACAAGCAACGCACTCAACCCGCTTTTACTCGCCGCTCGTTTACATGGAACGCGTCAATTACGTAAAATTGTATCAAAAATTGTATTCACGTACCGACTACCACTGGTATGTGCTCGTAACGAATCGTTGCCATTGTTGCCACATCTCTCGATAGAAATTCTGATAAAATGATTGTTATTTAATTAGCAGTTCACAATATCCGATACAAGTGCAGATATCGGTTGTGAAATTATACATCGCATTGTAAATGTGCGTAGAGTTCTAATAATTATAGAGCAACACAGCCAGTCATTAAAACAATAATAACATGTTCTGTCGGTAATAATGATACATCTTGGAATTGAGTAACATTCCTTTTAGGGTGGCGTAACGATAGGGAACTATCACACGAGTATCATATATCGATATTTGTGTAAGCACTAAATTCCTGAAATGTTTGTGTGATTCCAGCAATATACTCATGTCTCTCTAAGTTATTTACCATTATTTGTAGTTTACAAATAAGTTGACGTATCTTATTGTTACTTAACTAGTGAAAAGCGAATTTTAAAGTATTTGCTCTACTAGATTTGTTCGGATACCGCAAGTCTACTTATGCAAGACAAAGCTACTTTTACTTTCAGCGTGACGCGAATAAGAAATAAAAACAAACATTTTTTCTCACAACGACGTAGTTTTAAACGAAATAACGTAGTTATAAAACTCCTAAGTTAAACCTCTACTAGACACTGCATAGATTGACATTGGCCCTGATATTTGAACCGAAGTTTAGTGATCGATTATATCTCGTGTCGCAACTTGCAGCCATGATGGTAATTAGGTAGTTGTTAGGGCTCGCATGGCGATAATTTTAACTTAAGTGTGCGTGACGTCACTTGGTAGTCGCAGCTGGTTAACACAACACAACCCACTTCACTGCCTCATAAGGGTTTGTGGTACAAGGCTCTTTAAAATTCACGTCGGGATAATTTTAATGGATATGGAATATAGCGGCTGCGGAACGAACAACATAAATAATTTAAGAGGAAAATTAAATAAAATCAAATTGACTCTCTTCTAAGTAACTAAGTTGATATTTAGGGGATGTTTCATAATTAATGGAATGGCTTCGATAATCATCAATAAAGTAATTAAGAATAAAGAAAGGGTCATGACTTCATTACGTTTGCCGTTGCTTTTTTATCTAAGGACCGATTACAGAAAACATTTCTTTGCAATAAAAACATTAAAATAAACCTATAACACGGCCATTAATAAAGGAAAATACTAAATTAATCAATATTTCTCATACTAAACTTATTAGGTAAACGATCATTTCTTCAGTAGAACAAACAGAGCTCGGTCGTCGGCGCTTCGCCCTTGACATTTCGTTACAGTTCTCCGGTCGCGGCATAGACAACAGACCTTTAACTAAATTCCTCCATCTTCTAAACGAATACATTTTAAGTTAAATTTTTGCTAATTATTCACGCGAAAATATAATTCTTTTTTTATTATATTCTTCTGATGACAGGTAGATAATAGCTGTTGGGACTCTGTTTGACCTACGCTGTGTCTAGATTTTTTTCTTCGTGTACCTAAGAGTCAGTCTGAGTGAGCGGGTTTGATGTAATTTTATGATGCAGCAAGGTTTCTAGATAAAAACTAGAGAGTAATGTTGTAAGTTTTTAGTTTTTGATCTAAATAAGGTCTCTAAGAACGTGTTGTAGTGTAGCCACATTTTATGGGCACAGCATGAAATTAACATTTTAGACTACAAGGTTATTGGAAAGTTTAAGAATGCAAGAATTCTTCCAAAAAGATTCGGATCGCGAAACAAAGTTGAATATTAGGAAACATTTCAATTTACTTAAACTCCCGCTTTATCGAAACAGTTATTAAAAATGTCTTTCATAAGACTTTAGTGCAAAGTAGGTTCATGTCGATTTTATTATCTCATTAACCCTCAGTAACCGTCCTCCGCTGAATATTAACTTTCCAGTCTCAGTAAACTGCAACACTACTCGTGAAGATATGAATACTCATAAATCTACGTTGCGTCTACACGGCGCATACGCGCAGCTTGCGCGACGTAACGCGGTTGTGAGGTCTTCATATTGTTTACATTTCGCATACGCGGAGCTTACGCATTATCTACGCAACGTCTACGCAGCTACTTGACTTTAAGTAGCGAACCGTACCGAAACCGTACGTAAACGCACGTAAGCAGAAGTTCTATAATACTCGGAAACTTAAACAACTTGAACTTCCTAAGTGTTTAATACACGTGTTTTGTCCACATAGATTTAATAGTGTAATATTAAGGACAGAGGTGCTGTTACGGTATGTGAGTTCCGGTAGCCGCGGGTACAATCGAGCACACAAGGTCGGCGCCACTCGCGGTGTTTGGTTGGCTGTCAATCACTACTCACACCTTTGCGTTTGAACAACGCGGCAACGCGGCAACGTAATGTGGCGTTTGTTGAACAACGCGTTTCAACTGTTTGTTCCCTTTGTACTTATGAATGTTGTTTGGGATAACCGGGGATTTAGCTTTATGGGTTTTCAAAACTGCAATTCAGGGAATCGTGGCAATCACTTTCAAAGTGTTTCGTGTTTCTGCAACGACTTTTATCAGCATTGACGATAACTTTTGACTAGCTGTCAATCCCATAATTTTTTTTATTAGGTCAGTTTAAAAAAAATAGTAAAAAACTCACTCACTTGGCTCTCAGGGGATAATGATCAAAAATAATGGCTTCGAAATAAAAAACATATTTTTAGAACTCTGAAGACCGTTACGACGACTGTATCTAGGGTAATAACATACATAATATAATTAACTGTAATGTCTCGTAATGGCATTACATCAACCCCTATTACCTTACGTAGAAATTAATCCCTAAAGTTACAGAGTTTCCAACAACCCTTCGGTTCCAAGCCGGATTTTGAAAGTCAAATCAATTTAGCTGTTGTTAAAGCTCATGGTGAAGAGATTTGATTGACTTTTGTTATCTCAGACATCTAGTCACAGGTAACATGAAGATTTGATGGCCTAGCAAGACTGCCGCGCGATGTTATACGACTTCTGAATCAAAATGCATAATCCTAATACTTTAGTATTTTGGTGTGCGACAAGTATAATAAGTATCACCCACAGATGTGAATAAAGTCTTAAAACTATATAATTTTAGTCGAGTTTTTTAATACTAAAATCGGTTGTATTTACGCTACGTTTAGGTATGTACGTCACGCGGTTGTACTAAAACCTCTGACATGAATTCACTGATTAGGGACTTGTTCAGGCTTTCAGTAAGCACTGGTGTAATGTAAAAAATCATAATACCACTGTGTAATGTCAGTAAAGGTTCTCTATTGTGTCACCTAAATTTTTATCCATAATTTAAAGTGCCATAACTTTTTTTGTCCTAATCATCATTTGTCCGAATGATAACTTACCCGAACTTAATATCACATAATATCACATGACATAGCATGTTTTTCATAAATATTACAATCAATAATAAACCAAAGACATAAAACCGTTTTCAATAAAAGTTATAAGTCCTAAATTCAAATTACATAATGTTTATTTATAATAATATTCTTAGAACAAATTTGTATAACAAAGCTTTTGTTATAATTAAAAAATATCTGATTTGGCATTTTTTTTTTATTATACATAAATAAATATATTATATATGTACTCAATAAAGCAGTCAATTTCGAAACGCCTAGTTGACGCTTCCCGTGACCCAAGGGCTGGCTTTTACTTTGGCCAGAGGCTAAGTGTTGCCATACAACGTGGCAACGCCGCCAGTCTCTTGGGCACATTACCATCTGACAGCGTTGAGGAGGAGTTTTTCGATGCCCTTTTATAGTTTGTTGTTAGTTTATCTATTTTAGTTTAATAGTTTTTAATTATCAATGTATATAGTTTTTCATAAAGCAGTTGATTGTGAACATATAGGTATATAATTGGTTTTTGTAAGCAAGCAAGCATGCAGCATGCAAGCAAGCATGCAACATGCAGCAGGCATGGTTTCTGTCACGGCTCCGGCGCTGCAGGGCTCTGGCGGTCCCACGCGAGTTTATCGTCGCAGATGGGTTTAACGCTCACCACCACAGCTTCGGGTTCTCTCCTCCGCTCGCCCCTCCGCGCCTACGCGGGTTTTTATGACACTCTAGGGGTAGGGCAGACAGTCGGATTTACAGCGATTCGTTTCTGTCACTAAAACCTAATTTTTAGCAAATGTTTTAGGACTAAAAAAAATATTTTAAATGAACATTCGAAATAATACTCATTATTTAACACAATACTTAGGACATATGACTTTAGGTCATGTAAAATTAGGAGATTCAATTATTAGAGTACTCGATATTATAACAGAATACTTTTAGAACTAAAGATAATTATGTTAAACAAAATTTCGGGATTTTGAACATTATGGTTACTGTAGTTTATAGCAAACGTGTTATGGATAATGATTTTCGGACAAACAATTTTAGGAGGAGAAAGGGAGAATGATAAGAGTGTGGAGCAAGTGAATGAGTTTGTATATTTGGGCAGTATGTAACAAGAGATGGAAAGATCGACGCAGATGTGGAAAGGAGAGTAAATGCGGGTAATAAAGTGAATGGTGCTATACATGCCATTGTGACCAACCAGTCGATGTCAAATAAGGCTCGTCTGGCTGTTCACAATGGTGTGCTGGTGCCTACACTTATGTATGGAAGTGAGTGTTGGGTGTAGCAAACGAGGCATGAAAGTAGAATTAATGCTGTGGAAATGCGTTCCTTGCGTAGCATGTGTAGTGTAACTCTGAATGATAAAGTGAGGAATGAGGTTATACGGAAACGTTGCGGCTTAAAAGAAGATGTAGTGACAAAAATTGAAAAACTAGCTTAGATGGTTTGGTCATGTGGAGAGGATGAGTGAAAGGCGACTTACAGAAGGTATTTACAAGGCAGATGTGAGTGGCAACACCGGGAGGGGACGCCCTAGAAGAACATACGCTGGCCTCATTGGTGAGGTTCTTCAGAAAGGTCAGGTGCGTAGTACTTGCAACCGGCGTGCGTGTATGACCATCTAGATGTATGAACGTGGACGAGGCAAAAGGAGTATGTAAGGATTGTAGCAGGTGGCGTTCTGTGGTTTCTGCCTACCCCCATGGGAAAAGGGCGTGAGTTTATGTATGTATGTATGTATGTAATGTCAGTAATATAAACATCATTTACAATCGAAATGTTTCTGTAAGTATTTTTTAAAGGAATGCAGTTATTTTCCTTACTGATAGTTCAATATGCATTGGGACTAAAACAATACCGTATGCGTCAATGCTTACATTAATAAAAAATTGTGTAATAGTTTTGATTATCATATTTTTCATATAACGGGTTGGTAAATAGGTCGTAAGCAAAGTAAAACGTTGTGTCTTGGTGTTTGTTGATGCGTTGCCAACCATTGAGACGAGTGTAAAATGTCTTTAATGCAAGGAACAAGAGGCATAAACAGCAATTTTATCAATATTGGGTGCATTTCTTTATTATTGGGACCTTATTTGCAACAATTTTGATCTAGATAACTTAAGGTCCGAACTGCTTTGTTTTGGAGAAATCGAACTTTAATTATTTTTAAGGATTCTTTTCACCTCTTCACAATAAACTGCTGATTATGAGGAATATACGACGGCCAGGGCTTTTACCAACCACCCTATATATATGTATGGTACTATGGACAGACATTTTCTTATATGCGAAAAACTCTACTTCTAGCAGAATTACAGTTTATATGACAGCGACCTGGTTATGAAATACACAATCATTCTTTAAATAATTAATACATAAAATTAAATCAATATAGCAAGCAAATGTGGCGTAAATAAAAATGAAACATAAAAACACCTTTGCCACATAATCCTACTTTTTTGTCCTTACAAAAAATGATTGTTTACAATTTGTTTTGCTGTTGCCACACATAATATACGTTAAGTTATATTTATGTTCCAATTACGGTTTATTTGCTTGAACTTGCACAGAACAGTAGGTACTAACGATGCTGGTTTTCATAAGCATAGTGATTATTTCTTCTACTTTCGCAAGAGGTTCGACATTTGAGTGTCTGTCCATGGCCATGAAAATTAATTGACAAGCGGTCACTTCAAATGAAATATAAATTATTATTATTAACGGGAAAGTAGATCAGAGCAGATCTTGGGAGGTACTATAAAAAAGTAGCTAAAGACGTCTTTGCAATTAAAATTGTAGATGAGCAATAATTTAATAGATATAAACACACGTTTGATTGATCGATTGAGACGGCTGCGTAAAAGTGGTTGATCCAGATTCATTTAAACGGTCGTGTGTCGTAAAAACTCGGTTATCCGCACTTTCAGTGTACAGTGAAAGCACTAAGGTAAGTGTGTAAGTAAGCCGAAAGCCTTGTGCTAATTACCTACAGCAAAATCTGGTTATACGACAGGTGCTAAGTTAAACAACTTAGCCGGACATAAACTAAGATAATTTTTAAGATAAACAATTCCATTTTATTTATGATCTCAACTTAATTGTGCTGAAATAAACATTTATTAGGCGTTAAACAAAATTTAATTACATTGTGCATTTCGTTACATTTAATTTTAGTGTCCACTTTCATACTAAACATTTTAATAAAAGTTCAACAACAGTAATAAAATTACGCAAGTTGCGCTTTTGATGATAATTAATAGAGTAGGAAATAACTATTTCGGATAGTTTTGTGAAAGTTTAGTACCTGATGTTGTTACCTGAATGTTTGTTTGACGGAGTTGGAAGTAAAAAAGTAGTTTCTTTTTGAAGCAGAGTTTCCCATAACGACTTTTGAAACGTTCACGGTGTGGTTTTAGACGAGCGCGTTGGTTTTTGAAGCGGAACAAATTGACAATCAAATTATGGATTCCTGCGACGGCGCCACTATTTTACAAACATTACATTCTGACTGTAAAGTAGGTCGTGACAATATGGTTTTGAACGTCTGATGTTACCATTCGCGAGAGTCATTAGCGATCAGTCGTACAGCGCCGACCATGATTGATGACTTTGATGAGTATCGATCGTAATAATATCGCAATCACTTGCAATAGAAAAGAATTATTGTTTTGTAAAGTTGTATGAACATTTAATAAGTTCAAGCGAAGCGTAACTGTGAGGCGGTTACAAAATGTTAAATCTGAAGTAGGTACCTAAGTAACACTGTTGCTGTGAACGAAAATCATTTAAAATCGATACAGCTAGCGGATGGTTTGAAGTAAACGCATTATATACCGATGCAGGTTACTCACTTACTGTAGCGATTGAACAGTTAAAGTAATTACCCACAGTCATGTTTTACATCAAATAATACTATACTTTGTTGTATACTAAAAAGCTAAGCAATTAAGCTCATAACAAGCTGTAGTTGGTTAGCAGTAATAAACCTATTAAGTGGGTATTGTAGCTAGAATGTGTGCTTAATACGTGACACGTAAAGGGGTCAATGAGCAGCTTCATACTATAATAATGTAATATTGTATTGAATACGGTTTTATAATATATAACAAAACGTTACGCGTTTTGTTGTGACATTTGTTCATAGCGATACAATTCTCTGTGAGTTGAAGTAAGGCCGCTTGTTTGTGGTGCAGCTTTGCGGGGTATCATGGCGTCTGCGAACGCGTGCAATGACTCCGCTTTAATTAATTGCCCACATGACGGACGCTCGCGTTGCAGACAGTGGAATGGTTCTTATCACAACACATTAGTAAATAGAGCTAATTTTAGATCGGCGACGGCGCGACCGGCTCGTTGACCTATCAACTTGCAACTGAGCTATTCACTCGTAATACCTATTTAATACCTATTCGATTTCAATGCAATGAGACGTCGAACGTTATTGCTGTTTCAGTATTATTATTTCTTGCTCCGCCTGAAACATATTTTGAAACTCTGCTATAATAAATCGGTTAAAAGCGTCCACTCATAAGAAATACTTGATATCGGTGAGCACTGCAGTCGCATAAAAAACGTGACAAACTGCGAATTTGTAAGCGCAGTTCGGTGCGGCAAACTCTCTCTAGATGTAATATCAATTTGTTGGGTGGCCTTGGCACACTAACGTATTAGAGTTTCTCTTGACAAAATGGGGGCAGAACATTTTGTTTGTGACTTAAGATGACAGCATGAATCGTCCGGGAAATCCTAGTTGCAGCGTCGCGTCAATGTAATTTCATTCAGCCACTCATTAAACCGTCTGTGCGAAGTTTGTCGCAATGTCTGCTCACCTAGAACAGTTTGTTTACAATGCTCCTTTAAACGACTGTGGTTTGTCAATATAACTTGCTAAAACAAATGGGCGGGTGTGTGCTTATTTGGTGGCTCACGGTATAAGTATGGCGTAATTAGTTAGCAAGTTGGTATCAGAATTAAAACACTATATCTAAAATACGTGCTTGTAAACTCGGACGGATACTGACACATTAATTGCGTGTTGCTATTATAACAATACCCTGGCTCTCAGCGAACAAAACCAATAACATGTGACTTTCATAATTCTAGCCTCATTTCTATTTGATAGGTAGATAGATGTGGTTGACTCAGCTCTGTGGGGCAAAAAGCGCAATGAGGCCGTGTGGCTAGTCGGCGAGAACTAGAGAGCAAGCCGCTATTATGTGGATAGACTTATTACTTCTACAATGAACCCCATCTATCATGTAGATCTGTATATACTTCATTTATATGAAAGCTTGGACCACGACAATAAGGAACTGCAAACATTAAGGAGTAGAACTATGAAAATGATATTATAGGCTTGGGTTGACCACTGTACTATCTTGGTCAAGATGATTCCAAGTCTTAGTCAACTCTAAGGTGATCTACGGTCACAAAGCTCAAAAAAAAACATGGAGGGCTTATGGAAAGATATTACTAGATCATGATAAAGTATACACCTTTGTATTTGATGAAAATGTATAAACTATTGAAGATCTTTTTGCAATAAATTATGTTTTTAGATGTAGAGTGATACACATTTAAAACCTACTAGACCTAAACACTATGGTATGGATGTACCGTCGGCAAAAACAGGAATGAGAAACTATAGTGCTGCTTACCTCAGTATAACACAAAGCGTAATGAGGCCGTGTGGCTAGTCGGAGGCCACTCGAGAGCCCGCCCGCATGGTGGTGGTCTTCACGTCATAGTACGACCGCGCGACACCGATACTCCCGGCGAATCATGTCCTGGAACAAAATGTACTATGTTGATTAATAGATAAGTAAGTACTTCAGATTACATAACGGGGTGTCGTATTAGCCCGTAACTGTCTGTTTGTGGCGATCAGACCTGCAGTCGTTCCATTAAATAATAGTATTAAGTTGCATCTAGTTAGACTGGAAGCCGACTTCAATATAGTTGGGAAACCTAGGCAGGTGATAATGATGACCTGAGATTACATAAAAGTAAACCGACCTGATCCTCCATTCCTTGGGGCTATCTATGCAAGAAGCCGTAAGAATAGCTCAGGATCAACATATGAGTCGTATAGAATCAAAAACAGCAATCTAACCATTGCATAAAACTGACAGATTGCTGTTTTTGATTCTATACGACTCAGAGTCGTATAGAATCAAAAACAGCAATCTGTCAGTTTTTTGTTTTTGCAGTTTGCTGTTTTTGATTCTATACAACTCATATCTATCTCGCTCTAAGCCAGGACAAGAAATTAACAAGATGCGTCACAAATCACGATCTGCAATACCTAGGGTCCAAGTATAAAACAGAAGAAAAGACATTACACAGGACGTGTTTTCAAGCATCCGTCTGAAAGTATTCAGAAATTAAATACGGGGTGAAAGAGAATCCGACACGAAAACGGTTTCCACGTGTTCAGTACATCATTCAGAGCACGCCCTACATAGAAATTTTTCATAGATTATTTATTGAAAAAAAAAACAGCTGTTCCATAAATTTGGACCGTGTAGATATTGTTCCATACATTTGGACCGTGTCGATATTGCACTTTTGTAGGAACAGCTGTTTTCTTTTTGATAACTGATGAAAAATTTCTATGTAGGACCCCCTACATAGAAATTTCTGCTTAGAATGATGTACTGAATACTTGGTAAACGTTTTCGCGTCGGTGTCCCTTCCTCCCTGAATAATGATAAAGTCAGATTTTCAGTAAAACTCAGGAGTACAGAGTGATATTCCGCTACAATGTTATTGTGCAGAATTTCGAATAGTTTAAAAACACTCTAAAAGCAAGAGAGCAGCGGTGGCCCAGTGGTAGCGACCCCGACATACGAACAGTAAGTCGTGGGTTCAAACCCAAGCAGGCGCGTTACTTTGTGTAATTCACCACTGCTCTCAAGAACGGTGAAGGAAAACATCGCGAGGAAACCGGCATGCCCTAGAACCAAACATTCGAAGACATGTCATCACGACATCTACCAATCCGCACTGGGCTCGCGTGGTGGATTATAGCCCATTCCCTCTCAAAGAGAGGAGGCCTGTGTCCCATCAGTGGGAACATTTATAGACTGATGATTATGATGACTCTAAAAGCAATAGGGAAGCTGCAACCGAAAATAGTTGGAAGATTTTAAATCTTTGTTAATTTTATTGATACTCGAGTATTGGAAAACCGTAAAATCGAATTGCCTTTACAATGTGCGCGTGGACTAGCTCCAGTCATTTGTTATTATAAATAAAGGTACCAAAAGTTGTATTGGAAGGAAACTAGTTCTACGGGGCAGTCACCCTGCGACCGTGAGCCACAGAAGCAAGCAGAACCTCGGAAAATGAATAAAAGTTGCAACGCGAAACAAGTTTTACATATTTGAAAATTAATAATGACGTAATCTTTGATATTTCCTTTTGTTTTTTTCCCAAGAGCAGTAAAATACTCGTATAATGAAATGTTAGGATTATAACATAACAATATAAGCGATACGTTTACGGACTATGAGGAATTTTGCTATGCGGATGTTATTTTGTCACTGCCAGGCAAAAGTTTCTGCATGGCGATCTTACGTGCAATATAAGTAGGTATGTATCGTACACATAAACGCTACTACTACTAAGCACTATGAGTTTTTCAAACCCTTTACTTTATAAACTCCAGCTGATAGGTTTTCCGTAGGTAAACTGTTGGTAATATGTCCGGTATTACTTCCATAGCTGGGTGCGCCGAGGGAAACTTCGTGAGATACGATACTTTATTACCTCCAGCACTCTCTGGGTAGTCAGTCCCTCTAATAACCTTATTTGATGGCAAATCTTTTCGCTACAGGAGCTATTCTCGTATAACTCATGGCCACACGAGAGAAGATTCCCACTACGGCAATAATACTGGATTAGAAAAAGTCTCTTTATCGTCATCCGTACGGGGCATGAGCACAAAGCATCGTCAGATATACAGGGTGCAGCACAGTATACAGGGGTTGTTTTATTCATATCGATATCGTCCTTCTAGCTGCGTTTCACTCATTGGAGAAAAGGAATAGTAAGCTAAGTTTCAATGGTGTTTGGCTTTGCCCGATTTTATTTGTTAGCTAATTTTTGGCATTTATGTTTTCATTTGGTGAATGTCAATGCTGCTGTGCTGATCCACTTAATTAAATGAATATTTATTACCACGACATTAATCTAACCAATCATGATTAAATTAATCATGATTCAACGACTCAAACGCATTTAAAACATAAAATTATAATTGATGTAGGTTAGTAATTAGTTCAATAAAAAAGTGGGTAGGTAGTGATGTATCTATTGAACTAATGATTTGAATGTCATTTTAATCAGAATCATCTGTGGCTGGTTCTTTTGATTTAAATGTCAATTAAATATAACATTGGAATGCATCGATGATAATAAATCGATGTTGGAATGCAACGAGAAATCGATAGGTTTGGATTTGAATTGATAATCACGGGTCGAGTCGTGCCGGTGACGCTACGGTGCTACGAGTTGCTACGCCGATGTTCCGTCTAATTAGCATTAACATTTAATAAAGTAGACAAATAATTATTGATATGTTAAGGAACATCACGATCAGTAATTATTACCTGTTTATTACTTACAAGCGTTTATTTGTAAATTTTTTGGGAACTCGAAAAAAAGTTCGCTTGACAATTTTGTTATTTTAATTACGTTTTAAATTTCCCATTTCAAGCACTTTAATGCATTATAAGTTTAGTACGGTAAATAATATGTAATTATTTTAATTTGAATAGGCAAGTAGGTAAGATCACAATCTTTTAAAGGCATTTTGTGCACCTGCGCTCATTAATTGCCTATATTTTTATTACTAGTCAGAAGCTCAATAATTGACAGCTGTTTAAGATGTATTTACAGCACAATCATGACGTCTTTGTAGGTCAGAGAGTCGTTACCTATGGCCTCAATGGGGGTCACTTGTCGAGACTACATACAATGCTCAACCTGTCAAACCTATTCACTGATGATGCCTATTATCTGATGACTTTTACATAACTCGGAATCATTATAAATTATACCTCTAATGTTGACGGTGACAGCGGACAATGGCAATCAGATATGCCTGCCGTTTGTGAGTACCAGATGGTAATATTCTAAGCGAATAGACATCGTACTATTCTATCTTAAATAAACGATGTTTGAGACGATGAAATCCTTTCAAAGGTCACACAAGTTACGTAATAGGTCTGCTTAGCCGAGTTTTTGGCAGGCGCACGGGAAATGCCAAATATTCAGAATATCTATGGGGACAAATAATTTGCAGAAATCAGGTTTCTCTTAATGGGCGATGGCGAAAGAGGTTGGGTCATCTCATTATGGTGATTGAGAATGTTAAAGTTGATAACTGGTCGAATGCCATCCGACCGGTTGGGTTAATGTCGGCTGTGCCCGCGTACACGCACGAAACTTGATATATAACGTTGCTAACTAAATTATTATTTTTATCCTTTAAATTAGTTTCTAGGCGACTGAGTGGCTATGAGCGAGTGGGCGGCACATAACGTGAAAGTCGTCAATGTGTCAATAGGTAATAGGTACAGACAACTCAACGAGGTCGTAATTAAAAGATTTATATCTAACATACATATACATATAGGATCATTGATCTTAAAGATAGGCAAATGGAAGCGAGACTATTTTCTGGGTGACCAGACTATTGTCCGTTGATACAAAAAGCCGGAGTTTCAAGGCATGCCGCGGGGTCGCGCGCCTCACGCCCCGACCTCGCCTGCCAAATAATAACCAATCATAGGCGGCAATAATTGTTCACCCACCGTGAGCCGCTAATAGACAATAACTAAACATCACTAGGAAAGTTATCTCGGCTCGTTTAACCACGCGGGGTGCCATAGATAGCTATAGATAACATGTCTCAATCACAATAGCAAAAAGTTAAGGTAGCTGATGAACTATTGTTCGATTTAATTCAATACGCACTCGACATAACTGGGGCACATTGTTTTAACTAACCGTATCTAATTTTTGTTAATGATATGTAACGAGAGATGGCCAAGTTAGTGTTATAAACACGTTGAAGTTTTTGAAGTTCCGAAATGTTTTGTTAACTAATACGATTTAGCATAAGTAAACCGAATTGTTTGTGGTTACCTTGCACTGGGTTCGAATATTTGGTCGGCAGTTTAAGTGGATTATGTGCAAGCTTACCGATTGCTAACACTAGGTATGTGTGCACTCCATTAGCGAAACGAATCGTAATTCATGTTATTTGCACGTTTCATCCTCATTGTGGAGCCTTAAAACCTTGACGAAACAAGATTAAGGCTATTCTTTGCACAATTCGGTAGGTGCGTTACAATCATCGAGTTTCCGCATTTCAAAATCAAACAATAGCATTTTCGACTGGTAAGTAACACGGCACAGCTAAAATAAAAAATGTTTGTTCATTTTGTATTCGAATAGGTTAAAAGGATATCGAGTTTGTCGTTAGCTTATTCGATCGGTATGTGCGATCATTATTTTTGCAGTTTTCCTGGTACGATAGTTTCCTTTGGAGGAATTCCTACATGGTTGGTGCTGTTTTCACTTAAATGTAGCTCCGTTAGGCGCTGCACACATTGCTTAATCGTCATCGTTTTATTGAACAATACATTTCGCTGAGTGCACACACACTAACATGATGCCACGAATCGTAATGTGCACCTATAATCCTAAGTTATACTTGCTACAGTAAAATGTTAGTGCCAAATAAAACGTGGCAAAGAAAAAGATTTTTAATGAAAATTGACGGTACAAAAGAAAACTCGTTAAGTATAATTATGATTTCTTTTTTGTATGTATGTATATACATATGTACTACGTATGTATTGCGTATATTATAATGTATGTATGTACTTTCGTTTTTAAAATTAATTAATTTGAGTAACAGAATTTAATAGTAATGCACTTAAGTGTATCCTTTTTTGCAAATCTCGCAATCAATATTAGGTTTGCTGTATGAAAACTCAATTCTGGAAGTATTCCCATTAGAGCACCGATTTTAAATATTTTGAACTCTGGCAAGGTGTGGTTGACAGAGACATAAACAAACATGACACCATTAGAACCTACAGCACAGGTGCTCAAAAGGGAATAATTTTGTTTTATTCCCGATAGAGCACCAAACAAAAATATTGGTGTGCGTATTGTGTGCTCAAATGGGAATATCTTTGGTGATCTTAGCATTGGTGCTCTTAAAATCGGTACTCAAATGGGAATACTTCTAACTGTGGGCTAAGCTCGCCATTGTACATAAGCTATATTATTGCAATTTGTATGTATATTTTTAGTTTGTGTGCAATAAAGAATAAGATTTTTTTTTTTCATACCTAAAATATTAGATATTAGAGTGATTAAATAAGACCACCAGGAGTCGTCAGCTAATACACTCAACCGAAAAAAGACAAAAAATATTGTAATCGTAACACAAGATGACATACCACTTTTAACATGGTATGCGCGAACATCTGTCGTAAATACCGGACTTAATTATTGAACTAGACATACAATGGGCGCAGAATGCTGGCCGTGGGAAAGAAGCTGACATTTAGCTGCGAGCGAGACCGAACATCTTCGGTTACTTAACGACGCAGAGACACCTCGTAAGGGCACACCAATCAGTAATATATTTAATGGTTTCACATTTACTAAGTTCTGTGACATAGATCTGCTTAGGACTTAATATTAGGTACTTATGCAATAGCCAAGTACTTAATATCAAATGTAACAAAAGATACTGCAGTTACTGTCATTTATTATTTTCATGTTTCACAAATTGAACCGCTAGTTTCTGAACAATACCGTTTCCTTACAAGAGTCCAACTATTTGTTCTCCTGAATATTGCTTGGAAACTTTGTCGATTTATTTTACTTCTCGTAACTAATGAACCATACAGAGTAAACGATTTGAGATCGTAAAGAATATGTATTTACAAGTAAACGAATGTAAAGGTAACTGGTAAAATAACAATTACTGGTGTTCACTAATTCGGTAGCTCGTCGACGACGTTTGTAACCGATTGGTTGAATGGGGACTTAGCGAGTTTACAAAGTAGGTCTCGGTGAAACAGTGGCTCGTCTCCCCAGCTGTATTGTCACGGTCACGTCAAGATAACGTCAAACATAATTTGTAATAGTTGAAAATATTTTGACTGGTAAAATTACAAAATGCGTAAAGTTAACAACTTATGCGGCAGTTTGTAATGCTTCACGTGACTTGCGAAACGTCGTCGGTCCGTTGATGGAATGTGCTTGATATGTGCATTTGAGAAATACAAGACTTCAGTGTTCATAGAAAACTTAGTAATGGAATACTTAACATTGGCCGTCGTAGCTCCTCTTTAGGTAAAAAATGTGTTTAACAGGCAATAATGCAGGTCATAGAATTTTATTAATTAAGTTTCTAGTATCTTGGGCGTGTGCTTGAACATGAATGATACATGTTAAAGGAATCAGATAATTAATGGGATAAGTTGTCATATATTGAGATAACAGAAGAAACGATGGATGGAACGTGTGGAAGATAATATATTATCTTCACACAGTCTATCCAGTGCTTGTCATAGTAGAATCTTCATCTTTCTGTCTAAAAAGGAGGTCGATATATTACACAAGTATGGTAAAAGAAGACATGGTCGGCCTCAAATAATTGGTAAAAGAAAACATGGTCGGACCCCAAATAATTGGTAAAAGAAGACATGTTCGGACCCCAAATAATTGGTAAAAGAAGACATGGTCGGACCCCAAATAATTGGTAAAAGAAGACATGGTCAGGAAAAGGGCAGGAGAATAATGATGATGATATTGAAACAACAGAAAAGATCTACGTATGTACCTACCTACTGCTATTTTACTTCTTCCGCGTGCGTGCGGTTTCAGCCGCGTAGTTCCCGTTCCCATGAGAGTACGGGGATAAAATATAGCCTATGTTACGCGCTGATAATCCATTGCTGAAAGAATTTTTCAAATCGGTTCAGTAGTTCATTCGTTACATACACAAATTCAAATCTTTCCTCTTTATAATATTATTAGTATTAGTATAGAAAAGTATAGATGAAGAGATTCCTAGATTTGCTGTCAACTTTCGCAACATCAAAAGATTGAGTTAACATGTAATTGACGATCGGCTACATCTTCATTAAAATAATCAATGATGTCGAAGCAAAGGAAATTGTATAAAGTTACTAAAAACGATTTCTTAACGTAAAATCGCAATCAAAATTCTTGGAACTTTTTGCGTATAAAACGGCAGTCGGGATTGATTTGTCTCTATTTTTTTGTTGTTACTATATTTGGCTAACCACTATAAAATACATTGGAGATCCAACTTCGAGGCTTAATCAATTAATTTTTATTAAAGTTGACCGGAACTGTATACGTTTCAGATATGGTGTTGTGTAAAATCCGTTGCAAAATGTAAACATGATCAGTAAATTACTAGCTTCGCCGCAATTACGCTGGCACGCAACAGTTTTCTGTGCATTTGCTACACCCCGCTTTGATCGTTGTTATTTCATTATGTTTTTTATGGAACTTCTTGTAATTCACTAAAATGGTTATGTACTAATTGCAGTTTTGTTCGCGTTATAGTTTTTCCGATAAACAGTTACATTATGGGTCGATTATTTCGCACCAAAAGCGTGAAGCTATTACGATCAGAGAACGCTCGCGAAACGATGGTACATTTTTAATCTTTGCTGTATTAAATTGATTTCAACATATGTTTTCGAAGCAAGCCAAATAGTGGGCTAATCGGGTTTGGGTCGATTCACTCGTTTTGCGAAACAACTATCCACCTGTGCGACAATCAAATTTTGCCTATAGCTATTTATTTTGTCTTCATCAGTTTTAAAGGTCGACGTGAATCGTCTCTACAAAGGTCAAGTAGGTATTTAAAAAGTTATTCATTCAGTCACATAAAAATTACTTATTCATCGAATTAAACGCTCACGATCAATAAATTGAGAGGACAGGTTTCCTGTGTCTTATTTAGTGGTCTCAGGCAAAACTTTGTAGACTAAATCACAAAGACAATGCAGTAAGTTTTAAAAATAGTCATCAGGTTTATGTAGCCGTTTGCTACGAATTTCACTAGAAACAAGTCACGACTTCTTTCAACTTCTGTTTGCCACTGAATTTTTACTTTTTGTGACACCTGGCGGAAGCTTACCATCACGATACAGCTATTAAATCCGGCAGTCTATTATTGCGTCAAGTTGAATAACATTTTCGCTACGCCTACCTGTACTGAGCCGGTACGGACACGGACGTTTATTGTACATTATCACTGGCTTGTTCAAGTTTTGAATGCCACTTGGCTTGATTTCGGACCCCGCAGAGAATCAAGACCCATCACTCAGCTGCCAGTTAAACTTTGAACTGCGCAATCCTAAAATGTTCTTGTTTTAACAACAAAATGCCACAATAAAATCCCCTTTAATGTTACATTGTGCAGTTTCGTTTTATAGGTGCAGAGAATATCAGGAGATCGACTGCGAGGTGCAGCGGAAGGCGAATGAGTAAATATGTCGAGAATTCCGATGTGTAAAGTTTAAATGGAGGAACAATAGAACTGTGGCGGGTCGCGTGAATACCATGGTGTTACAGTTTGGAATGCGGTGCTATTTTGAAAGGGGCACGTGCAAGGTCAAAGGTGCAACCAGCAACCGACAGACAGTTGTGTCAAGCGAGATATCCGTTCTAATACGTCCACGTTAATCATTCTCTTGCAACAACAATTGCTAACACTTGCCCACAATATCACCGATAATTTATTTGTTTTATTGCAGTAAATCACCCCGGCTACGATCGACTTTATCGACACTCGTAATTATGTTGTTATTTATAACTGAGCTCGTAATGGTGGTGCGTTCAGGCTATTATTAGATTTTTGTCAAGAACTCTATTTGCAGACGAATGGTAATAGATTAGCTGGTTTGCAAATGTAATTGGACTTATTGTAGCAGTTGATGATAGAAAGTTAAGGATGGTAATAATGAGCGCAGTCGTGACTGACGATGATGACGATAACTTATCACGCGGACACCCGAACAATTAGCTGCCTGCGCCTGCGCAACACTTGCTATAGTGGATCATGGCGCATGACGTATGCAACGAGTGCAATATTCAAGGACATCTTATACACCAACACCATACAAGTAAGCTTTTATACTCGAGTCAGATCAAGATTTTGCATTTGAACTTACTTTGCAACACCGTGTTAGGAAATTGGATATCACTTTAACATTATATGTTTTGCTAAATTTGGGCATCTAAGAAAAAACAGAGATAAACCTTTTTATAACTTAACTCTTATAACGTCAGTAAGCGACCTTAGAGGTCAGGGCCCGCGATATCTTTCTTTATTCGTGGGTGGGCATGGCTAACAACGTATATTTGCAAAAAAATCATGACGTAAAAACTAGGTAGGCGCAAAAATTGCGAAGCGTTCACTTTCACTACTTATTTATATAAAGTTATTGTGCTGCGTGTAAAAAACGGAGAACGTTTGTATAGTGACAATTGAATAAACTATATTAATTTCCATTTTGGTTCTATGGTGCTAAAGTTAGATTATAACGAAGAGTAAAAGTTATGCATGCGACGCAGGAGGCGGCGAGTTTGCAAATAAAGCAAAACTGCGAATGGTGGTGATTAACTAAAATGGACTTATTTGTAACGACATTGGTTTTCAATTACAATGGCATGTATGGAGGTGGCATGCGGTGCGGCGTCACCGCTGGAGTATTTACACACGGTGTGGGTCGTCGACCCGCGCATCTCCGTCGCGTGAGCAGCCGCCCCGTGATTACTTATCGCCCGTTATTAATAGCAAATTACAATAATTCCATTAATTGTACGCACTACACACTACTGCTCCCATATCACAGTCACATTTAACCAAATGCCTATTGAATTATGTTGTAGAAAAAAAATACTCTAGCGAACAGATTGAACATTTCGTTACCGTCAATCAATGCTTTCCTGAAAGTCAGTATAGTAATTGTATGGTACGGATACACAGAAAGTGTGTCAAAGTGTTGATATAATATGGTGAATGTTAAAACAATAACAATTAGTTTTTACTGCTAGAAATGACAGTGGAGACAAGATAGGTAGCAATTCCTCGTGGTTTCATTTCTTGCAGTGTAATTACAGCAAGCCACTCGGGCTGAGTGTTGTGCCATCAAAAATAGGACAGCAATTCTCAAGCAGAAGCAACTCTTTAATAGAGGATCTTTGTAATCTCTGGTTTTAGTGTGCAATCTCGATCTATGATCTGTTTTGATAATACGTTAGGAACAATAAAAACTGCATTGTTAGAAAATGAGTTTTTACATAAGATTACGTGTTATTTTTCAGCCGAATTATGTAAAATAATTTTATGACCCTAAAACACGTTAAGTCTAGCTAATAATGCGGACAAATGTTATACAGTTTTAGTTGTTTAGCACTGCCAGCGTTTTACGACTTCCTCGATATTGACGAAACTAAAACTAGGAAGTTCTTAGAGGATGTCAATAAATGGCAAGTGGACAATATAAAAATGTATTTATATTTTGTTTATGTTTCGTCATAGCTGTATTTTATACGCACTTTTTAGTATTAGCGATTTTTTTGTCCCATTAATTAACCGGTGCTTGAATAAAAAGGCCAAGGCTCACGTGCACATCACGACACTGCACACTGCTCAGAAACGGGTTGTGGTGTTAAATAGGTCGTCTCTGAGTGCGGTGGCACGTACTTGCACGTAACGTTGCAGTTGCTTCACCGTTTCGCGCTTGCGTCAGCGGGCACGCGGCGCGGGCGCAGCGCCGGCGCTGCGCGGGGTGTCTTCCGCGACCCGACGACCTTCACGACTCACGAAACTAAGCACGAACTATCAAATTTCCATCTTTCGGCTAAGAGAAAGATGTCTGTGATGTCAGATCACGATCGTGACAAAGAAATTACATGAGGATACCGAGAGAGTTGGTGCAGTCAACTGTCAAAATTGTACGCCGAGTTTTTTGTCTGCCATTTAAATTTTCCGGACGACGACACACGCATTTTCACATAAAAAATCTTGTTAAAAATTGATTACTTTGATTAACTTTTTGCTGTATTTAATTGAACCATCAATAGGAAATTAATTTTTAATGAGTGTTTTTAATTAAAATACTTTAAATTAAAAAATTAGGCACGCCATTTTAAGATAAAAAAAGTTCGGAAAGCAATTTATGATTACAAAAAAGTGAAGGCCGGGATGAGTCAAAGTCATCACTTGTCTGATTCATTAGAGAGCCGGGCCGAGGTCGCTGGTCGGCAGTGGTCGGCAGCGGTCGGCAATGGTCGGCGTGTTGGCCGCATGCTAAACACCTGTCGAAACACCTCGTTATCCAATGTTGCTGACAGAAAACACATATTGCACTACTACTGGACGAGAGATGTATTGTCGTGTTACGTACAAGAATTTATTGTGTTGTACCATATTGTATTGTGTTTAGTTGCAATAACAATGGTTGTTTATAACCTGGCTCAGTAACTTAATAAAAAATGTTGTTACTGATTTATTATTTTATTAAACGTTTGTTCTGGCTCCAAGCTTTCAGTTATTACAGACAGTGTTATCAAGGTTGTTTTTTGAAATTTTCAGGTTGAATATTTTCAAGCTTTCTGTAGGCGTTGGGGTCGTGGAAAGTGTTCAGTGAAGCGGGACGCGGGTGCGCGCATTTATTAGTTACGCCACCACTTAGAGGTCGCCGCTACCCGACTAGATTGATTGCTTTAATTTCAATTAGTATATTATTGCTCTTTTAACTTTATGGCGATTAACAGAATCATTGATATCAGTTTAAGTACCAAGCCGACCGGTCCAATTTGCGAGTGGCAGTTCACAACCAATTTCTTCACATCAAAGTTAATGCAATTTCATAACATATTTAGAGCTCCAATTGCTAGCTTGAGAAGTTGAGATCAATCGGAGTCTATTTGCTTTTATCGACAATTTAATGTATCATATGAAACGACTCATACATACTTAGCATTTTAGAACGTGAACGCAAGACTTTAAATGCGAGCAATATTGTTTTATGACTTCGAAGGATCTTGTGAATGTAAATAGTGAGGCATGTGGGTATTGCGTATAAAATCTAAATGTTTTGTTCTGCTACGTGACCGGACTGCCAAACAGCGGAGTGGCAGACATTGCCATCTTGGAACACCAATTATGTGCAACATTGATCGGTAGTAATCACTGTACTTATCTATGCGGATGCACTCAACAAGGAAATGTTGGAGGTAAAAACAATCTAGAAAATTCTTATTAATTCAGCATTCAAGACTAAGCTTTTATACCTTACAATAGAACGATTGTATATTTATAAAGGGAAAACGATTCAAAAAACGGAGTCGCAGTTAAATGTAGCGTTATTGTATCCTATTGCATTGCAAATCAGTAGGGGAAAGCAAAGTAAATCGAGCATGTACAGACGCAAGCACATCAAGCTACTACAATCTGTCAAATTTCTTTAATAGATTTTCAACTTTATTTCTAAAGTATTAGGTTCAAGGTTGGTTGGGAAAATCTGACAGTTTCGGGTGGCTTGACCTGCTGGCGTCAGTACCTAAAGATACTCGTGAGCGAAATATGCATTAGGCGATTATGGTCCGCCTCGATGTTTGTGGACCCAAAGGATTGCAATAATTATCTTTATGCTAATGGGTGTATTGATAACAATGTCCCACGAGAGAGTTACTGTTGTTTCAAGTTCAATTATCTTATCATTGTCTCCATTGAAATCAATGGGTTTCCAACTCGTAGACACCTCCCATTATGTTGACTATCTTGTAATTAGTAAAACAAAATAAGAACAACTAATGACTTCACTTGAGATGACATTAGACATCAAAAACAGATCTTATTGAATACAGCTTCCAGAAACCGGGAGTTCTCTTACTTTTCTTGTTACCGATTGTGGAATGTCTGAATATTTAATTTAAGTTTTTCATGAGTTGTCAATTCTTAGCCTTGTGCGTCACACCTAGAGCTAAGGTTTTGCTAACTTAACAAATGTGAGCTAAAATTTAAGTAAATAAATGAAAATAAGCTTAAAAAATTGCACAAACATTATACATATATATGCAAAATTTCACGCCAAAAATGTGGGTATATTCGATGACACAAATGCATCTTGATTGATGCGTAACCCTTGCATGCCTTACAGTGAATACTTCGCAAGTTATGTTAACTTGATAAATGCGAAAACCGTTTTTATGAATATCTAAGTTGGAAGCCGTTGTCATTAGTAGAGCAAACATTATTAGGTAACAAATATCAATAGAGAACGTAATGCTTATTTATATAGAACCTGTTACCACAATCAGTTTCCAAGAAGTATCGTGTAAACTTGATTTACCGGGTAGGCTTTGTAAAGTAAGCCTTTGATATTTTAGATGAGGCTAACAAAGTAACAACAGCACAAGATTTTTTGGTCCAAATCTGTCTATTTGTCTATCCAGTGTTTCAGAAGTAAGTACGCGACACGTGTCTGCAAGAAATTTGAAACCAGTTCTATGATCCGATTGCAAGTTGATTTAATCACTCGCTCACCGACTGGCCGGGTGACCACATAGCAGGCGCTGGCGGGAAACGCACGACCACTTTCATCACCTCATTAATAATATATAAGAATATCGTTTAACAAGTCACTACATAAATATACGTGTGTACAAATACATGAATAGTTATGTGAAGGAAAAATGTTCGTAAGTAATAAACGGAACTACAGATAAAAACTTAGGTAGAAGGTTACAATAAAATACCAAACAAATAAAAAAAATACTTACGTTCAAGTGAGCGTAACATCCAATATTGCCGGCAAGTACAACAACTATAAAATATTCAAATTCTCATTAACGTTATTGAACTTTTGCAACGTTATAAAATAATCACGAAAGTTTTAGCAAATCACATCAAATTATCCAATAGGAAGCACCGATAATATTTGAACGCGACACGTAGCGGAAAACTTTTTATAGTCTACAAACTGCCACTGACGTTGATTTCGATTTCGGAAAAGTAAAAGAGCGATATGTGGTTGCGCGCGGCTGGAGTTGGCAAAACTGACGTACGCAGCGCCCAAGCGCCGCCAAGGTATTGTTAAAAGTTACTTTTACTTGCGAGACTTGCGGCGTGCTTGCGCCTGCGCCTCTAGCCGTGCCGCCGCGCGCCACTCGGGGACCTTGCGACCGTCGCGCCACCCGTTTCACTCTTTACATGACCACGAAAGAGAAAAACAGAGGTCTCTCTCGTCCTCTCTGATACACCATTTGGAAAATGTATATTTGCTGTAAGCCTAGGAATACATAAGAATATTTGTGCAAGATTAAATTATTACTATGCAAAGTAATGGTCACGGTTCATTGAAATTTTAGGTGAGTATTGCCTTATTTCCTTGCGTGGCGAGGCAGTGGAATGAACGGAAAAGTGATGATTACCAGGGCGTCGAACACCGTAATTGTTGCATGGAATTTGTTAATTACCGTGAAGCAGACCTAACAACCAATAGAATTTTCATTTAACGTTTATTTGTATACAGTTAATATTTGCATTCATAGTGATGCAGACATTTTCATTAGCTTTAGAGACTAGACTGATGTCATTTGCATGCGTGAGCAATGTCACGTGAACTAAAATATCAACTTCGAGTGAATGATAAACCTTGATCTGAAAGCAGTCTGATACCAACAATATTTGAGTGTATGTTTTTGTTACGTAAAATCATAAAAATGCCACAAATCCGAAACGAATAACCGTTTAGAAAAAAAAAACAAAACAAATAAATATACCAAGATTTGTGAAGCGTAAAATACTTTTTCTACCTAATCCCTAGGTATACAAACTATTTTAAAAATGTAACAGCTGTGCGTGGTTCCATATTGCACGGGAAATATCACATCAAAATGTTTGCAAAAGCTTTAAAAAATCAGGGTAGAGTACGAAGAACAAGATACAAGATTGCTTTCAACTTTCTATGGTACGATACCGAATAGTGAGTGTGTAATGAATAAGTCAAAGTGCATTATCGTTGACACATTTACCTCCTGGCGAGGTTAATCAAATTGCTGAGTTAGCTAATAAGTTGTGTTTAGCGCCAAAATGCTAAAGAATTGGTGTTGCAACCTGTGCTCAAGGGTTTTCATCAACCGTATTGTCTATGAGGTGATGGAGTGGAGAGGCTGGCGCGATCGTGCCTGCCGCGGCCTCGCACACTACCAAATAATCTGATACTACGGTTGATCCGCCCGCATTGATTAACAAACCCACTAGATATATGAGCCTGATTCGAAATTTCACTAAATAGCTACCGCTTTATACGTGACCAGAAATGATCTACTTTCGCAATTGATTGTCCTAAATAAAAGGTTCGAAAGCAAGTGCAATCTGATAAAGGAATGTGATAAGAGTTAAGATTGGCGCCTCGAATTCGAACAGGATATATCAAGGTAGGTAACTATTAATAATTCTGTTTGGTGCTATGTTGTTTAGTTGCTCATTTGTCAGTAGCAGTACCTATGATCATAAAGTCATGCAAAGAATTGCCGTCTATCTGATCACGATGTGAATGAAAAATGCAGGATATTTTTATTGGCGACTAATAACATCGATTTTCATATTTTAATACTAGACTAAAGTTAATGACCCACTAGATTACATACGCTGTTTTAATACAAAATGTATCTTTGAAAATAAAAGTCGTTCTAAAATTGGATTTCAGAGCTACCGAGCGATCTTGATACAGGTACCTAAATAAAACATTATGTACGGAAATCGTAGTTCAAGTACTACTTTATCGCTGCTACCCTACTTATCCACTTGAAGATTATAAGCCTGAAATTATGTATGACGAGAATGATATTACGGCATGATAATGTATAGAACCACTCGAGCTAAGAGCTTGTCAAGAAAACTGGTCCAATGTATACTAAGAGCATTTCTATAGTGACATCGCTGACAGCTCACAAGGGTCGCGTCTTGAATATGATCTCGGCTTCGAACGTTCCGATATTGAATCCAGCGATGTGATTGGTCAGTGATTTATATTTCTTTCGTAGCTGTCAACGAACAGCGGGGGTCTGGCAAATTGGTTAAAAGCTACTAGACTGAAATAATGGTTACGTTGACTTTTACTCAAGATGTCTGCGAGTTTTCTTTCGAAGATTTGTTTAAGCTTCTTGGTGCTTTAAACTTATTCCATCATCTGCCTATTCCTTTCCATAATATATTGAGGTCTGATTCCTGGCTATCCAGATATAGCTGAATAGTAAATAATAGTCTTATACATGGAGCGACTACCTATCTGACGTCAATAACCTAGTTACTGGGAAACACCCCTTGGTAAGACTTTTTGCCAGACTTTCAGGCTTTTAACTACTCGTAACGAGTATTTCGAAGGTATGGGCGTATTTAAATTTGAATATATATCGCTGTGGTGTTAGTTCGTGAGGAAGCCCACACGTTAATAATAAATTCCGTCGGTGTGTGGCGCCATGGTAGGGTAGGTTACGCCACCTGTCAGGTGCGGCACGAACTACCGCCGAGCGCCGCGCCGTGACGCGGTGCAACCAAGTGCCAAGCATTTACCGCGGGAACTGACATTCTATTGAATACCTGTATGAGAAATAGGTATAATGATACTTTGCTTTTTCCCAATAATGTGGCCTAATAAATATTTGTTGGTAGAAAGAAGTGTCAGACCGATTGTTGGCTTACGATGTCATGAGTCAAGTATATGCATAATAACTCTTTTTTAATACTGGAACACTTGTGGCTTGTGCCAAATTAACATGTTTTCTTTATTTCTTTCTTTCTTATCGAACTGAAATGAATGATGTGAAAGAACAAGGAGTAAATAATATGGGCCAAGCGCAAGAGGATAATGAGTAATCGAACTGAGATCATTTTAGTAGATATTTTTTTTAATACTTTTATTTTTTAATACCTAAATTACTTAATTAATTTTTAACATCTCCATAACAATTTTTAAACGAAGATTACTTCAGAATTATAAAGAAAATCAAGTCTAGCAACTTGCGGAAGACAATCTATTCGATTAAAGTCCTTCAACATTATGTATGGAATGCTCTTACAATGGCTTTCATAATTACAATGAATTACAAACTCACGTTTTAAATAGCAACCAGATAATTAATAAGTCCGCAGACATTGTTATTATCTATAACGACTGCATTATAAAACAAATCAGTTTCGTTCATTGCCATGTCGATCACGGTCATTAGGTAAGTCAAAACATAATTATGGTACGTTATTTTGACAACGTCATACGATGTGTCACTGCGCAATATACCACGTTAGTCAGTGTTCCTGACATTTTGTAAGATCAACCGAAGTTTGGCCATAAATTTTTAGTCATAGACAAACTCATGGCACATAAAAGGTCAATGCTATATTGTTCCACTTGTATCTATTATATGTATAGCTATATTATTAATTATTAATAAAAAACATAGACAATACAAGGAAGCATGGCAGAAATTAATATTTTTAGCCGCAAGAGTCAATGGCCATTCATCGTTATTTATGCTTATTGAAAATATCTTGCTTAATAGAATCCAAAACCAAGCTCATTTTTCGTTGAGGTAAGCAAAATGACATTCTTACGTTTGACCCAAAGGATAATCAATTATATTCTACAAAGGCGGAACATAACATAACTAAGCATGCCCATTATGTCTATGTGTCACTGTTGTAAAATATATTATTAAAATTGTTTGTAATAAATCTAAAACTTGTCAATATTATTCTGGCGCATCTTCTTAATTAATTTGATATTTCAGTCTTTTTGGTAGTGCTTTCAATATAATAACTTATAAACATGTATTTTACTTGTAGTGGCTTGCTTGAAGTCCTACAACTTGATCAATTAATTGCAAACTTGCTTATTCAATATCTTGTCAGCCATGTCGGCTGAGAAGATATTATACAAGATACAATATAATACATACAATACAAGGTGTAAAGGACCCCGACGCAAACACGGCAACCACATACTCAGTACATCATTCTTAACCCCCCAAAAATAATTATTTCAGCCGTTTGTGCTTCGGTATCTCTTCCACCATATTTTTAAATCTATGTCATAAAATCTGTTTATGAGTTTAGAACGATTATAGAAATCTAACAGCGAATGTCATAATATCCTGCTACATATATATTTCTCCGCAGGAAAGTAGTAACAAGATAAATATGGTTATGTATGAATATATTTGGATAATTGAATTAAATTGATACATACGTACAATAGATAGCTGTAATAAATATCTGTCAACTAATAAATCAATAGACCTTGCACCTATTAAGGCACACTTAAATAGATTTGGTTTAAGTGGGTGGATTTTAAGTAAGAATTAAATCGGTCAAGTGTGAGTCAACCTCACGAAGTAGTTCGTATAGATATAGTGTTAGTTGCTTAATGATTCATAATACACGTTAACTGACATATAAAGTTATAAGAAATGATGAAACATAAATCAATGCCTTTTAGTTATTTGACATCGTTTTATTGAAGACATTTTGTTACTGGTTTATGTAGATATGTATAACCTTTAAGAGTTAAAGTGATTGTCATCATCATCATCATCATCATTTCAGCCGAAAGACGTCCACTGCTGGACATAGGCCTCCCCCAAGTGTCGCTACATTGACCGGTCCCGTGCCACTCGCATCCAGCGGATCCCCGCGACCTACACCAGGTCGTCGGCCCACCTAGTGGGAGGCCTTCCAACGCAACGTCTTCCGGTTCGCGGTCGCCACTCCAGAACTCTACGGCCCCATCGGCCATCCGTTCTGCGAGCAATGTGCCCTGCCCACTGACACTTAAGTTTGGTAATTCTTCGGGCTACGTCGGTAACATTGGTTCTCTTGCGGATGTCCTCATTTCTTATTCGATCGCGCAAGGAAACTCCAAGCATTGACCTCTCCATTGCCCTTTGGGTGACTTTAAGCTTTCTGATGAGGCCCATTGTGAGCGACCACGTTTCGGTCCCGTATGTAGTCACTGGCAACACACACTGGTCATAGACTTTCGTCTTGAGACACTGCGGTAAGTTGGACGAGAAGATACCACAAAGTGATTGTATTAAATAGTAATTTGGTTAGTCCATAAATAAGTTTTTTTTGTAAGTCAATAAAAAGGGAGTTTGGTCGTAGGCGTTTCGTAGACCCCTCTACGAACGAGGTCTACGAGAATGTTAAAGATAAATGATTTTCAAAGAGTTACAATTTTTTTCTTTCAATTACCTTCAAAAAAAATAATTTATTATTTTGTAATTGTAATAGATAAGCTTTTCTATATTTACCTACCAAAACAGTGGAACAACAATTAGTAGGAAATTTCTCTTGCGACGCGACGTCGGCGACCACTAACAAAAGATTCTTACAATTCCTTTGGGAACATAAAAAGCATAATAGGCAACTTTTGACATGAACGAAAATGGGGAGCATCCCTTCTTTATCTACATAAAATATACTGTATTTGTATATAACAAACCATAAAACTTGACGAAAAATATAAATAATGTAGTTGTGTGGAACATCAAATGAGAAAAAAGAATAATATAGGAACAAGTAGATGCAAAAACTGAAAGCCATATTGCATTTGATGATATTGTACTTACTGATATTATATTTTGTATTTTCTGATATGAACTACCAACACTAGGCCTTTCTCAAATGTGATCGGTGTCACAGATTCATTCAAATTCTATTCAGTTCAGAACATTTTAGGGAAGTTATTTCGTTTTTTTTGTAAGAAACCTCACACATCCCTAATACCTACTAAAGGGAAGAATTGAACTCAATTCGCTTCAGGACAAGTCATTGTCAGAGAGCAGATTTTGGCGTCAGTCCAGAATGAAAGATGAGAATGTGTAAAAATATGAAAGCGAAAAGAAAGGGAGGAAAAAATATATAAGATGAAATATTACACATGTCAGTGGGTTTTATGAAAAGATTTCTCGCAAAAAAAAGCCAATGCAGTGCTCCCAAACCTATTGTTCGAAGAGAAATATTGATGTGTTCTTTATGTTATAAACTAATAAGCATAATCACATGCTCTTAATTATAACGACAAGGCTCATCTCTGTCGTTGCAGAATATTGCCTGGGGAAGGCAAAGTGAGCATTCGGAGCAATAAATCGAGCTATTTAAAAGTTTAAAATTGCATCAGTGCGGTGATTATTGTAATTGGCCGTGCATATTATTGTCGGTTCACATTAATTGAATAGCTATGCAGTCCGGTATCAATTATTTTTGCTTGATAAACTACCTACGAATTTTGTTTGTTTTACTCTGAAAAGGTTAGAGTAAATTAGCATAAATTTTAATTTTATTGTAGGTTTTTTGTTAAAATATTTATTAAAGGAAAAAATTCAAGCACAATGTTCTTCAGATAATGGCACCGTAGTGGATTAACTCATAACATTACATTAAATCATTTGAATGTTTGCAGGATACATTAAAAGGATATACATAAATAAATAGGTAAACTTTCTTAAATTTTGTTTAGACAGAACTATGTAGTTCAACACCAAATACTGATTCGTATATGTATGTATATATAGAATAGTAGATAATCAAAAGCAAAGCACAAACTAAGTATGTTGACCAGAATAGCAATAAAAAAGATAGAAACCACTTCCAGTTTTAGTTTACAGGTCAATATTGCGATATTGACCTGCAAACCAGACTTGCATCGGTGTGCGCCACTAAAACCCGATTGAAAATATATTAAAGTCGAACGACCATAAATCGAATTTTCGCCCCTAGTACATCACGAGCAAGTCCGTATTTCTAAACCCTCGATAGCTTGAGTCAGTACTCTATAGATGCGAGGCTGAAAGTGAAAACATTGCCTTTACCGGGTCAATACTGCTTTTATAACTTATTTCAAAAATTAAAACCGAATCAATCAAACACAAGTCACCAACTTCAGAAGCTAAAGTTATTTTTCACTTTTTTGTGTTTTTGAAGACGGTTATATTTTTTGCAAAAAAGTTTTTCTCCATCGTTTTGAGAGCGGTGGTGATGAAATATACCTATTACACAAAGTAATGCGGGTTCGAACCCTGGGCCACCACTGCTATGCGTTTCGCCTAAATCCTTCAGAAATACTCGTTAATTAATCGTTTTCGTGCGATGAGTAATAAGCTCTTTTGTACTCGTCTGTTACGTTCCGACTAAGAGAATGTTGACCTATGAATGTTTCCAAAAATATTTAGCATGTTTTAATATCAAGGCGTGCATATAAAGCGTCACTTTACATATTCTTGTTTCGATGCAAAACATTTAGTGCTCTTACTTTTAGAGCAACTTCTAATTTTTCTAATTTTCGTTACCTAGCTATTTATACCTAGTTATTTAAAGATTCACTAAAATTCTCGATGCCTTTTTTTACATTGGTATTCAAATGATTTTATCGTATTAAAATTCATCATTCAAAACCAAAACTATATAAAAAATCAATTACAAGTCATTAAGAAATTCTTTATAAATTGGGTCATCATCATCATTTCAGCCGAAAGACGTCCACTACTGGACATAGGCCTAAATAAATTGAATTATAAATGGGGTACCTATGTGTTTTTTCATACAAATTCATGACATTGTGTTTTTTTTGTTTTATACAATAGAGCGTGGCTAATTTTATTTCATGTTGTAGGCAAATTCAAATGTTGCAATGATCTTAGAAACAGCTAGATGCTAATTGATTATTTTATACTCGTATTAAATGTACAATGGTTGAATGACTTTCTTTACAAAACTTTGTTGTTAATCGGGAAAGTCCTAGATCCCGTTGTTGACTGTCAAAATCTTATTTGTTCATTGAGTCACAGATCAATGTGGAAAACACTTTTAAAACATTTCGAAATAATGCCATACTTTTAGTAAACAAGAATTTGTGTGGTAAGTATCTTAGTCTGAAAAATCACGCTCTAATTAAATTCGGGGTTTACAAGGTAAAATCGACTCCTCCTATTGTTGAAATCAGTTAAAATGTAGCCTTTGTTACCCGGGCTATAATAACAAATTGATGGATATCTTATTCATCAAAATCGTATGATTAGTTTAGGCGCTACGGAGGAACATACGTTAATACAAACATTCATACATACATAGACTGCTAAAGTTATAACCCTTCCTTTTGGCTTCGCCGTACTCGGGTAAAAAATATCAAACTGTGAGAACTAAAACCGATCTGTGTAGACAGGTTGTCAAAATATTGTCAACTAAGTGAATAATAAATGGTAGTAAAGTATTTTTTTCAGATAAATGTTTACGACAGCTTTAAGTGGTCGACACATCCTACGCTTTTTTATCAACAAATTAGCGCTGAATCGTAAAAATAGTTTTAACGAACTTTAATAGTCCACTGGTATTAGTTACATGAATATTCATACCCACGAACTACTAAATAATGAAGTGATTATGTATTCTCTATGGCCGTTAGTCACATAAATATTAACATAACTACTAAATCTAGATAATATAAATGCTGCAAGACAGTGCTTTTACCGATACCGCTAGTATTTGAATGTCTCTGAAGACCAATATAACAATTTAGTATTAATTTGATGGTTATTCTTAGAATTATTTCACAAATCCGTGTTTGAAATGATTCCTGGAACAGTATTCTGTGAGTGATATTGGCATTTGGCTGTAACCGGAGCCGAATCGAACAACACGAGATCCGTCGAATACCTATCTTATGTACATGTAGTGAACGGCAAGGTCGCGGGGGTATAAGTTTCTTTCCAATTTTATACACACCTATAATCTCAGTTATGTGTGTGTTAATAGTGACGTTAATAAATATTTTAGAAACAGGTATTCTCTTATTAACAGCCAGCTCTATGGAGCGTGCTCGAAATCGATTGTTTATAGCGTGTAGTATTTTTTTGTAAATGTCGTTATTGTGACATTGGAATTAAATATTTCACAACATTCACGGTAGTTAATCTACGGCTATTAATTACCAATGCCATAATTACATAAGACTGCGTGTAAAACAAACGACGCATTATCAAAGTATTCGTATATTAATAACATTAATCACGCCTGGGTTCCCAACGGGTTAAGCAGAACTAAATGAGAGCTAAAGCACTCTAAAACCACGCTCGGCATAAATCAGGCGAGTTAAAAGTCGATAAAACACAGACTTCTTTGGCATGTAAATGCGCGCTGCAAGAAATTACGGTCTTAATTTAATGTCCAGTCAGCAAAATGATTTGTAGAACTAAAAGCCACTCACACCGTGAATATCCCCTTTTTCGAGATAATGAAATTTAGCATTATACTTGAAAATTCCTCCCATCTCAAAACTTTGTGGCCGTGACATTGAATTAATGGGACACATTTTTAATTTGGAATTATCATTCGTACCTTTATTCTTCAACTGAGACAGTATTGAAATAAGGTGGAATTTACAAGTAAATATCTAACTTTACAATTCAATTTTTTTAGCATTATTTTAGCCAAACACCGAGTTTTGATAAAACATGCATTTTATGATGAAAACAGGAATCTACCATAAAGTCTAGAAAAATATCTTCAGCATAAAGTTAGAGCGATATCTCGTAGACTCAACTAACGCCATCTGTAGTCAAAACTTGCCATTGATTACTTTCATTGGTTCGTGGTTTTGCTCCCAAGACTAGCTCACAAGATCTTTGTACACGTTAAATATAGAGGACGTGTCGTTCGCCTCGTGGCAGTAAATCGCGCTCGCAACGTGATTGGAATTGGTTTAGAAAAGGCGATTTCATTTCAAAAAACGCTGTTGTTTGTCACATGTAGAGTGGGTTTGATTGGAACAAAAAGAGTTGAGCTACACACGTCGTGGTTTTATGTAGGTACATATGTATGTATATCAGTGTCTGTATGTGTACTATATTACTAAACTAGCGTGGTTATGCACAGTCAACAAAATAGATAAGTATTCATGGTCGTTAGATATCATCATCATCATCATCATCATCATCAGCCTTATAATGTTCCCACTGCTGGGACTCAGGCCTCCTCTATTATGAGAGGGAATGGGCTATAATCCACCACGCGGGCCCAGTGCGGATTGGTAGATGTCACATGTCTTCGAATTTTTGGTTCTAGGACATGCCGGTTTCCTCACGATGTTTTCCTTCACCGTTTTTGAGAGCAGTGGTGATGAAATAAATTACACAAAGTAATGCGCCTGTCTGAGTTCGAACCCTCGACTTACTGTTCGTAAGTCGGGGTCGCTACCAATGGGCCACCGCTGCTCTGCTGCTCGTTAGATATAGTTGCAGTTTTTTTAGAAACTGTTGCACATCTTCAATTGAAATTGAATTAATTTAACCAATTGTTTATTTTTCTTCATTTAATTTTAATTTCATTCGAAAGCATAGATCGGTTTTTAAGAAAAAAACAATAATACTTATCTATTTCGTTGACTGTACACAGTGAATGAAAGTTGCACAATTATGTAAAGTTATGGAGGTATTATTTTTAATAACTGTTTGTATGAGTTTTGTTGGTCTTACATGGACTCGGGTATACATGGACGTGAAACTTATGAAATATATGTAAACGTTTCGTAAGTTCAGCTCGTACCACGGATGGAATACATAAAGTAAAGATTTCACTGCTTCAGCTAATGTGTTGTTAATAATTCATGTGATTACTTGATTAGGTTCGAGTAATCAGACTACAGTTTGCTGATATTGCTGCTATTCTCCCTTCCCATAATTGCATAGTTATAAGTTATTGTAATGGGGGTAGGAAGTATAATCTAGTAATAAAATAAACATTTTTAGTGTAGGAGTCGGGTTTGATTCCCAGGCTGGAAAAGTGATATTGTTTTTTTGGGTTATTCGCAGTAGCAACTTGAAGTCATGTATTTGTGTCTGGATGGTAGTAATAGGCTTCGCCTCCTATTTCATGGAACTTAAACAAAACTGGCGAAATGATGGTTTGCTATTCCTTCCAGAATTACAGGCGTGATGTTATACAGAGCTATGTACAGACGCCAGCACATCAAGATACCCGAAATTGTCAATTTTTCCCAATCAACCTGGACCTGACCTGATGCTTTCGCGATAAAGTTGAATATTTATTAAAGAAATTTGACAGATTTTAGTCGCTTGATGTGCTTGGCGTCTGTACCTATTATTTTACTTCCCGTTTTAAATAACTTTAATACAGATTAAATGCTCGCTTCTTATAATAATAATGAAGTATTTGCAATCAAATGAAAGTTACAGCTGATATACACGCGTTATTATTTTAAAGAACAGCAATTGCGACCTTGCAATGTCGATGAAACGGTGTAGCGGTAAAAATGCTGTTGCGTGTGTGCAACAATTACGTTGTTTAATTTTAGTGCTCATGCACTTAATCCAGTGTTGCTTTTAGGTACCTATAAATTAAAATTATCAGAACTTCATAGCAGAGATGTGTTGTTGTTAAATTTATTTAAGTGAATCGAATAAAAAAATATTCTTGTCTTTATCATATTTGCATGTAGGTAGGAAACTTTTTTCAAGTTTTAGAGTAAATGCCGAATATTTCTCAGTTTTGTGTTTATTTTCAAATTCAATATATTTTATTGTGGGCATATGTTAGTTACAGGTCTAAACAATAAATTAAAGTTCCAATATGTCCTGCCTAATAGGTATACAATAATTATGTAGTGGCAATTCATTTGCTTTAGATTTGCTTTGCTTCGTTTAAAGTGTTAAATTTGCGATTTATTGCTTGGCACTTGCTAATGGTCAAACGACATTAATAAATCAACAAGAAGAAAATAAGAGGATTTTCAGCAGGAGGATTCATAGTATTTACAGATTAAAATTCAAATAAAGGTGTTTTTGATATAGTAGTTACTCTGTACTATTTACAACTGCCTTCTTACAGAGGATTGTTAGCAAAGCTTCCACAATATATGACAAACTACCCGAGTTCCAGAAACTCGCTAGCAATATTTGTTATAATTTATTTACTGAAAACCTCGCCTAGAGCATGTTACATTTAATAATACATTACATATAAGGTAAACCACGACGCGTGAACTTTAGTAAACAATGCTACAATTTTCCGACAAACATTATGTAGGAACAGGCGAAAAGCCAGCAATTCTTATAGTGAAGCGAGTGGAAGTTCCTGATCGATCAGCTGAAGGTATCAAGTTCGACGAAGGAATTCCATATTAACCTTTTACGAGGCGCATTCACACTCACTATCAAAGACTTGGAGGCCAGTGACTTTATTGTATTTCAGTAAGGTTGAAAATACAGCTGCCTGGCATGTCTACCTAGTCGTATGTTAAACGTTCTTCAGGTTTATTTCATCCTTTTCACGAAAGGTATGGGATGGCTGTAGGCTGTCTTCATCTCGGTAAACGTTTCTTGCGCTAAAGTGATCAGAGACGTAATAGACCGTAAAGGCCGCCGGGTACTGCGGCTTAATATATCTTTGAAGTCATACGTAGGGTAGGTACTGGAATTATGGCCAGGTAGGTATGTACTACGAATAGGATCATTTGTAGTACTTACTTCTTAATTCCACGTAATATGTATAGGTATACCATTGTCCTTTATTTTAACACTGGAAAACGTATGTGCGAATCGAAGTAGTAATTTACCTAATCTTCTACTCTTATGTGAAGCGACTTGGTAGTCCTAATTGTTCGTCTTAAAAATATTTGCTGACTAGGATGTTCCAGTGCCTTAAGCCAAACTTTTACCGCTTTCTGAAATTTGAAATGTCCGCTGGTCCTCTGAGTTAATTTAAGCAATAATTGTTCAATACCAAATTCTATTCTGAAATCAAAAACAAATGATAATGTTATCTAAAAGTCATCTAAAAACGCTTAAAAAACGGGTTCTTATTAAGTATAAAAGGTTACAGACTTACCAAAGCGTGTTATGATTATGATAAGATCAACAGAAAATGGCCGCAAAAGTCAACGTTAGATTTTTTCGCACACCACAAGCGGGTAGCTGGAACCAAGTTGTCGAGGATTTCATTTCATTTCACGGATACCTCCCATTTCATGAAATTTTAATCAGCACACTCTGTGTATCTACTGGATTAATAAAGGTGAGTACACACGTAACAGATACATCTCAAAATTGAGGAATTTTTAAAATAAAATTATTAGTGGAAGATAAGCAAGGAAATAGGTATTTTTCCTCGCCGCGCTGAGTAAAACAAATTATTTTTACACCAATTGAAGCGCGACAAAACCGATTGGAGGCGAAGTTTGGTAATTATCGAGTTTAATCACTTTCGGTCGAAGTTGTGGGTTGCTGTCAAAGCGAACTAGTATAATGAGAGCTTAACAATAGCATGTTTATAGGTGCACTGAGTCAATCCGATGGCAAATGAATTAATGTTGGTCGCGGCTCGCTAATAATCACACAACCACAAACGTATAGTTTATATTTGCCTTACTTCGTACTGTGTGAGCGAATTTATTTCAGATAATCTTGTTTTCATAGTTGCCTATAAACAGCTTTGGGCAGCGGCAATAAAGGCCTTTATTTTTTCCGGAATTGTTTCGGAATAAAATTATTCTATCAGAAAGGCTTTTCACATGTTGTTTTCATGCGTAGGAAAAAGTAACCATACCTATTCATTTTAAGGTTCAAGATCATTGTGTAAAAGTATCTGGGAGAGTATTTTACTCACTTGGAATTTTCTTGGAAGAAGCTGACGGTTGCGTTGCACTATCTTTCAAGAATTCGATAGAGACAGCGTTAAAGCGGAGCAGAGTTATTAGTTTTGACTGTAACACTAATGTAAAGTGCAGAAAGTGATTCTTGAAATGAGTAAGAAGTAAAAAGTTTTTAGCGGCCCCATAGAGAATCAAAATGATTTGAGTGGTTCCGCTGGTGGTTTTATAAGAAAAGTGTAGAAGTGGGTGATATTTTTAAACTCGTTGAAAAGTTTATGCCTTTAGTCTAAAACTTTTCATCTATTGTTCATTAGATTTTTCCACAAATTATTTAGTTGGTGAAAACCAGTGGTCCAACGTTTTAAAAACATCGTCATCATGATGACAATGATGACTCTTTTTGACTATGGTACATTTTTTTTTATCTTTAACCACATCTTCAACTTGAGCTCCGTCAAAACACATAGTAGGTTAGTATTTCAGAGGTTCAATCTGTCAAGAAGTTCCTGACGAGAGAAATATTAATTTTGCAACGCAATTATAAGTTAAAGTAATTCTTCTGTCACGATGTACGACGACCCATTATGAAAATTAGCAATTCGTATGTCACTTTGTTTGTAACTAACTACTAAAATTACTGACAGAACATCTACCTAAATTGAATAGATAACTAGGAATTTATGTGATTACACCGAACAAATGTCTTTTATATCAACGTTCTTTATGTGACACCCCGTAATGGGGAAGTTCGGTATTTTTAGATTTTTACCGGAAAATGTGCGATAAAAGTGTTGTGAAAGATTCTTTTGTGTAAACCCAAACTTAATGGAAACTGTTAGACAAATAATAAACACTTTTTGGCGTTTGCTCTATCTCTACGATTTGTAAACAGATAGTTTCGGTTCGTTATTTGTAGCAACCGTTTTGCTTTTTTGACAAAAAATATACTTTTTATGAGCAGAAATAAAATCTCGATACTCATTTGCTTAAGGCTGAATTTGGTTGATTCAAATTCGAGTTTATGATATAAATGACTAAGGCAATTGGTAAAACAAAGGTTACAATTATGTTACGTTTATCCAACAAAAAAGCTTATTAACATTTTAAAACGTTAAAAGAATTCAGTAACCCAAAAACAAAATATAATATCCAACATTATTCCAGGAAGCGCGTTTTACAACGAATTAATTATCCTTCTCTTTTTCTGACCAAAGACCGTGGGATTATTTATATTTAATTTCAGTATCTAACGGCCGCAGACTGCTTTACGACTTTGTTCCTTCGCCATTCTTGGCGGGAAATTAAAGCAATAAAAAAAGTTTGGCTAGCCATGGAGATTTCAGCTAATCAAATACTGGCCAGCTTAAAAAAAAAGAACATTAACTGGCTTCTAAATGAAAATTTAAAGTAAGGTGTGGTCAAGCCGAGCAGACTGGTTGCGGATCATGGCTGATACTAGTCTTTAGAAAGATATTCAGTACACTACCTGTCAAAGACATGTGTCCGCAGTAATGTCCAGAGTCCAGTCCTGTCGGTTTGACAGCACTTTAACTCATACACTTTTATTTATAAATATTTACAAACATAAAAGTAACGATTCTTCTTGCTTATGAGTAAATTATGCGTAACTTGGGACTGGGTTATCACGTTGTCTTCAAGGAAATAAAGTCATTTTCTGTTGCTGAGCAAATGAAAGGCATATAAAACTAATGGAGCGTGTTTTATATCCTTTTTATTCGTGCTAGTTCTAAGCTCTATCTTTTTGCTCAAGGCTGTACGAAAAACGAAGTGCACGACACAAGCTAGTCACAATCTTTAACGATTTGGGTTACTACATTTATTAAGTAGGTACCTATTAAATACTTTGTTTTTCTTAGCCTATTATACAGAGTGGTGACGTCTATACGACAATAAATTAAACTGCGTATACCTCATGACGGTCCCAGTCTGAATGGAAAAGTTCAATAGAATATATTCAGTAGTTTAGTCACAGGATATAATTTTTCATTTTCAGCATTTTCTACATAATGTAGATTAATAGGCTAGCATCGGCAGGTTAACGACCCCCACATACATCGGTAATAAACACTAAAGCCATGATGCCAACTCGCTACTTAAAAAAACCTTTCCAAATTCGTTGCTTACATTTTATTTCCAGATGCGAATTAGTGAAAATTATACCTAAGGTTGGTGAACCAATATTTATAAAAGGTTTATTTCTTAAACAGTTTTATTCTATTAAGTTTTTCTTTTCAATACGATTTCATGATTTACATGTGGCGACAACAATACGACAATAAATGAAAACACTAATACTACTTCATTGGATTATTTTTAAATAGTTAGTTCTTTATGTGTCTGATGAGCATTTCATTTTATTGAAATGCGCGCGAAAATATTCAGCTAGTTTTCTTTCAACTTGTTTACAGTCGCGAGGAAGCTATTTATTATGTTTCATAGTAGTGTTTGAGTCGCGGGAGCAGGTAGCGAGTGTGGGCTCCTGAGTGTGAGATTCGTGCGAAACGGGGTGTCGGGGCTGAGCTCCGTCGGGCGGCAGTGTGGCGGATCGCGCGTGACGTCAGCGTCCGGGCGCGGACGTGGACGCGCAGGCGCCAGGAGTCCCGCCGGCCCGCGCCCCGCCCACACCCTCGCCCGCCACTTCTCGGGCGGCGTGCGACACCTGCACCCGCTCGTCCGCCCACCACAACTTTCGCCTACCCGCGTCGATGCAATAAAATAAACTTTCCGTTAAAAGTGCGTGTGGCAATTTATTGGACTTGGACTGAAATTACTTTTCAGTGACATTTTCGCTACTTCTGTGTTTTGTTAAAAGTTCGGATGTTAAAAGTTCAGGTAAGTAATTTTTCGTAGTTAGAAATAAATCTATGTTAATTTATTTTCACCATTAATCATTTTAATAAAATCATGAAATAATTTTAATGAAATCGGGTTAACTTATCATTTTATTTCACTGAAGAGAAATTCACGTAATTGTCTCTACACACGACCTATGTCTAGATCTAAAACTACAGCTAGGCAATTTTCGCTCCATTTTTTCTGAAAACGTGTTCACCTGTTCATATGTATAACAGCGGGACAATTGCCTCGAATAAATAAACAAACGGTTATTGGGCCTTGATGCCAAGTGCATGGAGTGCGGTGGTTGCGTAACCGGTTGCGCTGAGATCAAATCCGCGACCCCACCGCTGATCTTGTCAACATACGCGTTATTACGTACTAAAGGAAAATTATCTTTGATAAAACTTTTACAAGAAGAGCGAAATTTTTCGTAACCATGCGGGCACTTAAGTGCCAAGGTTCTTCCGACGATATCGGTGTTAGTTTTTGGCGTAGCTATGTAAAATGGAAGTTGGCATCGGATTCCCGCCGTGAGAATCATTCTGTGCCAATTTCTGGGATCCCTATAAGGGGAAGAGATATAACAGGCAACAGCACTATTGTGTATACGAACAAGTTAAGCCATTAGAGATAATGGTGCGGAACAAGTACGAAGACATTGAAATTGCGATGCCGAGTGCCATTTTTATTTCATTCGGACGTATTAATGTTTCGCGAGATAATCCCTCAGAATTTGGTCAATAGATTATCGAAGGTGGTCTCTAGATTTTATTTTTAGCATGAGGTACTATTGTTAGGCAATTCGGGGATAGATAAATCATTGTAATGTGGGTTTATTGATTTGAGGGTTTTAAGGTATTCGCCTATTCCAAATCCGACTATAAAGTGTGGGCACTTGTTTTTACGAAAACCACAAAGATTGACTCAGGTTTAGTACTTATTCAGTATCTATTCCGGAAAATATCAGTGCTTTGAAACATTAATAGCACTTGATGTAAGATGGCGCTCATGAATTGACTAGTTTCAATCTTATTGTTACCTGAAATATGGTCATGAAATCTGCCCCGATTGTTAGGATTTGGTAACTATTGGCCATTATTGTAAATATTAAAATATACTGAAATGGTGTGTTATCGTATCTGTGTACATGGACAAGTATAAAGAAAAGCTTATTGTGTTTGGTCTGTGGATACCAACATAAAACCATTTTATAACATGTGAACCACGGTACTTATAACCTGCCATTAAACATATTATGATTTCAAGCAGGGGTTTTGCACACGGTAAATAACTTAGCTCAGCACATACGAGGGTGCGTAAGCGAAATTTTTCTCTCTTTTTGTGCAGCCTGCTTTTTGAATACCTGCGATTTAAATTTTAGACTTTTGTAGGTGTTTTAAGGCGCTTGTGGCTAAATAATAAAAGTCGCTCGGACCAATCTTTAGGTTAAGCCGCGCTTGCCTAGGTTGGTTTGTGGCTGGGTTCTCATTACATACCTACCGAGTATCCTCCGTGCCTCGGAAAGCAAATTAAGCCATTGGTCCTGGCTGTGATTTGTAAGATCTTTGACAGTCGTTACAGGTGGCCAGCGGCCCGAAAGTCTGTCAATCAGTCTTACCATGGGGTATCGTATTACCCAGTGCTAACTGGGTTGTGGAGGTCAGATAGGTAGTCTCTCCATGTAAAATACTGATATTCAGGTGCATCCGGTTAGACCGGAAGCCAACTCCAACATAGTTGGGAAAAGAATAGGCAAATGATGGCAGTTCGTATTCATAAAACATCCTTTAATGCAAAAGATGGAATTGCCACATGACGCGTTGGAATCTTCCAGCACAACTTATTTATAACTTGATAAAAAATGACATAAATAGACTTCAGCGTCTCAGGAAACGACTGAGAGAAATATTTTAACTTTATTCTAAAATAAAAAGAATTCAATTTGAAATACTCGATACTCGCATGCTTACATTCTATTTCGGGAAATGACAGTTAGACGTTAAAAGCGATGATACTTGTCATATTACCTCGCTGATAACTTTATCAAGATAATTTCATCCGACATCGCTCGACTGTAATTTCAGGGGCGAAGAACCTGTCGTGTAGAATGACAAATTCGTATACAAATTAACAAGTTTATTAATTCCTCCAGAGCATTTCAATGGACCGTGTCTATCAAATTACGATATCAATTACACATCTCCGGCCTACGAAGGAAATTTTGAGACATGTGTTAATTAGCAGTAATCAAGGCATTCGTACATTAATTAAAGGGAGTCATATGAACTCCTTTTAGGACGTGATTTCATTATCTATAGTTATACTTAAACTAATATTATAAAATTCCTGTGTCCCAGCAGTGGGAACATTATAGGCTGATGATGATGATGATGATGATGATGAATATTATAAAGAGGTAATATTTGTTTGTAGGTATGTATGTAGGGGGTAATCTTCGGAATTACTGATCCGATTTATAAAATTCTATCAATAACGGCAAGCTACATCATCGACGAGTGTTATCAGCTTCATTTAAAAGGTTCCCGTGGTTTAATTTCTGTTCATAACGGATGCGAAACCGCGAGCATAAGCTAGTTTGTTATAATTTTATAACAAAAGGACTTTTTTCGTACAAAATGAAAACTATTTGAGTGCTTTCACATCTGTGTTTACTCTTTCAGCGACAATAGATACTATTCAAATAAGATTCGTATATTTTCGCTTCCCTCATGCTACAGTGAATTGTTCACGTAATCCTTGCATTGTCAAGAGATTATTTCAAATAAGGGAGACTTTTCTGTCTTCTAATTAACTTTTTCTTTTTAGCACGAAAATGGTTTAGCACGAAATGTTACGTATGACTGAATAACGTCCCGAAGTGCTAAGCGTGAGACAGTTCTGCATCGTCTCAAGTTAGATCTAAGTGTTAGTAATACTAGATGTGAAGCTGCTAATTCAATTATTTCGACGATTCTACACACAATACGCAAGACGTTTATTGATTTTATCTAGGGTTGGGTATTATTCACCATTAGGTTTTAATCGGAAACATGTCTGGCCGGTATTTAAACAAACCCCACTCACGCGGTACGTTTTGGACTAACACACTGACCAAATGTGTACTTGACTGAATCCTATTTGTGTACCAAGGCCGCTTACAGATCCATTCTTGCTTGTGTTTGCTGCCCCTATTTCATGTGTAACCATTCACCCGTGGCCCAACACCTCTTAACCATACCCAGTTCCTTTATTACATTCTGGAATTCCCAACAGCATTCGTTAAGAAATGTTAGTGTCATACTTTTCTTCATTTTTATTATTCTTGTTTATATCCCTACTAATAGGGGCCGTAAACACTTTCATACTTACTCTAAAAAGGCTTTCACGTTGATATATAATAATAGTAGTGCTTGAATCGTGTCATAATTCTGCTGGGAAGTCGCTACAATCATAAAGTTTCTTCAGCAAGGAGGTTATTCAAAACTAGTTGTAGTTGTATTGCTATTGTTCGGAAGGCAATTTCGTTGCAATTTATTCTTTGTGAGTTTTAATTAACTTTATTTAAATGAGCTATTTGAAGTCCCCCTTTTCGTAGTACAATTTTGGTACAGATAAGACTGCTCTGTTGTTTTAAGTACAGGTACTTGTTCTAAGACATGTCTAAGGCCGAGTTCTATAAACGTTATTAAAGGTAAGCGTTATTCCTGTCTCTGAAGCACAGCTGCCAAAACACGTGCTAAATAACGTTTATACATTTTGGCCTTAGTGAATCTATTTGCGTGGTGGGCCATCAGGCGTAGTAATTAAAGAAAATGTAATCGTGACTTTTATCGTGATGAGTTTTTCTAAAAGTTTTGACATTAATGTTTGCTGGTTTCGTTTTGCAGTGTTCAAGTTTTTTGGCACTGTTCCGTTGGGCGCTTTTGATTCATTCCGTCCCGTGCTCTGCCATCTTTATGTCTGCTCGCATTAGCTTCTAAGTTAATTTCTTTCTTGTTATAATGTAGTGTTATGCTATCGTTTTTGTACTACATATTTTATTACTGATTAAAGTTCTGGGCTATTGATAAAATGTTACTGTAGGTTTAAAAGTATCCAGGACTAAATAAACTAAAAAGGATAGATATCAAGAATCTGTCTTCTTAATAATAAACACTGAGTAAAGTTACAGCCAGAAGGACAACGTTCTGAGTAACCATACCAAACTCGAGGCTTTCGTTTGTCATAACATTACTCCCTCTATGTGTATATAGGGGTTTAAATTTTAAAATAAAACTACTAAAATAAGAAGCACTTAATTATAACCAATTTTCTTCTAAAAAAATTGTACATGTTTCAATAATACAGGACATGACAGAAGTACCTGCTCAGTTTATTCTTCAAAAATCAAATGTAAATTAGCTCTTTGTGATTAAAGCCCTAAAATGCAAAGAAACAAAAAGTCGCTCGAAGCGGTAAGCTTGAAGGAGGCTCGGGTGCTAATTGCTAACATAGATATAAAAAAATACTTATAATAAAATCTGGGTGGAAGTTAAACGGAATGTAGTTTCATTCAGTTTAACTTCCTCCCAGGTTTTATTAAAAGTATTTTGGTTATTGTCATTATTTTGTACAGTTTGTCGCAAAGTTTGAGTTTTAAAACAGACTTTCTTAGGTCATCGGTCAAAGTAATGTGGCTGTGAACCCTCCTGATAAACGCAGTATATATTATATTTATAAGTTGAACTAGCTGATGCCCGCGGCTTCGCCCGCGAGGATATCGGTTATCGCGACCAAGAGTAATCATGAAATTTTGATCCTGTTCCTGCAACAAAAACTTGACAAAATATATTCTGAAACCTTTCTTGAGAACCATTCTATCCATTGGTGAAAACAGCATAAAAATCGGTGCAGTAGTTTTTAAATTAATCGCGAACAGACAGACAGACGCGGCGGAGAACTTTGTTTTATAATATGTAGTGAAGTAAAGTTCCATTCAATGAAATCAATTTCTGTTATTCAAAATAGTTCATACTTACAATAGTGATGCAAACAATTACTTGATAAATGAATATGTTGTTTTATTTATTGGAGGATTGGTTGAATTGTTTGTTTGTATGAAACAGCATATGCTCGAAGTGTGAATAAAACCGGTCAACCACGTGCTAGTTCCTGGTATTGTTGCATGTTCCTGAGTGTTTTAGCAAATATGCAACCACGCAAAATATTATAGAGAAGATTTTCATGGAACCGATGTCAAAAAACCCAACTAATATTTAAAGCATTGGAACTGGAAGTACTTTGCTGATTTCTGTATGTTTATTAATGGAAATTTAAGATTTCTTTTCTATTTTGACTTTCGTGGCAAGGAATATCTAACGAGTTAAAAAAAGGCAGCTCGTGCATATTGATGAGCCAAGTTATCCTAATTTGAATTTATTGTTGACACAGCCTGTTATTTTAGTTAAAAGCTTTGAAAAATCGTACGGCCTTGGCGAGGAGTCCTGGTCTCCCTGAAGTTATTTCCAACTGTCAGCGATCATTTTAGTGGTCTAAAAGAGGTTCTAGTTTACCTCGTCCCGAGTGAATAGAGTTGAAACAAAGCAATTCCGTCGTGACGTCACTTCCACGGTTCTGTCTTCTTTAATCTGATGTAAAGTTTCATAATGTCGTCCTCATCCTTTTATCTGCAGTCGCTGTGATTTATTTGTTGGATGCGGGACTTGGAATACAATTAAGTTCACCTGTAATTCATCATCATCATCAGCTTTTTAATGTTCCCACTGCTGGGACACAGGCCTCCTCTCTATGAGAGGGAATGGGCTATAATCCACCACGCGGGCCTAGTGCGGATTGGTAGATGTCACATGTCTTCGAATTTTTGGTTCTAGGACATGCCGGTTTCCTCACGATGTTTTCCTTCACCGTTTTTGAGAGCAGTGGTGATGAAATAAATTACACAAAGTAATGCGCCTGCCTGGGTTCGAACCCACGACTTACTGTTCGTAAGTCGGGGTCGCTACCACTGGGCCACCGCTGCTCTCAGTCGGGGTCGCCTGTAATTAGTGGAGGGATTTGTCAGTTCAGGAGTTTATTGTGGGACACCATCCATTAGTTTAGAGGTAGAGGTCCTTTCTGTGTGAATTGTGTACCTCTCTTTGTCAGGAAATTATAGTAAAGTAAAAGAGAATACCTTTTCAAACGCTAAGATTAACAACATAACACCAAACTTTATTTAAATTACATTAAACAATAGAGGTATCAGGAAGCTCCTATTACACAGTTAAAATATAAACCACCTCTGAAAACGCCGCCTGAATTTGCTAATGTCGTCTGATATTTTCAGAGCTCTTAATACCGTATTATTTATCCGGGCAGTGCGCCCCACAGGGTCATATTTTAGTCAAAGTCCGTGACACCCGGCGTAGAAGGGATCGTTTGTAACGGCACTCGCGGTCATTATCTCATTTCATTTATACTCCACGAACAATGCTAGCTAGACGTCTGAAACAGGCCGTTCTCTGAATTAATATTAATGATCATAGTTCTAGCGTAGTGTAACTACATGACTCTCATTTGCGAACACTCAGCCGCAACAGAAATGGTGTAGCGACAGAAAATAAAACAAAATCTAATTAATATTAAAACTCTTTTGTATAAGGAAAAGACTTCTAAGAATTAACGCAGACAGTCGACCAGCCCGGAGATATTTTTTCATTAATTTGGAGAAGGAAAAGTTTTCGGGAAATTAAAATACTCTCAAATCCAGTGGATGAGTAAGTGCTTAGAGTTGTACTGGAATACGCGATATTATTTTAATTTAATAAAGTTGGGAAGTGTCAAAGTCTACGAATAAATAAAGGCTGGCAGTATTTTTTACATGGACAAAATAATATAGCCACTTCGAAGAGTTTAGTAATTGAGGGTATACGACAACACATATTCCCTAACCCTTCGAGAAGTGGCGAGGATGACGGTCAAGAAATAAATGACTAAGTGAGACCGTGTAATAACGAGTATGTGTGTAGTTGGCAACAAGAAGTCTCGTTGGCCAAGTCCAAATTAGGTGGATTTATGTGAATCTACCGAGTTATGTGTGGCCGGTGTTTGTGTGCAAATAGCCCGTTTTGTAAGAGCCGTGAAAGCGAGACGTCTCGCCAAGTGGTTCTGTTAAGATTTCCACGCGGTTGAAGGGTAGTTAGCTGTAACTACTCACCGCTGGGACCACCTGCGTTGCAATGAATGCACTCTGAATGTGAGCGCCTCGGAATTCCCTCGTGGCCTCGCTGTTTAATTAATGTCTTCATCCGAGCTACCAACACTTTACGTAAATTGTTTCTACTTACGTATCTTGTTCCTAATGGCGACATGTGTTAACTATTAACTAGAACTAAGTAGATCAATACAGTTCAGTGATACTGATTCGCTCTACCTTAGTAAAATTAACTCCAAAAATCCGAAGCAAAATGTTTGTTAGCTTTGTGTGGAGCCGAGAACGCCTACAAAGATTCCACAAAAGCTAAGCGGATATTTAAAATTAAAAATACACTGCAAAAGTAATTTAAGGCGCTTAATTTTAAAACGAAAACGTACTTTGTTCACAAACAGTTGAGCTGTGGAGTGACGTAGGTCGATATGAGTTAAAAGCTTCGGGCGCTTAGGAGTGCGCCCTACGAAAGTTTTCGTATTTTCGCTCGACTTGCGCAGTTATGTACGTGTCGGTGTACCTAGCATATTATATTATAAACACAGTGACTTTAACAACAGAGACGAATGACGTTGTATTTACCAGTAACTTTATAAACTTTTACTTACTTATTTTTCTTTACAGCCAAGCAGGGACTGAAATTGCTACCCATACTTGTTCGACCCGAGATTTCTTTTTTCTCGACGGTAAAACAGGATTGACGCCACGAATACGAAGTGTTAATTCCCGTTTAAAAATTCAGGGAAGGTAGCACTGTATGAAAAGGTTTCATTATTAATTATATTATGGACGTAGGGCCGGTTAATCAGTTTGTTAACGATACAGATTAACGTTTTAAAGCAGCAATATTTTAAACAATTTATAAAAGGTCTAGAGGTGTTTAGGGATACTTTTATGAAACAAGTGCGAGTTGGACTCGCGCATCGAGAGATCCGTATATACTTCCAGGAATTTTGTTATTAAATTAAACTATTCTACTATTCGAAAGAGATACCGCGGTGCTGGAACACAAAGGGCAAGAAAGGAACATGGATGGGTTTTAGTCAAGACACTCCCTTCCGCTCTGCCCAGACCGGGAGAAGTCATTTGATAATTTCCCATCCGAAAAAAAAAGGGTTCCGTTTTCGCCGACTAAGGTACGGAACTCTAAAAAAATACCCTTAGTTGCCAATAGGTTGTATTCATTTTAAACTTAGTTATTTTTGTTTTTCTACAAGGTTTTCCAACTTACTTTATCTTCACTGCGGCGGAGACCAAAAGCAGGCTAATGTTTTGTCCCAAGTGACCTGATTTTAATCTGATAAAAACAAATAAACAAGACAAAAGATAAAAAGAGAGCGAGGAACGGTTGCAACAACTTAGTGATTTATGACACAAGCACGTTGTATTGTTTTCAAATAATGTAGCTAGTTTATCTTCTATGAAGTCGTAAGCGTTTTGTAGTGGTTTTATAAGTGTGCATGGCCACTAAACTAAACGTTTACGTCCACCGCAATGACGGTCGATTTGCAAGGTACAAACAGTCACGGTACGACTAATTGTTAGTGGCTAACAGGTACGCACGTTCCATCGCCGTTGCGGGATCATTTGGCACGCCGCCGCGCCGGCTCAGGGTAACAGTTATATAACTTACGGCATTTAGATTCCTATTCAGTTAGAAGAGCACGTAAATTGTAGCTTACCACTGCACGGTATAATCGTACGTAGTACCTAAGTAATAAGTTTTATCTATGAGAATTAAACACTAATTATCGGAAATTTGGAGGGCAAGACGAGCTGGACAAAACCAACGACCAGTGGCCAGTATTAGCCCTGGATCGAAAGTACTGGGGGGACGCTTTTGCCCAGCAGTGGGATAATGTGCTCAAGGCGTACCGAAAGTACATTAATATGTAAAGCCACTTGTTACGGCTATTTCAATCTAGATGCACCCCAAAACATTAAACATACAACATGATAGAAATTGGTCTGCAATGTAATAAAGATTATTGTTCTTAACAGTAAAATGTTAAGTACCATAACAAAATAAAAAGTTCTTAAATAAAATTATGTTTCAAGAGTGTCCGGAGTAAGCCAACGGAATGTAACAACGAAGTGGATTTGGATAAAACAAAAGGACTTTTAGAAAGGAATAAGACTCTTAGATTAATGATCAGAACCTGCTACTTCTCGATTATCCCAAAGTAATGTATAACAATTTGTTATAAAATGTAGCATCAGTCGTTTGGAAAATACAAACAGAGATTTTGTTGCTAAACAAATACGAGCAAAAGTGTGTGTATTATTAATTTCCCATAAAATGTCACAATAGGGATTTCACATGTAATATTCATAAAACTTGTTAGGTGTTTATCATTAAAATCACCATTGAAAGTCCGTTCATCTAAATATTAAATTTACCTAATGGTCATGTTTCAGTTGCACTCATAGGTAGGTATTTCAAATTCTTTTGTTCAGTTATTAATGCTAATTATATCAATAATATTTGTGGGAAATGGAAATATGAAATGGAAATATCCGACTGAAAACACGGAATTCATCAGATTTCAATGTAAAATTAATTGCTCATAATGATAGAATATTTATGAATATTTTGACCACAAATATAAATATTCGCATCATTGTCAAATATTGCTGCTTTACTAGCTCCGTTAATAGGTTGACTTTACGTATAATTTGTTAAAACGTTTTTGAAAATTCCTATACTCTCTTTCATGGAAAACAACTGCCTTAACCTTTTCCCGAACTATGTTGGGGTCGGCTTCCTGTCTAACCAGATGCAGCTGAATACCAATATTTTGCATGGAACGACTGCCTATCTGACCTCCACAACGCAGTTAACTAAGGGCTAAAACGATACCCCTTGACAAACCTGGTTGTCAGGCTTTCGGGCCAACGGTCTGCGTGCTTTCCGAGACATGAAGGAAACTCGGTATGTAATGGATAGTTAGGGTCACCCATCTATAAACCGACCTAGGCAAGCACTGCTTAACCTTGGAGATCGACCCGTGGCGCTGTTATTATGACCATTCGCCGCGTGCACTCTTTTATGGAAAATTCGAGTATTATTATTTTCGCTCAAGTTTGATATTCATGTAAGGGAAAGTTTGAAAGTAGCAACTGTCGTCGAGAAGTTGTGTGAGAAGCGGTTGTCATGGTATGGGCATGTGATGCGGAAGAATAAGATACATGTCGAGAGGAAAGTTTTGAGTGTGAATTTGGATGGGTGTAAGAGTAGGGGAAGAGCGAAGGAACTTTGCATGGATTGTGTGAAAGATGTAATGACACGAAAGGTGAATACTGAGATGACAGCCTGCTAATAGAAAGCTATGTATCAATGTTTGGAAGAAGACGTGCTGTGCTTGAAATAAACAAGTCGACGACAGGTAGATGGTAATGTTCACAGTTTCATCTTTCATTTAGGCTGTACTTTTTCAGTCAATTATGAATTAAATTAATTAATTTATTATATGTGAGATAGTTATTGCTGTCATTATACATGTTATTACTTATGTGAGGGTAATTCAGTAGGTAAAGAAATCACAATATTTTATGCTTATTTATTTATACACATTCTCATTTACCAAACGTTGCCGTATAAACAGAGTCCTAACGTTTTGTTCTTATTAATTAATTAGATCCATGTTCAGAAAAATATTTGGAAAAAAAAACAATACATGATAATTAATATTTTTGTGATTGAAATGGAAAAGGATTGTTTTTCGGTAAACAGAAAATCCGAAACAAAACGTAAAATGCCTATTGTTTTTTTTTTGTTACAATTAGTAAGGTATGTACCTAAGATTCCAATAGATACGTAATTTAAGTTTCACATAAATAACTCCAAAGTTTCGGAAACGTTTGTTATAATTCATGAAGATGTTTTAAAATTCGACAAGCTGTAAGTTACGCCGATACGGAGTTCTTATCTAAAAGGAAATTTTGCTTGAGTCAACTTTGCCCAGTGTTGATTTGAAAGATTAATGCCCCTTGTCTTTATAAGTCATAGATCCTTGTGTAACTTACATAATTTCCTTAGTCAGCTGTAGAAACTTTGGACAGAGGAAATAGGTGGTCGGAGTTTAATAAAATATTGCACGGGTTATATCGTTTTAACTGTGGATTAGACTTAAGTTCGTCCCCTAATATACAGGGTGTATAAAGACTCTTTAGGAAGCCGCCACCCAAGCATTCTGTACGTCAAACTAACTTACGCAAAAATGATTGCTGCGAAACGACTTTTTTTGGGGTTAAAAATCACGTTTTACAGTAGGATTCAATGTAACGCATTCAAAACATTGCGCTGATGGATGGATTGAATAGTACGAGGGTCGTGGAGGTGTTAAAAGTAAAAATCTCACATTAAAAACATGTATTTAAAAAAACTTGTAATAAAGTTAGAACTTTGACCCCCAATATCTCTGTAACTAGAAGATTCCCAGGTATGGTCTAGAACAAAAAAAATATCGCAATGACGGGGAGAACAAGCGCCTTTCGGCTTCGTTAAGAGCCTTTTTACACCCTTTATGAGACTTAAACATACGTCCTTCTATTATGTATGCCTCTGCTTAACCCTTCGGAGTTTATAAGTGTGATGTCAATAGGTTACGTAAGACTTACGTTCACACTACCAAGACACCTAACCTAGAGCTCTGTGATATAGACTATTTATTCCTTGAGTGACGTATTCATCATCATCATTTCAGCTGAAAGACGTCCACTGTCGGACATAGGATAGTCCTCCCCCAAGTGTCGAAACATTGTCCGGTTCCGTACGTCTTCCGCAACCTTCACCAGGTCATCGGATTTTAACTTGATTTTAATCGTTAGTAACTTATTACTCTGAATCAATTATTTTCATAATCATTTTCTTCTTATATTTTAAAGTTGTTGTAAAATTGATGCCGACGCAAACTACAGGCAGCTGCAAGTATTTCGTTCTCATAATACCCTGAATTTTTAAATTACAGCAGCCATATTTTACCCCGTACCAAATAAAAGTAATAAAATCGAATGTCAGTATCGGTGGAGTAAATTAAAGGAGGTTTTTATAATTAATTCAGTTTCAGATAGCTGTAATTATCGTTACGAAGTTTTCAGACACTTTTCTACCACAATATGAAGTATTGTGAGATAATCCGTTCATAGCCATGACACGTTTATGGGAAATTTAGAAGAGTTTTCCAAAGATAACATGTAAAGCAACGTAAAAACGCTATGATGTTAAATTGTATTAGGAATGTGAGTATATAACGCAATTACCCTGTTGGTTGAAGTAAAAAAAAAACGTTGTTTGCAGTAAAAAAGTTCGACTGTTTCAAAGACTAAAAAAAAACAAATTTCTGGTTTTTATAAATATGTATGATAGTCTTTAAGGTATTTATGTTATGGGTCTTTGCTACCTGAATTAAATTATATATATTATATTATTACTTACAATAATAAAGACGTGTTTAAAAACAGCAACTATTTTGATCCTACGCCACTAATTAAACAAATAATCTAGTGTAATATTAGTATTCACGAGGATTGCATTACAGAAGGCTTTCATAAATTCATTTCCAGATAGCCGCCATTAACACGAGCCAACCGCGAGAATTTACATCGGTCGGTGTCGTTATTTACCGATTACACTTTTTATTTATATATCTAGCTTTTGGTGCGGCTTTAAATCCCCTGATTAGGGACTATTTATTGGCCAGAGCTTCGAGGGACATGTTCTTTGTAATTCAGGTGTTTTCAGTATTTTAAAAAGTAAATTGGTATTAATTCGAGCATTGGCTTTAATAGTTAAAAATCAAAAGTCGTAGAAACAACTTTTTTTGATGACGGTTTAAAAAGCAACTATCAACTGTTTATTTTGAAATTATGAATGTAAGAAATCCTATTTGAAACGTTTATTATGGAGAGAGAACTGAGACACGAACGTCTAGAATTTCCAATAGTTCGCAAGCTTCATCCGTACGTTCATTTTCTAACGAGTGAATGCTTTGAATCAAAGAAAGCTTTAACAAAAGAATCTTTTAAGGTAAGGAATCGGTAAGACACCAGATTTCACTTATATTGTACTAGTTTTGCCCACGGTTTCTCTGCTTAAACGTCTGTAACGTAATATCGGAGCAAGGTGTTCTATGTCATAACTCAGGTTATTTAATCGAAATCTGTTCAGGCGTGAAACAGTAACACATAACAGACGGACCGATAGACAAGCAGAGTTACCTTCGCATTTATACAATTTTTTGTTCCTTAATTAAGTTAGCGAGCCTTACAAGTCGGGATCCATAACACATGCCATGGAATATAATAACTGTGTGTCCAACCAGTGTTCACTAGACCCAAATTGAGAGCTTTCAAAACTTGCTTGATTGGATGTGAATTGAAGGGTCGGTGGGTTTCATAAACAAAACATCTACATGTAAGATAAATTTGGATAATATCACGCTATGTGGCTTTATTTAATTTTGAAATAAAACAACAATACTTACAAAAACAAACTGAAAACTTTGTGGTGGGGTTCGTTTGTATTTGATTTGTCGAGTTTGAACACTCGCGCTACAACTTTCCGTAACCTTATTTTGACCAATTGTTGAGATTTTACAACAAAACAAACTAATTTGCTCATAAAAAGATGGATTAAGTACCTCAGACCGCAATAAGAGTCGAATTATAATTAGACTTTGAGTACATAATACACCGAAAACAATAAAGCCAAGTAGCACCACAAATCGCTATACATATTTAACGCAAAACGTTTAAAACCTCACTCTGTCTTTGTCGTATTCAAACGGTTGACAGAAACCAAACAATGACGATAGAGACAAAGATTTATATAATTAACAGCAGGGATGTTATGGAGCTCCGTAACCGTAACCGAAACTATCGGATATCTGAAATAAAAATATATCCGTAACTGTAACCGTATCCGTTTCACAAGTTTCGGATAGTTTCGTATAAGGGCGGAGTCTAAATAAAACTTGTTTCGACAGGTTTTTGTTTCACCGCTCGCGCGCCACGTGAATCTTGCAGTTTGTTTGTTATTTCTAGTTATAACATAACCTCTTTCATAACTAGTTAGTTTTTTATTATATCCGTAACCGAAATTATCCGAAACTAACGGATAATCCGAAATAATTACATATCCGTAACCGTATCCGGAACTGATATAGTTTTATTCCTATATCCATATCCGTATCCAGATCCGAAATATCATATCCATAACATCTCTGATTATCAGAAGAGGGACGGAGAGAAGGAAAGAGAGAAATAGACTTATGTTAATGTTTCGCCAATGTGAACGCACAGATATCAGTATCAGAATCGTTATTAAGTGCTCGGAATTTGAAACAAGGAAATAGAAGCACAGGTGCACTACTCTACAGAACAAACCTTAAAAATGATGTTGACGTAAAATATTGCAGCTCGACATTTTTTATTAAAGGTGCTTCACCCGATCTTGGGTCAAACCCCAAGATCTTTGACAAAGACCTCTCATACTGTCCTAGCAGCCTACTGGCTTAATTTAATGTTAATGTATGATACGAAGAGCGGACGTAGGTATAAAGCTATAAAACAAATGGGTCAGATTTTTTGAGGGGACGAACGAAAATAGTCCCGTAACAAAAAGCAAAATGTAATTCCCCGCTTCGATTCTTATCAAGCGATGTTACATCTTTTTCTGCTTTATAAACGAGCTTTTTTAAGATATATTTTTAGGAACGCGTCGGCGGGGATAACTAAACCTTTGGACATTGAATTAAATTCGTAAATTTGATAAGATTTAATGGCGCTGACGTTGAAAAAACCATGGATTCGGTACATAATTCTAGATCAAAAAATATTCAATTTATTCGTCGGTAATAAACAAATAACTATACTTTTTCAAACATTTTTCTGTACGTTGATATGTATGATATATTTTTTCAAACGGCATCCCACTTCTAGTTTTCCAGTCAGTTTCGAGAACTCGTCAGTGTGGGTGAACGTTGTCTTCGCTAGAATGTTTTCCTTTGCCGTGTTCCCTCGTGGGTGTGCTTATAAAAACAAATCATAAGCATCCAGTTTCATATGAAATTATCTGATATTTTTGCGACTGCCGCGAGCAAAACACAGCCCACGGCGAAACACCAAGCTGTTCCCTTACGACCGACGTATCAATTTAGATGTCAAACCAATTCCGAAGTAAACCCAATTCGATTAAGAATCAGTAGGCTATCTATTATAATCTAATGTAACATGAGGACTGTTCTAAAGCTGGGGCGGTCATAATTAATTGAGTTGAATCAGTGCAACAATGCCCAAGTTGGTAGTTGATTGCTCTTAAGTTCTCGTAACAAGGAAGTACTAGTGGACTATAATTTCCTTGAAACACGTTTCTGTTATAAACCTACTATATCTATCTATCTAATAATACCTTTAATTGAACAATTCTTGTATATATGTATATATTATTATATATAATCTGAATCTCGGAAATGGCTCCAACAATTTTCATGAAATTTAGTATGCAGGGGGTTTCGGGGGCGATAAATCGATCAAGCTAGGTTTTACTTTTAGAATAAAAAAAACCGAGCGAAGCTCGGTCATCCCGGTACTATCGATTATTTTTCTAGACAATTTAGTAAGTTCATGGGATCAAAATACCTTCAAATGAAAAGGTATTTAGATTAATAAGATTAACTTTCCTGTAGAAAAAAGTGGACAAAGAGAAATGGAAACAAGTAAACACTAAAATATTTTTCTTGGTTCATCTTTTCCTTGAAGGGCAAATTTTGCCATTGAACCAAAATTGTTTTCGTCCTTTGATCTTAAATCGGAAGGATTTCGAGTTATTGTTAACGTAACGGGAAATCAATTGTCGTAGATATCTCATGTTTTTTGCAAGTGAACCTTATCGGATATTTCTGGAAGTAATATTACGTGAATCAATTTAAAAGCTATTATTTATAAATCTGAAGTAAACGCTGTGACATCAAATCACCGTGGACCGCTCGCTTAATGTCACTTAGGAAAGATTTTCGCCAGAAATAATTCTAATCATCCATTACACTTTGTCAGTTCTCGTCGACTCTGATCTTTTATTATAATTAAAGCCATCAATCCTAGACTTTTTTCCGCAAGACAATAATAATTATAAGCCCTTGTTTCATAAGACACAAAAATACAATATCTATTGTACATTTCTGCTGGAGGATTATAACATTAAAAACAGGTCCTGAAAAAGTAATTCATGTAGTACATTTACAATTGTGAATAACCATAATAAATTTACATTACATAAAAACTAATAGCAGAAATATAAAACATGATTAAAAAATACATCTCTTATTTGCTCGCACTAGATTCGCTGTAATATTTTCTCCATATTACGCTCAGACGATTTGACATAGGTAAAGTGGAAAAAGATGTCAGGTGTAATAAAAGCCTAAAAGATTCCTGCGCCCCTTTCCACATCCCTAATCACATGTAATGTGGCATCAAACTATTCAAATGTAGTATGATAAAATCTCTGTGTAATAAAAGTTTTTCCAGTGCAGCATAAGTCTACGTTGAGGCTCGGCCACCGTATTCAACTCGCACCATAAGCCGAACTTGATTGGACGATTTCGAATGCATCGAACTTCGTTCGAGTTTTCACTTCGTCTCGTAGTACTTGGCGACTAGAAATTTCCAGAATTCTATTTTCAACCCGTTCAGCACCGTATTTTGGGACTTACCGAGACTTTACTACATAATATTTGCTATTGTCAGTTTGGGGCAAAAACACTTTTCGTGTTTTTGTGCCAAAGGATAGCTTTAGTAGCCCATTAGTTTCTGTGAATACAAATTGCAGCAGTGGACTCTGATTTATGTACTGAAAGTTACCTAAATTATGGCTAACGCTTGTTTTTTCTGAATAGGTTGTCAATAATATACTGCCGTATTCACAACTTATAGAAAAGTGCGCAAAGCAAGTACAATAACTTTACCCTCGCGGTAAATGTTACTGTATTTGAAATAAAAAGCAGTTCTTCGTAAATGGTATTATAAGACCTCAACGTCAGATGACGTTTAATTAATTTAAGCTGCCTGTCTTATAAATACAAAGGAAACTACAATTTTAACAACTGGTAACGCTTTGTTAGTTCCACTATTTTCAAATGTTCCCTACATTTGAAAATAGTGGAACTCCAATCGTAAATGCGTAGTTCAGTTCCGACTTCATATGTCGGTCGGCGTTCCGGAATCCAATCATCAGCCATCGAACCCTTTCCCTACTACGAGGGGTCAGTTTTTGCTCGATTCCAGTCGGAATTTAATCTCTTTAAAATATGAAATGGATTCTGCGGCTACGTCAAATAATACCGGCCGTCAAGCTATAATGTTCGAAGCTAAGACCCACTTATATCATTCTACTTATCAGAGCAATTTTGTTTTAGAGCAGGCCGTTATGAGCAGTAACAAAATAATTGTTTTTATGGTTATGGCTCTAAAAGGACATGGAGAATAGGTGGGGGCGTGGATGTAATTGTTTTAATTATATTTTATGTGTACTCATAATCACTTATGATGGTTTGGATTACATTTATAGTGTGTTCTAAAAGTAGTTTTTGTTGTTTGATGTGCTTATTAATTGCTTAGTTAATAAGGGATATAATCACGTCGATCCTTCATATATAGATGTATTTATACGTTAAGTTTGTACGTGTAGATGAGGGTTTCCATCATTAGACTCGGCTCTGATCGAGCCGAGGTGCGATAAGTGTATGTCAACAGGGATTAAGAGGGGCGATTAATTGCTTCCTTTGCTCTTCGCAGGAAATACTTGTACTTATATATTTGTTGCAAGGGTAGAAAGGTTTATTTTAATATTATTTTTTTGAGTCGTAAACAAGCAAGCAGGATAATTTACTATTACAAAACTGTCAGCCGGACAAAAAAACTGTATTAAACATATTTTTTACGAAAAAAGTCAAGAACAAAAACAACGCATGAGCCGTATACTTACTATACCGCTCTTTTATTATGTATTTTAGGTTCCCAAGCCGTCTGTAGTTACAAGTCATGTTTGGTCGTTTTCATGTAAAATAATGTTTCGGATAATGTGAACTGAAAAATGTTTCTCACTAATAATCTAACTTAGTTGTACTAAAATTTTCAGGCATCATATATCTTCTTATTCGTACAATATTTAACATAAGAGCTCATATTTTTGTTTGCGTTTATGTTACAGATTTTTCAGCATATTTTGATGAGTTGTGTGGAAGCATTACTTACTCATGCTGCGCCTATCTCAGATAACTGGGGATAAGGGCAGGAGAATGGATTATTGAGGAGCTCGTAGCTAAATAATAACAGTCGCACAGGTCGATCTTCAAGGTTAAGCAGTGCTTGCCAAAGTCGGGCCGAGGATGGGTGAATATCAATACATATAAAGTTTCCTCCGTGCCTCAGAAAGCACGTTAAGCCATCGGTTCCGGCTGTTATTTGTAGATCTTTGGCAGTTGTTGCAGGTAGTCAGTGATCCGAAAGTCTGACTACCAGTCCTACCAAAAACTTTCATTTTACCTCGTAACTGGGTTTTGGAGGTTAGACAGGCATTCAGTTGCATCTGGTTAGACTGGAAGCCGACCCTAACCTTGTTTGGCATGTTGTCTATTCTAGCAAGTATCAACGCCATCATTGCTTTCTTAAGTTATAAGCGTTAATTCAGTCAAACAGACACTTTGACACAGTCTGCTTCGAACAAACAGGTTTCTAGACGTAGAATCGTAACATTATAGTTTTCTGTCAAGCCCTCAAGGGATGTTTTCATAAATATTTGGATCAGTAGCTAGTAAGTGGCCAAGTGTAACTTAGATTGTTAGTTTTCTCCTGAAAACTAGCCTACTGTGTTTGTTTGTGAAAATTGGAACCTAACCTCATTCTTATTTTCTAAGAAAGGTAAAGAAGTTAGGGCTGCGGGACTGTTCGAAAGATACCGCGGCCCTGGAACACAAAGGGCAAGGAAGGAACATGGATGGGTTTTAGTTAGTACAAGTCTGACACTCCCTTCCGCTCCGCCCAGAGCGGAAGAAGTAATTTGGTGATTTCCCATCCGAAAAAAAAAAGTTAAGGAAGATATATTTTGTTGTTGTAAGTGTAAAAATATTAAAAAAAAAATACAAAAAGTCACATTTTCTATTATTAAGATCCTTGGTAATGGCGAAAAGAATGATAATATTTAGGGTTCCGTACTCGAAGGGTAACGAACGGGACGTTATTACTATGCCTCCGTTGTCCGTCCGTCCGTCTGTCCATTAGCGAGTAGACAGTTGAAATTTCCACAGAATGTGTACTTCTGTTGCCGCTATAACAACAAATAATAAAAATAAATTAAAAATTAATAGGGGCTCCCATACTACGATGGTACTGAACCCTTCATGCGCCAGTCTGACCTGCACTTGGCTGTTTTTTTTTGCCACTTCAAGATATGAAACATAACTCTAAACAATATTTTTAATGTTAGCCAGCACTAAGTACGTACTCGTAGTATGCCAAAAAGGTTCGCAATTTCCCTTTCCAAAGGATCGAGAGGTTTCTATTATGTGGGTCTATAAAATGGGCGGAAATGTAAAGATAATAATATTACTAGCTCTCTAACTTATGCTAAGGGCGCGATTTGCGTCACATATTCGCGAGATATGGACTATTTTATTAAAACTAATGGATGGATTCACACAGGCGTACTCTAGTAGGTCAGATAAATCTAGGTATTTAGGTCATAGGTTGGCATTGTGGCCACTTAGGATTCTTGTTAATGGGTCGGATAATCCATGTTATATGTTTCCAGTCCGGAGGAAATTGATTTTTTCATCAACTTTATTATTTTATCAAGTGATTGATGATGTTTATTAACTCATTCAGTATTACTAAAAACATACAATGTTGAAAAAATAGCTGGTATATTTTACTAACCATATAAAAAATAACGCGGTAAAAACCAAACAACTGCAAAAATTTATAAATAAAATTATAAATTACAATCAAACGTCGATCATGTTAAAACGTTGAAATATTGAATGTTCGAATTGGTATGATGCGATTGTTATTGTTTTCGTGGTAAAACTCGAATTCGGGCTGTTACAAAAAAAGTAACACGCTCGGCTCGGTGTAGCAGCAGCTCTTTCTAGGAATTATAACATCATAACATAACATCACGCCTTTAATTACCGAAGGGTTAGGCAGAAGTGTACCTAATTGTACACCCACATCTCGCCAGTTATGTTTTTTAAGTCCCATGTAATAGGGGATATGTTCTAGGAATTATTGAATCAATTTAGTGGAATGATGTGCAATTTACTTTCCATTTAATTTACAGAGATTTATGGTTGCATTTCATTTCAGCAATGTAATTTGATGAACATACGTGAGTGTTTCAGGAAGTCCAATACTGGTGTGCTTACAGAATATTAATTAAACAGAATCAGTAACGACTTCCTTTGATAATTCATATATTGTATAAATTGCACATTTCGTGTAGGGTTTCCTAGAAAAAAGTGAGATTGCTTTTGAATAAAGTATTTTACATAAAATAACATAACAACACGCCTGTAATCCCCGAAGGGTTAGGCAGAGGTGTACCTAATAGTATTACCTATTTCGCCAGTTATATTTGTCCCATGTAACAGTAGGCGAGTCTATTGCAATTACAAAGTATTTTAATATAATTTAAAAGGTATGTGTTATTTCCACCATTAACATTTCCTAAAACATTACTGAAAAATTGCAGTATTCACAAGTTCTGCTACACTTTTTGATCAGTATTATGTTCTCCAGTTTTTAGGATTCCGTACCTCAAAAGGTAAAAAGGAACCCTTATAAGTCCGTGTGACACCACCGATTTTCCCAAGAACTGGTGGACCTAGCAAGTTGAAATTTATACCAGATAATGAGATCTATAGTCCCTATTAGGTGTATAAAAATCAAGGTCCTGAGTCAACACGATAAAAAGATATGGGCAAATTTAGATTTTCGCGTAAACTTGTAAGTACCAAAATTTACCTTAATTTTCAACTTTTTTATTTTTCGGAATTTTCCTTTTAATTGTGCTGTAAGACCTTGCTTTTAACCAAAATAAGTACCCTATAGGTTTTGGGTCGAAAACTTACATGGTAGTTTTCGTTGACCTAGAATCACGAAATTTGACAAGAAGCAATGTCTTACAGCACATCTAAAGGAAAAAATCTGAAAACCGCAAGTATATAGTTTTATAACAAAATACCTACAAGTTTATACGGAGCCCTCGGTGCGCGAGTCCACTTGGCCGGTTTTTTCTCTAGATGATATTTCCTATCATAAATTTTCTCTTAATGTTTCCGTGATAAATGAAAACCTTAAAGATCGCCTAGTGAACCATGACGCAGATATATTGATGCGATAGGTCCTACCGATTCGTTTATATGACACGCGGGTCTAAGCTATTAGTCTTCTGCTGGCAGGCTGAACGAATGACTAGGCCAACCTATTCCATTTTTATCGAATGGTAAATTGAGAATAGAAATGGGTGTTCCTATATATACTATTTCGAGAGATATGCAATGATGTGATGACATGAAATTTCAATTCCAAAATAAAGGCAAATATTGCAAATCGATTAAAATGGGTACATAATATCCTAAATCGAGGCTTTAAAACATTATTTTTCTTTGGGCTCCATCGCAGTCGGTTCAAAAGAAAGAAGAACACCCACACACATCAGCGATAAATTCTGAAAAGTCGCTGTAATGCATTGAAAATGGCGATGTGACGTCACTTGTTAAGTATCGGCGCAGCGTGTATCGACAGTCATTCATTCACCCACGATGACTGGCACTTGAATAATCTTTGTTCTTTTGTTTCTACCGCCTGAGAAACTCCTCACACTGAACGTCTGTCGCTTCGTTGTCGAGTGTCGACTAAATGGACGAAATTCGATATTTTGTGTGACATGTGTTCTGTCCCCACAATGCGTTTGTTTGCTGAAACAATAGTTAAGTACAGTATTATACGCGATAATTTGGATAGTTTAGGATGTAATTGCGTTATAACTGTTTGATTATGCTAGAGGTGTTGTTGGGTCATTAATAAATAGGAAAATGTTATTGGACTAGCTGAAATAAACCCATAATATTTGAGTAGACTGTATTTTCGACTTAATTTTGGACTGAAGTTGAACTATAATTATTAATAAATAGTAAGTATTGTTAAATTTTGCTAAAGTAATGACTGATACGCCATACGGTGACAGCCAAAATCCTCAAGTTGGTACACATCTTGTTGATCTGAACTTAGCGTTAAACAAGTTAACTCATTTATCAAACAAGTTGAGTATTGGGTTACTTGTTACTGCCTAACTATACCTATCTACTTACTGAATTTATGGATACAGACTACAGAGCAACTTCAAATTTAGTGAGCGAATGTACCCCTACTGCCTACATATTGGAGTTAGTGAATATATTATGTAGGTATCCGGTGCTATGGATTACAACATCGAAAGGGAAAACTTTTTTCTTCTTTTTCGTTTCAAATACCATGGCTGCGTAAACAAATGGCCAGTACAGGTTACAAATAACATAAAAAATTGGAACTGGAACTTTTTCGCGCAATTTTTTCGGACCAATAATTTCGTTCAGATGAGTGCCATAAATCAGAACAGAGTAAGCTCCTGATAAAATCGATACCCCAAGTCGAAAAGGATTCGCGAGAAAAATACCGAATAACGAGAAAGTATTTCCGAACATAAATATCTCCGCCGCGATTTGTGTCGTTTAGCATTCGATCATTATTACAAGACAAGATATATCGTGGTCTCCGTATTTGTCTGTTTGTACACGTACATACTTAAAACAAACCGCCATTCTTTTTTGATACTAAAACCGTATAGACGTTTTCGATGGATTCAATAATAAAATGGAGTAGTGACTTTTGCGAAGTGGCTGGAAGTTAAACTGTTTTCGTACAACTCGAGGGAACGTTCGGGATATCAGGAGACCCCAATTTCTATTTTAATTTATGATCGGTGTTACGTCTATTTTTAGATGTGTTTTGCAGTCACTAACCAAGGTTTTGGTGTTTTTAATTTCCTGTTCAGGGGCTCTTAGTTTATTCCGTAAGAATGTATGATTTATTAAAGGAGAGATGTATGATGTATGATTTATTAAAGGAGACTGAATCTAGTACTGTTGTGACAGGTCACTCCAGAGCGCGTATTTTCATTAAATGTAAGATTTATCTGGGTTCCCAGTATTCAGCTTTTGAGCTCAAAAACTGTCACACTACGGCGAGCTTACATTGGCTACACAATGTCAGACCTGCAAAATGCGGAACGGGATATTCTCAGTCGCCGGAAAGCTCTGCACCTAATCTTTATCCAAAATAAGAATGTCCGGGGACTTATTCGTTTGTCTGCAACTCTAGAACTAACTTAAAGTTAGAACTAAAACTATCGGAAGAATAAAACTTTTCTGGAAAATAAACGTAGAAGAACTTTGAATTAGGGGTCGCACTAAAAAACATTTTTCGACACTTAAATCACGAAAATGTGAAAGGCACATTAAATATGAACAAAGGCAAATAATATTTTTCCTTATCAAGTAGTTGTGTTCTCGTAGCAACAGTGTCCGGGTAAGAGGGTCGTTGTAATACAAAGATAAAGATATTACTTGGAGCAATCCCAATAAAGCAAAAGATCAGGGTTATGTTTCAGGTCAGGGAATGTAAACAATTAAATCCTTGGGGCGAGTGCTTACTCCGGCTGCTACCCGTGTAATCTCTCAAACGAACAGAGACATCGCCCTACAGAGGTTTGCGTGACGTAGCCATTGTTGAATACTAACGTTATTTAACTGGGTTTTGCGATTATTAGAAACTAAAACCATAGTATTCAAATTAAAAAAGCAGGCCTTTCCAAAGCATGCTACATGTATAACGTAGCAAAAACAGATAAAAAAAGTCTAGAAACAATTTTAAATGTGCGGTAGATTTTGCACAATACGATAGTGGATCATAATTTCCGTACCTAACCCACCTAGGCAACACATTGTGATGCTCACATTGTTATTCTTCTCACCCCGCTTTTGTGTTTTGCGCAAAAAGATAAGCTAAGCTTATCCTGTGTTTTTCCTTCGCTGTCTGATCTGAACGTAGATAGAAGTCCTCTTTAATGTTATTCCGCTTTTATTACTGGGGTCCGATTTTGTCTGAAGTCATCTTTGCGATCTCCATTTTCCTCTTTCAAAAACTAACGGAAACTATGTTCAAAGCTGTACGGCATTAGTCCCGTCAGAGGGCTCTACATCTCTTCGACGCTTGAAAAGGGTCAATTGATAAAGGATCACCTGTTTGGCTTAAAGCCTGATAGTTCTTGATTTATAGCCGAAAATTTTCGGATATACGGTGACAAACGATATGGGTGAAATTGCTTTTGAAGATTTTGCATTTTTAATTGTTACCGTTCAGATTGTAATTTTCATGATTATTAAAACGTTATCCTCATTAAATATACGTTATCAACCACACCATGTACCCCTGTGGCCGTTTGCCGGTAGACATTACTTATTTATATGGTGAAACAAAAGCTATCGCTCCCATGCGTCATATTAAAAAGCGATTTGCAAGATATTCCTAAAGTGCAAAAAATCCGGAGCAGAGCCGAGGAGTGAAACTTTTTGCCCTCACGTTAATAGGAATGTGAAGTTGGGATTCGTGTACTGACACAGTACTTAGATGTCAAACTTGGTAATGTTATTCTCAGTCGTACCATTTTTTTGGATCGTATGTAGAGTGGTTTAATAAAAACTGGGTCTTGTCGACCCAGTTTTGAAAAGAGAAAATGGTAGTTGCCTACTAATCGTTATATTTTAATTAGCCACCGACTGGTATTACAGAAACAAACCTTACCCACGCTTGTACCCCTGGGGGTTTGCGGAAATCTATCGGGTTACTGCTCCTTGTTAGTTCTAGTTATAATACCCAAGCATTTATATATAAAGGTAATTAATTTTATTTTGTATTAACGATAAAAATCTGTTATTTTCGCTCGCCCCCTATTATTTTTGAATTAAACATAACTACCGTTTAAGACATTTATTTCTCAAAAAGAATACAATTCACTTAATATAAGAAACATAAGGTAATACAAGTGGGTGATGAGTAGACCACTAATTTTTACAGTGTTGTGGGTAAAAGGAAAAAGTGAGTGTATTACATATCGATTCTTGAAGACAAGTCAATAGCAATTACACATTTAATTATTTATATTTATTGTAATGTTTCGGAAATACAGAGTGAGAGGTATCGTAGTTATCTTTATATTTAGCAAATTAGTAAATACTAATTGATGTAGATGTAAATTGATTGGTGTGGTGGGTTAAATTTAAAACCTAGAGAAACCTACTAACTTAGAGGTAACTGGCGAAATGAGGGTGTACACCTCTGCCTAATCCTTCGGGGATTACCTACAGGCGTGAACCTTTTATGTTATGTTATATATTGTTTTTTGTTTGTGTATCTGCAGGGAGTCGTTGGATGCAGGTGGCATTGGACCGGACATGTTGGAAATCTATTGGGGAGGCCTATATTCAGCAGTGGATAGCAACGGGCTGAAATGATGATGATGATATATTCATATTTTTTTTTAAATCATTCTTCTCTACACACACATCATCATCATCATTCTTCTTCTCAGTAACCGTGTGCAATTTTTGTCTTAACTAAATAGGTACATGTATATGTTTACAATAGGACATAGATGTATTGGAACTGGTGAAAACCAAAACCACATCAAAATATTTTGCACAGTTTACATGAACAATGAGAGTAAGTTAAAAACTCTGAAGTTAGTGTGATGAGGTCAATGAAAAAAAAATTCTTGAACACTGCTATTTTTAAATTCTCTCAGCACAAGGTCAGGATATACACCACATACCTATACATAGATGCATACATAGCAAGAACAAGTCTAGTTCATCCAGTTCATTGAGTTAGCCACTCCGTTTGACCATGATTTTGGTTTCACGGTATTCTCGTTTTACGGAGTGTCTGCCATCTGCGTTAAACAAACCCTTGGGAAAGTTAAATTCCCCCCGGTATTCGTGTATTTTTAGTACCTTCGTAAATGATTTAACACACAACCCTGTAACACTCAGAATTCTGTTTACCACTGACAACCAGTGCTGTGATGTGGGCCATAGCACAGCATCATGCTGAGTGATAACCTGTCTGTCGCGGTCCAGACGAGCAAGCTGTCAACATGTTTTTTTGTTCCGTCCTTTCTAAATAGTATGCGTTGCAATTTGTTTTTCTAGTTTTGTATATATGTCCGTGCGAAAAATCAATATTTTTTCTTTCGTTCTATCTTCTTTACTTTATATAAAGCGCTTTTCAAATAATCAATAGCACTATTTCCAGTAGTAAAAACCTCGTGTAAATATTATTGAATATTCAGCTTCATAAAATAATTTTAATATTCATCAGTATTAATTTCACATCTCTTTTTTGCGTCGATGTCAAACGAAAATCACAATTATATTGCAATGAAAATAATTTGAACTGCGATGAGTGACTAATTTGCATTTTAAACCGGCGCCAATAAAATGGAAAGAGCGATGGATATAACGTATTGTGTTATTAATTACCATCGGCTAAAGATGGCGGCTATAAAAGAAGGGAAGCATAATTACATAGCAGTGAATAAAAGCGAGTCTAAATGAAATTAATGAATGTCTCGGACTTAAATTGAAGAAGATTTTAACATTTTTACTACCTGTTATATGTTTTCAAAGGGAACTTTATTTTTCCGCGTTTAAGGTATGTTTTCAAAACAAAAGCGCCGAATATTGTAATTAAAAGCAGAAATGTACCTATGAGTACTTACCCACTGTTTATATCAGATTTTTTTTTCTAACGCCCTCAGGCACACCTATCATTCAACAACAATCGTCTTCACTCGCAACAAAAACCGTTACTTTCCCGTGGCCTTCACAAAACCGTATTATTTGTCCAATGGCCACAATCAGCGAATGTTTACTTGTACCTGCGAGAAAAATGTTTGCCCGTAGCGTACAGAGCGGTGAGAAAACAAACATGAAATTAATTCCAACATGTCGACTACGCCACGTTGTTATACTGTATCGCAGCTTACACGTGCTGTATACACAATAGAGTATACACAACTAATGAAGAATAAATCTAATCTTTAAACATGAGTTCTTGTTGCAAAGTTTCTGAAAAAGTTGAGATAGGCTTTCTGAATACCAATTCTCTCTAGGTATCTTGAGAACATCTAGGTACCCTTAGTGCCTCTTTGTATGGCAAGTTCTTGCTGCTAATGATCTGTGAAAAAAGGTAGGCGGGATTCTGAAAAAGAACACATTCTAGATTGTGTTAATAATCTGTGTGGATGACAATGTGACACCAAGACTGATCTATTGCTAATCGGAATAGTCTTTTCTTTAGAAAACTAAATTTTTCTATTAGTATCAAACTATCTGTTTGTTAATTTTATCGTGAACTCCACATTGATAAAGCATGTGTCGCCATGACATAGTGGGTCCAAGATGTGTCAATATCGGAATCCTACTTATCCCGGAAGGTAGAAATTCATGATGATACATATGGGTCTCCAATATTTTTATCATTCGATAACACCCGGCAGTTAGAACCCGAAGGTATTCCATTTATCGAAGTCCATTCGCCGATCAAAAAGGGATTTGGTTTGTATGTACCGTTTAGGTGCCGCAGGTATTTTAACTATTCGTTGATTCAACGGTTTCGAGTGTAAAAAGAATTTGATATATAAAAGGATTTTAATTGTTCATGGTATGTAACAGATATTTGAATATTCTAAAAACAGTTACAAAGGAAAGATTACAGTGAAATAGATTCAGCGCTTCTGTGTTACACATTCAGGCACTACATAAATCTAATTAAACGACGCGTCGTTCACAACTTGTTCTGCAGTACACAACAAAATATTCCATGCAACATAATCACATTTAAAGCTTTAATCTACCACTCCTCGAGTGACGTGGGGAAACGCTATCATTTAGCTTAAGTACTGGTAAAAGCGGCTCGTGTCGTGCAAAATATAATTAATATTATAATTCTGCGTAGGTTTCTGAAACGACTCTGCTACGCTCATTAATATGAGCTGATAATATTATATTTTATTTGTCAATTAATGAAGGGTGTTTTATTATGTCGATTTATGTGGCATAAAATAAAATTCCATCACCATCACAGGCGCCACACTTGACATAAATCATGTTTCAATGGGACGCACTCGGCTCGCGATTTGTTTGCTCAATGCTGTTAATTTGGCGGTATTCTCTGGGACAATCATTAGCAATGACAACGGTATTAATTACATGCTTTGTTTTCGATTGCAGCGGGTTTGAGACAGCGAGGGAATCGATTTTAGCGCAAGACGCAAAAACATTGGTGTGACTGTTCGGAAAATTGATTCTATAATATGTAGTTATGTTAATTTGTTTAAAATGCCGCTTGGCTTGTATATACATGTTTTTGGAGATTGCAGAGGGAACAAGTTAAGCTCATGCATAAATCATGTTGGCCACACGTACTTGTGGACGTAGAACTATTTCCACTAGGCTTACCTACTATAATTACTCCACTTAACGTAGACCTGCAAATTCATATTCCGTTCGTAAGCTAGCAGGATTGTTCGATAACTAAGTTGGTGTCATTAGTGTTTACATTTCATGATACATGATGTCGGCAGCTGGTAATAACAGTTACTTCGATCTTTAAGTTGTAAATGTCAACGCCCCCAGTAATAGGTTCGGGACCATTTGCGTCATCCAGATAGTAAAGAGCACAATTTTAAGATCCTGCGATTCCCAATATTATTGAGTCAGCCCCATTTACTGTAATGATGTAGCTAAAAAATTTATGGACCATGTAATTTTACTTTGAGGCCTACCTTCTTTATGTTGATATATAGATGGAAAACGCTGTTACATTTATAGGTATATAAGTAGGTAATACTTTTGGGTTGTCCGCTTGAAAATAGTAAGTAAGTTTCTTTCTTGAAAGACCAATTCTCTAATATTAAAATATTTATAAACTTTTCGATATTAATACGTAATGCCGGAAAATTCGCTAGAAAAAGCGAAGTGTTATTCTACGTAGCCCTGTCAACTCGCTTCACTGACAACGGGTAAACTTTGAGGAGTGCCCCAAAGGAAATACCTATTCGTCAAAATATTTACGAAGCCAACAGACGTGAACATCGGAAACCTTGTTTATCTATCTAACCAATATATTCATGACTGTTTTATTCGTTCTGGAAAACTTTCTTTGTTTCATCCAATAATTATCTTTCTAATTGATTTCAGTGAAATTTAGATCAATCATAAAGTTATTTTTGAATTTTATGACAAATCTCCCTCCATTTTTCGTTTACTTTTCTCTTGATATATTTGTCCGTACTAAACCAACATGTCCTTAAATTGCCAACCGTAATATCTGGACCATAAATTACAAGTCTGGGCTACAATAAAATAGGTACAATGTAGACATACGAGGCGAAAGGTCTCTCGTATTGTATCTAGGCGATGAAAAAGGAATATCGTGAAAAGGTTGGGAATGAGTGCGTTGCCGCTCTCGGTCGGGAAATAACAATTTTTGACCCACATATTTCACTCGTTCCCTTTCTGTACAAGTTTAAACGAAATCATTCTATGCCATCAGGGATTACGAACATTTTTAAAATGGTTAAAGTTCGCTAGATTGTGAACTTAATTTGGCTTTCCTGTTTTAAAAAAATATACGACAGTACATGGATATTTGTACGTATGAACGCACGTGTAGCAATAGGAACACATGTTTGTTTGTTTTAAAGTTCGCGCTGTGTCCGTTTTGCATTTTAGTTTTAGTAAAATCCGTAGCTTGTTTCATCGGTTGAAGCTTACATACGATGTACAACAAAGACATATTGTATTCAAAGTTTGATCATCAATCACGCTGAAGATATTCCGTTTTATATTAAATACGAGAGGTCGGTGGAAGGAGAGAATTTCCATAAGGTGAAATTGGTGCGCATAAAATCATGTAGGTTGAAGGTTCGTTGGCGTTAGTGGTAGTGTCCCTCGAGGCAGCGAATAGGAGTCGTATGTGGAGTAGAAAATCCTCCTCCCACAATAGTGATTTATTTTGATAGAGGCTACGTTCTTGCTGAGTTTCCTCCAGACTTACGCCGGCTCATTTGGTTGTAATTTGAATAAGGGAAACATCAATTGGCTGAGATACAAAACTTCTTTGAGTTAACCTCTATGTAAGACATTTTACGAAGAAAAAAGTAAGGAACTTTCAAACACGTTTTCAGTTTAATGAAGTTTAAAATTAAATAAATTCTTATCTAGGTGCCTTTGCAATAAAAGGAGTTGGTCTGAAAATGTTCACTTAAAGAATAGAGAAATGGTTTAGACATTTGTGTGGGACGCAGAGCCTATGATGATTCCCGTGGGGCTATAAACAGACGGGATCACAGCCATGATAAAATCGAGATTGCTTTGAAAACGTGACACGATTTATTTGACGGCTGAGCGAAGGCTAAACGACTGAAACAGATGCATTTGTTTCAAGTGAGTGGTGAAGAGCTACATTATGACTATCTGCGCTATATTGACGCTGTCGGCTAAAATGGCAACTTTACAGGAAAGTGAGAAATGTAATAAATGTTTAATAATTTTTTTTTGTTGAGATAAAAGATAATAGTTTTAGTTTACGTTTACTTACACCCTTGTGAAAAAGATCTACCTTTCTACTGGGGTTCTTTCTAGGGTTTTCTTCTTGTGAAGTTTATATTTCTAAATCCAACAACTGAGCATGTTGCGTGTCTACCTATACATAATTATATACCTTTACTTAATTAAAATATACATGTACATTTGCACTGTACCTCCAACTCGCCCTCGCAACAAATTGCAGATCATTTCCTTCAGGACACAGTAAATGTGAGAACTCCTTCCCTTCCGTTACACAAAAAAATGTTCCTTTGTTATTTAACATATTTTACATTTGATAAGCGTTGTACCGAAAAATAACATAACCATAAAGAAGGGTACAGTTTATTGTAAAAACCCGATGTATGTTTATTTTGCGGTAAAAATATTTCGAACCGTAAAAAAGGTTTTGGTGTTATAACCTCCTGAAATGTACAAAAAATACATGCTCAAAAGATATTTTTATTTATTGTCCATACTTGCATAAATCTGTTTCAAAGAAGGTAACTTTTGATTGATTTAAGAGCATTCAATGAAAATTTATTACTGTTAAACGTTCGCTGGTTAGACTTCCCATTGAGTTTTGCATGTAATTTGTGCTTGACGATAATTTGTTTCGACTTACTCGAGAAACTTGGCAGAGGGCGTGGAAATGTAACTTATTCAAAGATTACAGCCGTTCAAGAACGAGCATTATTGAAAATGTTTTGTCTCAACAACGAGCATGTACTCTTATTTCACGAGGTAATTTACGAAAACCTAGAAAGAATACACAATATACAGAGAAAACAATAGTAACAAATAAGCAATCATAAAAGTAGGTAGCAAGAAATACATGTAAGTACCGAAAATATTCGGCTAAGTAGGTTAAAGTACTTACAGAGTTATAAATCATCGTAGCCACAAAGCATCAATGAGGCGTTCAATGAAAAAACCGCAGAAATGGTCACCGGGAAATATCGTAGTTTTGTATGAGCAGCGGTCAGTTTTGTAAATGTTTTCAAGAGCCCAAGCGTGACTGTGCCTGCCTACTTGTCCATTTAATGATGTCACGAAAAAAAGTGTTTTCAAAAAAAGTTTTTGCTCAACTGAAAACGAATGAAAGCTCCGCTTTCTTAATAGCGAAATAAACATTCATCCTTTGAAAGGACCTGTCAAGTACGACCTGAGGCGTAAATAATAGATGTCATTAAAAAAAAAAACAAAAAAAAGCTTATATTTTATTAAGTTTGTATAGTACTTACACAAGTGTTTACAAAATGGACACTTTTGTTTATCGTTTTCGAAAATATATATTATATATTTTCTTCGTTTTGTTTGTTTGTCTAATGGAGAGAAAAACTAAGTCAGTGCACGTTTAGTTAGCAGTCTGAGCTTACTGACTTCGGAGGCAGCAGGATTTAATTAATTCAGAGCTTGAATAAATACAACTGTAGGAAATGCTGATCCTAGAGTTAACTTGGACAGTTTGTTTCCATGCTTCTAATCTCTGTCTCAATGTTATTATATCTATTGTTATTTTGATTTGATGTTCTCTGATGTGGTGACTTACGCCTTTTACTCGAAGAAGATTTATTCCCGTTACTGGGAAACGATGCCTGAAAATGAACCAGTATTTTTGCTGTTATTTCTTTTACCTAGGCATTTCATGTCTCGTAAGAAGCGAGTTTTATTAATCAAATCCTCGGAGATTTATACGTTACAGATAGACAAACATAAAACATGTCTCATGAAAAACATTTCTACTTTCCTCATTGACAGGACCCTAAAACTGTGCAAACTTTTCGTTGTTTATAAATATCAAAGCATATCTTTGGAATACTTTACCTTTTTGTTTAGTTGAATAAAATTGTTAAAAAGGCGGAAACTTTGAATAAAGAATACAACGTTAAATATTTAAGCAGATTGTTTGTGGTTATTCCGAGCTTTTTGTAATATAGTCATGTGAAAACATGAGGAAATCACAGAGCCTTGTCAAAATAATACCGACCATTTATTTTCTTAATCAAAGACATAGATTGCCTCGTAAAAGAAATAAAACGAATGTTCTTTGCCATCAAATAAATACTTTCAAATAAAGCTAAAGCAGATCAAAGCATCTGTAGTGGGTGTTGGTATATCTTATCAAGGAATCGTGAATCTAGTGAGCAAGAACGTGACTAGACGTTTTTACTACACTGTTTAGCTTCAGAAACTTATAGAGAGCCGATTGCAGTTTCTATGCGAAAGAAAAAACGTGAGTGGGGGAGAATTATAATAATAGGAATATTTAGGACTGTTGTTTAGTATTCACGACAAATACCTTAAAATGAGGTTTTTATAAAGTTACGGCCAACAGAACTAAATAAATCCCAGAATTGAGAGTAAGGTGGGTTCTCTGTAGTAAAAGTTAGTACAGGACCAATTAACTAAGCGCTCACAGAAATATAGGTGGCAGAAAATATCGATATTGACGGTAGTAAATTAAAAGCAGCTTTGCTTTGGTTGTATTTTTTTTTTGTTACCAACAGTCACTGTTGAAGTGAAAGTGAATCACAATATTTCACGCCTTAATAATTTTTCATTAACTGGCTTGTGGAAAATTTACGCGGTTTTTTGGTATTTCATGCAACATCGAAGTGAAATATAGCCCTCAGTGAGGTAGTTTAAAAACGGGCTCAATGTAGGTATTGTGTTTTCAGAAATGTGAGAGAAAGACGGTGTAATAAACTTGGCCGAAAAGACATGTAAGTGGGGTACTAGTAGCTGGCGCAAATTGGTAGTGATTCATCATAACATTACTCAAAAGAATGAATGGAAAAACAAAAGACGATGAAAAGTGTATCCTAGTTGTGACCGCCCATTGTGTTCAGTAGCGAATGTAAGTGTCACCCAAAACAAATAGTCCCGGAACTATTCAGTGAAATGAAAAAGAAAACAGGGTGGGTCACCCTTTATTGCTAGTGGAGAAATTCTTTTGACAAGACTTTACTCTGGCGATGTCGGTCATGCCTCATGTCCGGAGAAGTGTTCCTATTATCTTTGAGGCATCGGATCCCTGTAAACGAGTGGTTGGCGCCGCCTCGTCAAGGCTGCGGGCGTAACCCTCCAAATGTCGTAGGACATACAGATACAGTCCACAAAAAGAGATAAGTAAGTAATCAAATCACATGAGTCTTAAGTTTAGGAAGCTATTTCATTTGCAGTAACAATGAGCATTTCCTGCGCAGTACGAGGACGCTTATCGAGCCAAACACGCCAGAGTCAAGTGGCGACAAAAAACCTCAACCGTTAACCTGTCTCCTCACTATACTAACAACTCTCAAACAATCCATGAAATGTAAAAAATAATTCAGCAAACTTTTTGAAATGAGAAGTAGTAGGCATCGGTCGTAAAAAGTAATGGCTAGTCTCTGGACTGGGAAAAACACATTACTAATATAAGTGAAAGACTTAGTTTGTACTACTCTTTATTCCGGCGGTGTGATGGTGTTTGTAGGTTTACTACTTCGCCAAGTTCAATGCCCTCTTTATTTTCAGTTGTTTCACGAGAGATAGTGACGACAATGTAGCAAATAGATTTGTTTAGTTTCCCTTCGTTTTCTTTAGATTTTCTTTTGTAAGAAAAAGCTTATATGTATTCTTTTAGTAAGTTTCCTTCATAATCATATTAAATCATCATCATCATTCATTTTAGCCGAAAGACGTCCACTGCTGGAGATAGGCCTCCCCCAAAGGGGGATTTTGCCATATATGGTATGATATTTCGCTTGGCAGGCGGGTTGGCGATCGCAGTACGGTTGTTACAAAGGCACAGAGAATGCTGCTGCCCATTCTCTGGTAAGTCCCTTAGTCGCCTCTTACGACACCCAAGGGGAGATATGGGTGGTGCTATTCTTTACATCCGACACCATACAGAATCATATTAAATACCGTGATCTAATGAAGTGTTTTTTAAGAGAAAATAATTTCCTGTTTTTCTTTTATAGCTTTAACAACATGTTTTGTAGCTAACCGCTCCTTTTTCATTTTATTTGAATTCCATTCGAAAATTTTTGTTTTATTTTACGGGATGTGTTCAAATTGTTGGCATATTTTCATCAACTGTGGACAGGAAAATTTAATTGAACATTTTCCTGCTACAGAAAATCAATTCAATTCAGTTTTTTTTATACTTGAATATGTTTAACGCCTGTTATTGAGAGTTTCAATAATTCCAGTAACTATTTAATGCAAGCATGAAATATACTCAAAAGTATCGGTGAAAATATCCCTCAGTACAGAACAATATTTTAAAGTCGATTCTTAGTATTTATTCTCCGACCCTAATTGAACTCAAAATTTTGCACATATTTATATTGAACGAAAAGCACCCGGAGATACAAGGTAAGCCCTGTTGAGCCAGAAGTGGCTGAAATAATATAGGTTCATAAATAAACGGTAATACGACAGCCATATTTTACATCTTGGTTCGTAAAGCTTAATATCATACATCCACAAAATGCTGTTGTGATGACGTCGAAGCCGCGGAATAAATTGGCATTTATGTGAGAAGTGCACCCTTTTATGTTGGTGCGCAGTGTAAATGAATTGCGTTTACAGGAACAGCTATATTTGTTCGGGTAAGAATTGAAAGAAGAAGCCTTAAGGTGGGAAAGTGTGCCTTTCGTTTCTTTACTGTGTAATGTTTGAAACTGGAATACTAAGTACAAGCCGTGTGTACGATGGAATTTTCGAACGGAAAATCCTCGAACTTCTATACAAGCTTTCATTTCACTTTTGAGGACAGATGAAATAAAATCCCTCCTTATTGCAAACTTCCGTTATTTATTGAACTCTGGTGCCAATTTCATGCTTCGAGGCACAGCGGTTTAGATTACTGTGGTCTGTCAGTTAAGATTTTTTCAAGTAGATAGTTACTTCATATGTAGAAAATATTTCCTTCATAACGACACGAATAACATCAGAATAGATGGACGAACCAGGAGCCAACTTGATTGGCAGTCAGCCCGCTAGCAAGGTTGCTGATTAGCCACAATCCACACGAGTTATGCGACAATAGCTCATTCAGAAGATACAGAAATAACGGTAGTGTATTATTTACTGACAGTTACTAAAAGATGATATAGAGAGAAGATAAATTTATTATTATTTTGAGTTTGAATCATTGTTGTGAAGATATTAGTCAAAGTAGATCCTAAATTACTACTACGATATAATGACAGTCTTCCAGCGAAAACAATGATGAGAAAGTAAAAAATGTAAGCTTATGTCAATTACAAGCTATCAAAAATGTATTATGTCAATCCTATTGAACGCAAAAATCACTTGTCTGGGTTCCCAGGCAAGTTACAAGAGGCTCTCTTTACGTCAAGCCACGAAAATATATATTGGAAAAGGTGAGAGACCAATTATTGCTTAAGTTCTATGAAATCATAAAATTGATGTCGCCGTTGTTCATCGAAGAGACGGCTAGACGCTACTAAGTGCCTTTACGATTCACCGCACATTATTCCCCTCGTATCGAATTGCACATATTTACTTAAGCTAGTTTTAATAGTTTTTGTACCAATTTGGTATACTTAAATAGATTAACTTTATTTTATAATTTTACTGTTCTAATTTAATTGTGCTATGTAAAGTGATGGCCTGAAACACAGGTTCAAATAAACCTAGATCGGGTAGGTCGCTAACAAACATTCGGATTGAAGATTATTATTACTTTCACCTGCTGAATATATTTTAGTTATAGTTTACTTATAACTGTTGGAACTGTTTCTTCTTAACACAGGTTACTTAGTAACCTATCTAGGAGAACAGTACGACACCCACTAACTAGATTAAGAAACTATTTGCTTGTGCTTTCTCTTAAACTATCTTACCATGTAATCTAGTCCTAGTTAAACAATACATCTTTATTATTATTATTTCCTTTATTTATTTATATACATATTTTTTACATTTTCAAATATTTAAATATAAAACGACATAAAAAAAACATTTAAAAATATAAAAAATAGTAGCCCACCGGTATCGGGAATAGGGTCCAAGCTACCGGCGGTCAGGGCTCCAGAGAGAGGAACCTCCTAACAATACGAGCCGTGTCCAGGAGTACCGCTTTCTGAATCAAGCCCTTGATCCAGCTGCCTAACGAGAGCCTCCTCAGGTGTTGGTCGAGGCTCTTGGCAATTAAGCCATGGGCTGATACGACTACCGGCACAATGATCGCTGAGTCCACATCCCACATGTCGACAACCTCGCGAGCTAAGTCAAGATACTTGATTTGTTTATCTTTCTCGGCTTTCACGAGGTTCTCGTCATGCGGGACCGTAATGTCAACAATCATTGCGCGCCGCTCTGATCGATCCACCACCACTATATCAGGCTTATTGGCTACAATAGTCCTGTCAGTGATGATGGATCGATCCCAGTACAGTGTGATATTGCCATTATCGAGAACTGGATCGGGCACATACCTATAGTACGGCACTTCCGATTCCACAAGGCTGTATTTTAGAGCAAGTTGCTGATGGATAATCCTGGCTACAAGGTTGTGTCTATGCAAGTACTCTCCGTTAGCCAGACGAGAACACCCGGAGATAATGTGACGGATTGATTCGCCTGGACGGTGGCATGCCCGACATATGTCAACCGTGCCGTCCTTCACAATAAATCTCCGGTAGTTATTCGTCATCATAACTTCATCCATAATTGCACAGACAAAACCTTCGGTTTCTCCAAAGAGGTCCCCGGAACGTAGCCAGGCTACGGACGCTGATAGGTCTACATCGGGCCCATGCAGGGCCCGGAAAAAGCGTCCGTGAAGCTCCTTACTCTGCCATACTTCCCTGCGGTCGTTAGTGTCAAGTACTACAGGTTTGCGCCAGTTCTCTTTAGCCAAGGAGAGCGGGGTGAGGCCCTTGTCCACCGCGACCACATCTCGATGCATCCCCACGTCGGCTTCTAGGAAATATTCCCTGAGACTGCATATCTCGCGATTGTGAAGAGTCTTAGCATTTAAAAAGCCTCGACCCCCACACTTCCGCGGGATATACAGTCTCATAACCGAAGAACGTGGGTGATGCATTCGAAATGCCGTCAGCAATTTGCGGACCTTCACATCCAAGGCGTCTAGTTCTGTTTGAGTCCATTTGAGTATGCCAAAAGAGTACATCAAAACCGGCATGACCCAACCGTTGAAGGCACGCACCTTATTTCCGCCTGACAAAAGACTATTAAATACTTTTTTCAGGCGGCCAAAGAAGCGCTCCTTCAACGATTGCTTCATGTCAGCAACATTGATGCCCAGCGCTTCTGACATACCCAAATACTTATAGGTTTCGGTTTCTGAGAGGGATCTAAGATTTATGGAATCCGTGAGCTTGGTTCCCACAGATTCCACAATCTCCCCTCGCTTTACATGCATGACCGCACATTTGTCCACACCAAATTCCATCCTGATGGCACTACTGAAAGTTTCAGTTACCTTCAATAGCTCCATCAGTTGCAAATCGTTGGGGGCAAAGAGTTTCAGGTCATCCATGTAAAGGAGGTGAGATATAACTTGACCACCTCTCTTCAACCGATAGCCTATCCCTGAATCCTCCAGCAGTGTGCTTAGAGGATTCAAGGCCAAGCAAAACCAAAGCGGACTCAAACTATCGCCCTGAAATATTCCTCGCTCTATATTTATCGGTTCGCTATTCCTCTGGATTTGCCGACATCCTGGATAGCGAAGAACTGTCCTCCATTGCCCCATACATGATATCAGGAAGGTGCGCAGAGTTGCATCAACTTTATACAACTCTAGCACCCTCATGAGCCATGTATGTGGCACCGAGTCATAGGCCTTCTTATAGTCTATCCAACATGTCGACAGATCCTTTCGTGAACGGCGAACCTGTTGACTAATGGCCATATCAATGAGGAGTAGCTCCTTAGTACCGCGGGACCCGTTCCTACATCCATTTTGAGAAGCAGACATAACAGAATTTTCGTCAATATGTTTAGTGATTTTAGCTCTCAAAATGGAGGTAAGAACTTTATAGACCGTCGGGAGACACGTAATCGGTCTATAATTTTTGGGTTCCGCAGTACTACCTGATTTATGGAGCAGGTGGGTTATTCCAGTCGTCAGGAACTCGGGAAGCGACCCTGACTCTAAGGCTGACTGAAATAGGGCTGCCAAGCGAGCGTGCGACCTCTGGATCCATTTAATCCAGAAGTTATGCAGCCCGTCCGGACCTGGAGATTTCCAATTGGGTAACGGACGGACTGCACGAGCTACATCTTGGGGGCTGATTGTGATCGCCCCCATTTCTGGTATTGAATCGCACGCTCGCTCGACCTCCCGAGTCCATTCACCCTCGGTATGACTGACAGGCACCGACCAGATGCTGCGCCAGAAAGAGCACATGGCGTCATCATCCGGTAGGCACGTGTCAGACACACCTTGGTCCGGTCGCTCCCATGCTCTATAAACCCACCTTTCATCGCTTTGGAATGTGCGATTCTGAGTGTATCGTTCCACCCGCCGCTTATACCTACGAATACGGTTTGCCCATGCATACACTTTCTGCTTCAGGAAGTCGATGCGCTCTGTAATACGGGACATATAGTCTTGAGGACTGATTTCAGTCCCCGCAAATGCCCGCTTCACAAAGCGCATAACTCGAGGGCGAGTGTTGCCCCCCCTGAAGCAGATTAGTTTGCCGATGAACGTTCTGGCCCCACCAATACGTCGTTCAATCCTGTACTGCCAAGCTGGTACGGCTGGTTTCGGTCGTTTAGCTCTGTCATCTGGAAATTTGACTTGAGCTAAACGACATGCCGCAACAGCCGCACAATACAGGATTGAATGAGCATCAGTGAGGTTTTCGTAGTTATCAAAATAGTTTGACAACTGCGAATCCAGAACAGCCACCAGCATCCTATTTTTATTATGCATGGGCAAACGAGGTAAGCGTGGTCTAAGTTCGGGTGTCATGAACCTATATTCTCGAATCGCACCCTCCAAAGCACTCCTCATATCCTCACTGCACTGGGTACTTACATTAGTAACCATGTCATTACTCACGTCGTTATCGCGATTTCGTGTTGTGGTGGTAGATGGTAGTGGGACCACACCCTGCGACGGCGTGGCAATGACATGGCTACTCTGCATTTCAATCCGCAAGCGATCAAGCACGGTGTCATCCAACATACGATTACGCTGGATGACTCGCACCTGATCCGATAGTCGTTGTGCCGACACGTTGACAGCTGGCTCAAGCACCTGAAACAGAGAGAGCATCCGAACACGGTACGCGGTCAGATTGTTTCCCCCCTCTGTAGCCCCATAGTATGCGCGCATGACGTTTTCATTAATGGATTGCGTCCATCGCATGCGCTGCACACTTCCGCCGGGAGCTGGGACCCTATCAGAGGCCGGTGGGCCTCGAGGTCCTAAGCCGTCCGGTGGCCGGCGTCCTCCCCGTCGACGAGCAGGTGGTGGCGTCGTTGGCGGAGAGAAATACTCGTCGCTGGAGCTCGACGCAACTGCCACGGCCGGTGTCACAGCACTCACGATGGGGCTGGATTCCGGCGGCGGCGAGGCGGAGCTGAGCGGCGGGTCCGGAGGTGGTATGCGTGCACGTCGAGCAGCTGATCTCGTCAACATTTTCATCATTTCATTTTCATCTCTCTGTTAGTTATTAATTTTATCATTTTCATTTTGACATATGTCGTATGTCACTTGGTATCCACAAATTTCTTGTAAAAAGTATATTGTAATAACATGGGTTTATCTTGCTGTTTTGAAGAAATGGAAATCTAATATGTTCAAAAAAAGGGAGAGGATGTGCCAGACTGTTAAAATTTAAGTTTAAATATAAAAATTGCAAAAAAAAAATTGAGATAAAAATTTAAAGATGCTGTTGACATTAGTGTTGCCAGATTATTATTATTATTATAAGTACTAATTATACTATTGTATGTTAATAATAACTACTGTACCTAAATATACACTTTATGTTGTAATACTTTTTTAAATAAAATATTCTTATTCTTATTATAATATAAGTATACATAAGTAGGCAAGTATCTTTATAAAAAGTATGTTCGTTATTTAAAAGGCTGTTTCCTCGACTTTTCGCCTCGGGTAGTTCATACAATACGGTTATTTAATCAAGTTAATTTCAGGTACAAGTACAGTACCGTATTTCGTTAACAGATCGGACAAAGGGGCTTAAGACTATTTATGGTTATTGCGAAATTTGTTCAACGTTCAACGTAGCTTACTGTTTTTATTGAAAAGAGAGGTTCATGGATTAGGATACAGGCAAGTGAGTAAAGTAGTAAGTTACAATGAAAATGGAACAACACAAGGGTACAAGGATTTTTTTTTTTTTTTTTGATTTTTGTGTGCAATAAAGAATAAGAATGATTACAGGATTGTGAAAACTATTCAGGGAACACACAAGCTCTCGACAAAATTAAAATTTTTGCTTTTAACTCGCGCTTCATTTTGATAATTGAAATCTGATGAAGCAAATAATTTATTTTCCGGATAAAATATAATGAAATACCAAAAGTATTGAATATAAATTCATGTTGAAACTAAAAAATCATACATATTGAAATTCAACTGAAATATACATAAAAGAAAGCAGGCAAAACAATACAAACCATATCTTCTTATATATAAAATTCTCGTGTCACAATGTTTGTTCCTGTACTCCTCCGAAACGGCTTGACCGATTCTCATGAAATTTTGTGAGCATATTGAGTAGGTCTGAGAATCGGCCAACATCTATTTTTCATACCAAAAAAAAAAAACTTTAGGCGGTACAAAGTTCGCGGGCACAGCTAGTAATATGTAAATGTGAAAACATGAACCGTGTAACGAGTTGTAGGGATGCGAGGAACCTCTAAATTGTAACATTTATACCTCATCTAACGGTTATGAATACAAAGTAACAACTTTATTTTTAAAATTCATTTATCTTGTCAGCCGGAAGTCTGTTGGACGTCCCTATAGACGGTAAGGTAACGGGACAATTTGGGACGGCCACGCTCGGAGGAACGCTCCTTCACAAAATACTGAGGGGCAGAAGGTCAATTCCAAACAATGGTGAAAGTAGGCACTGGCACGCAGATGTATATGTACAGGGATAGAGAATGGTTTTGATCTTTTTGCGTTGGGGAAGATTCATCATTCATTTTGTGATCTTTGGAAAAGGAATGGAATGATTTCGGCATAACTATCGCGAGACAGTGTGCTTGCACGTGAAGCGCGTCTATGTGTGCATTCGTTTTCCATTGTGTATAGCGGTTCCATATCGCTGGTGGTCTATTGGCCCATGTTGGCCCATTTGCGGCATAAAAACTCTGAGACCAGGTTAGGCACTAACCACACGATAAAAAAAGGTGTGTGTGTACTTATGTACACGCGTTAGAAGTTATACTTCTTTGGCGTCTGAAGAAAAATTTAAAAAAACAAAACTGCAGTAAATATCGAAGAAAAATGTTAAAATCAATCAAAACAGTATAGGTATACAGTAAGTACTGTATATTCAGTTTCCTTACTTATAAGTTAAGTTAGTCATTTAAAGAAATATATATTATTAATTTTATTCTGCAGCCAACTTCATCATCGTTTTTTTGGGACATCGTGCGCGCGCAGGTCATGAATTCACTCTCATCCAAACGCGCCACAAGAAGTATAACTTCAAAAAGATCGCCAGCCTTCTGTGACAGTCTATTATGTGGCTCCACGATGTTAACTCAGGTTCACAGCTGAATGCTGCTTGTTTTCCCTTGGAGTAACTTGTTAATGGGATATTGCAAACGAAAATGAAGCCTCTGTTGATGAACTGTTAACGGTAAAGCTTTAAAAGACTTCTTGAGACAAGAACGCACTGTCAGGTGACTTGCTTCGCTATTAAAGGCTAGCGAGTCACCTAGCATTATCCTTAAAGCATTTTTGAAGATGTTTCACAAAATAGTTAAACAGAGTATGATAATCGTTTTAATTAAAAAAATAAAATGTTATCGAATAACCAAGTTTCGGCTTACTTAATAATCATCACAATACGAAAATAAGAAAGTACCTACCCAGTAGTAGTAGTATTACCAATCGCCATTCAATGAAAAGAGTATCATGTACAAAAATGGTCGTTTAAAACAATTTCGAGTCGCAATCTACTGTAGAATTAAGGCACGATATCTAATACTTGTGTGAATCCAAAGCGGCTTTAAACAGAGCCATCGTAGTTCGTACCTACATCGCTCCTGAAAACCCATTAGCGCAGAGTTACCAAAACTATTTATAGTGCAAAGAGTCTCGAAAACAAACTTCTATTTATATAACCATCGTATTTTAACTGTTTATAGCAAGTTGACTCTTCAGTGCTACGAACAACCAGTTATTGAAAATCTTTTTTTACATATTTTTACACTACTACTATTCCAATTTTTCTGTGTCAATAATTATGAATTATAGGCATATCATATTTAGGCATTTTTTACATCATTGAAATCACTGAATTCTGCCAATGAATTAAATGAAAGTAATATTCAGATTCAAATGATTGCGAAAAAGTTTTTTTTTCTACAGGTATTTTAATAGCTACATTTTTTTATAAGGTATTTTTGTAAATATTGTAACTTGATAAACAAAGAAATATAAAAGGTGTATTTGGTGTGCCCTACCTCCACGACGAGGAGGCAACTACTTACTAATCGACTATTTTCGTTCAAGAAACTTTCCGTCTCTGAAAAAGAGATACAGATAAAATCATCGGTGGAGAACTGTCCAAACTGCCAGCGCATATTCTTTCTCCACTAGATAGTTAGTTCTACACACTAACAAACAATTCGTTTCTAGTAGCAGTTTTCACTCGTAAGCAGAGGGAAGTTGAAAAAAAAAATTCGAAAACGGCCTCGATGTGAGAATCTTTGAATCTACATCTTGCAATGATTAAAGCCACTGGATCCAGATTCCAGGTATCAGTATAATTCAATTAAGATAATAAATTATAAGAGTATACTTACTTATCCCAATTTATTTAGAAACCGGCGCTGTATGTCTTCTTCTATTGTATATTACACTGATAAAAAAACCCCCTTACCAAAGAAATTTCTTACGATACAAGTGGCAGTATTTCTAAGATAAACCACGGGATTACGGATTTATTGGACCGTTACGTAAAAAAAAGCTAAAACCACGAACTGTCGGTAAAGTTTGATTTATTCCTACTTATGGGATAACTTTGCATTCGCGGCCTGTGTGTGAGCGTCGCGGCCCCTGAATAATAGCTTTTATGTCTAAAAGGAAAATACTATACGGAATCGAAACCAATCCCAGTTGATCAATAGTAGTCGGTAGATCCCAATCATTATAGTAAGTATTTTACAAGCTTTTATTTAACTTGCAATAATTGTAGTGTGTTTAGGTCAAATCTTGCAACTGGATTTTAAAACAGTTATCTCCAACCGATTGAGCTGAAATTTGGTACACACGTTTAGTTTGGAAGACAATACATGGTTAGTTAAGTGCTGTCATTCTAAATCCAATATGGTGGACTCCCAAAGATGGTGGACTATATGGGTATCAATGATAAGGGTTTGCTGAGGAGAATACGAAACCAGAGAAAAAAAAAATTAAAACAAGCTTTTATTTATTTATTTTACTATTTATGTACACACAGTAGACAACACAGGAGAATAACATTATAAAATATGAGTACAAAGGTACTGCTTATTTCTTAAGAAATTTCTGCTATCAGCCTGCAAAAGGAGAAATGAAAAAGAAACGTAGACAAAGTGTGTGAGAAAAGGACGAGAATAATGCGTTTATGTGCCTTACCTAACTTAACCTATAATATTAAATATAACTACACATATAAGTATAATAAATTATAACAATGGAGAGGAAAGGTAATGATCTTTCACTCTGGCTTTGAACAGTGAAATTGTCTTCAAATCACGAATGCTAGGCGGAAGTGAGTTCCACAACCTTACGGAGCATGGACGGAGAAGGAGTATGAGTAATAGCTGGATTTATGAGGATGGGATTTAAGTAAGGTCTAAGGTGCGATCTACACGGTGCGTCAGTAGAACGGGCATAAGAAAAACGCTCGCGCAGATAAGATGGATAGGACGGGTTGTGCAGGATATTGAAGAGGAGACAGAAGATCCTAGTGTTCCTGCGAAGGCGGATTGGGAGCCACTTGAGTTCTTTGCGAAGGTGAGAAACGTGGTCATATTTACGGAGACCAAAAATAAAGCGAATGCATAAATTTTGCAAGCGCTCAAGCTTATTTAATAACTCCTCAGTAGTATCCAGGTAGCTTTTATTTAAATGCTCTAAAAAAAATACACCTTTTTATTCAAACCCATCAATTATACAATTTAATTGATATAAAAGCTTGTCGCGACAATAAACACACAGGAACATACAATAAGACAGTACCTAAATCTCGCGGCAAGCTTTTATAAGTAAATTATAAATACAATATAAATCGTTACTATAATTTTATTTTAAAATTAATTTATTTTACAAAATATTTACATATTTTTTCTATGCTTTGTAAGTGGATTAAATGGAAAGTTTTGGTATTTTATTATATATTTACACATCAAATCAAGGTTTATTTATAATTCTCAGAGTTGCATTTTCCAACTTTATTCTACAAAATCCCTCCAAAAACCTCGAGTTTATTGCATGAACAGTAACAGAATTTCAAACATTTTTCACATGATTCTTCTTCTCTGGCTTTCATTTTTCCACTGAGGCTTCATTTTACCAGCCTTTGACAAGACCAGCGGAATGAAACAATTATGTATTCGTCCCATGCGGAACTTATTATTTTTAAATAATGGCCGCTCTGTAATGAATGAATCATTTCAACTTTGTTTAATTAAAAAGTCTTGAATTCTGACGCTTTTAAATAAGATTCAAAGCCGTTATGAAATTAATTAGTGGCATTATTTTATTACTTTTTGAACTGGCCTAACTGAAAGAAAACTACTGAAGGTATTTTGACTTCTAAACGTTTCAAATGTTACCTAGTGTTTTATTGATCTCTCTTACATGTTAGTTTTATTCTTATTTGCCAGTTGGCTGGATTCCAACTAATTAGTTCCAAGCCATTATCCGAACAGTGCTCCTTCGGCGGAAGTATCGTTAAAAAGGTTAAGCTGATTTATAACAACTTAATCATTTTGAGCGTTGAGTTGAAACCTGCTTGAGGCAATAATGTAACTGAGTACAGTACTTCCTTAAGTACACACACATTATTCCCCTTAATCAGCACGTTCGCCTTTTCGTTTAAAATTATTTCTTTGAACTCGTTACCGAATATGAAATTTTAAAGCATACGTGAATTTTTTATTGGTATATTAATGGATTATTAAAATATCGAATCATAAACTTGGGAATCATTTTAATTTGGCTTTGTAAGATCGATTACTGAAAGACATTTGTACCTTTCTAAATTTAAGTAATAATACCAGCCTATTACTGTCCCACTAGTGGGCAAAGGCATCTTCTCAAACAGAGAAGGCACAAACATTGATCACAAGGCTTGCTCAAGGCGGGTTGGCGATTTCAGCGAGTCCAGGTTTCTTTCATTGTTTTTTTCATTGACTATGGTGACGGAAAAGAAATATCAAAAAATGAAATATAGAGGCATGGTAGGGATTGATATATAAGGTCCCATTAAAAGAGATGGACAAACTTTTAGAAATCATTCAGACCACCAAAATGAGGACAATGATAAAAAAAATAGGAAAAACGCATTCGATTTTTACAAGAAAAAAAAAACAGAGCTAATGAAAATACACTAAAAATTATTTGCAGTTTATTATTTTATGTTAAAATAAAATAAGTTTAATCAGTTTTTTTGCTTGGATATCTTTGGTTAGACGTACTAGAATTTGTCCATGTATTTTAATGGGACCTTATATATTACATATATATACTTAAAAAAACATGTGATGAATAAAACAAACAACATCTAAACTGAATGTAATAAGCTAGTCTCATATCTTTACATCAATTTTTTTAGCTTCTACCTCTTTGTACAGTCGTAGAAACTTAAGCCTTACTAATAAATGTAAAGTTGTCATAACGAGGAACTTTTCTGCGACTACAAAAAAGATTGCTCTTGTTACAAGCATTTGCGGCACTCTGGGCAAGCATAAACTGTTTAACTTTAATATTTTATTTCGTGTTTTGTACAAGAAATTGAACTTGCACGTTGTTTGAAGCAATTGCTTTAGATTTCATGCTTCAGATTAATTTTATACGGGCCTTTTTTGAGCTATTGTATTGAAGCACTAACATAAGAAAAATGTTTAGCTATTGTTTAACTCAACGTTGAAAATATGCGTCACACGTTGTTAGTAAATTCTTTGTGTACGAAATTGTATATCGAGTTTCCTGTGAGGCTCGCCAAAGGCAGTAAAAAGAGTGTGTAGAACTTTATCAACTCGTAAGAACTTTTAACTATTGTGTTTTGTCGAAGAGAAAAAAACTTTTAATGGTGGATTTTGGTGCTATACCTAATCTTGATGTGCATTATCTAGTACAATGTTATCTACCTTAGGAATGTTCCTACATACATATTTTCCACAGTGTCATATGAAAGTGCAAACGTAACCCATTTATCTGCAATGATCCTACAAACGAAAGAGTCTCCATTAAAATGTTCTGCCAAAGTACAAAGACGAAGAAGAAGGTACATACCTTACCGCTCCTTAGCTGGAATATGCTTTTATCATCCCTTTTGCCTCGAGTCCAGTGTATCGTGTAATATCAACCTGGAGCTTTAGAGCTTCTTGTCGGGACCATAAATGTTTTTGATCTAGTATTTTCTGTAGTGTGTTGGAGTGTTACAGGCTTGCTTGCTACGTCACGTCCGCCGAGATTGCAACGATGTGCTCGCTATAATTCGTCTACTTTCAGAACCATACATATTTATTCACCAACTTTGGGGTGCTGATTATTTTCACCTCATTTCTATTATCCTCTTCTCCTTTATCATACACACACGCGTGTATAATAAATCGTAACGGAGTGGGGCCGTAATTTATGGATGCGGTTAATTTTTCTCCTGCGTTGGACAGTTTTTTTTTGTTTTCTGATCTGTTTGAGAACAATACAGAACGTGCAAGCAATTTTATTGAATTATCGTGCATTCCAAACTGAGGATCCGGATAATATATTTCATTATGAAAATATTGTTACGTCGGGTACTTTACGAGAACATTCTAGATTACATGCGAGTCTCGAATGATCTACTATTGAACTGTCTAAGACGACTCGAGTCTAGAATGTTCTAGTATAGAAATTTCTAGAAGATTCGAGAGAGTTGTAGAACCTTCTCGAAGGACAGTATTCACTATGGAACTGTCTAGAACATTCGAGAAAGATGTCGAAGTTTCTCGAAGGATGACGTTCCATTGTGCCACTGTGAGAAGGTTCGAGAAGGATCGGTTGACCTATAAATAGCCGTCATGTTTGCGGGAGAGTCAGTCTGATTTTGGCTACACAACGAAGCGAATCGAAGTGATTGAGAAGTGCGATATTTAAGTGACTAGTGATCGATAGTGTAATTGTAATTAAGTTTAAAGTGTTTTGTGTTAATTAAAGTTATTTGTTAATTAATCGGTGGTAATTAATTTATCCCATACCCAGCTCGTAACAATATTAATATATTATATATATTTGATATTTCATTATTGTATGTTTGTGTAGATATTGAAAATTTTGTGCCAAATAATGAGTCATGTTACTTGATGATAAATAAATAATAATAATGATAATAATTATTAATTTTTTATACGTTGATTGGTATCTAAAGTACAAGTGATTAAGTAGATTGCAGTTAGACAAAACATTGTCATTTTTATATTAGTATTATTTCATTGTTGTTTCCAGAAAACTTGAATATGAATATGAATATGAATATGAAACTTTTCTATGAATTCCTACCATTCTTCTATCGATTTTGTTATATTTTTGAATTAATAAGAAAGGTGCGTGGTGCTTAGCCTATACAAACGTATCCCGCTGTTTTCTCCTGGAAATTAAAACAAGAGCAAATTTTTTTTTTTTTTTTTTACGGATGGGAAATCATCAAATGACTTCTCCCGCTCTGGGCAGAGCGGAAGGGAGTGTCAGACTTGTACTGACTAAAACCCATCCATGTTCCTTCCTTGCCCTTTGTGTTCCAGGGCGCGGTATCTCTATCGAACAGCCCGCAGCCCTGGGTTATTGAACCCCTGAGGCATAAATTCCTGGTTAACCCTTGGGACGACACGAAAACACCCTTTATAAATTACAAACTCTTTTGCAGGCCTTTTTTGATGATCGTAAAAATATCGAGTTGATAAACAAAAGGCGTGTGATGAACGGCGGTGTAGTAAAACGCCAATGACGTTAAGCGCTGAGTCGCACGGCCGGTAGGTTATGTGCCGTTAAACCTACATAGAGAAAAATAAAAATATCTCAGGCCTTTAGTATCCACTAAAGTCTACCCTTTTTTAGACATAATTATTATTACGTTTCAAAGGGGTAGACAGGCTACAAAATGCTACATTCTCCGACCCTAATTCTTTTATGCATACCATTTTTTTCTCCGATAATCATTTTTAATAACCATTTCTAACATTTGAAAGGACTAAAGAAATTGTCACACTTTTTTTCCTGAATCTGCGAAAAAATATGATTTTATTATAACTCTGCTTTAAAAAAGGGAAAAGGTGAATGTAATTTTTTAACGACGTCAAATGAAATCAACCTTTTCTAGCTCCCACTTAAGTGTTTCCAATTCTCAGCGCGAAGCTTTCAGGCGAGTCACATTCAGCCTCTGTTTTATATTCATGTAACAACAGCCAAACAATAAATTCGCATTTGTATGTTTGTAATTTGTCACGTAGGTACTGTTGTACTAAGTCGTTATAATTCTATTGTTGAGTTTACCGCAAGTTCGCGACAAAGAAAGTAAAAGCTATCATAAATCAGTCTACAATTTCGGTTGGATTAAATCGATCAGAGCGAAGTATAATTGCATGGAGGCACAAAAACTGTCTACTACCAAAGAATAGAAAGGCTTTTATTGTGCCGACCGTTATCTCAAAGTTGTTAAAGACAGATTTCGTTAATGAGTTTTTGTTAGCCTTTCCCAGATGTTGGTTATCAAAATCACTAGGCGTTATCTGTCGGGGCTTAACAGAATAAAGCTTATCATTTTATTTTGTTATGCGTATATTATTCAAAGAGCTTGTAATGACTTCGATTTGTAGTAGCTACCACGCGCTATTTATTATTTATCCAATACATTTATGATGGTACGGTATGGTGGTTTCGAAAAAGCCAACGTTAGTTAAAATCAATTTTTGCTTGCTTCTTCAGAAGTTCACTTTATTTATGGCTTTTAAATCAGCAACTAGAGAGACAAGTTTGTATAGTTTCTAAAGTTTATTTTGCTACAGAATCATTAAGTTATTTGTAAAGAATATGTATATAGATACATATTCTTCTTATTCTTCTTTGTAAAGAATATGTATATGGATACATATAAAGAATTTTAAATAAAGGAATACATATTCTTCAGAAATAACTTAATGATTCTGTAGCAAAATAAAGACAGTTTAGTTCGTTTTGTTTAGTGTTATAACCAGTAGTGGTAATTAATGAAATAAATATTTTATTGAATTTAGTTGGAGGCTTCTTAAAAAGAAGAATATTGTGATTTTTTTTCTTTTTGATATCATCATTCAAATGTTATTCATCATATCAGCATATAAAAGACAGCGACAACAAAAAACTTTGATCAGATATTAAAAGCTTCTAGCGGTTGTTTGATTAATGAACATAAGTTCGAGAGTCGATACTTGAATATAGCTGAAAGGGTTTTTAGGTCGCGAACATTCTTGAAGCTGAGGCCAACAGAAACCTTCGCTTGTTCTCATTAAACTTATTCCACCACGTCTATGAATAAGTTTACTCTTACAATCACAAAGAACTACAATCTATTTAGCATTTTAAAGTCATCAACTTAAGGTGCAGGTAAGATCGGTACTTGATTTTACATAACAGTTCATAGCACTCGATAAAAACACAAATATTTTATTTTCAGCATAAAAAGTAATCGCCATATATTCGCAATAAAAATCTTATCAACAAAATCAAACGATTCAGCGGTGTAATTTTTATGGGGCTGTAAAGACAGCGGACCTTTTTAGCAAATAAACACCTAAACTCTGCGAATACAGTTTCGTTAGGGTGGAGTGCTTATACATAAGTACCGCTTATATATCTATCTGTACAGTCCTCTGGACGGTTCTCTATGTCACGTGATAACTTCACCTTATTTCGTTGGATTAATATTGTCATTTATACTTGGTGCTGAGATTTTTTTATCAGGTTTAGTACATTGGTTTTAGACAAGACAGTTGGTCTAAGTCTAGATTTCGGTCCCTCTCGTATTTGGTCGCGAAGCAATTGTCTTGGAGGACAAAATGTCGAATAATCTCGACTACTAATAGATTGCCCGTACCCAAATCACATGGGTAAGATAAGTTAGATTAATTACAATCTTAAGTGAGAGGCAAGAAGTTACAGTTTTATCTAAAGAAGGTCTGACAATTCAATATCTAGTACCTACTGGCTTTTATTAGGTCTTGTCTAGTTGATTTTTTTTAGGGATTCTATGTTGAAATATTTTTAAAGACAATTCATGAATACTTTGCTACTTTTCAAGTTTATTGTAAGTATATACTCTCGTCTGATGAGACTGAATATTTCAGCAACCCAATTTCATGTCACAGCTGTATTTCGTTGAAATAGTTTTGTGTTCTAAGTCTTGTAAGTAGGTAAACCTAGGTATAGTTTAGTAGTTATGTAAGTTTGAAGAAGTAGCGGGTAAATGACTTTTCTTTTTACTCACAAGTAATTATTTTGTACTTGTGAGTAAAAAGAAAAGTCCTTTCTTTTTACTCACAAGTACAAAATAATCCTTTTACAAAACTATTTCAACGAAATACAGCTGTGACATGAAATTGGGATGCTGAAATATTCAGATATATAGATAAATTAATTATTTTCTTATCTACAATCTATGATGTGAGTGGCAATGCCGAGAGCGGACGCCTCAGAAGGACATACACTGACCTTACTGGTGAGATACTTCAGAAAGGTCAGGTAGGTAGTACTCGCAACCGCCTTGCGTATATAAGCAGAGTATGAACGTGGGCGAGGCAAAAGGAGTATGTAAGGGTCGTAGTAGGTGCAGGCGTTCTGTGGTTTCTGCCTACCCCCGTGGGAAAAAGGCGTAATAGTTAATTCTATAAGTCGCTTTTTGCGTCACTCTGTGATATCACGTTGTTCTTCTGGACTAGGCATTTTAGAGTTATACCAATCACTTCTATAATTTATTTCGAAATGTTTATGTGTATAAAACATTAATATTAAACTAACGTATAATACAGAAATTTCCATGTTTTGTCGAGTCGTAAAACTGTGCAAAGCGGGGGTCCGGTCTCTATCGTTTTGTAATAATTTGCGTTTTACAAGATAACTTTAAAAGGTAACGTTTACGGAACGCAAACAATCACTGAATTTAGATTTCCTCATTTGAATCGATCATTTCGGCAGACCAATGGAATTTGTTCATTGCTCTCCTTTTATATTAGCATTCGGAACGAGACCGTGGTTTGAATCCGATTCGGTAAGGACTAGGTAAACGATACCGGTTTCGGTTTCTTGAGATTTTTTAGGTCATTAGATTTAAGCTTTCTTTTATATTTTGACGAACTTATAAGTAAAATTAACATAACATCAAATGAATAACATACAATAAGTCAACAAAAAAAACCCAGTCCGATCCGAAAGAGGCATATTTACCAATGACATTACCAAATACAGTAAGTAACATAAAATAATCATGAAAGTCAACATGTAAATGAATTTTAAAATGTATGTTTTTTTGTGGCCAAATTACTGCCATTTCCCTAAAATCTAACAAACTTTTAAAACATGACAACACCACCTTCGGCATTAGTATTTTTGATAGTCAATTGTTTGTTTATGACGTCACTACCCGAGAAGCGACTGGAGTGTCCAGCACGCGCCCCTGTGTTGCTATGTATATTTCCTTATTTTAGTACATTTACTTAAATAGAAAGGATTACATAAATATGGTCGAATTTCGATACCAATAATACCCTCACGGATCAGACAGGGTTTTTTTTTAACATATTGTAAATAACATACAAAAAGTACAGAATTGCTAGAAATCCTCACATTTCTTTTACTGATTTATTCTTCGTTCGTCCTTAAGTTTAGTCCCACATTCCAAAAACTTCTTAGTTCGTCCCATATCTTCGTCCACGTTCATACATAATAATACTCGCATGCTAAAAGTTTTTCAAAATGAATAAGTGGAATAAACAACCTGTCTTTTTTTGTCTTTTCTTTTTTTGAATTTTCATAAGATGTGCCTCTTGTGAATTCAGAATGTTACCGTGGATGAGGTTCCACGGTCAGACGTTCTTGGCAAAACTCAAGTTTTGTTAACAATACTAGTTTTCGACCTCGTAGATGTGCGACGTGTGGAATATAAAACCACCATCGAATTAACACGGCAACATTGAAAGGATTAATCAAGAATCTATTCTTCACATTAATTCGTTCAGGGCAATTCTGCTTTAGTTCTTTTTTTAAACTTTAGAGATTTCACTCAAAAAATTAATATGAACATCTAGAGCAATTCATTTTTAATTACTGTGAAATATTCATGTGGCGGGAGAGCGCTAAAATACTAAATTAACATAAAACTTAATTGCGTGCACCTCGTTACTTTTTTACACTTGTTTCATCAAGTTGTTGCGAATGAACGTTGCTTGATTTATGTTCAGCCAGCCTTACCTTACCTTAAAATTTATTCTGAAAATATAGACTTTTATTTTTTTAGGTCAACCTATGTGCTTGGCTCAGAATATCTTTTTCAGGGCTCAGAGATAAATCTCGCTCTATCTACTTCTGATCGTGACAGAGACAAATGTTGCAGTAAATGTTTCAGTAAATTTTATTTTTATACACCAAAATGTTATAACATTAATCTTAATTTTTGCTTGTTGCATTATTTTTAATGTTATTAACACGATGAAAATGAACAAAGAAGTGGAGTGGGAAAGAGTTATTTTGTGTTGAGTTTTCTTAAGCGGAATAAATAAACATTTCTTTTGTGCGAAAGCCTATTTCTTTTATTATCTAAGAGAGTAAGTAGATTAACTCGATTTATTAGGTATGTGATGTTTGGGGAGCGAATTATAAATCTTGGCTATTAAAAACGTGAAGACAGCATCAGAATTAACTGCTTTTCTCCTCGTAAAGTTGTGGGAATAAATTCCCTCAGACGACATTGTTAAATCCTGCTTTGATCGTGTGTAAGTTTGAATTTATACTACGTGGAACTTCATACTTACTTTGAAGAATAGCACTGATCAAACTTAGAGTATAGAATAAAGTGATTTTGCGGCGAAGTGAAAGTGTATCGATATATTTTATTAATCGCCTTTTGTGTAGAGGTGCTATGGCTGTATGAAAATTTACGATATGGATATTGCAGAAATATTCAGTTCGCTGTGAAAACGAACAATACTCGGGCTCGTAAGCTGTAGAGCTTTTGGATAACGTTCGCTCCTCTCTCTACATCCAATCCGTTAGCACTGAGCTGTTGAGTAGCCGATATCCATAAATATTGTACTTGACAATAAAAAAACAAACAAAAAGTAACAGACTTGCGTAGACTTTTGAAGAGTTTTACGTAGAAAATAAAAAAAAAAAACAAAAAAAGAAAACTATATGTTGTCATCATTATCTACCTAACCTTTTAACAAAAAAATATGTACGTTTGATTTGAGAACAATAAATAAAAAAATATATAACTTTGTTGGGGTCGGCTTCCAGTCTAACCTGGTGTAACTTACCACTATTTTACACCGGGCGACTCTCTGAATCGATCTGATCTGTGTGGTGTAAAACGTACTAAAAATACCCTTACACCCTTTGACATACTGAAACATTTGTGCAGTGATTCCATACCAAGCATGAAATATAAGTACGTACCTCCCCGGATTAAGAGAGGGGCAATAATAAAGAACAAGAAAATGGTCAATTCTCTGGCCTGACGTACGAGAGACAATATCCGTACAAGGGCAAACGATAAAAGAAAGAAATTCGTCCCCGGAAAGCTCGGCCTTTAAATTGAAAAGGCCTATAGCCATCATTAAGCTGGGATTGAAACCCAGATTATGAGAAAAATATGTGATATTTATTTCTGCTTCAATGATATCTGATTTTTATTATTCTCGGGTTTCTTGTAAAGTTTGAATATTTTTTAGTGAGATTTTTTGAGCGTATTCTTTCGTGAGCTAACCATTTAAATATTTATATTATAAAAAAGAAATCGCTAGATTACCTCGACACACTCGGTGGAGTAGATATTATATATAATCCATATCTGCCTAGGTAAAAACTATCAAAATATTATGTCTCCTCATCTATACTAATACTAATAAAGAGGAAAGATTTGTATTTTTGTATGTAACGAATAAACTTAAAAACAACTGAACCGATTTGAACGTCGCGTCGTACGTATTTCGTGACGTCCGCTAGTTTTTGATATAGTTATATCAAAAATACAATAACGTCACACCCACTTTCCCCGCTAAAATAAAAATAAACAAACGATTCCGTTCTAGATCAACAAAAACCAAAACTAACAACGTAATTACCAAAAAACCACCAAGTTACACAAAAAACAAGCAACTTTTCGACCCAACTAAATCAGTAACAAGCTCTCTAAGTTGCCTGCAACTAAAACATTGGATAATGTAAATTAGTTGAGCGCCTCAAGCCGTATCGAGTTGCTATTCCATCAGACGGTAGACCCCGAGTAACCGAGGTACCTCTATTACTTTTTACTCGATCCCTGTTCAAAGTTTCTTAGTCGGGTAGGCAAATAGTTAATACAGTCTACTTTTATTTTATAAGTAGGTACTCTTGTAAACTTATCATTGGCTGAATAACTTTTACATTTGAAATGGTTGTTTGAATTTCTTTGAGAAGTTGTAGACTGACCTGTAAAATGTGGAATGGGCTTTTGTTTGAGGTCTTTCGGTGGAACTATGGTAAGGGTAGGCAACACACCCGTGGTCTCTTTTGTATTGCCTAAGTGGCTTACCAAGGTTACAGCATAGGTGTGTATAAGATTCTGTGCCTCATACATGGCTCATGAGGGTGCTGGAGTTGTACAAAGTTGATGCAACTCATGATGATCAGTTAAAGGTAGACTGGACAAGCAAATATTCTCAACGTTAAATCCGCCTTTGTACAGGTTTTTTTTACCTGTGCATAAAGTTTATTAACTTAAAGTTAAAGTTTATTACTTTTGATGAGGTGGATCGCCAGTTGGTTTACCACTAGAAGAAACTTAGTATAGTGTTCACTTGTAAGAAAAATATAATCATTAAAATTAATAAGAATGAAACGAATGTCGTTTATTTATACGTGTTTAATACATTATATTTATTTAATTTTATTTCTTATTTCGTCCCGCTACGTGAACGCTTCCTCATGAGATTAATTAATGGATCCTATGCCCCGAAGCTGTAGGGTGTATGTATAATGCTAACTATACCCTTATTATACTAGTTATATTTTAACTTCCGTGCAGGGAACACGACTTAATGGGAATAAGACTTGTATTATACAGTTGAGAGGAGGGTCAAATTTTTTTTTTTGTTTATTTTCTTATCTGTACAGTTCCGGAATATTGCATAAGGAACACGAATAAAAAACCAAACCTATTTTTAGCCCTCCCCTTATACATTGACGCTGCACTCTATTAAATAGTGTCAAACTAAAGTAGCTAGCAGCACTCCGCAGACGTAATGGGTATCGATATCTAAAAATGATAAAACAAAAAATTAAATGTTCATGCCTGTAATCCCCGAAGGTTCCTAACCCTATACATTACTGAGGCGTAAACGAGTACTATTATAATAAGTATACACATACACGCAAAATTCAGAAACTATTTATTTTATTTTAGTCCCATGTAATAGGCGAGCCTATGTCTATCAACCGAATACGAATCCAGATTCCGTTGTTGCTACAGAGAAATTCCTGATGGAAAAACCCGATAACACTTTGCAGAAATACCTATATTTGTTCTACGTCGAAATTTTATTATTTGTGGAGTGGAGGCCAACAAATCGATGTTCTCGACTGAGAACTAGTTCTGTTATTGGCCAATCAGCGATGTATCCCAGCACACTTTTTATTCTGCTGGGAGTTCTGTGTTTGCTGGTTAAGATTATTTTCTGATTAGTTATTACTCAGGTTATAATTCAAAAGTTATAGAAAGCTGCTGAATTCCCAGAATACTTTGTTGTGTATTAGTGTTTAATAAGACTACCTATTCTATAATCAAGTATGCGAAAAGACACGTTAGCCACATACTTGATCGTGTGAAGCTTGATTCGATAATCCCCTTTGAAGCCAAAGTATAACCACTTCAAAGATAAACTCCTTAAGCTTAAGAATGTTCGTTATCATGTCTTGTTTACATCAACGATTTCACAAATCCTTAAAATTTCACGTCACACGGTTAATGTGGCGCGTGGCTCCCAAATTACAGAGATTAAGGGCATTTTCTACCACCGCATGTATGGTTATGATGTAATATATATATCACACTTAAAATCTAACGTGTTAGCAATTTGTATATGAAGGTTGGTTATGATTTGACAAGTAAATAGGAATTTGAAGCGCTGGATGTTAAGATTATATTCATCAGATAATTCGTTAATGAGCTATATGGAAGACGGAGGAGCTTATTTATATGCATAATATAATGTTGGGTTCACTTTTTATCCAGCAACACGCACCATAAAGCTAAGTGATTTCAACCCAGACGAAATAACATAAATATTAATATCGATATTGATCTCATCATGTATCCATACGACGCGCGACGTTCTCCCAAAGTGCCACTACAGCTTATACATACTCACTGATAATGGATTTTCCAACTCGAAAGAAAAATCTGATCGTCTTGGAAAAACAGTCTTGCAATTCAATCGTGGTACACAATGCGAAATGCATTCGAGGCTCCATTTTGTCTGGCTGCACACATCAATTGATTTTTAAAGTGAGAATAAATTGGCCAATCCTCGATAGCGCTTTTTTCGATGGCGAACGTATCTACTTATAGTGCGATTTTTAAATGGAGCAATTTTGGTCGTATTTTGGTGTCACAACTGAAATTTATTTAAGCTTGATATTTGATTATAGATTCAGTTTAATGAATGGCCAATTTTAAATAAAAGATCCACTTATCAGTAGAATAAATGTCTTAATAAATGTTTTTGCTAATGACGTCGATTTTATACACGTTTAACGTACTTCCTACTTATTATTTTCCATACAAGGTTTCAAAATAAACGCTTTGCTTAATGCTCTACTACCCTCCAAGACGTTAACAACGTGTGTGCAACGAGTTTATCTTCCGTAATCACCTTCGAACCTTGTATCGCCATACATGTAAACAATCGATACTGAGCGCGGGGTGTGAAAATCGAATACACACTTGACTGGTCTTATTTTATTCAGGAGAACTCGAAATGGTATGTAACGTATGTACTTGTATACCGCTAATCTATTAGAAAGGTTTGCATAATTACATATAACGCATTTAGTTCTCTAAGTACGCGTCATCTTTGATATTGGATAATTGTGGCTGTCTCTGATAATGGAATTGATGTCGCGGATTTTGCATTAGTAGAGAGTTTCATTAGCGATTTAATAAAATGGAATTATTGCTGCGGTTTATTCCTGGTTAGCATTATTTGTGCGAAACAGTGTTTTAGAATTTATTCCACTGCTTTAAGGTACAACTTAAGACAAAATATGACGCTCGCCTCAAATCTATAAAGCTTATTCATCATCAGCCTTTTAATGTTCCCACTGCTGGGACACAGGCCTCCTCTCTATGAGAGGGAATGGGCTATAATCCACCACGCGGGCCCAGTGCGGATTGGTAGATGTCACATGTCTTCGAATTTTTGGTTCTAGGACATGCCGGTTTCCTCACGATGTTTTCCTTCACCGTTGTTGAGAGCAGTGGTGATGAAATAAATTACACAAAGTAATGCGCCTGCTTGGGTTCGAACCCACGACTTACTGTTCGTAAGTCGGGGTCGCTACCTCTGGGCCACCGCTGCTCTCCAGCTAAAATAGCATAAAGCTTATTAGCTTCTCAATATTCAAATCCTCTTACCTGCCGTTAATGAAGTCCGGAATAAGTAGACGATAAGCAGAAGTTTGGACTAGTTTACAATATAATTAGAACTGGTATAATATTTGCCAATAGTTGCAAATGAGTATCCAGTTTGTGTGTTTGTAAAATGGGTGTTTGCCAACTTTCCATGTAAATAACAGTGAGTTTTGTAAAACATAGTGAAACTACCCTACTCAGCAATCGTGACAAAGAGAACAAATAATGGCTGGTTGTAATTTTACTTTGGCAGAGAGTAAATATGAGCTCTCTGTGGGCCGGGCATAGGTAATGACTCTGCGGAATTATGTACACGGGTTACATAACTAGTACATAACATAATATTACAGTAGGTACCCAGTAACTATCAGCCACTAATGTTTTTTTTTCTTTTCATGTGTTGCTATTTGTTCTTTTTTTATAATTTTTTTGAATAATCTTTAAATATCAGTTAAGCGTACTTAAAAAGAAATTGAATAATACTACATATTTTGTACTTATCAGAATCTATAAACCTACCTTACCGTACTGTGTAACTACGTTGAAAAAATATTCCTTTCATTAATATTGATGTACAGCGTCACGATGTGGGTACCTCTTGAAAGCACTTACGTTCCCAACTGGGGTACGCAATTGATGCAGCTCACCGTACATTAAAGCCCATTTCCATGTGAAAATGGCCAGCATTGATACCAATACCAATGGCATTACTTACACGAAATTAAATTCATACAACTAATCACAATTACAATACAAAACAATTATTTACAATTAATAATTAATTAATTATTATTATTTGATAATATTTTTTGTATTAATTACAATTACCAAACAACAATTACCATCAATTATTATTTTTATTATACCTACAGTTACCATATGCCTAGCCTTTTCCCAACTATGTTGAGGTCGGTTTTCAGTCTAACCGGATGCAGCTGAATACCAGTATTTTGCATGGAGCGACTGCCTACTTAATACGATACCCCTTGGTAATACTGGTTGTCAGAGTTTTGGGCCACTGACTTATAAGCACTTAACATGCTTTCCGCGACACGGAAGAAACTATGTATGTAATGGATGATCACCCACCCACATACCGTCCTTGGCTAGTGCTGCTTTACCTTAAAGATCGACTCTTATTTAAAGCAACAGTGGGTACTTATATTATACGAAAGATAGTAGGCAAAGATAAGAGAAACACGGTTCTGTACTTCAATTGCCCTGGGGCACGCTCGTGGCGGCTTTGTACTAACTGGAATTCTTTTTTTATTTACTTACGAACATACTTTTGAATTATATAACAGTTTATATTGCGTTAGGCATAAACACGGGTAAAAATCACTGCGGCTGAAACAAAAAACCGCAACCGCACAAGCCCAGAAGAATGAGGAGGTTATACCCAGCAGTGGGTGATCCCGAGCAGAAATGATGATGATGATGATGATTAAGAACCAAAACTACTACAGTAACAGTTATGAACAACGCGAGATATGAACTGTAGGTTTATTTTGTGATGGAGGCTAAACATGTTGAAAGGTTTTTTTTGCAAGGACTGTCTGCTGAGCATGAGGCGTTCGATTCCCGGGTAGGGCAAAGTGTTATTGGGTTTTCCCATCAGGAGTTTATCAGTAGCTGCCACGGAGTCTGGATTTGTGCCCTGCTGATAGCAATAGGCTCGCCCCATATTACATGGGACTTAAACATAACAGGCGAAATGTGGGTGTACTTTTAGGTAGACCTCTGCCTTACCCATCGGGTTTACAAGCGTGATGTTATGTTATTTTGTAAGAAGGTGAAACGGGAATTCTTCCTTATGTAAGAAAGTTTTTTCCTCAGGTTAATTACTTATTATTAACTTTCAACATGGCTCGAATATAATCTGTTAAATGACATTCAGCAATAGTTAGACGAATGAAGTCACTGCCCCGCTCATTCGGACAGTTAATATATTAGAATACTCATCAACAATTCTCTGTCCATAAACTATTGTTTAAGCTCAAACAGATCGAAAGGTTCCGTAATGGCAAATATGCCATTACGGAACCTTTCGATCTCTTAACGTTTCATAAATAAATGGTTTTGATTGAAAACAAATTACAGCAACACCAGACAATAACCTGTGAACCCACGCAAATTAATTAAGGTGGCTTTAATTCTATCAATTGTTTATTCATTAAACAACCGAACATATTATAATATGTATATTTATAGAGCTTTAAATGTTTCGTTATTTTTTAATACGTACATACATGTGAAGTTACGCCTCTTTTGTCACGAGGTAGACTACAGAGTACGCCATCTGCGACGATATTTTTTTTTTTTCGGATGGGTAATCATCAAATGACTTCTCCCGCTCTGGGCGGAGCGGAAGGGAGTGTCAGACTTGTACTGACTAAAACCCATCCATGTTCCTTCCTTGCCCTTTCTGTTCCAGGGCCGCGGTATCTCTTTCGAACAGTCCCGCAGCCCTGGCAGAATCTGCTACGATCCTTACATACTCCTTTTGTTTCGTCTACTTTCATACATTATTTTTGAATGGCATAAGTATAATCAGCCTATATTGTTCCCACTGCTGGGACATAGGCCTCCTCTCTATGAGAGGGAATGGGCCCACCACGCGGGCCCAGTGCGAATTGGTAGATGTCACATGTTTTCGAAGTTTTGGTTCTAGGACATGCCGGTTTCCTTCACCGTTTTGAGAGTAGTGGTGATGAAATAAATTTTAAAAAGTAATGCACCTGCCTGGGTTCAAAGCCACGACTCGCTCGTAAGTCGGGCCCGCCACCACTGGGCCACTGTTACTATTTTTGAATATTTTGTTATGAGAGTGCCTATACGCATCTACAAAACCACTTAAATGTATTACAAACGTAAAATAAGTACGTACGTTAAATGTATTAGGTAACAAAATATTTTGGACTCTACCACCGTAGACAAAAAGGCAAGAAAAGAAAAATCATTAAATCATAAGAGCTAACAGTGGAGGTAATCTCCAAAATGTATTTCTTGCCAGTAATTATTTACCGAGTAGTTTATGTGCTACGCACGTATAGCAAAAATGCCTTTTATTACGACGAGCCTCTGAATTATGGGCTCTATCTGTATGAACCAGCTTCTGTTTACACTTGATTGTGAGACCGTATGTTTGTATTACTAACCAGATACTATAACTTATACTCTGCTCTTTTTATTGTGATTGATGACTATTATGATATATTTTTTTCTTTTCCCGCTTTTTTACACAGCAAATATATGTATATAAGGTCCCATTAAAATAGATGGACAAACTTTTAGAAATCATTCAGATCACATAAATAAGGACAATGGTAAAAAAAATAATAAGAAAAACGCATTAGATAACTTACAAGAAAAAAAAACAGCTAACGAAAATATACTAAAAATGCCGGCAATTTATTGTTTTAAGTCAAAATAAAATTTCTTTAATCAGTGTTTTTTTGCTTGGATATCTTTGGTTACACGTACTGAAAGCTGTGTTAAAATTGTTCCATCTATTTTAATGGGACCTTATAAAGGTGTCTACAAGCTTTAAATTTGTTATGTTTTTAATTTCTCGCTCAAGAGATATCTGACGGTGACGGCGATTATTAAAAGAATCAATAATAATCGAATACGAAATCTATTGGTCCATTTATGTTATGCTTTTAACTTTATTAATATTAAGTTAAAAGCATCCCCTCGCTTTAACGGTGCTTTTAGTTAAGTGCTGCTAAATCATACATTTTTTGATCATCGATAAAGTCTTTTTAACTTTAAGTAACGTTTATGGGTTAAAGATTTTCTATGTGTCATACTATCAATCATTTTAAAACGAAAAAAGTTTATATTATTAATACGGAAAATGACATCTTAATATCAGAAATGTTTGTGTAAACATTGGAATAATGTGGACGTACCGTAAACATTATCAATTGAGAACAACGCATTGTTTGAACGAAGTTACGGGAAATATGGTATTCGTAACGTTTGCATTTATTTTCTTAACTATTGACGGAAAACAACACACATTATCTACTTATTTTATCATTCTTTTCATATAAGAAACGAAATACTTTAGCTGATCTAGAAATGCAAAAAGGTATTTTTTGTAAAATTATCGCTGTGAAATACAATGAAACATTTCTCAAATAATCATCTTCATATATCTTAAATGAAGTATTGTAAAATGAACACAGAATGGAAGCTCACGAATTTGCGGGAAACTCTATAAACGGGAGAATGCCAAACCCGAAAAGGTACAGTTTAAAATCATCCGGGAAGCTGCTTCATTTTGACACGCTTTAACGCTTGAACTTCCAGCCTTTCTTTCCTTTCACAGACGTCTTGAAACATGGAGATATTGCAAATATTTCACATATTTTGAGTTTTGAAGTATTGCTATTTTGTGTTGAAATAGACGTAGGGTAAAACAAAACCGATTCCAGAATGCAATCTCAGACTATAATAATTCTATTTGCATGTTAATAACGCAAACGTATGAATTAATATAGAATATTGAACACAGTGAACGGGATTTGGTGGTAAGAGTATAACCTATAGATCAATGTTCCTATAGTTACTAGTACCATGGTAGGTACGTGTAGATGTTTACTGCTTGCCTCTAGGTAGATAATCCCACAACCGTAGTACGTACAGAGATAAAAGCTATTGATGTAGTCGGTATGTATGTAGGTAGGTATGTAAAGATCATAGCGGTTGGCTCAATGAGTAACTTCCTACTATACTTGAAATTATATAGGATTGTTTTAATTATACCTAAGCTGCTCAGATATGCGTCGTCATTAACCCGTGGCCTCGAAAGCGGTAGTTCGGCGCGACAAAGTAACATTGAGCCACTTGTCTCAAGCGCCGCCACTTTTGAATATGCATGATGAGCCTTCAGCCTAACGGGCGCCCATATAGACCTACTCAAGCGGAACCCGGTACTAACTCACGAATAACTGAAAATGAAAACCAACAAGAACAAAGAGCAGTGTATTGCTCAAAGTGAAATTAATCCTTTAGTCCGATCTGTATGTGGCACCTACATTTATCTATGATGAATATGTAACGGCCTCTGTGAAACGTTTTTCATTCATCAATATGAGGTTAGTGTGTGCGCGTAACGATTAGTTGGCAACTGAAGTTGTTTATTTGTTGGCACTAACATAAGCCCCCATTGAATACACAATAATTGAGAATTGGTTTATTTTTTTGCGTAATTTACTGTCTGGTATGAAGCTTAAACTCAGATTAGCCAGTTTTAAAGTGTACGTTTTACGTTGAAGCGACTACAAACAGTTTGGTCCGTTAAGTATTCAGCTCGCTTCAGTGTCGACCTTCAATTTACAGGCACGTCGCGGGATACTGAAACTAGAGCAACTCGGCTCGTAAGAATTATACAGATAAACTTCTTCATTCTTGTTGATGACCTAAACTCAATGCAGTTGGAAATCTTCTTCCATATAAAAGCATCTCGCATTTATTCTCTTGCACTGGAATGTCTGGGGGTTTGTGCTTCTGGACCAAAGCAATTTTCGTTAAGAGGCTATTTGGGGGCTTGCATTGGGAGTTTGGCTGGCTTCTCTCTATTTATTCGGTCATACAATTAAGTAGTTTATACTAACTGGTATTTTAGCAAAATGAAAAACTCTATCAACGAAATTGTAACTTCATTAAGCAAATTGCGACACGGTTCTTTTGAGGCTGGTTTAGAATATAAAAGTAGACGTTGAACACCGCAAACCCTGTAACAAAACAATGCAAAGCAGCAAAAGTTTTCTCTAATTAAATACAACTTCGCAACTGGCCCATTTATTCTAATTAACAACTTTTAATTTTATAATCTGGAAAACCAACTTTCATTTTCGTTCTTGGGGAATCTAATCAAGTTCCGTGGTGTGGTGAAGCACAATCGCTCGGGATTCCCGCGGTGTAGTCAAGTACGTTTTTTTTTCTTTCAATAAGGATGCCCGTGTCATGTGCCACTATACCTCTGCTCATGACGCGCCTAGCTAACTCTTGTATTGTTTCAATATTCCTGTATTTTCCACAAAACACTGCAGCTTTGCATTATCTTTTCAAATGAAATCCTCTATATCTTAAATGTGATTGGAAATATATTTCCTTTTGTATCCGAACCATGTTGCCATTATCCCGCCAGAATAACGAAACGGTAAGAAAAGGGACGTACAAGTTGTTCAAGTCCTTTTCTGTGATGTAAGCTTTCTCCGTCGATTGTTTGACCGTCTTATTCCACCACAAACGCGATTGAATAACAAAGAAAACACGAAACATTTTCGCATTTAAAATATTCAATTGTTTGCGGAAAAGAGCAGTGTTTAATCGTGCATTTATCGGACAATAAGAGCTTTAAAAGTATAAACTAATTTGTGGATTGCACAATGTGCATCGAGTATTATTAATCATATTACCTGTATTTTTTTCGCTTCAAGAATTTTCAATCAAAATAGGTAGCTGTGTTAAAACGTTGACCGGAATAATATTGACTATCATCTCTTCTAGCGTCTAGAAGGTCGTATGTAAAATGTTATCGAATGGACTTCCAGCTTCTAAAATTCATACAGAAAGTTTTCGAATATTTAAAGTATATTTTACTTTTTAAATACGACTCTTTATCTTGAAAAACACAAAAAAAAAATAACTTATACATTCATAGGGACACAGTTAAGTTTCAATACATTGTAAATTCCGGCGACTTCTACAGACACAGATATTTTTGCAGCAGTAATTATTTAAATAATTAAATGATGCCTATAGCCGGGTATAAAATATTTATACTGAATTATCATCAGTATTCAGCGAACCGGATAATCTTCTTCTCCTTATTTCCATAATCACGCCGGGTGCGATATTCAACTCACTCGACTAAATAATTTCAACTCTTAATTCTGATTTAAGAGATAGTGTGTATTAAGTCTGTTCTCTTATATCTCTTACTATCTTAAGTGCTCATTTAACTGATTACTCTATCTATGTGATGGCTAGAAGCAGCTTTTAGGAAAACTGGATTTCAGGCCAATTGTTAAAATGTTATGAGTTATGTTATGCTTTCGAAATATGGAATTTTATTTATTTAAATAATTGAATTAATAATAAAAAAATAATAATAACACATAAACATAAACACATAAACATAACATCACGCCTGTAATCCCCGTAGGGTTAGGCAGAGGTGTACTTAATAGTACACCCACATTTCGCCAGTTATGTTTTAAGTCCCATGTAATAGGGGGCGAGCCTATTGCCATCAACCGGGCACAAATCCAGACTCCGTGGCTGCTACTGAGAAATTCCTGATGGAAAAACCTCACAACACTTTGCCCGACCTGGGAATAATTATTTTATATTTAATTATTATTCCATATTCCAAACCAACGGGACCTTATTGCTAAGCTTCCTCTGTCCGACCGTCTGTATGTCAGCGGGCTGTATCTCATAATCCGTAATAGATAAACAGCTGAAATTTTCACAGAATGTGTATTTCAGGTGCAGCTATAAAAAAAAATTAAAAGGGGCTCCACTACTATACAGGGTGTCCCAAAACTCAACGTCAAGCCGAAACGGGGTGACAGGATTGATCATAACCATCACGAGAAAAATCTGAAAAAAAATCTATCCCATGCAGTTTGAAAACTATGGGCATTTTAAGAAAAACCTAGAAATTTGATCAAACTGTACCATTTTTCGGTTATTGTGGTTATTACTTTTTATTTTTGTTCATTTGAACTTTAGAAACGTAATCCTAAATAACATTTCTAGAATCCCAATAAAAAATAATGACACAATTGCCTTAAGTTCCCGAGAATTGAGACTATTTGTTAAACTACGAATTTAAAATTTTCAAGATTCGTCGACTTTGACAGGCCCTCCTATAAAAAAAATGTACTAGAGTGCCTTGGCAAGTAGCATTAAAAGTTGGCGCATTTAATCAGAATTCTAAAATGGTACAATACTTGTTAGTTCCATACAATAGAAAAGAGTAAAAAAATTAAAACCTCAAGTAACCCGATTTTTGCTATCAGATTTTACTCAGTTAAAATGTTTTTAATTCGCACAAGCTCTAGGTAGGTTCTTAATTTTAAGGCAAAATGATGAGAGAGATGGATAATGGGTATGTTTGCCATGAGTGAGCGAGACAGATAGTGACGCCACGCATTGAGACGGAGATGCGTCGTTTAAACGAGTGCGAATGAAACAGATAGATGCTATGGCATCTATCTGTTTCATTCGCACTAGTTTCAGCCAAGCAAATGGCTACGCTACCAGTCCGACACCAACCAGTTAGTACGTTTCGCTCATTCGTCTACTGCGCACGTTCGTATTCGCTTGTGTTGATTTAGTACTGACAACTTTGGCTTCTCTTTTTGGACTTGAATCTTTGTGAATTGGACTTGTTGATAACATACCGGCAACTTTGGCTTCTCTCTGGACTTTTGTGTTGGCATCCTTTTTATCTACCATGCCTACGCGCTACACTTCACAAGAATATGCGAACATGCACCTCATTTATGGGGAATGCAGATGCAACGCAAGTGCTGCCGCTAGACTTTATCGTGAAAGATATCCAAATTTAGAGCGCTACCCGGATCACCGCGTGTTTGTTAATGTGCACCGTTCACTCACAGAGGGCGGCCATTTCCCGAATCAAATACAGGCTGGAGGTAGACCTGTGTTTCCTTTCCAGGAAGAAGTATTGCAAGAGGTCGCACGTGACCGAAGTATTTCCGTACGTGGAATTGAAGAAAGAACGGGAATACCGAAAAGCACTGCTCATCGTATTTTACAAAGAGCCGAAATGCATCCGTTTCACGTACAACGAGTTCAAAGTCTTCTACCTCGAGATTATCAGGAAAGGATTTCTTTTTGTAGAACAATGCTACAGAGGCATAATGAGAATCCCCAATTCATCCAAAAAATTCTCTGGTCAGATGAATCGACATTTAAAAAAGATGGTTACATGAACTTGCACAATTATCACGAGTGGCATGTGGAGAATCCACATTTAATGCGAGAAGATCTTTAAAACGATACTGGGATCTCCCAGTATCGTTTTAAAGTAAACCTGTGGACCGGAATTTTAAACGGTAAAATTATTGGGCCTATTGAACTGCCTGAGAACTTGAATGGAACTAATTACCTACATTTTTTAAGAGAAGATTTACCAACCCTGTTAGAGGACGTACCACTAGCAGATCTTCGCGACATGTGGTTTCAACAAGATGGCTGCCCAGCGCATTTCGCAGTGCAAGTAAGAGATTTCCTTGACCAGGAATATCCGGGAAGGTGGATTGGACGTTCGGGCACTATCTCGTGGCCCGCCCGTTCACCAGATTTAAATCCCCTGGATTTTTTCTATTGGGGAGTTCTCAAAGAAAAAGTTTACTCAAAGCCCATTGAGAACGTAGCCGACCTGCGTGAACGCATTTCTCAAGCAGCTGAGGCGATCAACTCTCGAAGATATGCCCGACTAATAAGTAGATCTTTTTTAAGAAGATGTAGGGCTTGTATTGAGGCTGATGGTAAACAATTTGAACATTTATTGTAATAAAAAACGTTATTTCTCTATCATCTGACTTTTATTCCAACAAACCTAATTATTTTACTAATTTTACTAACTTTTTTTCACTTTGGTAAAAGTGGCGTCACTATCTGTCTCGCTCACTCATGGCGGACATACCCATTATCCATCTCTCTCATCATTTTGTCTTAAAATTAAGAACCTACCTAGAGCTTGTGTGAATTAAAAACATTTTAACTGAGTAAAATGAGATAGCAAAAATCGGGTTACTTGAGGTTTTAATTTTTTTACTCTTTTCTATTGTATGGAACTAACAAGTATTGTACCATTTTAGAATTCTGATTAAATGCGCCAACTTTTAATGCCACTTGCCAAGGCACTCTAGTACATTTTTTTTATAGGAGGGCCTGTCAAAGTCGACGAATCTTGAAAATTTTAAATTCGTAGTTTAACAAATAGTCTCAATTCTCGGAAACTTGAGGCAATTGTGTCATTATTTTTTATTGGGATTCTAGAAATGTTATTTAGGATTACGTTTCCAAAGTTCAAATGAACAAAAATAAAAAAGAATAACCACAATAACCGAAAAATGGTACAGTTTGATCAAATTTCTAGGTTTTTCTTAAAATGCCCATAATTTTTAAACTGCATGGGATAGATTTTTTTTCAGATTTTTCTCGTGATGGTTATGATCAATCCTGTCACCCCGTTTCGGCTTGACGTTGAGTTTTGGGACACCCTGTATAACTGATTCAGAATAGGAACTTAGTGCATAGTATACGCAGGATTTTCAGATTAAATCAAAATGTACTCGCTGTCAGTAACTATTCACTCATCTTAACCGGAACTATCTACTTGTAATAAAGAAGACACCGAGTTTATTACTTCAAGAAAAAGAAGAGTAGGTACATCCGGATTCTCAAGAAATTTCAGATATTCGCGAAATGCTCTCGAACATGCAAAAAGATCAAGATTTGAAATTTCTTAACCTCCAAGAAATTATTAAGGACATCAAGAACCAGAACAACGATATTATCAATTCGAACTCGCTCTTAGAGAAAGCATTTGAAGATTCAAAAGAGTTAAAACATAAGTATGATTACATTATCCTAGAAAACAAAGAAGCACACACCAAGATTGAGCAACTTGCGGATAAAGTTGAATCGCTAGAAAGACAACAGCGCAGTACTACCATTGAAATAAAGAACGTGCCCTTCACTGAAAATGAAAAGGTCCATGATATCGTGTCACAGATGCACAATGTCCTAGATGTATCTATACAACCGCAAAATATTCGACAGGCTTACAGGCAGAAGTCAGGACCGAAAAATCTGATTATTGTCGAATACCAGACGGTTCAAACTCGCGTGAATATAATGAAAGCCCTGAAAGCATTTAATATAAATAACAAGGATGACAAATTTAACTCCAAAATACTACAAGTTCCAGGTGAGAAACAACCAGTTTTTGTCTCAGAATCATTAACCCCCTCAGCACGAAAATTACACTACTTAGCTAGAGAAGTTCAAAGAAATAAAGGGTTTAAATACTGCTGTGTTGCTAATGGTAGAGTTTTTCTAAAGAAGGGGTTTTTTCTAAAGATGAACTACCATCAATTCTTATAAAATCTTCCAGTGAAATTGAAGCCATTACCACCGATATATCGAAGCCGCTAGTTCACCCAAACTCGGACCAATGACTAGCGTATGAACTCAACCACAATGTTTCCACTCAGCACATTACTAATTTTATTTTAATAATAGTCATAGTTTTAACAGATCTCGTACTCTTTAAGATAGTTAGCATCTTATTTGGCTTGTAAAGCTTGAATTGTTTAATAATGTTTAATAATAAGTTGGTATTGTAGCTTCACCCAAAAAAATACATCACCTTACGCCCATAAGAATTATGGTTGATATAGTCAATATTTCTTCAGACATTGATAAAAACATCAACGCGGGTGTAGCTCAACCCGTGGACTTCCCGGAGCAGTGCAAAATTCATTTAGATAAAAACAACACCTACAAATTATTAACGCAAAACATTAGAAGTCTGAATCATAATTTTGACGACTTTTTAGTCCTCCTGGCTAGGCTTAACGTATCTTTAAATTTCATAATTTTAACAGAATGCTGGTTATCTAAGACCGCAAAACTGCCGAATATTGCTTCATATCAGGTTTCTGCAACAAGTAACTATTTAAATCAGAACGATGGTATAGTTGTTTTCTGTAGGGATAGTTTAAAAGTTACTGTGGCGGAAACAAACAGAGTTACTGATGAAGTAAATTGTTTAGTTACTACTTTAAAAAATGAACTTGCTATTATATCCCTCTACAGGCCTCCAGCCTTTAAAAATATCGACAATTTTCTAGCCGCTTTAGACAATACATTACATAAATATAAACACTATAAAAATATTATACTCATAGGGGACATAAATATCAATATTACAAATAACACCGACCCCAAGGTTTCCAATTATATGAACTTGCTAGCCTCACATGGACTCCTTGCATCACATTTACTACCAACACGAGAAAACAGCTGCCTTGACCACTGTTTTGTGAAGACCAACTGTACTACAAATACTGTAGTCTGCAATTAAAAAGTGATGATGTCACTTTCAAAAAAATCGGTAGCTACCGAACAAAATCGAGGAACATTTAAAAAAGTAGACTATAACGCTATAATCAAAAATTTTAAACTTATAAATTGGACTGAAATGTTAGCTTATGATGACCCGGATGAAATAACAAATAAGTTCCTATCCATAATAAGTGACTGCATTAAAAAATATACTTATACCTACAAGTTTTCTAATAGAAAACGGAATATTAAACCATGGATAACACCCGGGTTACGACGTTGCATGAGAAACAGGGATTGTTTACATCAAAAACTTCGTAAAGATCCTGACAATGTAACTCTTCAAATAACCTATAAAAGATACCGCAATACATGTAACAATAATAAATAAATGTCCACAAAAGTAATTTAAATAAACAATGGTCCATTATCAAAGAGATATGTCACTACAATCCTAACCCTCATAATTATGACGACCTTTTTTTAACTAAAAAGAATCCACAAGAGTCCGTTAACTACATAAATAAATATTTTGTAAACGTGGGTAGCCAACTAGCTCAAAGTATTCAAATACGGACACAAAAGAATGAACTTGAACTTGCTAAATTATCAAACTCAAACAGTTCCTCAGTGAAGTCATTCGTTCTTCTATCTACGGATGAAAGAGAAGTAGAAAGTACCATCATGAATTTAAAATCTTCCAATTCCAGCGGTTGGGATGAAATTTCCTCCGTTTTACTCAAACTTGCAGTCGACACTCTTGCGATCTGTAATTTGTGTTTCGCCAAAGGTGTCTTTCCCAAAGCATTGAAACAGTCGGTCATTATTCCCATTCACAAGTCAGGGGACAGAGACTGCGTCGCAAATTATAGACCAATCTCATTACTGCCGTCTCTGTCTAAAGTTATTGAACGGATTATGAACACAAGACTTAAAAAATTATTTGAATCCAATCAGCTTCTCTCAGAAAACCAGTTTGGATTCAGAGAGAAAAAATCAACTGCTCACGCCATACACAAACTTGTATCATTTACTGTAGATAGTTTGGATAGAGGTGATAAAACCCTAGGCATTTTTCTGGACTTGGCAAAGGCGTTCGACACAGTTTCTGTTCCCATACTCCTCAATAAGCTTGAACACCTTGGAATCAGCGGGATAGCATTGGACCTTATAAAAGATTACATGTCGAACATATAGGCTATAATTTATCTTGGAAACTTGAACACCTGATGCAGAACCGCAACAGACCAACTAAACTATAAGAGATACAAAAATGGTACCATAGCAAAAATTGTTCCACGTAATGAGCATTTTCTGCTAAGAGAATAAATTTGAAGATCTGGAACAGCTGCTGAGGAACTCCAAGAGCCCAGCCACACTATAACATATATAGGAATGACGTCTTAGCAAGAGTTGTCCAGACTGATAAGCACTCTCTGTTGACGTATAAAAATTGAAGATGTGGAACACCTGTCGTGGAGCTCCAAGAGCCCAGTTACACTATAATATCTATAGTAATGACGTATTAGCAAAAGTTGTTCAGCCTGATGAGCACTCTCTGTTGACGAATAAAAATTGAAGATCTGGAACACCTGATGTGGAAATTAAAGCTATCACTAATTTCACTGTATTTCTACCAAAGGGTATCGTATTACCCAGAACTAACTGGGTTGTGGAGGGCAGATAGACAGTCGTTCCATGTAAAATACTGGTATTCAGCTGCATCCGAAAGTACTGGAAGCCGAACCCAACAGCACTACATATTATAACACAATGTTCTCCGCCGCGTCTATCTGTCTGTTCGCGATAAACTCAAAAATTACTGCACTGATTTTCATGTTGTTTTCTTAAATAGATAGAGTGGTTCTCGAGGAATTTTTTAGCCTCTAATTCGTCAAGTTTTTGTACAGATTGGCTAAAATATAATGATATTTGTTGGAGGTGGTGGAAAAAAAATAAGTCGTCTGGGGGAGCTTTCAACGAAAACTCTGCCCTTTAAGATATAACAAAATGATGAATGGTAGAATTGTATATCTTATATAGGTCTACAGAAAAATCCGCTATGGCTAATGTATATCTCTTAAGGATAATACACTATATCCATTTTAATACTTTGAAAATAGGCAAACTAGGTTCCCATGAGTTGAGGGAATGGGATCAACATGATTACTTTTGGTCGCGATAACTGACATCCACGCAGGCGAAGCCGCGGGCATCAGCTAGTATGTAATATTATTATTTAATTATAACAACTCATTAGGCAGGTACATCCCGGGGCCTAGATCTAAGTCCGGTTAATGTTAATAGGCTCGTCCCCCTATTACATAGGACTTACGCGTAATGGGAAAACGTGATCTCTACCTACACCTTTGTGACAAACAGATTTATATTTATATCGGTAAATATTTTACTAAATTGTTCCGTAATCATACAAATCCATATACTCTACTAATACTATCAAGAGATAAAGTTTCTCAGTTTGGATATAGGGGTAATCTTCGTAACTACAGATACGATTCTGAAAATTATTTCACTAATGGGGTGCTGCATTATTCCCAAGTGTCATAGGCTTAATTAAAACGTTCCCGTATGTTACTTTCCTACTATTACGGGAGTGAAGCCGAGGGAAAAAGTTAGTATTAAATTATAATAAATGCAAAAACAAACGAAAGTAAGTACCTCTGTTCGCCTATAGATATGTCTGTCTGTTTTTCAAATCGTAACGCTGAATAGATGCAATTTGGCAAACAGGAGTGCTTTTATCCCTGTAAGTACCACGACCCCGTGGAGTAATTTCGACAATTCCGAAATCCGCGGGCAAAGGATAATACAATAATAAATACAACTACATAAAAATAGAAAGGAGACCTCCGGCTTCGTGGACTAGCATGACAAAGCTCCTATTGGAGGCAGAATTGCCCGACCTGACAACCCTGGACAGATTGTCCTGGCGCCAGAAAATTAGGAGACCACTTTAGGTGAGGTCGGCAACCTCACCTAAAGTGGGATAGTGCTAGAAAGAAGAAGAAGAAAGATACAACTACGTGAACCACGAACCAGGATTACTGAAGGACAGAATCTACCCACTAATCAATTCTCCATAAACGACTAAACAATTATTTTCCGTTTCATATATCAAACTCAACAATGCTAAATTGCATTTGTTAAACAACGCGTGTGTCACTAACAATTATTTGCTGTCTACGGTTAGCAAAAAAAACTTATTTAAGCAGCAATCAACAACTAAGATAAAACTTACATTGAACGTCTGTTGAGTAGCAAATTTTTCGCCGATATTACAAATAGCTAACTCAATCGATTTTTTGCGTTCAAAAGTTATCTGACATTGATTCTTGCTTGCTCCAGGCAAAAATTTATCTCTTTGCAAACACAGAACTGTTTTGCTGACTGTACCATAATTTCCTTGGATGTAATGTAATACAGGCGGCGGTGTGGTGCGATTTGTTTCGTTCTAGGTTCATTCAACCCTTTGGACGATCGTAAATATGAGCATTCTATTCTAATTGATTTTTTGTTGTTGTAACGTATCAGTTTTTGGTACTGTTTTCGGGATGACGCCTATTAGCCATGTGTTAGGAAACCAATGAAATAGTGGCTTTCAAATTGATAATAGTCTTGTGGCTATGTTTCTGTCGGTAATATACTCGTATAACCAAGTAAAATGATCTGCTAACTATCTTTGTTTTATTCCTGGATTCCGTACTGGAGTACGGTACTGTACAAGAAGTTCAAAAAATATCCAACAGTAAACAAGCTTTTTCGCCCTCGTAATAGTGATGAATGAGCTAAATCACATAAAATGGCATGGTGGCAATCGAATGTTATAATTCTAAAGATGATGCTTTCAGACAACATTGGCTATATAAAATTTAAAGCTCAAATAGTACAGGAAAATTAATAAAATCAGGGGAAATAATTCGTGTAGTTTTGCAAATTGGTACAGTTATACCTTGCGGTATCCAGATGAACATACTAAAAGTCCTCAAGGGTGGGGGGTGTGCTGAGGGTGTAGGGGGGGGGGGGTTGAAAGTACCTTTTTTCAAGTTTTTGTTCATATCTCGAATATCTGTAGGAGAAGCATTATGAGTACTTCTGATAAAAGTTTCTACAAATTTGGTCCCCTACACCCTCAGCACCCCCCCCACCCTTGAGGACTGTTAGTATGTTCATCTGGATACCGCAAGGTATAACTGTACCAATCTACAAAACTACACGAATTATTTCCCCGGATTGCCCATATTCGGCTTAATTTGATCGGACTAAAAATAACAATGCAGAACAGTGGTTGCAGTCTGAAATGAAATTGAATCAGAAATAGTAAAGCCATTCAATCCTGTGAAAAATAAAACAATAACAGTAGCTATTTGTTGAATACAGCAAACAAGAGTTCAGACATTATGCACATAGGTCGAAGCAACTAAAAACAGATCAAATAAATTCATCGGTGTAGTTTCAGGCGCTGCGACCGTAATAAATCTGTTTATTTCACTGACGTCGTTTTATTTTTTTAATTTGTGCGTGAAACACAATTTTTGCTAGCCCTTCCCGTAGGTATAGCCGTGTTGTCGAGTTACACAAGCCATTAAGGGAGGGTCTTAATGGAAAGACACCCGAAACGAGAAGGTCCGTTGTCGTAAATTGACGTTCTGCCACCGACTTCCTATGCTCTCAATCTTGGGATAAACATTCGTACACACCGAAATTCCAGTTTTGTTTTACTTAACAATGTACACAGCGACCCATTCATTCAACCCAACAATATAAGAAGTAAAACCAATATTGATTTATTTCTTCAATCTTTTATAAAGCTTTTGTTCGGGAAGAGTTTGCGAGCAAAGTTAGATTTTCAATGGAAAGTATTTGGCGGAATATCAGGTTACAAAATTAATTAATTGGGAATTTGGAAAGCCGCGGAAAGTGACTTGAAATTGTCCATAATTTTATAGAAACGTTGCGTAGAGAAAGAAACTAATAAAGTTTTGTTGTGTGGACATTTCTGAGAGGACTTAATTATGTAAAGTGTTCCGCTTCGCTTTTATTGTAAAAGTAAGTCGTAATAAGTTGCCCTGATAAGTAAAGCACTAAGTTTTATTAAATTTATTTCAATATTGAATATCAAAGTAGCAATTCAAACTACATTCCCTCTTTTTTTGAACTTTATTTTTAGTAACAAACTTGGCCCTAGCTGGAACGGTATCAAGTGAAACTACATTTGAGCTGTAATATTTGTCATGGCACGGAATAACTTAGACAGTTTAGCATAGTTTCAAAGAAGATTCACGAGATTTAAAATTCAAATGAGTCCGTAATACCTAGGTATATTGTATGGATGTTCCGCAATCTACGGACAAGTTTACTTTGTATTGAAAATGTTCTGCGTGAAGCATATCCGCCGCGAGTGTCACTAGTTCCAGTTCTCTTCTTTCTTTAGTTCTTCTTTTACAAAAATGAACCGAGCTAAGGAAAATTAAACAATTTTGTAACGCGATTCTTTTCTCAAGGCGATTTACAAAATAAAGGGGCAATACAATTATTTAATCGGGCAAGGGGCGGAAGTGCTCCACATTTCAAATCAACTGAAGATAATTCTCCTGAGACATTCCGTCTAATTCATTCCGGCTACCTGTTCCAAACTCTTGAAGCTCACAAAAGTTTTAGTACAGATTGTCAAATACCGTGATACTTAATTTAGATAAATGTAACCGTTTTGTCCCTATTAAAAATTGTATTAAAACTTTATCTAACTTTATCAATTTTATTTGAGTTGCTACTAATCCAATAAAATAAGACGAAATTTCATCCCAAACTTTAAATATTAAGTTAGTAATGGGGACAATATTCATCACAACAAAGCCCAGAGTCAACTATTATTAAAAGGTTATTTTCAAACGAAAATGGGGTGTATTATAATGTTAATCTGAGGGTTTTTTACCAGGGAACCTATTTCAATAAAATTATATGTTACTAGCGGGGAGGCTACATATTCAACAACATTTGCATTGATATTGGGTTGAATGAACGTACCCTTTGTAGTGGGCAAGCGTGCTCATTGAAATCACACGAGCTTGCCACAAGCGTCGGCTGCCTTACAGGTATTCATTAATAGGCTATACCACGTCATTGTCACTTATGAAAGCTTTGCATGGTAACATGTGGTAATCTTATATGCTGTAATCTTCTGAGTGAGTTCTCCTTCTATTGTAACGTCTTCCGATGTTCCATTTGCTCGATGCGTCTTTGTTTGAGAGTGCAAGTTACAATGAGTGAGTGGGGAACTAGATTCTGCAGTGTGATACTATCTACCAATACAAAGCTGTATTACATAGGTGCTTATATAGCTTAGGGACAGCATTTTCATACGAACAATAACAAGGTCGGGTTTCAAACATGTTCGTTTTCATTCAGTAATTTGAAATATTCCATAATTTTTAAGTTCAGTGTACTCTTGATGGAATCCTATGTCAATTTGGTACATCTTTTGGATGATATTGTACCAAATCTTTTGTTTTCATACCATCTAAACTGATTTAACAAGGTAATTTTAAAATCTCTTAACGATCTTCCAAGCCAAGTACATAATAAAGTAATGGTTCGTCTTTTAAAACACTTGACTCTATTTTTGTACAAGTGTCAATTTAACCGTAATTCAAATCTTCAAGAGTGCTTCTAATAAATCTACAGTTAAGAGACACTGTTATTTTATGTAGGTACTTTTATTGAACGGATTTGTTTTAGTGAGTTTTTTTGCAATACTATACAAACGCAAACACATTTTATGTGATACGTGCAAAAACTAAAAATCCATAAAAATATTTGACTACGTAGCACGTTTGCTGCAAAAAGTCCATGAACGCTATTCCGCGCAAAACTAAATAAAGTAAAAACTAAAATAAATTGTAGCACGGGAACTACAGAGTGGTCCGCTAGTCACGAATAAACATGTTTCCACCATTACAAATTGTCTACTAAACTGCACCCGCTGGTGAAAATATAGGGAACATAATCTGACCTTTCAAACGGTCTTAAAGTGGCTAATTTGCATACAAAGCACATTTTTACAGCTGTCGTTATCATAGGCCCATACCGGTCGGTATAAAACCTACCGACAGACTCCCTCGGCGAGAGTTGTGTTCACGAGCGATGGACTAGTGAAGTTCACTGTAACGACTACGATTTATTTGATGTACAATGTTTTTGGTGTGGCTGACCCCTCGGGAGCGAAGGGACTGCGTTTGCGTCTACCCACGTCCCGTTATAATAGGGGCAATATTGATTGTCACTTGTCTTGTAGAAAACTCAGAGATTTGTCTCGAGGGACACCTCTATTTATTTCCAAATTCTTAGTTATTTGTGATGATGTTATAAGTAAAAACGTTTTCTTTAGGGTAGGTTATGAAAGGGTAAAGTCAAGCCCTTAGGCAATGAAATAACCGATAAGACCAGACTAAAGGCTAAGATAACATTTATGAGACTGCGTCACCGCCCTCGGTGATCATGGTAGGTACTTCGACAGCGATGAAGACTGTCTCCGAGGAAATCGAAGCTTCTTTTTCTTAAATTGCTCTTGAGGCAATTCCCAAAAGATTCGAATGTTGTCATCAGCCCGGGCTTACGTTTCGTTTACACGGAGATATTGGATAAAACCCAGCCATAATTTAAACTCGGTTAATTTTATGATAAATTGTGACATATACAAAAGTAACCTTTTACGTAGCGTATAACGTTATAGCAATATTATTCTTTTATAATCAACTAGCTCAGGCCCGCGGCTTCGCTACGCTGAGTTCGGAATTGTTCTACGGGATCGTACTACTAGGATAAAAAGTATATTATATGTTATTCCAGGTTAAAAAGTATCTGAGAGCCAGATTTCACCCAAATCCGTTCGTCCGTTAAAGAGGAACAAATATCTATACATCCTCACAAAGTTTTGCATTTATAATAGTGTTAAGATAGTTTAATAACCTACCTTCGATGTATGTCATGGCACAACTCTAAAATCTGCAATAAGCATGCCTTGTGTAGAAAGGAAGTAATATAATGTACGTAAGTATACAAACATCAGTATCGTTAAACTCTGTTTACCAGCAACAGGTACAGCACTAAAAGCACTAATGAAATTGCTACAGCTAATAGTTTCAGTTCATCTATTTATGTCGTCAATACGTCAGCTCGTAACTTTATCGTCTAGCGAGTAATCGAATCATCAGTCTCTGAGGTTTTGTTCCACTGGCTGAAACGTATTCCTGAGCTACATGTACATTCCAGTTCATTGTTCCCACCATGCATGATAAGTCACAAATTGAATATCAACATTCTTTTTCGGCTAAGTTATTTTGGCCGTACGTTATGTTATATTTTGTTTATGAGATTTATTATCCGGCCTACTAGTGATGGATGACTTTTGCCTGACGTTATACTACAACTTTTAACTTTCCCTGCGCGCAGTTGTTTTTAGGGCAACTATGCTACAGCTATTTTGTGATGTATATCGTCGGTCGGATAACTTATACGGGGCTGCTAGGACGCTACATAAGTGCTGGCCTTCCATTTAATCAGGGGGTCAGACTAATAGCGTAGCCGCTCAGATTGAAGATGCCGCTCTCAACTAAAGTAGGTTTTAATTAATGAAACCAACTTTAGTTTCGCAAGCATAGCACGTAATACATTCACGTTCGTTAGTGACACATAAAAACATAATATTCAAGTAGTTTTAGTATGTAATATGCAAATGATAAGCTCAAACGTTATGTCTCTGCTCGCAAGTAAATTAACGCAATTTAAAGTAAAATTTCGCTCGTTTAATGGCACCGAGCACGTCTATAATTTACTTAAAGTTTACAAACTGGAAGCAGTGTTCATATCACACTTAGTTCGCACCACGTACGTTACACTGTCATAGAAGTTTTATCTGAACCTGCCGTACATTACCCAGACAAACTCAATGCTGTGAAAAACTAAATCTAAATTCTTCTGTAAGTGCAAGGTAAGGCGAACTGGGAAATCTCTTGGTGTGAACTTATAAAACGTTCGGTGAGTCAAAATATATCGAGCGTGAAAATGTGTTTTCTCAGCAAAGTGATCTCTTTGGCTTTCGTCGCGAGTGTCATACTGATAGTCGTTGGGGTAAGCGAAGGTGCACTTTGGCATTATGTGCAATTTGACATTATGGACAACTTGCATGTTAAAAAAACGAAAAATTATCTCGTTGGATATAACTAATACCGCCACAGCTGTCTTTCTTAATTCCATTCGAAATAAGCGGGCCGCTGCTACACGTCCAATTACAGCGAGCCGAGCTGGGCGCTCGACGAAACCTCGGGGCTTATTTTAACATGAAAGTGCTGTCGGTTTAAGTTATAAAGACTCGTCAAATAGTCACCACTGAGAAATCAAAAGCCGTGTAATAACGAATTTATGAAATCATTCTTTTTTCCAACAAGGATCCACATTTCAATGTTTTGTGAAATTAAATAGAAGCTTATACAGTATGTAAAGTTATTATTCTGTACAAAAAGAGAATTTCAATTCATCTTAAAGAAACGTTATTATAAATGGAAATGAATACTCGTGGACGGATATTTTAATTAGACGATACCGAAGAGTTTCGAAATGCCGCGGGTAACGAATAAAAATTGCTAGTGTGGGAGCCGAACACTGTTTTAAAATTAAATTTAAATTACAAAGCTGATATTTTTAAATGTTTTCTAAACAAGGACATAGATAAAATATGCCGCTTCCTTTTTTTTCATCACAATATTATTCAAAAAGTGTCAACCCGCTTTCATCGTTGAATATTCAAATACCTACACATTGGGATTGTGATGGCCAGACCAACCGGGAGTGAGCCTATGTGATCGATAAACATTTACTAGCAGACAAACGCCTATGTACTAGCATTTTACCAGTTCGAAAAGGCAGACTGGTATCTGCTTTACAGTAGTGAAAGAATCAAGAATTCAATTTTTCGATCCGTTGCTCCTATCAGGTTGACGCAGTCATAAAGTTAGAGCTATGAAACATGTTGCGGATGAATAATATTTCATGCTGAATGCGAGTGTCTGCGTAGCAAATTTTGTAAAGTATGTTGTCCGTGCAACAGTAAACAATGCAAATTAGAGTGAAATTCTGAGTAAAATTGTGTGGTACTTGCCAGCCCGGAGATATATGGAGTTGAAGGGGTTTTAAGAACTACTGCATTCATTAACAAGTCTTGTTTCACCCTATTCAGTTTCTAACTAATTAGGACGCTAGGTATTTATCAGCTCGTTTATGTGACAAAGTTCTCCCCTTTGATTACTCAGTCAGCAGGAAATAAGTTTTTCGAAAATTGAAAGCCTTTGATTAATCAATGCGCCGAGGAAGTTGACTGGCACTGCAGAGCCCGTATCATTACTCCTTTAAGGACCGTTATAATCAGACCTGTTACTTGCCAGGTTTAATATCCGGATCGTTGATCAAAATATCTTCACCGATGTTAAACAGATAGGTGGGTTTTTATCGTCTCGTTCCGAAGCTGTTTTTAACGGGAACTGGGACTACACAATATTAGGGTGCTTAGCAAAGTGCAAACTCTTTCCTACCCCATCTAGATAAAGACTTGCTAACCAACTTCGTGCTCTGAATTGCATAAGTTGTATGAACTAAGCTTAACTTGTTAGCAATCACTTACTAAGTTCGGATTAAAACTAAGTCTAACTGACCGAAGTCGACGTGGCCGCATAGTGTGACCGCAAGTAATTAACAATTAATTAATCCTACATCCTACTCAATCCTTAACTGAAACCGCGTATTAATTGTAAGTTTCTAGTAGCTACTTACATCAAAGGAAAATTCGATTAATGAATAAAAAGCTTTACAAATGGAGAAAATATAGAAGGGAAATTAGAATTTGTTCATTCAATTCAAATATTGAAGTAAGAGATGTTCTCCATCTCGGTGAGTGGGATCCTCTAAACAAATCTTTGCCATCTCGAGACTTGCCGTTAATTTTGTGGAAAGTTTTTAATTAAAATGAAATAATATAACGAAATAGATAAGCATGCAGTTCACACATCGTAATTGGTATAAGCTATTATTTTTCATTGTACTGTAGAAATTTTCTTACTTAGAGTATTTCATCTGCCAAGTACTTTCCCAACTATAATGGCGTCGGTTTCCAGTTTAACCGGATGCAACTGAAAACCAGTACTTTACGTGGAGCTACTGACTGCCCACAGCCCAGTAACTGGGCTAAAGTATTTGTGAAAGCAATTTACTATGCAGGATGGAAATCGACGCGAAATGGTTACGAGGTACTTAGTACATCATTCTGAGCCCTCCCACATAGCAATTGTTTAGCGTTTTTAAACAAGAAATCAGCTGTTTCCAAAAAAAGTCCAATCAATATCTACACGGCCAAATTTATGGAACAGCTGATTTTTTTTTACCGATGAAATAATTTTATGTAGGGGGACTCAGAATGATGTTCTGAATATGTGGTAACCGTTTTCGCGCCGGTGTTCCTTCACCCCGTATGTATATAACTATTGTCTACACCTACCTGAAATATCCTATACATAGTTTTATATACCTACCCATTATGCTCAGACGTGGTGATAGTTCAGTAATACATAGTTTACATATTCGTACATAGTTTCAATTAGCAACATCGCGAAGACGTCGTTTGACGAGGGTGTGTTTTGAATCCAAATCAACACTTCACACGGTCTTGAGATTTAATCCTAGGGATTTAACTTTGTGCTAACTTAATCATATAATCATCTATTCAGAAGGAAATGTATAGGAGCTTAAATTTATTGAATGTAGGTATATAATTGTTTGTCTAAGATTTGAATATTATTGAATTAAAGTATAATCTTTCAGTTTCGGCTAAATTTGTACGGACAGATTGTGACATTGACAGATGAAGGGAACAGGCGAAAAACAAGTAATTTCACTTGAAAATCTAATAAATCATGCATCAAGTTTTGATGAATCAATATTTCAATACATTGCCCCGGTTTCGATTCCATGTATAGGCAAGAGGGAAAAGGAAATTTTCCAACAAGAAATGGCTCTCGTGGATGACACAACGTACAACATAACAAAAAAGTGGTTTTATTGTTCGGGAAACAGATCGCCATGAAGCAGAAACAAAGTTTAAGGTCAACATTAAAATATTGTTTACACAAAATCCTGTTTTTGTAACTTTCCTTGTTTCTGGCCTGTCCCCTCCAGATAATTCAGACATTAAATTATCGGTCACTATCGATTCGACTGAACTGTTACTCAAAGACCTTAAACGTCAAAAACTCTATACATACTGCGAAAGTCTCATACGTATTCGAATGATGATAAAATGATTTACCATAAAACAAGCTAGATTAAAGATTAAACTTTTACAGAATATTAAATAAGACCCAGTCAGCTATAGTATGCAGCTATTATTAATAGTTTATGGTCTCTACTATCCATAACTATGAAAATGTGGCATCGTAGAGTATTTATGGGAACATAAAACTAATTACGTTTATAGGCCCTTAGTGCAAGTTGCGTAATAACCTTATTAGATATTAACGAGAGCGTACTTGGTGTTTGCCTTGTTGGCCTAGTGATCGTAAACGCGACTGCTGAGCTTGAGGTCCTGGGTTTGATTTCCAGGTCGGTCAAAGTGCTATTGTATGTTTTTAACAGGAATTTCTTAGTAGCAGCCACGAAATTTGAAGTGGTTCTCGGTTATTTAGTTATATAACGTACGAACGTACATATAACTGGCAAAATGTGTGTGATATGTTATAAGTGCGTGTTTACGTGTTCTGCAATGCCCGTAGACTGACTATCAAAATAAATGAGTTTACAGCTCCACTTAAGTATATTCCAAAATAATTAATGACACCGTTAACTGAACACGGTATTTCGTGAAAATAAATAGGTTATGTCACGTCAAGACCTCGCTAAATTCGACCGGGAATGGGGTTACCATCCATCCGAATTTTGTTCGGACATGTCCGATTTTTTTACACTTTCTCAGTCTAGGTTTTATCCGGTCTTGTAAATTGTTCGGACTTTTCTGACTGTTTTTATTAAAGTACAAAAAAAGCTGAACGGGTTCAGAAAAAAAAGGTTTGAAATAATAATAATAAAAGCAAATAATAATGTTAGTATCCTACTGCATGGATAAGGCATACGAAGAAACCGCGAGCTATAATCACCATGATTTTAATAAGTCTAGGTTTAGTCATAATGTTTTCTTTATTGTCGTAAGCGCGACTGCTGAGTATGAGGTCCAGGTTTCGGTTGGACAAAGTGTGATTGGGTATTTACCTTCGGGTATTTCTCAGAAGCTGCCACGTAGTCGGGATTTATGCCCGGTTGATGGCGATAGGCTCGCCCTCTATTACATGGGACTGAAACATATCTAGCGAAATGTGGGCGTGCTATTAGGTACACCTCTGCCTAACCCTTCGGGGATTACAGGCGTGATGTTATTATTATGTTTTCGCTTTCGCTTTGGAATGACCAGATTTTTTCCAAATGTCCAGCTTTTCGATAGGACTTTTCAAATATCGAAATGAAAACCCTAACCGGGAACTAAATTGAGCCCAACAGCGAACAAACCGACGAAAAAGTGTGATAACGCCGAACATAAATTAATGAATGTATACTAGCTGTAAACAAGATTGAAACTGCGCTGCGGTTATTTAAACCGTGGACCCCTGTAAGTGGATCAGGGCTCTGTTACTGACTGCCTGTTACAGAATGGGAAGGAAAGTTTAACTAACCAGAAATGGTAGTTTTTTTTTTGTATTTTTTACAATGTTTATACACGTTTAAATGAGTTCGTGTAAATGAGTTCTGAAGATTTGCATCTAGGCGCCAACTAGACAGTTGTAGTTGACGGTTGGAAAATGGGTTGCGGGACTGTTTGAAAGAGATACCGTGGCCCTGGAACACAAAGGGCAAGGAAGGAACATGGATGGGTTTTAGTCAGTACAAGTCTGACACTTGCTTCCGCTCTGCCCAGAGCGGGAGAAGTCATTTGATGATTTCCCATCCGTAAAAAAAAACATCATCATCAACATATTCATCCTTATCTGTCTTCCAAACATAATAAACAACAACACGTTTGGGACTGGACTGAAGAGATGACATACCATTATAAACAGACGTAGGCACCCAAATATCAGTATTATCCTTAACCTATTCAGTTAAATCGTTTGACGTTCGGGGTCCGCTCTTGTCCCGGGCCACTTGTACTTATATAACAAGGTATTTGTATGATAACTAGGATCAACCATTTGACCGCAGCGAAACTTCCCAAACTCGTAGCTTCGTAGCCACTTGCTACGCAATTCTTCGTAGCACCGCTACGCAAATGTTAATATTGATTAAGCCTAATTTGTAATTACAATGTCCTCGTTATAGTCATTACCATACAAATAGATGTCCTTCTTTTGTTACAGATACGCAAATGAACCAAGTATCAGGGATCGCCGACCGGAGAAATATAAAATTTAATTATGGTTTACCGTCCATAATAATTTTGAACCATAAACAGTAACATTTCATCGGGCAGTGTTATAGAACTGTAAATAACTGTTGTAAAAAACAAGTGCAGTAAATGTTGGGGTGGGTGACTGTGTGTGGTGGGACGGTAGCTTGAGGGTGGATGGTGTTGGTGGGGGGTGTGGTATGGCGTGGCGGTGCGGGGGGCGGGGGGGGAGCGGGCTGCGGTGAGGCTCGCAATGCGCGGGCGCCGGTGGGCGGCGTGCGCGGTGTGGTATGCGTGGTGTGCGTGCGCGGTGCTGGCGGCGGCGGGGGAGTTACGTGTACTGCAGGCGGACGCGCGCACCGCCTTCTATGTGGGCATCGCCGCGCCGCCGTCAGCCGCCGACGCGGTGCGGGCGTTCAACCGCTCGCTCGCCGACCTGTCTCACACGTACCTGGCCGGCGACTACCCGCTGCATCTGCGCAACATCACGCTGCTGCCGTTGTACATCGAGCTGCCAGAAAATGAAAGGTAAGTGTGGCTCCGCTAGTTTAGCATCTAACTTTATTGATCAAAGGACGCACCGGAAGATTGTACGAAAACGGCCTGATCCGGTACTGATGTTAGAATCCTTCATTTAAAATTTTCAAGCATTTAAATTCGATGCAGTCTAAATCCACACATCTATCTAACAGCTAACACTCTTGAGATCCCATGTTCGATGCTCTACATCCCGAGTTGGCGGATTGTTCCAATCCCCCAGAACATGTCCGATAAATGGAAATAGGCTCGCTCGCCACCCATCACAATGGAACGATTAACTAGGTAGTGGGTGTTCGAAACTTTGATCATACCGCTAGGGGATTAAAGCATGTCTGATTTTTGTTTTCCATACTGATTGAGCTTACAATTTTTCTAAAAGCTGTAATAAATTGAGTAAGGTTTAGTTGAGGACTTCAGGTATCAGGGTTGACACAGGTACAATTACAATATCAGTGTCAAATGGGGCATCGAATGAGGAAACGCTACGAACCTTTGGGCAGGGGTTCGATCCCCAATTAATAATCGAAATGGATGAAAAATGTATATAATTCAATTTTCTTTTCAGGAGTAGGTATTAATTGCCAGTTATAACTCGGGTTCCCGAGGTCGGACAAAAGCCCATTAAATTATGAAAGGCTCTTGCCCTATCATATGGGGTCTTTGAATTACTGGCACCTACATAGGATGGACTTTTTGTGTAATTAAATGATATTATTATCTTGGCACTTCGTATATGAACCACACGCCTGGCTGGCTTTATAATCAGAAATCTGTCTAGAAAGTATAAACTCTGTTTTGCTATTAAATTTCACTGTAGCTGTTATGATATTTTGTCCAACTATAACTGATTTTGGAATTAACAGGTTTCACTTTAGGAATTGGTTTGGTTTCAAAATCTAGACAAAAGTTGACGATTTTTTTTCCTTTGATATCCTGTCTTTTATACCAAGCATTGAATCGGAACAAACTACAAAGATACAATGTAAAGGCTCCCCCGACCAGAACCCGTTGAAACCCAACATTGAAGTCAATTGATCAAAAGGAATTTTCAGGATTGTGGCTCAATAAAATGTAGCCAACAGCATGAAGCATCCATCAATTTATCTCCGCAATATAAACCGACATGAGCCGTCAAACAAAACTATTCACAAGTTTCGATTTCAAACAAACCCGAAACGCGTCTTGTTCGGGCAAGCACTTTATGGATATTGTTCGAGTTGTTTCGATTTGATCGGAACGTGTTGAAGCGCCGTGCCGGACCACAATAGTTTCGCAGTCGGATGCGGCTTTTACTCGGTACCAATATTAGCTTGGATGCTACATTTTCCAACTGATAGAAGGCTTAGTGGTTGACCGACAACTTTTATAGCGGTTGCTGCAATTTTCAGTGGTATTCATTTGGTCATAATCTGGGTACACTTTCGCCTGTGTCCGTGTTACCAAGTTTGGGGTGTTCAATAATGTGGGTAAACTTTCATTCTATGTACGCATTACCTATTTTGTTACATTTTCGAATTGGTATGCAGTAACAAAAATAAAGTAATTCTAAGGAGAAATAGTTTCATGAAAATTAAATTATCATGTGATGTTGCAATAAGCAATCTTACAAAGAAATATGCTGTTTAAAAATAAAGCTGAAAGCGAAATATTCAGAAAGGCGTCATTTTGTCATCTTGCAGTTAATCAAATAGAGTGTTTGAATTTGTTTCAATTTTTCTCACCTCTGTAGGTATTTCATCTCATTTCTCCGTTTATAAACACAAAAATGAGAAGACTAGTCTTAACATTTGCAGATGGAAATATTCTTTCTATTTAAATCAGGAAGCCCTGTTCACTTACCTCAAAGGTACACTCGATGTTCCGGTCTTAGAATTAATAATGAATTAATGATTAATGCATTGACAGTATGACGAGTACGACGAGCATCTAAGAGTATCTTAGGTTTGTATTGAAAGTACGCGTACGTATATTTTCCTAGCTAGTTTTAAGACCAGTTTTGTTTGCGAAAAACACATTTTTTTCAAATTAAAACCTCCTGGTCCTTACTGTAAACCTTTTGGAATCCACATACTCAATATTGTTGCGATGTATTCGTTTAAACAAAGTAGTGATGTGATATACATACGTAGAAAAGATCCTTTTTATCCGACTGCGACGATACAGGTCTCGTCTATTGTCTCACTGTATTTATTTCTTTGCGTGTTCTAGTGTCCGGCCACCGGCCATAAACTTCAGCCGAAGCCGAAGGTTCCCTAAGAAAGTCAGATTAAGATTGGCTAAAAATTAATAATAAAATATAAGTAATATTTTTTTTTAACATTCAATTAATAAATTCCATAATTAATATTTCCTGTGTGAGTGTTTTGTGTGTACTATGACTATATATGAAAAACTTACTGAAATTATTAAAATGACGTTGTAACTTGTCAAAAATGATAACATTGAAATGTGCGACCCCTGCCCCCAGTGCGTGGCCGGTTCCACCAACTTTTTCCAAACAGTTCGTTCAATTTGAGTGATTGCAGAAACTTTTGGCTTCGGTGAAAACTTCGGGTTTGGCCGAAGGTGGTTTTTTTGGCTGAAGGTGGCCGAAGCTGAAGCTTTAGACTGAAACTAGAGTGATCCGAGAGCCAAATCTTCATATGTAACCTGGTTTCTAAAACTATTTATTCATACTCATAACTACCTACCCGTATACATTAAAAATAAAAACAATAGTCCAGAATAATTAAAAAGTTAACAATTCATATAACTCAAACCACTTAACTACTTACAGGAAATGTTATTTTCATTACAGGAGTTTTGTAATGTAATTATATAAAATAAATTCAGTGGGATAAAAACGAAATAAAGAGAAGAAAAGAAACAATTACGACTTTGATTACTGTTCCTGTGCATTGTTACTTCGGCCAACTAGAGTCATATGTAGTCTTAGAAACATTGGCTTTTCCGTTAACAATACAGCAAGTTTTAAAATGTTAGACTATCATAAGACAAAGGGACATTATCTCAGTCATAAAATGAAAGAAAAAACAATATATTGGGTTGTATCTGACCACCAGACACAACACCCTTCTTGCAGGAGGTTCTTTTTCGATGGAGTATTGAGTTGAAAAGTCTACACCCTGTTATAAATACTCAATATACTCATCATAATCAGATTTTATTTTGTTTAATTGGGATAACAAACAATTACAGAGAATTGTTCTGCCCATATCCCAAATTATTTGAGACTAGCTTTTGCCCCCAGCTTCAATCGCGTTAATTTAGAATTTGACAATAAATTACTCAGCTTGTAATAATATAATTCAATTATGATTCGAAAGACACATGGCGCCATCTAATATCATAAGAACTTTATTGTCGATTTCCTCGGGAACAGTACCTTTTACCGGGATAAAGGGTAACCTATGTCCGTTTCTGTACACCTGGCAACGTTTATACAAAATTTCAGGATTATCGGTTCAGTCGTTTAGGTGTGAAAAGGTAACAAACAAATAAACCAACTTACTTTCGCATTTATAATATAAGTAAGTAAGGATAGCATGCAGCGGCCCCGACTTACGAACAGTTAGTCGTGGGTTCGAACCCAGGCAGGCGCATTACTTTGTGTAATTTATTTAATCACCACTGCTCTCAAAAACGGTGAAAGAAAACATAGTGAGGAAACCGGCATGTCCTAGAACCAAAAATTCGAAGACATGTGACATCTACCAATCCGCACTGGGCCCGCGTGGTGGATTATAGCCCATTCCCTCTCATAGAGAGGAGGCCTGTGTCCCAGCAGTGGGAACATTAAAAGGCTGATGATGATTGATGATGAAGGATAGCATGTGTTCTTCTTTCATACTTCTCTATAACTCGTCATCTCAGCAGTCACTTCTTCTGTAGCAATATCATCCTTTCCACAGTTACAAACAATCACTATCACTATCACTACACATTATAAAACAAAGTCCTCCGCCGCGTCTGTCTGTTTGTTCGCGATAAACTCAAAAACTATTGCACCGATTTTTATGCTGTTTTCACCAATGGATAGAGTGGTTCTTGAGGAAGGTTTTAGTATATAATTTGTCAAATTTTTGTTGCGGAAACGGGATCAAAACTACATGATTAGTTTTAATCGCGATAACCGACATCCACGCGGGTGAAGCCGCAAGCATCAGCTAGTTCAATATAATTGAAGTGCCTGCAGTTTGTTAGTTAAGACGTAATTGCTTCAGTCCCTAGCGCACCTCAACCAATTAGAATTCAAGTGGAATGCAATGGCGCTCATGGTTATTCTACGCGATAATAACCTACACTTTAAGGAGCTCGTGTTGCGGATAACATTTAGGCATATTTGTTATTTAGATTACATTGTTGTTGACATTATTTTTCATCATCAGCATCCAAGGCCAGCCAGCGGAAAGCCACTCTACTGCCATCATGTTGGACACTGGTCTTTTCCAAGCGACATTTTGTCAACCGTTCCTGTTTCTCGCATCTGGTAGATTCTTGCTTCCTCCATCAGGTCATCCAGTCCAAATGATTTGAAAGTTACATACTTTTTTTTTCTAACGTAAAAAAAATTAAAAGCCCTAAATGTTCGCTCACAATCTAGTGAAAAGTTCAATGTTTATTTACTACTAGCTTATGCCCGTGGCTTCACCCACGTAGAGTTCGGTAATTGTCCCACGGGGTCATACTTCCTTGAGTAAAAAGTATACTAGGTTTAATCCAGGTTGTAAACTATCTGTGTGCCAAATTTCAAATCCGGTCAGTAGTTTTTGCGTGAAAGAGTAACAAATATCATCACACATCCTCACAAACTTTCGTATTTATAATAAAGTAGGATTGGATCCTTTTAATAGCTTCCAATACCCACGGTACATGTTTTTAACATGTATGAGTCACAAAAACCAAAACACAAGAAATCGTAGCTTCCCATAGTCATAATGGCCATCTCCATCCTCCACTTAATTATGTGTCGTAGGCACAATTTAATTGCTACGCAGTAGTGGTACAGTCTACGTATTACGTAGCGTGCTACGCTTCGTAGCACCTACGGCCTACGCCATTCAAAATAAGTACACCAATGTTCTGAAAACAATATTCCAGATAATCTGAATTTATGTTATTTGTAGCTAATATTTATAACTTATCTTGGCAAGTTGTTTTCCACGCGAAAACTATAGGGAAATACCGCAACGTATTACCATAAAGTAATATTTTATGATACGATGTTCCGATATTAAACCTTCGGTTCTACCCACGCTTTATCGTAATGACTTTATTGAGGATAACATTTTGTACATGTAAATATAAATACATGTATGTATTATGGACACGTGCCCACATCAGAAAGTCTGGTAGCGTGTAATGTTCGGTCTTAAAATCTTTTTTCATAATAATATGTTTTAGCTAGCAAAAATATAAAACTTACTTTATATGAAGTATTTTATCTTCATTCAGATGATACTACTATAGCTACAGGTTTGAGATTTTTTATATTCGATATTTGAAAGTAATAAGGAAATACTCTGTTAAAATTATAAATACCTACAAGGTACACCGGACCCATCAGATTTTTTTGAAAATTTGAATTTGATTTTTTGAATTTAAATGTCAGTTATTTGGACCATGTCTGATCAGCTGGAGAAATTTTCAAGGAAATTATGCTAATTTCCATACATATTAATTACCAATACCAAACTGAAATATCCACCCTCTGGAAAGTTTCTTGAAGTGCATACGGAAGAATATTAATTAGGTTATTGTTTATGCTCCTCTTTACACTGGGCGTACATTGTTCATTCCGTGATGAGAAATATTATACAGGAAGTTTGATTCAATAATATTTTTCTAGGATTTGATTTTCGATTCATGTAGAGAAAGGACACTCATATTCTTCTGATCAAATGCCTTACCTTTTCCCAACTTCTTCGGTCGGGTTGACTTCAGACAAAGCGGCTGCAGCAGCTGACTACCAGTATTTTATTAGAGCGCGAATCTGATCTCCACCACCCAGTTAACAGTTAACACAATACCCCTAGGCATGACTGGTTGTAAGACTCTGACTGGTGTTTCCCGACTGTCATTCGCCAAACAATAGCTTAAAGTGTTTTTGAAGCATAGAGGAGTCTCGCCCATCCAAAGAGTGACCGCTGCAAGCGTTGCTTAACGTACAATAATTTTCTACGTCTTCACCCCTGAGATTTTATGTTTCACTGAGAATTCAGAGGAATCAATGAGTTGTCATGTACAGGTTGACTTTAAAGGACATGGCTAAATTGAAGTATGGACGACTGCCCCCGCAATGAAAACGCATGTATAAACATGGTACCTAGCAATATGTAATGCTAAATAGCTGAAATTAGTATTTTGTAATTTTATTTATTTATTTAATAAAGGTTTACCAACAGCTTTTGTGTACAACGATCACAAGCAAAGGTTATACAATATTGGACTTACACAGTCGCCAATTACTGGTTAACCAGCATTCGCAAAAATAAGACAGTGATAACATAATTAGAATATAAAATTAAAACGAGTGGCTCTAGAAATAAAATAAAACTAAACCTAAATAACTACACAATTATGAATTAAACTCGAACAAATCTATGGGTATAAAATTTAAAATTTTCAGAAATAAAGTAAAAACGGCTTCATTATAATTAGCTTGCCAATTACGACAATAGTTAATATATTAATTTAAAAAGGTTCAGGAACTTTTAATATTTGCACAATCCTAAAAACAAAATCGCAAATCGCCTACGACAAAGGTACAAAAACTTCAAACAATGACATTGCTATAAACTTTTATCTAGGCGTTTTAATGATTTTTATTGATAATTGTGTTTTTGACTGGCGATTTTGCACTAAGGTAGGTTTTTTTCATAGAGATGGAATCTAATTTAAATCGATAAAATAATCGAATGGACTGAAAGAAAAAGAAATTGTTTTTGTCGACCTCGACGGACAGAAAATATGTATTAAGATTGTGCGCCTGAAGTGTTAGTAATATGCTTATCCAGATACAATTAATCAATTAAGTAGTTTCAGAAAATAAATCGTTTTGATAACTGTTATTAAATATCGATTGAAGTTCAATTTATTCGATTTGGCATTTTGGTAATGCAATATGTCTCTTCCCTAGCTGTCAGTATTCCTTGACCTTGTCATGTCAAACCAAAACAAAGCATAAATACAATTAAGAAACTTTTTTATGTTTATTAGTTCACGAAAGTAATAAGAAATTATTAAACACTAAATAATTCATGGATTAATATTTAAATATTACTGGTTAGTGTAAGGTTCCTATTTGGCAATGCTGATTCTTTGACCACAAAACAGGCCAGTCTTCTGGTCACGGGAAGAGTCGACCAACGGCTTAACGATGTCCCGAAAGACTAGGCGGGCACTCGAACCCCATGGTCTTGGTGTTTCAACCCCAAACGGCTCAAATACATAGCTGGAAATGAGGTTATTGTATTTGCACCGTTATGTTTTTATTTATTTTTTAATATGGTCCCATATGAAATAGCCAATATTTAATCAGCCTCATATTCTCAATTTTTATAAAAGCTATTTGTATGTTTTTCTTTGGTTTTTAATTTAGTTAGGTACAATATGTTAGGCGTTACATTCACCGATATTATTTTACGTAACAGTTGCCATCCAATTGTTTGGCTCTGCCCGGTGTTATGTTTCAAAGCTATTGCGGCTATAAAATTATCTTGTTGAACAACAGCCTAATGTTGTTTTTTTCGTGTTTGGAACTAACTATTTCTATGCTTGTTAATTACACTTTAAATGCCGTCCAAAGACTGGGAAAATAAATGTAGTCGCCCGGCGGCGAGATGGACAAATGCCATGGTTGATCTAAAAAAAAAACCTTAATGAAGCCGGCACAAGAACATGAATATTGGGTTAATAAAAGAGAGGCCTAGCAGTGGAAGAATATAGGCTTTGGATGATGATAATGCCAAAAAATAAAATAGTCTTCATAAATGTAAGCACTGCCAAATACTTGGTACCAAACCAATCTGAAAAAGGCTGATACTATGTACTACCTAATAGAATTAGGTGTTCAAAAGAAAGACTTTATAGTTAAACAATGCTTTATTATAATAACCATTGAATTTCAACCTTGTCATATTTATAAGTTGATTCACAGCTGAAATTGCAAAATAATATCACTTTAGCGAATTCAAACGAAAATTTCTCATTTTGTTCACTCTTTCACAAAGAGATTGGTTGTTTTATTATGTCTACATATTCACATTATACACATAATTATTCTGTTTGGATTTATTATTTTTCTCTGGTCGCAGTAAAACTGTTTAAATTGATATTGAGAAAAAGTTATTATAGTATAATGAAAATTGTAATTAATTTTAAACTGGCAATAAACTTTTAATATGATTATAAATTTTCAAATAAACATTAATTTTGCAATATAAATTGCTATGTTAATAAACCCAAAACAAGCAATAACTATTACTTTTGTATCATTCTATATCGTAGCAGGATTTACCATAGTAATTATATTTTTTTATTTACTGAAACAAATAGAACTAGGACGCTCATTAGAAAAACAAAAGTTCGGTGTTTATCATCAACGCATGTCGGCTTACCTCGAAAGAAAAGAAAAACTAGAACACTGGGAAAACATTTTATTAAAACGCAGAATATAATTTTAGAACTGTATAATAAAATAAAGGTTACACTGCCATGTATTATAAACATTTCATGATAGGAACTTGTATACGAAAACATTTGTAGAAAAAACAACACCAATATTTTAAATTAAGAAGAGAATGGTTTTTTTTTTTTTTGCGGTAACACCACGAGTTGTTATTGCGATGTGCCCTGAAATATGGCCTCGAGGGCATTAAAAAAGAAAAAAATGTGTTCTCGAGAAGTGAATTGGGGTCTAGTTTACTTGTTACTGTTTATTCAGTTCGGATAGCGAATATTTTCAGGTCTTCTGCGTCTGAATCAAACACTATATTGCAATGTTTTCCAAACTTTTTGTAGGGGATATGGTACAAGCACTCCATGCCCGCTTTTTCAGCTGCTCTTTGTGCCTTTGCACTTGTAAATATTCCGCCCGTTGCACGGAAGCCCAGGTTCTTTGAAACATTTGTTCTGAAAATTAAAGTGATACGGGAGTTAGCTAAATAAATCCTACGTTTTGCATAAAACTACTTAACCGGGTTAATAGTAGCCTGGAACGCCTGCACATAGTTATATTCAGTACAGTTGCCCTCAAACGGATTGCATTTCGTAGATATTGACATCAGAATGCAGTTGCGGTTGCTGCCCCTCCACAGTTTGCAAATTGTTCGGGACGTATTTTTGTTAACTTGCAACTTTGTCGCTTTCGCCCCAGCAGTTCGACGAAACTTTATCAATGTATTCCATGTAATATTTTGCTGACGAATATTTACACAACCCTACATTTTTCCAATTTAGCTTAGATGCTCCACTAGGCGGGATATGAGGGCGTAGATTACCTCGTAGACCTTAATAGAGTTACTAAGGTCCTTTAGAAATGTCGCCCTCGCCGCGGCTACCTGACGTGAGTCGGGCCGTAATTACGGGTACAGTATAGGCTGGTCAATGGGCAGTTTTGCGAGGATTAAGGTGTATCATTTACCTGGCCTTGAGTAATTCTACTGCGATGCCCAGCCTACGGTATTCGGGTGCGACAGAGAGACCTGCTCCCATGAGGTACGTTTTCACGTTGTATTTATCATAAATCGCTGTCACTTTCATGGCCTCCGCGAACATTCGCAGGGATAATAAACCCGCTTTAGACTTGGGCTGTAAAGTAATAGCGTTGTACATTATGTATAATTTTGTTTGCAAGATGATAAAAGCAACGTGTATTTACTGCGAATTTAAAAATATAATGCAGCTATAAAAAAGATTTCAATTCCGTGATAGAGCTCTGGTTTTATAAAAGTACAGCATCCATTAGTTTCAAGATAGACCCATCTGAATAATGTGAAAACTAGGTCACCTTTGAATACGTTTAGCAAGAGAATTAATGAAAATGGATCAAGAGATACGGGATAATAATAAAGTAAAAAAAAAAACAGAACAAAAGTTTTACTGTTTCCGTAATAAAGTGCATTTTGAAAGCCCTCGTACGGTAGTTTAAAAATATAATTAAAGCTGGTTTCAAACCATGAAATAATAGGGAGGGCTGAAAAGAGGTTAGACAACCGTTATTACCGGCCTGTGTTCAACGAAGCGCCCCTTTTCCTGCGGTAAGCACATGTTCACAGCGACGAGTGTGCGTCCTGAGCCGTCTCCTTCGGCGAGGAAGCACGCTACGCTCATTTTCTGCCTAATGATCGATGTCAGCAGCACGCGGTATTCTTGTACAGCATCCAAATCCTGCGCTGTGCCTGTCAGTGAGATTAGTACAAGATTAATTATCTACATCCTATTAATATCTTCGCTTCAAAATGTACAAGTAGCTCCTCCTAACTTTACATGACCCAATTCGTCTTCACGCTTTCACAAAAATAAATATGATTACAGGGTTCATTTCAATGCCATTGACATTCGTAATCGTGTTTATTAATCTAATTCCGTGAATGGAGATTTACTTTGTCGACATTATTTAAATTATGAAACTTTTTCTTGGAAGTCGAAGTCGAACTTGGTAATCTACAAAATTGATCTGTTGTGATTTTAATAGGTAAGTTTGGAACTGATAGGATTCATGACCTTATACTAAAATCGTTACAGTCTGTACATTTTGACGAAGTTTTGCCGGTCTGCGATAGAATTAATTTAGTTGTTCTCATGGCGTTAAACAAAGTTTAAAATTCAGAAGTCGGACGATGAGAAAACTTTCAAGAAGGGTGCCTAATGACACCCATTTAAGGTTTTTCTCGGGCTCGAGATAATTGGGCGTCGGCGTGGGTCATACTACTGTTAATGACTTGGGTACTTTCTTGCGTAAGAAAGTGTGTGCTAACACTAGACGAGATTTTCGTAATTGCAAAAAATAACCACTTATTTACGCCACCAATAGATTGGACACGTTGACTCGGTTTTTCTCGAATCGTATCAAATTGTGCGAACTCACCAGCAGATTTCCACCACACATCTTCTCGGATGTAGTTGCCAAGCATGAACTCAACTGCAGTACTCCACATACTTTCTGGTATATCTTCTATTTCAAATTTCAGCATTCTGCCGTCTTGAACTGTTCGTTCAAAATTACTCCACACGTTAGGATACCCATGGGTAGACATTGCTTTATATCGCAAGAGCTGGAGCCTGAGACGCTTTTAAAGCTTTAAATTTAAAACGACTTCTGAGGCACTGAACGACTGGATAGAGACTGAAGTATACTTACAATGCGGCCCTTTTGGTTACTATATTACGATGTGATACAAGGTCTGACGCGTTATTGGATAACAATATAAACAGGGTGATTAAAATATTTATACATTATTCTTGAGTAATTTGTCGAAGAAAAATGCGTAGTGTAATTCAAAATGTAAAATGTATTCAATAATTTATCATTGCGTTATCTAAAAACAATGTTAATCCTGTCATAGATAGACCTTTTACATAAATTATTAGGAGTTCAATCCGGGGGCTCAATATTAAAGACCGTTTGAAACAAGCTGTATGTAGTTACCAATGCAAATAGGTCAATGCGGCGTTGTGATCCGTGTAAATGATACTCGGAGAACTAATTGTGGTCATAATTGAGATGTAGGCACACTTGGCTATTCATACTTGCATCAAAAATTCACAGTACATATTGTACGCGGAGAATATCAAGTACAAAGTCACGGCAAGTGCTGGCTTACAGAATGTTGTTGGCATTATTATGAAGTTGTTACTCGTGTGTTATAGCCGCGCTACAACCCTTCTTTGTTTGTTAAACTCCATAGTTTAAGTTGGAATAGTTAAGTGACGAACTCTGCTGAAATTAATGATAGTTGTAAGTGCAAGAACAGCAATTTAAACAGTGTCAGATGTTTTGAAAACGTTCTTGTTATGAATAATGTGCTTCAATTTAATATATTTCACAATAAGCGCGTGCTTCATAATAATGATCCAAAATGTGATTTAACGTACGAGTTATCTTCAACCTGTCTAGACATATTAAATTTTATGAAAAGTACCTATCTTTTCACAAAGGGTTTTATATTAATGTGATATTGTTTTGTTCATTTTTATTGGCATAATGAACTTTTACACAGTTATGTTATAGTAGTTGATAAAAAGTAATAATGGTTTATCGTTGGGAAAACTCGTGGTATAATAACTTCAATCCTGGTGTAATGTAAAACATGAGGCATATAAACCAAATTGTGAGGCAACCTCACCTCTCCGAGCTATATTAAACTGAAGTTATGTCATCTCCTACCTTAGAAGTAAATTACTGGCCTAACGCAGAGTTTCATACACTTAGCACGATGATTGGCTCAGGATTATGTACTCCTGCTTACAGCGCTCAGAATTTAGCGTGAAGACATTGTTCATGATACATCTATTTCACGTAGACTTTTTTAAAGTATAACAAATGACTGTTTGAATTGACTATACAATAATAGAACACAGTTAACTCATTGTATTTTTTTTCATAAATCATCTTTGACAAATGAGGTTTTATTCGATTTATCCAACTCGTAACAGAGACAGCCTCAAAAAGTTCGATATTTTTTTGTAGGCGGGTTCAAAAAAGTGTTTCATGAAAGGTGACCCCTAGACGCAACTCTGTTATTAAACTGTTGGCAATTTCGTGATCCATTTTTCTCTGAAAAACGAAGAGTGATGAGGTTTCTAAAATAATTCCCTAGTAAACTTTTTAGGTTTATCTGCGGTTATTTAGGCTTTTGTACAAAATGCGACTTTTAGATTAATATTAAGATAAAACGTAAAATATTACGATACAGTGTCTAAACAAATGTTCCATTCTACGTGGGTAAATATATTTTCACTGGAAACACGATTTTTTACCCTTCATAGCAGAAGCACGAACTCAAATATTTTTATTTGTATTAAAAGGCATTGATTCTTCTTTTGTACCGCCAAAAGCGTGGAATCTGTGAATTGTTGTGCTAAGCTATTCATACAATTTGGTATCGTTCAATTGAATATTCAAATTATTCGTGGAATTTCATTGGCAGCGAGCATTCCATTATTGGTATTAAAATTAAAGATATGAACGAAAAGTTTATCTGTAAATTCAATTGAAAATTGTAATCAGAGACGAAAGAGTTTTAGTTCGATCGAATTTAAGTGGAGGTACTTTCAAGTACTGTAATGTACTTGATTATTGATAAATAATTTAATTTAAATAATTTGAAGTTTCGGTATTCGTCTGTAAAGACCGCTTTAGTCATGTATGAAATACAAATTGAATCAATACAACTAGAGACTGTAGTCAACCTTTGACTGAATAAACACCGATATATTAACTATTTTAAAACTAAGATGTGACGGACAGACTTGCAAACAAACAGACAGACATACTTATCTTCAACTGCATCCACACCGACGTAACTTTCTGTAGAGCAATATTTTGTACCGATAACTTTTAGCTATCCGTTGTTGCCTCAGTGCAAACAAAAAAAGGTCAAAGAGTAACTTCTGTGCGGACGCACCCTTTGTTTTCATCCGGGGTTGAAAATACGAAAAATCATCAGCTCTTCTTGTTATTTTTTGTCTTCTAAAGTGCAAGACTCTTGCTAACCTGTATGTTTGTTTTCAGGTTCGGTGTTCGAGTGCTGGAGCGAACATGCGCAGCGCTCGACGGTCGGCGGGTGGCGGCACTGCTGGTCTGTGGGGGGGGCAGCGCGGCCGCAGCGGTGGTGACAGCGGCTGTCCGCGCAGGCGTCCCCGTACTGCGCGCCTCGCCCACTCACGCACACCTCTCCTATGCTATGGCCAACGTGAGTACATTTCCATTTATTAGGGACGAAAAATATTTACATGGTAAAGTAAATACCTACAATAAATTCTCAGAATTATATTGGTCCGTGATATCCCAAACTTAGATATAATAATTTTTTCAATACACTTGCTCATAAAATGGCTCTAATTTCACCGCAATTAGGCACGTAATGACACCTGTAATCAAACTGTGACTTTTTCATTGCTATTATTCACAAGTGAGTTATAGGGTTTTTTTTTTATTTTATTGGTTGAGTTGCTTTGTAGTTAAAAAAGTTTCGATACAAAAAAAAATCGTGTTAAATTGTACAAATAAACTTTTATCAACACACTTGCTCATAAAATGGCTCTAATTTCACCGCAATTAGGCACATCATGACACCTGGAATCAAACTGTGACTTTTTCATTGCCATTATTCACAAGTGAGTTATAGGGATTTTTTTTTATTTTATTGGTTGAGTTGCTTTGTTCTTAAAGTTTCGATACAAAAAAAGATCGTATGCAATAGTACAAATAATCTATCTGATGAGACCACCATGTCATCAAAAACAGTTAATTATAATTTTACTAACGCCACGTTTACTAATTGTTTTTCTAAATAAACTTTTTATCTACTAAATAAAATTATTTTTAAGTATTATTTTCTTCACAAGTGTGTTGAAAAACGTCGTATGATACACGTGTGTATTGATGATTACCGTCCTCGGCTCTCTTAAGACCCTCACCTAACGGCTCGGGTCTCAATGGCGCCTCAGCGGTAATCACCAACGTTACACACTTGTACCATAATGTACTAAATTTCATTCAGACACAGTCCATAAATTAGATAAAAATTAAAAAAATAAAATTACAATAAAAAGACAAGTACATTAAAATAATCAAAGAAATAAAAATAAAATTACAAATAAAATTACAATTACACATTAGAATTATAAATTAAAATAGTACACATTAAAAAGCAAATCAATAACAAAATTAATCATATTGCGCATAATCTACGCATTTTAAAAAATACGACGAGAGGCGCTTACGTGAAGCTGCATCCACCTCTGTATCAGGGATAGGTCCCACCGCTCGGATCCTTCAGGAGACTGTTCGAGCTGCTACGTAGGCGACTGAATAATGAAGCGCTCCGCTTCCTTATAATTGCGAAAAAATCATCGGTCCGCGCCTCAGCAAACATAGTCGAAGCACTACAGAACCGCGGGAGCCCTAACAGTATCCTGAAAGCATTGTTGTACTGCACGCGCAGTGCGCTGTACGCCCGCTGCGTAAAGTTGGTCCACAGGCTGCACGTGTAAAATGTCTGACAAAATGCCTTAAATAAAGCCCCCCCACACCCATATGGGAGCCCCTCCACACCTTCCATGCTATACTCTCACGCCGGTTGTGGACCAATCTCTCATGAAGTATAACTTTTGCCCTTGCCATGTGAGTAAGAAAGAAAGAATAGTAAAGCGCAGGCCAGACAGAAGAGACGTAAGACGAGGACGCGTTGCAAAGAGCGCAGACGTAAAAGCGTTGCGCCCGCGCCCCGTCTCTTCTGTCTGTTTTGCGTCGCGACGCTTCTATACATTTTGTATGAATGGGACGCGATAGAGACAAATGTTCGCGCCCCGTCTGCGTCTTACGTCTTTTCTATGTGTCTAGCGCCTTAGGAAGGAAGAATGATAGTTGACCTCATAACATTCGTTACATACACATACATTTGGCCTTAAGCATTCTACTTAGCCATTTTCCATTGTAGTGACCAGGAAGGGAATTTTTGCTATAAGTGCATATTTTTATTGCCATAGGTACAATTCGAATTATATTACGATATAAGAATATTAAAGTCATTTTGTACATAAAAGGGAGAACTTAAACGCTTCTAACGTAGTAAAGTGTTCGTAGAATATCTTGCAAAACTATCACGGGTTAGAATTTATCAACCCTAAATAAGCTACTTGTCGTGAATATTCTTGAAAGAGTTTTCTTCCCCTACCTATTTCAAATACAAACAGTTCTTTGATCTTCGGTACACGATCCATCACATTTTTACGACAGCTAAAATACCATGAAATTGTATTTTTAATAAAGGGATTATAAAGATAAAGGGACTGTTGGCTTCAGTCATTTGTTAACATTTTCGCCCCCACAACAACAAATTGCCCGGAGGGGTACTTCTGTAATTGCCTCTCTCCACGGGGGAATTAGTTAATAATATCGTAAATACTACTGACCGAACAATATTCCGCCACTGGTATTGCTATTTAAAACCGCTGGGACGTATTTGGTGGTTTTATCAGTTTCCACTATACGAATTAAGTTGAATGCCCGGATTACTCATTATTAGCGACTTTCATAGCCGAAAAAAGGATTTTAGACCATTAAATAGCACATTATCAAAGTTTAGCATTTAAATTACACACATCAGTATCTGAAACTTTGAAAAGACGTTCTTGATTCAAAATCGACGAACTAGCAACTAGGCTGCTAGTTCGTCGATTTTTTAATACCTACAAAAAACTTACCCGAAGAGATTGCAGGTACGACAAAGAGATCCATAAAAATAAATTACATACAAAAGATCCCATGACTTATTAAGGCCGTATAGCAAAATCACATAATTGATTTGCACCTTTGTGTACTAATTATATGAAAAGTACATCTAAGTACAAAAGTTGTTGTAGACTGTCCTGACAAAGTATACTCGTATCATATAAACCGCGATGGTAGTGACGTGTGACAGTTGATGGCAAACGTGCCTCCGTGCACGGCGCCTTCTTATTTACTCTGAGAAATGGAATCTACTACGTCAACTTCAAGACTTTTAACTAAGGCGTCGTTGTTTGAGGAAAATGTTTTGTGAGTAAATAATGGAGTTCGTGTAGGAACCCCTTTTGAGTATTTAAAAAAAAACCAAATAATTATACGACTGTTGACTTTCATTAATGTTTTAGAAGAATTCGATAGGCTTAAATTGCGTTCAGCGTGAACTATAGTCGAGGAGACCATCGATGATAGTCTACCCCTACAAAAGTTTACGATGCCATTTACTCGACTGGCATTTATATGGAATCACATAATAAATCCTTTCATGCTGTCTGAAACTGACGCAGAACTAAATTCAAGATAAATAACATGCGATAAAACAAATATTATACGGTTGTATCATAAAAAACACGGGTTGTCGTCAGTGTCGTCGGTTAGTAGACTGCCAACGGTTCCATTTATGCAGAGCTATTAATCGTCCTTGCTATGATAAAGTCGGGAATAGCCAACCAGCCAGTGAAATAATGCGTCTACGTGACGACCGCACCGACTGACGGTGCGCGCGACACGTTCCGACATTATTTATAGGATATGCTGATGACATTATTAGATATCTCTCTCCTTACCTTTTCTTTGAACTCCTAGGGACCGACCAAGCTTCGTAAATGAACCTTAGTTTTCAACATAAATCTTTCTATCGCAATATTCCCGGGACAACCTTCTGCGTGTAAGCGAACCGTTTTGCTACGCGCAAATAAAATCGCACCTAGAAAAACTTTTCAACATTTTAACCTGCAATTTTCAACAATGAGTTTACAAGCCTAACAAAAGTTCTTTTGTCTTAACAAAAAATGCTTTTTACGGTTTGCTCGTAAAATTAATGCAAAACCGCATATTACCATTGTTGTTTTGAGAAAATATTGTTCATTCGCAATTGTGAGATTGTGAGAGAATGTGACTTGCAAATTCGAAGTTGGTGTTTAAAATGCTCTGACAGTGTACGCAAATTAGTTCGCCACCGTCACTTAAGCTGTGTGTGGACGTGGGTTTATGCAGAGTTCCCTGAAGTTGACGTTTCGAGCTTGCGGAATCCAGTTATTTTTTCACGGAGTGAGGTTAGGAATGCCCATATCTTCTTAGTGACTAACTCCTAATGTGACTCACAATAGACAAGTCCGCGTTCTGGTGGGCATACAATAGCAGCTGATATTGCTATGTTGTATTATTATAAGATGTATAATTACTTGAAGAGGATACCTAATAGGCATAATTTATTGGGTTGTAAGTAACTCTGTGATATGGATGATTGTCATGAAGGCTTGAGTTTATAGCATTTAATATATGTATATTCAGCGGTAATATCGACAGGTACATTAATAAAATTAAATAGACTCATGGAACATATTAATTGCTCAAAATGCATAGTATATAGTACAATAACGAAGCGGTTTGCTAAATTAATATCCAAAACAGATGTTACTATAATATTTTTAGGTTTTAAGTTGAATAGCTTGCTTTGTTTAGATAGAGAAAATTCTCCTGAAGGTATTATTTAAAAAGGTAGACCGCAACCATTCCGAGTAAGACCAAACAATGTGAGAAGTAGTAAAACCTCGCCAGTGTCTTAAAACACAAATAAAGATACACCCGAGCTTGTCACATGTGGAGCAAATCAGATTTTTATGAGGTGCATAATATTCCTGATGTGCCGACATATATTACAGTCGTTTTGTTGGAAAACTTTTTTGCCAGAGGTGAGATATTCCTCGCAATAACCCGCATTCGAGCCTCGAACGCAGGACGGGTGTCGCGGTAAATTATGGCCATTTATTACCCACTTTCGTACCGATTACGACTCGACGTAGACTAATAACAACCTCAAAAAGCGTGGCATGATTAGGATATTACCACTCAAATACAAATTATAGAGATTATGGTCAAATCCTGACGACATGAAGTGTACACAATTAAGTATGATGAGGGTCGGGGTACGGACATATAAATTAAGTAAATTGTTATTGTAATGCAGCTTCTTGTATAAACTTATGTAAAGTTGTTTTCTTCACAGGAACTGCTTCCACTAGAGATTCGACTGGAAATCACTGCCCGAGAAACTTTACATGCACTCAGGTAAAGTCTTTCCAAGTTAAAAAATAATAAATATTTTACACCACACAACCAGTCTTACCAAGGGGTATCCTATAGTACTAACTGGGTTGTGGAGGTCAGATAGGCAGTCACCCATGCAAAATACTGGTATTCAGCTGCATCCGGTTAGACTGGAAGTCGACCCCAACATAGTTGGGAAAAAGCTAGGTAGATGATGATGATGATTATGAAAGATTAATCATGTTTTTTTTTCCAGAGCAACATTGCTGCACACCCACTGGCACTCCTTTACCTTGCTAGCAGAAGAAGATATTTATACGACGCTATCATTACGGAAAGACTTGTCTTCAATAATAACTGCTCCGCCCTTAGAGCCAAAATGGCTATCGCTTCCAAAAAAGTTCTCCCGCCACGTTCTTTTCAGGTAACTATATTGATTCTGAATGGAATTCTTATTAAAAGTTTCTGAACGCTTTAAATTGTTATGGCTTGTAACTATTGGCTGTCGAACAACAATAAAACTTTATTGGTTGGTATTACGAGAGAAAGCGTGAGCAACAATAGTAGTCCAATTTATTTTGTGTGTGCAGGCGGCTAGCTGAGATATCAAGGCTGACCCGAGGCGTCGTTGTCTTGATATGTGATGTCAATTACGCTAAGCTGGTTATGGATGAGGCCAAGCGTCTTAATATGCTCGAAGGAAACTTTTTCTGGCTCTGGCTAGATGCTTCAAAAGATGTTGATATCTTCCACAATATAAGTAACAGGACCCTTTATACCGAAGATAACGAAGATTTAGAAAGCTTAAGGGATAATGATGAAGCACTAGTATACGAGCGCTTTGACCGCAGAAAACGAGGCGATGCTGACAATAATACGATAGAAGATCAAAAAGACCCCGACACTTTGAAGAAAACTGATGAAAATGTAGAAGAAAGTTTTGTCAGTGATGAATTTTATGTAAAAAATAGTTCTATAAATTCAAAATTTCGTCGTTTAAATCGAAATATAAATATTTCTGAAGCACACAGTGTAAACAACAAATTATTATATTTAAATTTTAGTAAATCGTATGTTAGTAATCGCAATATTAGTTCGGGAAGTATGAGAAATTATAATGTAAATAACAAAGGCGTTGAAACTTCTAAAATCGAAAACAATTCAATTGCGAAGGGAATGCCCTTTCATGATAGAAATAATAGTAGACGTAATAGTTATAGAGAAATGAAAAATGAATCATTTAATAAATATGTAAATAGCATAGATCTAGATGATATGAATGTAGCTAAAAATTTAATGTCCGGACGAGATGATATAAATAGCAATGATGATATTAGAGAAATAAAAGATAGAATAGATTTATCAAGTGATATTAGTGATTTCATAATGAATCCCAAGGTGCATGCGTCTTCGGTGCATAATTTTAAAGACAAAACTGAAAAAAGAAGTAACAAACATTTGAAGAAGGATGAAATATTAGACAAAGAAAGAGAAAAAAATAGAGATAATATAACTGTGATCTTCAAAAGCCTTCCTGTTGGACTATTAGCTTTGCATCCGCAGCCAGTGAAAATAGGTAAGTGGCGAAATCCCGGACATTTAAATTACCAGGTGAATTCATTTTATTTTTAGTTTAAAACCTTTTCTTTATTAGTCTTTCGCTCTGAACTGAAATTCGAAAAGAATCTTCGCAATTGCAGGTAAAAAATCTTTGTGGAACATAGTGGGTGATTCTTTGAACCGACATAGCATCCTGTGTTCGATTTCTAGCAAGATTTAACTTTAGATTGATACGACCAAAGTTTTGTTCTTCAAATGTTATAGCGGGCTCAATTGAATGGTTCTCTAGATTAACGTAGTTTACAGTGTATACAAAGGACTCTAGGAGCATAATAGGCTTAGCGTGAAAGCTTGACAATACGTGACGATATTAGGATGCGATTGTGTCGAGTTCTTGTTGTGGGCCGCTGTGATTCATGGATTGCGTCGAGCGTGAAACTTTCTGTTTGCCGCCTTTCACTTATAAATTTTCAGGTCAATGTTTGCTCAAATTTTCTGCTTTTACCTTTTATCATTGTTTAAACAAAATCAGTAATCTTTTAACCAAGTCTCTACCAAGTTTCCATGGCGGAAGGAAATTGAGTAAACCTATTATTTTTTCATTTATTTATGGAGAAGATTGTTACTGTTTTTACAGTTGTTTAATAATAATAATAAAAAGGAAAATAAAGGAAATAATAATATAATATATCATTTAATTCAGGTAACAAAGACCCATAACATAAATTCCTTACAGACTATCATACATAATTATAAAAACCAGAAAATAAAAACGATTGTACACGAAGTGACGGTGTCGTGTTGCATTGCGTGGTGTCGCGTAGCCTTCCGCTGAAACGCCGATACATGACACCCATCGGCCAAAACTTTTCCTTGAGGAAGGTCTCAATATGAGGAGTCGGAACTCGCACCACGAACGATTTGAAATTCGTGTTGTGGCGTGACTCCAACTTCTCAACCCTCAAGGTCCAGCTGGTCTTCGTTCGGACATACTCCATGACCTCCTCAACTCCTCGTGGTGTGATGTAGCCGGGACACATAAAGCAGCGTCGTTGGAGTTGCAGCACATTGGGTCCTGCCAGCGCGGTCCCGCACTGGTTCCGACTAGGGGGCTTCTCCCTCTTCTCCCTCTCCACCATCACGAAGCCCTCCTTGTCACACGTGCCCGTAGCTGGGCCTTGCTGTTTCGTACCCCTGTTGGCAGGTTCACAGCAGCTCTTCTTATCCCCTTTCTTGGTCTGCAGCACTGGTTTGTTCGTGGCGACGATAGCAGCGTAGGCACGTTTAGGGGTCAACGCACCCACACGAGTCACTACTTCGACCGGCATCGAGTCAGCGATGGCGGCGGCGCAAGGTGCAACGCGTGCAGTATCAGCAGCGGGTAACGCAGTGGAGCTCGGCGAGTCAAAACTGCTGACGCTAGCGTTTCTCGCTCCGCGACTTGGGCTCACGTTGAAGGCATCCGGCGACCTATTTACCGTAACAGCGTTGCGTAACGACTCCACTTCGGCACGTAGCTCACCAATGGTGTTATTCAACACCTCCAACTTGGACTGTACCTCGGCCAGGCTTGCCTTGAGAGTTGTGATGTCCTTTAGCAATCTGGTGACGTCGACGTGGTCAAACGTGACTGGGGGCAGCTTATGAAGCTCCATCGCCACAAAAGTGGGCACGTCGTCCGGGTCGGTGCTTTTCATCAACGTGATGATGTCCTGCACACACTTCTGGCCACCATCCCTCCGGCGGGACTGCATCTGCTCGACTTTGCCGAGCGACTGGAACAGCAGCAGCTTGGCACTGCTGACCTCCTCCTCCTTGAAACTGGACTTGCAGATCTGCAAGTTGCTGACTTCGTCCATGTAGTCAATGGCATGTTTGATAAATGCCAGGACCTCGTTAGCTATGAGCGGTTGTGAACTCATAAGGACGTAAACCGGGCAACGGCTAAAGCCGCGCGACACGTGAATATAATAATCGTATCGAGCAGCGCAAACACGTCCGTACTCGACCGCGCATTGCGTTGCACTCGAATTCGTCGTCGTTGAACTCTTACAGTAAGCTTAACAACAACATGACACATTTAAAATTTCCCTATAGAATAATATAGATTAAGTACATTTAGCTTATTTATTTAGGCAGCAAATTAACAATAAATTGAGAAGTTTATAAAATCGTATACTTTTTCACTCCCTTATTTTTTAATATTATTCTTTTTTATGTCCAGATCGAGCGTTTATACGTGCAGCAGTACGCATGACAGTCGGTGCGCTTCGTCGAGTGCTGCGCGCTTGCGACGCGTGGTCTGCTCAGGCGCAGTTTTTGAGCGATGCCACTGCTTCCTGCTGGGAAGAAACGAGCGATGCGTCCGCTGACTTTTCTACAGAATTTGTAAGGTAATCTATGTTCAGGGGTTTTTTAACTTTCATTTTATTTTTATTTAGTGACTATGTTTTCATGTAAGGTTTATTGCCTTAAGAAATCAGGCTAATTTCACATTAATATTACAAATGCGAAAGTAATTATATCTGCCCGTCATTCAGTCTGTCTGTTACCTTTGAATGAATTCCGATGGGTACACGCACCTGGTTTTGGGACTTAAACAGTGTGTTTTCACGTAGAATATTTTCCGCTCTCAGCACGAGTGAAACGGCTAGTAGCTACTATTTATAAGCCGATTTATCTGAAGCAAGTAATTGTTCCGCGAATCAATTATTTGTTTCACAAATTATTGTTCGATATATAGATGGACTGCAGATAGCAGTGGCGCAGCGTTAATTGAAAGTGAATTTAATACTCTTTAATGCTCAGTACTGTCTTGCAGCATTTTAATAAATAAAAATCTATACAAATAAGTAAAATTGAAGTGTCATACGGTACTTAAAAAAAATATATCTTTCTGTTTGTTTCTTTGTTTCGGCTAATCTCCGAAACTGCTAGAACGATTATGACGGGACTTTTGCTGGCAGATAGTTGATGTCATAAGGACTAACTTAGGTTTTTATTTTCGAAAAAGGTTTAGAGTTCCGTGTAAAAAAAATTAAAGCCCTTGAAATGGTTAACAAAATCTGATTCAAGCGGAAGTAATTCCACGCGGTCGAAGGTCGCGGAGCACAGGTAGTTTTAACAATAAAACCAATGTTACTGTCAGACATAATTATAAATTATTATACTGACACGGAAACCAATTTCCATAATGACTATTAAAAACTGGAAATTTTCATCGGCGCCCAATAAAATAGATAATGGTGCCGAAATTATTCAGCAGAAATATCTTTTGTCAACTGTTGAACTTTGCGCTAAGTTATAAAGCTGCTAATGACCTCGATTTAAGTTGAGAAAGAACCTTGAGGATATTGGGGGCAGCGGTGGCGGTGAGTGATTGCTGCTCACACCATGACGGATCCTACCTATTGCTGGCGCCTTATTAAAATATTAATTTTGATAACGTTGAACGCCTGAGGTCGTGGACCGCAAATTAATGGATGTCGATTCATTTGATTGATTCAAGGGAAGATTACAACAGCGCCCTTGATATCAAGGTCAAAGGTGAAAACGAGAATTTTCATGTGGTTTGTTTATATAGATAAACATTAAACATGCTACCTCACTTAAGTGGAGAGTAAAAAAAGACAAAGAGCTCAAAAGTCTCAAAATGTAGAAGCAATCTTACCAGCTCAGAAAAATAGTATTGTATTTGCAATAAAAAGATTGAGGTAAGTAATTCAATCAATACCATAATTGACAGGCTAACGACGCTCAGTGTTGAGCACAAACTTAATGCTCTATCAATAAACATTAACTTAACCAACGACTTAATTAAGCGTTAAACCTCTACAGACAAATTAGTACTGAATGTGAACGTAGGTAAATAAAATCAGAATTCATTGGGGAAACAATTAAGACGTTTTACAGTTATTAAGTACTAGCTTTTGCCTGCGGCCGCTTGCGTTTATTTAGAATTTGACAAACAATTCGGGTTGTACTCTGCTTGTGATAATATAATTCAATCATGATATCCGCAAATGCGGAGCATCCGCATCCGCATCCACAATAGTCGATGCGGATGTTCATGTGGATGCGGATGTAGCGCAGGTTACGGCAAGAATAAATTGGGCGGGGGTTGCGATTGGCGCGTGCCGTGTGCACGAGCTGATTGACCAACAAGAGCGAAGATTTCGGTGACAAGATCGGACGCGTTTGTTATTGTTTATTAAACAATAACATCCGCATCGACTATTGCGGATGCGGATGCAACATACCTGATTCGAAGGACATTTTTGACGTCATCTATTATCATAAGAACGTTATTGTAGCTTTCCTCGGGAACAGTAGTTTTTTTCGGGATGATAGGTGAGCCTATATCCGTTTCTGTACCTTGAATACGTATATGCAAAATTTCAGGATGATTGGTTCCGTGGTTTAGGCGTTAAAAGGTAACAAACAAACTTATTTTTGCATTTATAATATTATAAGTTAGGATTGAGACATTCAAGCAACGAATGACAATAGAAGGGTAACAAGCGCGGAACATCACCATAAAAGCAAATTGACTAGCGGGTCCAAGAACGAGGCGAGATTACTTTTATAGTGTCTCTATCTTAAAGAGCAGCAGGGTTTATATCGGTGGCCGCATTACGGTACATAAAGTCTTATCTAGTAGACATCGTTGGTCACCCACAGTAACCTACACCATTCGTTTCGTGGTACCTAATCCGATTCTTGGCATTGTTACATGAATGTTCACCACTTATGTCGTGTGAGTTTAGATCTTAAATCGTTTAGTTGCGGTGTGAGTGGCTTGGCGTTGCGGAGGTACAGCGGGTACTTCTTGTTTATTAGCTTAGCCTCAAAATCCTAGTCTGGTTTTTTTTATTTCTGAATGTATAGCAAAGCTTACTAAATTCTCTTCCCTTAGTATAAACAATCTTCAGTAGCCTTTATATTTATTCCAGTATATTGGACCCAATATTTCAGGTTAAAATAGGAAGTTCGGTATCGCAATTTTTATGATTCTGCATGAGTGAGACCTTCATTCCTTTCATCACAGCTTTTATACCTATTACAACTATGTTTATATCTAATTATGAAAAAAAAAAACATTATTGTTTAAATATTTTCCATCAGAATTCCACCATGAAAACAGCTGTGATGTTAATCAAAACATGTTTGTTATAAAAAAAAAAGATAATTAAGCCGGGCTTTATGTAAAGCTCAGTTGTTTTTTTTTCAATAAACCCAATTTGACCGCATTCCACTTGATGCCAAACGGGAGCACTAGCTCCGCACTAGGTTAGGGTACGCTTGAAATACGCTCGGAAAAAATCTTGGCATATTCCAATCGTATTACTTTTATTTTATTTTACTCAAGTTTACCGCCAGCTCCATTCACTTCTTTAATAAAGTTCTGATTAAAAACATCTAGAACCTATTCATCTTTTCGCAGAATCTATTTGGAGGGAGAAAGAGATAGTTGGAATCACCTTTTGATTAAAGTTTACGAGACATAAAGAGAAAGTATGAACTCAATTAAATGCGGGCTTGATAGTAAACTGCTTAAGTTTATTTATTGCTTCGTCGTGGCGGTTCGTCCAGTTGCGCCGCATTACCACGTGACAGTGACGAGGGTGTTACGGCCACCAAATTGCGCAGACACCTCACGGAGTTTATGGTGCCTCTTAAATAGAACAGTCGTGTAGCCGTACAACTACTCAGGTCCAGCACATTTTTGGATCCATCTCAATTAACATATCACCGACCCCAACACATGTTTGACCTTTAGAAACAAAGTTATCCCATGTAGTTCAGCAATAGTTTCTAACATATTTCATTCTAATTTGGTTTTAGTTTGTGACCCTAACTTAACCTCAAGGGTCCCTGACAATTTAGACGGGTAACGGATGTGAGACGATGCTGTACTACATGTGTTTCCTTTGTGAAATTTTAATTAGCTTAGCTACAAGTATTACCCACAGATTTCTCGTCAGTTTAATTTTCATTCTAACAATAACAGATTTTTTGGAAAACTGAAAAGCCCATAGAAAAAGAGAAATGCGAAGTTCATGCAAGTAACTACGCACAATAATGTAATCCAGAATCACGCTACACGGTACACGTAGCGTGTGAAAAACGCGTAAAAACAAAACAGTAGCGCGTGACATGTCACGTTCACGTCATATCAGTAGCCTTCATATTTCAATTCAAAAGAAAAATATATGAAACTGCAAACACGTTCGGAGTGTCGCAGTTCCCACAAGCTCCCACTAGATCCAATATGTGCTGAGGTCAGAGAGTTACAGCAATTTCACAAACATGTCTCTTCGGGTCGCGGGAAGGCCACTCAGAGAATCAATGGGATACAATATTTTACGTTGCCTTCCCACTTCATTTATCAATGAACTTGGAACTTCGTGAGCTTGAAACTTTAGATTGCGCTGTTCAGTTAGTTTAGAATGTCGCTTCATCGTCCAGTTTCAGTCTGTTTATTAATTTGAAGTTACAGACGCTTGGAATAATTTGTGACTTAGTTTTCTTTGGTAACGAGGGAAAGTTAACTTTCTGGGAACTGTACATTATCCTGCAGTGACCTATAACCATCGCTTACGATCAGATGATAACTTATAGTAGCCCAAAACGTGAATAACAAAGATATAAAGATACTAATCACTATCATTGCCAATCAAGGCATCAGACCTATTATTGTACCTCGTAAGTACGGTCATAAAAGTAGACAGATACTTATTTCGAAATACCTTAACAAAATTCTTCGAAATAGAACGGAAGAATTGGTTCTAATTTAGCTCTTACGTGATTCGAGTGCAAAACGAATGATGTAAACTTCTTGGTAAGGATTTCTTAGATAGGACCTACGTCGCATTTAATTTAGAATGCGGAGATTGGCCGATTTGGAACTAAGTACTAGATTTACCGGGAAGCCTAGGATACAAAATTGGATTTTCACTTCTGATTTTCGAAATGTCATAATCTGCCTGGCCTTATCCCAACTATGTTGGGGTCGGCCTCCAGTCTAAACGGATGCAGCTGAATATCAGTATTTTAGTACCTACTGGGTAATACGATAACCTTTGGTAAGACTGCTTGTCAGAATTTTGAACCACCTATAACGACTGTCAAAGATCTACGAAGTTTAGGCTTAACGTGCTTTCCGAGGTACGGAAGAACCTCGGTATGTAATGGGTGGTCACCCACCCATGGACCAACCTAGGCAATGCATAAAAATGTGGAATTATTATAGCACCAAAATACGGATCCTGCGTGGGTCACTAGTTTAAAAGTTAAAAGGCTAGTTTATAAAACACTGCAAACAGTTTGATGTTGTCAACGCTTAAATTATAAACCCAAACAATGAACCGAACTATTTTGAAGCAGAGTTTATTAAATCAGTGTATATTAGTGAAGTTAAGTACGAAGCTTTTTGACCCATTTTGGCATATTTTCATCATAAATATTAAATAATGGCCACTATCGTGAAACAATTTAGGAGTATATTGGTTAATTTGAATTTTTAGTAGTGATATTACCTAAAATTGATTTGCACCCTTGTTTTTATTACTGGGATAAGGTTAACTCATTGAACCCACTCGCCGTTCTAATATAAACTATCAGCACGTACCGTTTGTTATTGGTAAGGAAGACGTAAGGATTACTTATCTCTAAGGGTCAGATCCCAACACCCATATTACTCAACTCAAACGATATAAGTGTGCAATTATATCTTGTTCATTTCCTAAGGTAATAATGATATTAACTACTGAATATACCCGCAAATAAAAAACAAATAGATTTTACAACGCCATTTTAACTAAAAAGTTTATATCGCAAAAAAGAGTTTCTATTTCTCATTACACAAAAAGTTTATTTAGCTTTTATTTCTAAAACTGAATACCATACATAATATTTAAACATCACGCCTGTAATCCCCGAAGGGTTAGGAAAGGTGTACTTAATAGTACACCCACATTAAGTAAGTCCCATGTAATAGGAGGCGAGCCTATTGCCATCAACCAGGTACAAATTTCAGACTCCGCGGCTGTTACTGAGAAATTACTGATGGAAAAACCCATAACACGCTGTCCGACCAGGGAATCGAATCCAGGAGACCCCTTGCTCAACAGTCACGTGTGACCACTAGACCAACGAGGCAGAATACTAATATTGTCAAAATAGACTACCTACCTTAAATCAGGTCATGTATCTAGGTGAGACATTCAAGGACCCCCGCTCTTGACCCCCTAATACTGGCGTTGGAAGGCACACGCTCCGAGGAACGTTATTCAATAAAATACGTGATCGGCCTCCGATCTTAACCCTATTCAGAGATTGCCGTAATGTATCTAGAAGAAGCGCGTAAATGCTTGGGATCCACCAAGTGATAAATGAAGCTTGTATCGAATCAATTCTCTTCTTTTTTCAAATCACGAGTTTGCTATGATACTGATGAGAGTTTTTGTTCGGAATATCACCGCCATTTTGAATGTTTGATATAATGTTCGTTTTGATATAGCCATTTGTGAACGTTTTATTTGGAAAAGGGTTCAAATATTAACCTTTTTAAGGCACGTGAATACATTTTCTATGAATTTAGGCATTTAAGGTTAGCCCTGAACATTATTTTCATTCATTCATACAATTGACCATATTTGTACGAATATGTGTATCACGTATTACTTAAATATAATTTCGTTGATTAAAAGAAAAAGTTGAAGCCCTGTACACAAGTTCAGTGAATTTTAAACTCTTTTCTGAAATTACTTAAGAACAAACAGACAAAACTGAAAGTAAGTATTTTATTTAATATCCCGCGTACATTCCAAAGTAGGTACTTTTAAAACTTTGCCATCGTTAGTATTGTTTCCTGGGCGGCCAGCAACTAATAAAAAATGTATGCAAAGTTGGTACCCCGTTTTTACTTTGTCACTCCATGTGGAATCACCGAGTTACTTTAGAACTTGAGAAAATAAAGGATAGCTCCTGAGATAGTTTGCTCTCTCGCTACGACAAGTGACTAATAGCATTGCCTTCATTCGTTGGCGCTTAAATTAGTTCGTGCTTTCTTCCAATTGGAAGCTAAATAGCTCGCATTCCGTATACCTAAGTGGTAGGTAATATTAAAATCCCTGAACTCATAAAACATTCCTTTTCTGTTAGAAACTTTGGATTTAAAGAAAGTAATTTGCATTGATGTTTGTAATACGATGTGATTAAAATACGAGTTTTTTGATGAAAATGGAAACTGTCCGGAACTCCAATTCGTTTAATTAAATCCTTCAAATACGGAGTTAACCAAATAATTAGACTGCGCACAATCATTTTATTAATGAATGTTGCCGAACAGCGGAGTCATTAAGGTTAATCAGCCTACTTTGCGGCAATACATCGCTGTGTACATTGATTGGTAATTATAGTAAAACCTTAAGATTGCGTAACGCGTTTTAACCATGTGAGTTACAATAATAAGATAAATCGTATCCATTTTTCTTACCAGACAACATAAATTAACACGATTGAAATATAGATACACAGAAAGAATATAATATTTTTGGGTAAAATCCAAGTCGATCACATTATCATAAATCGGTCGGTACTGCACGGCAGCGAGTTTTGGCAGCCGGCCAGGTTTTGCAGGCTGACTCGACGAAATGATCGCCATCTATTGACATGACTTGACGCAGATAGTTCCCTTTTTAGTTCATTCAGAAATTAGGGCAGCTAAATAGGTCAGGTCACTGATGAATACAGTTTTACGTACTCTCGGCTTAGCGGCCATTACAACGCTTCCCTGTCCGCAATCATTTTCTTTTTATTACACATGTCTGGACAACTTAACCTTTTCTTGTTAGATAGCCAACCTCCACTATTTTCTACACGTTTTATTGAGGAGTGCCTACTGGCCCTAATTTGCTCGGCTCGATAAAATTTAACTATGCAAACAAACAAGGTGCTTACCAACAAAAGTCGAAAAGATGCAACATTGATCAGCTCTCAATACTTTAACAATATTGAGTGAGGAAAGTATTAGTAGATAAATAATGCCTTTAATTTTAACTTTTTCTGAAACAAAGTTCTTTGGCGTGTTCCGGTAAATCCCTTTGGTTTTACGCACAAGGAATAATAATGGTTGGTAGACATCTGCTGCTTTAGCTTCGGGAATCTTATGCTATGAGCCGGCTAGCTGGGGAGACGTCTGCGGGACGTTTGTCCCAAGTCTAAATCCCGGATTAGACATGAGAGAAACTTTCAACAGCCTTTGGCGACGGCCGTTTAACGTTTGTAATAGCTTAGAAAAAACATGTGGCCCTGGTCAGCCAAATATAATTGCTACATATAATTTATTTTGATTGGCAATTTACCCCTTTATAATATCTCATAATAATATGCATGTGAAATTATGTCACGAAAATGTGACGCGTCAGAGAAGCGTAAAAATGAGTGACAACGATTACAAACCGTGGCATGTTCAAGCGGGGCGTGCGGCTTTCACAGGAAGTTTACTTTATACACAAACATTTTTTATTACTTTCAGCGGTGTGTGTAATCTACGTCGCCATATTTACATTGATGTAGATCTTCCGTATCAAAATAAAGAAATACTGAATTCGACTGCCTCTTTCAATTTATTGTGTAGTTGATCCTACATAACTAAATATTTACCCATTTAAAATAGTACTATCAAAAGCCGTTCCTGGGTGGGCAATTTCAAGAAGAATTATGTTTAAAATAGAGCATTAAAATATTGAAACAGCCCGGTTCGTGTAGGCAGTATTATTTTATCATTTTGTGCGGGCCGGGCTCGGGTCGAATACGGGTATCGGCGGGCCGACGCGGATATTGCATGTTCACACCCATTTCCTCGGCTGAGGGCAGAAAACCACACAATTTTGTAACTTATCTAGTTCTATACATATATACGAAGACATATTTCAAAGCTCACGTGTAAGCTCTGGGAATTAAAGGAAAATATTGTGTCAACCGTTTGTGACGGATGGTTTAAGGAATTCGTCCGTGATCTATGTTTTCTAAACCTTCATTGTTTTTACCGAGTACCTAACTACTATTATCTTTTAATAACTCTGCATTTCCAGAAAATCTAATTAATTTTGAAATATTCCTAATGAAAAATGTATGATATTAAATATTATTCAAGTTATATAAAGCATCATGGGGTATATTATTCCCGTCACCGCATCTGATATGAAATTAATAATTCCCATGATATTGCTACTGCTAGCTTTAATCCAAGCTGCCATACTCCATGTATTTTCAAATGTCCGATATCCAGCTCTTACTCTTTTGTTATTTTACCTATGGAAAAATGTTTGTTTTACTGAAATTAGGCGAGTGATATTTTGTTATCTTGATCCGAGGTTGTTTTGACTTCGTTTCATGGCGGTTTCGAAATGTTTTGTAACATAATGCCACCGTTTTATAAATAAGCCCTTCATTCTTGTCGATTCTTCGGATCACGAAAATGAATCCTTCATGCTCCTGCCAATTTGATGGGTGTATTATTATAATATTAAAATAAATCTGCACTTACAATTATACTTACTGCGTTTTTAGTATTTGTTTGAAAAATCTGTATCTAAAATGTCGTCCTAATGAGTAAGAGATTTAGTTACTACACACACTGTCTACGTTTGACCTATTTTTACATTCTACACCGAACATCATAAAAATAAATTTTATTGCGCAGTCCAATTAATATTACCCGATGATTTCTTTTTTAAGAGTCTTTAACATTATTATTAATGTATTTATATTGTTCACAGAGAGACGCGGATATCTGCAGCGGCGGTGCTTGCCGGAAGTACAGAGCAATCCGAGCGATCTCTGACGGCTTCATTCGCTCTCCTAAACTTAGTACCTTCAGGAATTGAAGGGGAAAACATGTGGAGACAAGTGGGACGTGTGCTCGGTCGTAGTGTGAGGTTACATACGATCGTGTGGCCAGGAGGAAAGCTAGTAGCTCACGGACAGTCCGACGGTGCCCGCACAATATTCCGCATCGTCACGGCACTCGCTCCCCCTTTTGTCATGGAAGGCGAGCTCGACGAGGATGGCCAATGTCTCCGGGGCCTTCTATGTCACCGACCACAAACGTCCGACCGAGATAATCTAACCCTCGCGTTCAATGAATTGGAAAGGGAAAGCGATCAAGATGATTTTTTTTTCCCCACGTCGAAACCTGTATTCACCAAAATGGAAACGCATTGTTGTTACGGACTTGCAATGGATCTTCTAGAAAACATAGCTCAAGAACTAGAATTCGATTTTCATTTATATATCGTAGAGGACGGATTATACGGATCCAGAAAACTTATCAAACCGTTTCACCGAATATTTGAATATAAAACGGTAGCGAGCGAATATGCCCCGATAAATTACCAGAGTTATCGTTCACAATACCGTAACGGTTACAAATCACTGGAGGAGGACGCAGAAGAAACGCCATACCTATTTGATATCGAGCCAGATGAAAGCGTTGAAAAATGGAATGGTATTATTGGGGATTTAGTGTCCGGGGCCGCTCATATGTCATTTGCAGCTCTGAGTGTTTCCGCAGCTAGAGCAGAAGTCATAGACTACAGTCAACCTTACTTTTTCAGCGGAGTTTCAATATTAGCTGCACCTAATCAGAGACCAGATATACCGTTGCTTGCATTCCTTCTTCCGTTTTCACCAGAGCTATGGATCGCAATATTCACATCTCTAAATGTAACTGCTATAGCTGTGGCCATTTACGAATGGCTCTCACCTTTTGGCTTAAACCCTTGGGGACGACAAAGATCAAAGAACTTTAGCATTTCCAGTGCGCTGTGGGTTATGTGGGGACTTTTATGTGGACATTTGGTGGCATTTAAAGCCCCTAAGAGTTGGCCTAATAAGTTTCTGATAAACGTTTGGGGTGGATTTTCTGTGATATTTGTCGCGAGTTACACTGCTAACATAGCCGCCCTGATTGCTGGATTGTTTTTCCACAATGCGGTTGATGACTACCAGGGTCGAAGTAATGTAAGTTAATTAACGTGGGTGTGGTATAAGTTTGGTGTCTGTAGAGTTTCTTATAGTTATAATTATATTGTAGTGGCTGTCACTACGTGTGGGGACGTCCAGGTCGTCGGTGTCTGAGTACTACGTTCAACGAAATAATCCACAGCTGGCGCAACAAATGCGTCGTTACGCCCTTCAAGACATTGAAGAAGGCATTCAGCGTCTCAGGTAAGATATTATACGAACCTTTTGTATAGACGCAGGCGGGTACATTAAAGTTCGTGCGTTTGGCTTCTAAATTATAATTTAACTCAGCTCAAGTTATAAGTTCAGACGTAAGATACGCATATAAAATTGCCGAGTTGCTACTTTAAACTAATAAGGGTGAAGTTTAAACTTTGTATTTATAGTTGTAGAGTAGTGGTAGCATTGTGGTCGTTCTAACTAGCAGAATACTAAATATATTGTCACTCTGATGAAGCGTTTGTGAATTAGGAGAACTAGTCAAGACGTGTTAACGTCCACCGGTTGACGGCCAAGCACTATAATGAACGGACAATGGGGAAAATCCGCAATTACCACCTTTGACATGGGTTAGTGATTGCAGTTTGTTGATATTATCAGACCTCTGGGGAACATCGGTTACTCAAACACGATTTAGGAAAAACCGGTTTCATATTGTAGTTATAACTGCATAATATAAACTCTCAATATCACATGCGGTCAATGAGATTGCCAACCAGTTGACATTCTATTCTACAGTCAGGAGCCTGACCGCAAAAATCAATCAAGTCTGAAATCCATATGATACAAGCGTCATCAGTAATGTTATCATTATTAATTCTATTGTAACCCTTCAGAAGTAATTAGCTCAATAAATTGCTTTTAACTCAAATCGTAACATTAATTTTAATGAAAGGAATCCGAATGTCGATAGCGGAGTCGGTAATTTGATTCAAAAAACGCTTTGAATTTTATTATCTCGTAAAATTTTCAAGCCTGCAGGACTCCGATCGCCACTTAATACCTTTTAGTACATTTGTTTTATAGTCAGATTTAGTACCCGCTTTCGTATTTCACCAATTAAGCTATAAACTGTCACCAGTCATAACAAAGGGAACCCGTTTTAAGACCGGAAAGCCCGAACTTTGTCAACTAAAAGCAGAGAGTGGTTGCAATGTATCACGTGAGGTACTTGGTGTTAGATATTTTGTACCATAATCAGACGTCGGATTAAGTTAACATTACTCTGAGAAGTATCCGTTTTTACTGTCGTACTTTTTATAGCCGTGACAGGCATTATATTTATTATTCCACTCCGAGTTTTAGGGACCCGCTCGCTTACAGGTTAACGCTTTGCGTTCATGAGACGGGCGCTCGTTTACTTTGTAAATATTTCCATTGCCTCTGAAAACGTTATGAGCAGTGTCGGTTTCCAAATTGTTTTGCTGTAAAAATCTAAAAATGTTGCTCATTTTGTTGCAGGAACGGTACTTTAGATCTTTTGATAGCCGACTCTCCAGTCTTAGACTATTACCGGGCCACCGACCACGGATGCAAGCTGCAACGTATTGGTGATCATGCTCTCGCTGAAGATGCGTATGCTATCGGTATGGCGAAAGGATTTCCTTTAAAGGTAGGAACACTGACACATCAATTCATCATTTTAACTTACGTAATGCCTACATAGGTAAAATATTACACAGAGTTAATGTGCTCTAAATTAGGCGGAGTGTGACTAAGCAGCGTCTCTGAAGAAATGTAGCGTAGATTTACATGAATTGGAGGACTTTAGGCGTCCTAAGTGGTGGGGGCAACTCCGGATCTTTGCCCGAAAGATTGATGGATGACGCACACGAACTCCTAATGGTGTGATCGATAGTCGGGTGTCATGTAGCTCCAGCTCAACCGATTATACGTCATTTTATCTTGACGTTGTTCTATATACCCCTGAGGTTTATCCGAATCAGTGACATAAATCAACGGATCCGAAAGAGAGTTTTTGTTTCGAGCCATGACACGCTTTGAGATTTTTCCTTTTTTTTTGACGCTTTGTTATACAGAAAAATCGACGCAGATGTGACGCCATTGTTTTTTTTGTAATCGTTCGGGCATGGTCGGATTGTTTGGACATTTACAAATATATCCACTTGTATAACATTTGCATTTTGCGACTTTCGGGTCTGGTATTAAAAATCACTTTCATTCTTTTGTTTCAGGACAGCATATCGGCTGTGATAGCTAAGTACTCATCCAACGGGTACATGGATATTCTAACTGAGAAGTGGTATGGCGGCTTGCCTTGTTTCAAACTCAGCCCAGACTATGGAATCCAACCAAAGCCACTCGGTAAGCTTTAGGTTAAAGAGATAGTTTCACTTGTTTCCAAGAACTTTTCAGCTTTACAGACAGAAGCCATTATATTTGAAAGTGTCTAATTAGACAAACAAGCTTTGTTTGTTTCGGGTTCATGAATGTTTGCGTGTTACTTTGTAAAATCAAGTTTCTGTAAAAGATGTTACGAGAATCTTGTTAGTGCCACGATTTTGGCGGAGCAGTGCGTTTTACTATTTTAATGTGTACTCGTAACGTTTACGTAGTCGGATCGCTCGTGTCTGGCGGAAATTTCATTAGAATTTATCGCCACCCCCACGTTAATCCGACCCCTCAACGTCGCGCTCTGAAGGGAGAGGTAGTACCACCAGGCGACCTAAAAGATTAAACATGGGATTTATCGTTGGAAAAAATTGAGCTGACACCGACAGTGTGTTTATCTCTTATTTGGGATAACCTCTCGAAAGCGCGATTATAAATAAAGTGACACGAGGGAATTAAGTTATGTTATGAATTTTTTAGCGTCCTTTTTATGGCAATATAACTGTTCTATTCCAATTTCCGTGATCTCAGAAAATGTTATGTTCTTTTATGTAACAACGCACTGTAAACTTTTAAATTATCTTTATTTGTCATAAAATAACAGAATACTATCAGCATTAGGTAAGCTCTATTGTGCGAGCCAAGTGATCTGCTATCGGTAGCGCATCTCAGACAGCTATAAAACTTCGCGGTTCGCTATGGTTGTTCGCAACGGAGCCTTTAGGTACTCAAGTTTTCGTATCTATATTTGATATTGTTAAAGTTTCTACACAAAATTTCCACGAATTCTCCTAACAATTTCAACAAATACCTAAGAGTGATAAAATTTCTAAAATCCTACAGGAAAAGTTGGCTACACAATATTTTACGTACAGAGGAACGTTGATCGTAAATAATTTAGTGAATGTAACATGTGTTTGACACATTTGTTTTGTTGTTATTCCATATTAACTTCGCAGATTTTTGCGATAGATTAATGTATATTCATACTCAAGTTTCAGACAAATAAAATGCTGAATACTAATGTTACCGGTGTGCCAATGTGCAGACGCCAGCACATCAAGCTACCTGAAACTGTCAATTTTTCCCAATCAACCCTGAACCTAATGCTTTAGCGATAAAGTTGAAAATCTAATAAAGAAATTTGACAGATTGTAGTAGCTGGATGTGCTGGCGTCCGTACCAGACTAAGAAGTATATTTGCCAAAGATGAAATCCTATTTTATAATAAAGAAACGAAAAATATATCGTTGTTTATCTAGAGTGCAAGTAACGTCTCATTTTATATCTAAATCTTCTACATTATAAAAGATCGATCAATTTAACAAGTCCCCTTGGACATGGTACAAATTGCCAATCTGATAGATTACGTAATGGAGCCCATACATCGTGGCAAGAACGAAATCAACTTAATATAGAAAGAATTCATCCATAATAGATCAATTCTTTGATACAGATCTAAGAGGAAAAATGAAAGAAATAAATCTCGTAATGAATTTTGATAAAATCTTTTTAATGTTGAAATAGGATCTGATAAAATTTTCCTGTTTAATTGACCGTGTAATTTTTCGTTATACTTTTTTGAAATCGTATTAAAGAACCGATGAATTAGTAAATTACCCATTGGTTAACGTAAGGTGGTAGGTATTATGGCATCCTGTATAAACATTAGTTTATTGTTTGGTAGAATGTGTGTATGTGCATCTGTCTCAAAACAGGTATTCTTAATGTCTTACGCACTTTTACTTAAAACAATAACTACTTACAAAAATCTCTTCATAAAAGGAGCACAAAAGCCTTTCAGGTGTTTCAGAGGGATTAAAAAAGTCTTCGAAAAACGGCCAAGTGCGAATCGGACTCGTGCGAGGGGAGACCCCTCTATTTTTTTTTATTATTTTGTTTTTATAGAGGCAACAGAAATACTCATTCTGTGAAAATTTCAACTGTCTACCTATTATGGATTATGAGATACAGCCCGTTGATAGACAGACGGATGGACGGACATACAGCGAAGGCTTAGTAATAGGGTCCCGTTGGTAACCCTTCGGGTATGGAAACCTAAAAAGTGTCAAAAGAAAAAATCGTTTTAAATTAATGAAATAAACATAGGTACTTGAGACCTGGGAAGTTATATTTAATTCATGGAGTATATTGAATACAAACATTTTCTTGAAGATCACTCAAAACATTCGACCTTGACGAAATTAATATGAAAGTAACAGAGTAATTTAGTAGCCCGGAGCATTCCACTGATAAAATGTCTGTTTTAAATTATAATTCGGAGCGAAACTTTTGCTGTTTTCGTGTTTAATTAAATAAGAATCAGTTTTTAGGCTTTTGAAGTACAAACAATCATAATAAAATAAATTCTATACCCGACAGTTTCATTTTGATGATTATTTATTTATTTTGTTTTACTTTAATTCGAAAGTTCTGTTTAAAAGTAGTAAATAAACCAATTACCTAAATCTTCTTACAAGAATTTCGTGGACTTAGTGTAACTTATTATTAGTTTTCCAAAATAACTTTAAATAAACTGAATGAATTTGAAAAGTCAAAATAATGACGATTCCGGCATCGCCACCCGTTTAACTTTATGCGGTTAGCTGTTAATTTATGAAGGTGAAACTGTCGAGGTTTATTCAATAAGTTCACGAAAATGAAGCTGACACTTTTCTCCCTGGCAAATACACGGGAAGTGTGAATTTCTTACTAATTCTGGAATTAACTACAGTTTGGTTATTGGCTGCCAACTTCAATTTTCTGCATATACAATAACTATCTTTCTTGAAACGGCCATATTGTAACCGTGAAAGTAACATAATATTACAAATATACCAGTTGGTCTTTCCAAATTAGCAGTGTATTGATCATCATTCTCTTGCCCTTGTCCCAATTAATTTGAGGTCGGCGCAGCATGTCTTCTTCTATAATACTTCTCTATTGCTCGTCATCTCAACAGACACCTCATTTCGTACCATATCATCCTTCACACACACACAGTCCATCTATCGTTTATTTGGTCTTCCTCAACTCTTATACCCATCCACATTCATAATCAAAACTTTCCTCACGACATTTTCCTCATTCCTCCGCAGCAGTGTAAGCATTGATAAATGGCAATATTGTTTCGACATCTGTTTAAAATAATAAAACAAATGTTTATCCAAAGGTGTGGCAGCTGTCGCTGGGGTATTCATCCTGCTGGGGGTCGGAATGATCGTGGGATGTCTCATATTGGCCCTAGAACATTTGTTTTATAAATACACCCTGCCTGTTCTACGACACCAGCCCAAAGGAACGATATGGAGGAGTAGGAATATTATGTTTTTTAGTCAGGTGAGTTATAGTTTGATAATTATTCATATTTGGTTTACGTAGATACATTCTTCGAAGATGTAATTGAAATCATCCTAAACATCGGACGGCCCAACTAGTTTAATTGTGCCTAGTACAAATTAAAATAGCAAGTTATAATTTATTTTCACAGATGTTTGTCCAATTTAATGACTAAATAACCTAAGCCTAAGTATCTTCCAATTCAAAGTAAAAGTGGGGTATTTGATTCTATCTTCGATTCTGAACCAACTATCATTTCAATTCCACTTTGCATGATTTGAGAATCTATGTACTTACCTGAAATATACTACTGCAGTGTGTTTTCGAGCGGATCAGTTAACTAAGCGTATTTACAAACGTTCGGTTTACTCAAAAGTCGCTTCAATGAAAAGATCTCGAAACTTTGAAAAATGAGGTCCTGGGTTCGATTCCCAGGTCGAGCATAGTGCTATTGGGTTTTTCCATCATGAATTTTTCAGTAGCAGCCACGGAGTCTGGATTTGTGCCCGATTGATGGCAATAGGCTCGCCTCCTATTACATGGGACTTAAACATAACTGGTGAAATGTTTGTGTACTATTAGGTACACCTCTGCCTAACCCTACAGGGATAACAGCGTGATGTTATGTTATGTTGTACGCAAATAAATCTCAAATACCCACACAAAACTGTTTCTTAAAAAAGGCTCATTTTATTCCAAGAACTATACAGTAAACATATTGTTACTAGCTGCGTGAAATAAATAAGTAGCCTTTCTGTGAAACTTGAGCACAAACAGCGCCATTACGTTGTAGGTACGTCGTTCTTAAGTACGTAAAATGTTTGTAATAACGTTGGTGTTAATGTTACAACCTAAAATAATCCTCTTAACTAAACTGTCTTAACTAATGTGTAGAGTTGTGCAAGTCAAAGGCTATCATCGTGAGTTCGCCGGCGGCGTCGGCCACACTCAGAGGGTACTTTGTTTGCCCTACTCAACCGTGAAGCCATCATTGCTTCTTCTAGGATTACGTCAACCGCGTCACTGATCAGAACGGCTTTTAACAGTGAACGAGCACTTTTCTTTGCCGCATCGTCTTACAGAGTCGCATCTTCTTACACCTATTGTTGTCTGCGTTTCTTTTGTCTTTTTCACGCGCATGTCGATCTTTTGTTACAGAAACTGTACAGATTCATAAACTGCGTGGAACTTGTCTCACCACATCATGCGGCCCGAGAACTTGTCAATACTATCCGACAAGGACATTTTACTTCCCTCTTCCAGAAAAGTGTCAAAAGGGTAATTGCTTAATAAATTATAAAACACTGAAATTATATTTTAAGTTGGTCAGATTACGATAGGAATGAACGTTTGTTTCAGAAGGAACACGAACAGCGTAGACGTCGAAAAAGTAAAGCACAACTCTATGAAATGATTCAGGCAATTAGAAGGTAACGAGATTTTTTTTATCTTTTAAATTATATTTTTAATTATTTTACTTAAGTATAGTCAGTCAACAACAGTTGTTTCCAACAGGGTTCAGGCACGTGATCACTCATTAGGTTCTATTAAAGAACAAGAACCAGTAGGAACAGAAACTGAAGCATCGGAAGAAGTAACAGAGTGTAAGTTTTTATCTCCGTCCCCCGACGTGTCCAATCGTTCACCGCGGCCTGGACCAGGGAGATCCCCTCGACAGCTGCGGTCACCGAGAGGCCGAAGAAAAAGATGCAGTCTTGCAGGACTCAATGTAAGGCGATTTAGCACCGACTCAGTCCTTAACACAGACTCAGTCTCTAATATCTATGAACGCACAAGTCATAATATAGGAAGAAGACTTAGTCGAGATGTTCTGAACAGCTCTCCTCCCGACATAAACACTCGTCTTCGAACACCCTCGCCGATGGTCCGGCGAGCAGAAGGCTCCTCCACTCGTTCTTATCAAGATGTTTCAGACAGATCTGATAACTACCTCAGTGCCGACTGTCCTACGTCACGAGCTAGCGTCGAGATTTTAGTTTCTCAAGACGATTCAGACTTGCCACCAGCTCCACCATACCCGAGGGTACCTCCCGTGGGAGGGAGGTCAGAATTGTCGTTATTATCGGAAGAGGAACTAATAAGATTATGGCGTAGTTCAGAACGAGAGGTAAGAGAAGCATTGTTGGGAGCACTTCAAGAAAAGAGGGCTAATTTAGATCCTAAACAAGATCCAGGATGAACAAAAGGCTACAATCCGCATTTGGAAAGGAATAGGTCTGTTCAGAATCACTTTTCATCTCTCATTGCCGCTCGGCGAGGGAGCGATAAGGAGTATCGACCAGAATACGCCCGTAGTGGTTGAGTTAGTGCCTTTTTTAGATTGTTTGATGCGGACACGTCTCACAGGCGTTAGTTAGTGAATCGGTGTTCATTTCAGTGTCTTGATATTATTATTACATTTGGAAGGCTGCCTTACTTTACATTTAATTGCTTCTTCAATATTGGATCTGCGTCAAACAATTTAAATAATGGTACTCTGTAAGTAAGTTAGTTACGGAGATGTTGACGTCCAGTAAATTGATATAAGCTTTTTTTAGGCGTAATATTATGTATGAGTAAATCTGTAGAATTGATATTACTGATCGTATATGTTATAAATGTGGGAAAATATTAAATAGCTATGACCAGACAGATTTAAAGTGCTTTAACCATATAGTCTAGATCGTGATAGATATTTCATTTGATGACATTATTGTATTTAGTAAAATGTTAGAGTTATAAAGTAAATCATTTCAAATATCAAGATGTTTCGTCGTAACGGAATTTTGTTAAGTAATTGAAAAATGTAATCTCTGAATGTTGAATGGTATAACAACACTAAAATGGTGAATAAAACCAATTAGTAAATAAATAAACGTTCCTAATTTTACTGTAGCTGAATTATTAGCAAAGACAATGATGGAATTCAAATCAAAGGACACTTTAATACTGTATTGTGTAAAAAAATCTTTTATAAGGGAAATAGGACTGCGTCTGGGTAATAAAAGAAAATTAATTTGGTAAGTGGAAGACAAGAAACCAGTAATGGATGATAAAGGGTAGTACGGTCTGAAAATAAGTACCTACAATATGTCACAAATAGAATTGCGATTGCCGATTGGAATTCCTCTCTTCATACAATTTGATGAGTTTATCAAAGATAAGAATAACCGTATCCACCTTCTTTTATGTCAAAGCCCGCTCTAATTTTATATATTTCCTGGGTCCTGATATCAATTTATGAAATGTCTTTCATTTATGGATGTAATTCGACTGGATCGGAATTTTGGATCGATCCATCTTTTAGCGGCAACGTAATGCATTAGCACAGTTTGATAAATGATTATCGAATATCAACATCGTCTCTTTAGAGCGTTACTTAAGGAACAAGCTTTGTAAAGCGATTGGTGAAAGCAAGCGGAACGAACGATGTGGCTAACCATGATCGTGGTCAAATAAGGCTTTGCGGTTTCCTTGTACCCTGTTTAAATACTATCTAATTTGTTTAAAGCATCCCCTTTTCGTAATAAATGCTACCTATTCCTTACTCTCTAAATTAATGACTAATGAAACTATAATTTCTAGTTAGGATTTTAATTAAATGAACATACTGCCAAACATCGGATTAGGTGTTAATATTAGTGTTCACTTCTTCCTAGAGTTGCACCCTAGTAGCCTTTAGTTTAGAATTTTTCTCTCTCTATTTATACCAACACACATTCGTATATGTGTATTATATTTATCCTATCCTTTGTCTTATATCTTTCATTAATATTCCTTACTTGATAAGTCTTAACAAATTAAACTGGAGATATAAGCAATATTTTCCGAATAGATTTTTATACTCTAGGGTAATATTTATTTTCTGATACAGTTTTCTGTTGTGATTGTATCTTTCATTCCTTGATTGCACAAATGCCTGTTGCTGGGTAGCCACTTAATGGATTATCTACACAAAATTATCCTATCTTCGTGAGTCGTGATAAAATTCACCCACAATCCATTAACTCTTTCTGTAGCGTGAATATTTTGTGGTTGCGTTTAATAACGCGTCGTGTAAAACCATTTCGTCAGCTATTTAAGCGCAGACCACACAGCTGGCGGGAGAGCGAGGCGAGCAAGGTCGTTTCACCATTTTTCATACTTTGGTTCACAGCGCGAACTATCGAAAGAGCCGAACGAAGTATGAAAAGGGCCTCGTTCGCCTCGCTCGCCCGCCCGCCAGCTGGTGGTGTACCCTACGCTTGAAACACCCGGTATTTTGTGAAATTCTCTGATAAATTATGTTAATAACCACATTATGCCACTAACGATACTGTAGTATTATTTTCATCCATTTATTCTAATTCACTTACAAATTAGGTTCGTTTCGTTATGAAACAAATCGAAATTGCATGTTTACTAATGTATGTGCATTAATCATATCAATTCGTATACGGGTGTAAAAGTACCCTAACCGAAACCGAAAAGTACTTGTTCTCTCTGTCATTGCGACATTTTTTTGGTTCCAGAATATCCTATCTGGAGACCTTCTAGTTACGGAGACATTGCGGGTTAAAGTTCCACCTCTTTCACAAGTCTTTTTTTGAAATACAATTTTTAATGTTATAACTACCTCCACGACCACCGTACTATGTATCCATCAGCACATTGTTTTGAGTGCGTTACATTAAAGCGTGATCTTACACTCCAAAAAAAAGTCGTTTCCCAGCAATAATTTTTGCGTAGAGTTACTTAGTTTGGTTTACAAAATGCTTGATTGACGGTTTCGTGGAGGGTCCGTTTACACCTTGCATTTTCGTCGCCATGACATTAGCCCCTTACTGCTATACAAAATATACTCACGAATAATTGCTCTTGGCTTTTTATTTTAGCCTAGTTCTTTTCTATATCTTTCCTCTCTCAATTTCTTACTACTTTTCTAATGTTCGGCAAAACAACGAAACATTTATTTGCAGATACTTTATCACCTATTCCAATTTCGGACCAACATAATTCTTTGAAATAAATTAATGGATTAAATCTATTGGATGTGAGTCATCTAGTGATATATAAAAGTCTTATGCATTTCTCTCTCTAAATAGTAGGTAATGATCGATGTAAAAATAAAAATATAATATTGATTTTAAGAATTGGTAGGTAAGATAATGTTTTGTAAAAAGACGGAGGGGCATGCTCTTTCAAATTATTTAAATAAGTAGGTACAAGAAAAATTGATAAACGCAAATTAATAATCTAAGCGAATATAATTTGGTTAAAGGATTCTTATATCCGTTGTCAATGATATCCTTATTTGAATTTTATGCCTTTTATTGTTTGAATATTATACTTAATTGCGGAAAAGGGATAATAGAGGACATTAGAATGTTATTAACACTTTTATGGCAATCATTAGGAACGTATTAGCTGTCAACGCCAGTATTTATTTGTTATGTTTATTCCAATATTAGGCACGAGCTCATTAAGTGAGATCGATAAACATTATTAGATAGATACAAAATTGATTACTTTATTTGTTTTTATAAATGCTTATTATAACAAAGTTTTTATCCTTTTTGGTTTAGAATGATTAAGGTGGTGATTGACTGGTGTAGGTATAAATTCATTTTTTTAAATAATATTAAAATACGTTTTGATTTGTGCGGAGTTAGTTGTAAAGTATGGATTGATCTATTCTTAAATACATATTTAAAGTTGACGAAAGTCACCAAAAACTAATTTTCATGACTTTCAAATGTTTAATGGGTTTTTTGGCTTTCTCACTAGCCTCTAAATATTTTGAATAACTGCGAATACTAACGTTTGATATAGGTGTGACCAAAATTGGAAGAAACATAGTTCCAAGGTCACTAAGTTAGGCATCTTGAAAAGCCGTATGTCAAGACTTCCGCGTCATATTAGCCATCACAAGGCAATGTCGTTGGGTTGTAACAGCTGACTGACGTCAAGACAGGTCGTTCTGACGTGCGTCAGGACTACACTTGCACTGGATTGGTTCCAAAAGAATATTCGGCCTCGAATAAAATGGCGTTATCATGGTGATACATTTTCTTTAAAACATTTTTCCGATCTTCGTTTGTTTTCTGCTATATCATTTAGACTTGGCCAACAACACGCAATAGCATTTTAGAGTTATTTTGACAGGGGTCCGTATTGAGAGGAATATGCAATGATACTCGGCGTATCTCGGGATAAGCTAAATTGTCTTGGAAGCCGCTACCAATTTAATCAAAACAAAGCAAAGGGAATGGAAAAAAGTAACGACTCCATTTTCCTCCTTCGCAAAGCGGTAGACAAAATGGACGATAATATTTTTCACAAATATCACTACTATTATCTGAAATTACTTCAATACGAAGCTAAAAATAAAATCCAATAAGTACAAATGTTTTACTGGCAGCTCTCGGGAATTCAGTTATTCCACATGAAATCGAGTCCCGGGACGAAATAATTTCACAATCCGAGTATAATGAACTGTAGGGAGGCATCCGGGTAATTTTCAATTTAAACCCAGTAAACGGCCAGAAAGCTTCTTGAAACGAACAAAATTAAATAACTTGAGTCAGTCACCACCTTTATTTTATATGTTGTACTTAATTATAAAGAAGAGACGCCAATTTAATATTAGAAATTAAATTGTATAATTATCCAATATTTTATCTGTATATTATTGTAAATAAATATGAATGACTTAATAGGTATTACAATTAAAATTAATGTGTACTTTGGGCAGAAATTCGTTAATAGGACAGTGATGACAAAATATTTAAAAACTATAAGAAATTATTGAAACACTTTTGCTCATGTGTATTTTATTCATGTGTGATTAATATTCAACTGTTAGGAATTGATAATTAAACCGTAGTAAGGACATAAATTGTGTAGATGTGAATAATATGAATGTTCTTTAAAGAACGAGTTTACAGAATAAATTCTTAAAGTATGTTAGTAGTGTGTAAGGAAATGATTACTGTCCTATTAATAAATAAAATGATGATTATATACTTAGTTGAGAAAAGTAAAATATTTGTGCCAACATTGTTTGTTTTATTTGAGTATCGGCGTCTTTTTTATTCTTCCCAATTGCTCATACCGATCGAAAAACTACCAAAATGTTCTACTTGTGACGTACATACAGGGTAAAAAGTGTAAACACGGGCAAGATACCAATTTAGTGTCTACAACCATAACTCCATAATTGTGTATACAATGTAAAGTTATAAAACAGAGTAACAATAATTAATTTCAACAAAACTTCCTACATAGGCCGGATACATATAACAATATTAACACACTGTGTCGTTGTCCATGTTTACATGTTTTTGGGGCTGCCAGTACCGGTCAACCACTTAAGTCATGTCACGTGAATCTGTGATGACTGATAAGACAGGAGAGATCTGTCCCAACATGATTGTAATCAGTGCATCTACAGGGGGATGTCGTGGTAAACCCGCTTGACATATCTGATATATTAGTCGCATTTACGTCATTCCAAGGACTAGGAAACATCGATGGATATAATAATTAACAACGGTTATAAATAAAATAAAAAGCCTTTTATTCTACTACTTTAACATCTAAAATATAACTTACATAATAATAGTTCTGAAAAAATATAAACACTACTGAACAGGTATAAATCAACTATTTGTTTACACTTAACTAATTAGTAGTCGCCTCCTCGGCGTAGGCCTCCCCCATTAATCTCCACACATTTCTATCCCGAGCTTGGGTCATCCAGTTAGGTCCAACTTTCTCTTTAATAATGTCTTCCCACCTTTTCTTTGGCCGACCTTTACTTCTGATTTCGTCTCTAGGTATCCATTCAGTAACTTTCTTGGTCCAGCGGTTGTTTTCCATTCTGCAGATATGGCCAGCCCAGTTCCACTTTAGTACTCTTATTCTTTTAACAATATCCATAAGTTTTGTTTCTTGTCTGATAGCTTTATATTTATTTTTTTCTTTTTGTTTTATTCCTAGCATACTTCTTTCCATTTTCCTTTGGCATATTGCTAGTCTATTCTCATCTTCTTTTTTTAAGGACCAGGTCTGGCAACCGTACGTCAAGCATGGAAGAATTGTTATTTCATAGAGCTTCTTCTTTGTATGTATTTTTACTTGTTTATTTTTCATTATCTCCTTATAACTCCAGTATCTCTTCCATGCCATAGAAATACGTCTGCGAATTTCATTGCTTGAGCAGTTGTTAAAAAAGGAAACCATTTGCCCCAGATATACGTACTCTTTTACATATTCTATGTTTACACCTTCTACACTGATGCTCCTTTGAACGGTTTCTCCGTTCATTAAAAATTTTGTTTTTGCTGTGTTAAGCGTCAGGCCCGCTCTTTTACTTTCACATGTTAGTTCCGTTATCATGTCTCCCAGATCCATAGAGTTCTAAGCAAAAATGACAATATCGTCTGCAAAGCGTAAATGACTCAGATATTCTCCATCAATTCTTATACCTTTTTTCTCCCAATCCTGGTTTCTGAAAACTGCTTCTAGAACAGAAGAGAAAATTTTCGGTGAGAGCGGGGCACCCTGCCTTACTCCCTTTTCGATAGCAAATTCTGTTCCTTCTCTTTCTAGCCTGACCTTCGCGCTACTCTTTGAGTATATGTTGTAGAGTAGGTCGATGTGTTTGTTATTTACTCCTTGTTGTTCAAGAGATTTCCAGATATTGTTGTGTTTTAAAGAGACAAAGGCTTTTTTGTAGTCAATGAAACATAAGTATATAGAGAATAGAGTTTTCCTGTACTCATTGATCTTTTCTATTACCTGAGTAATAACATGGATGTGGTCTAGAGTAGAGAAACCCTTCCTAAAATTAACAACAGTTAGATACTATATATTCCTTTTTTTTTCATTTATATGTTTATATTTAGCGCGACTGTTGAGAATGAAGTCCTGGGTTCGATTCCCAGGTCTGGCAAAGTGTAATTGGGTTTTTCTATTAGGAATTTCCCAGTAGCACCCACGAAGTCTGGGTTTATGCCCAGTTGATGGCAACAGGCTCGCCCCCTATTACGTAATATTAGGTACCCGTCTGCCTAACCCTTCGAGGATTACAGGCGACGATATTATGTAATTAAAAATGTGTAAGTGCATAAAAAATAAGTTAAATTTTTTGTGTTTCCTGTTTGGTTAGAATGATTGTTGATAGATGTTATTCAATCCACCATTCACTGAGGGCTGGGACACTACCATGTAAGTAATTTACGCTACAAAAAAAAGTAAGAAGATAATGAAAACTGTTAAAACTGTTAAAAATAAGGGCTACAAGACGACGAAATAGGAGACTTTTGAACGTAAGCAGTTGTACTTTCAAATACTACAAGGTACTCGGGAAGAAGGTATCACTATCTATAGGAACAAAATCATAAATCCTGAGCTGAGCGATTGACTGCTGCGTTGCGCGTCGCGGGTTCGATTCCCGCACGGAACAAAAATTTGTATGGCCTAAAGGTAGTTGTTCCGGGTCTGGCTGTTTGTGTATGTGAGTTTAAATGTTTGTAAACGAACCCACGATAAAGGAGAAATCCTAGTGTGGGGCAAAGTTTTTTTTTTTAATTGAATCATTTTTCAATGTTATGGTACCTAGGACGATCATATCTTGTTTGTTATTATGTCCTGTTAAGTATTTTGTGTGTACATAAATAGATAAATTATTATATATAATTATTTAAGCATCCTTGAGAAAATAATAAACGATATACGATTCATTTTTAATCAACCAAGGTACTTTAAGTTTTTTTTATAAAAACCTATAAGACCTAAACGCTCACAATTATAAAGATTGATAGACAATAACAATATCTTAGTTATGAAAAATGAAGCTACCTGTATTATCGATGCAATCAACAAAATCAATGAACGCATTAAGCGGGTTTCAGACTACGCTATATTGTGCTATATAGTATACGAGTAGCAAAAATGGACCTAATACTAAAGGGTGTAAACAGACTCTTAACGAAGCCGAAAGGCACTTTTTCTCCCCGTCATTGCGATCATTTTTTTGTTCTAGATCATACCTGGGAACCTTCTAGTTACGGAGTTATTGGGGATCAAAGTTCCAACTTTTTCACAAGTTTCTTTATAAGTACATGTTTTTAATATAAGATTTTTACTTTAAACACCTCCAGGACCCTTACTATTAAATCCATCCATCAGCACAATGTTTTGAGTGCTTTACATTGAGTCCTAGTGTAAAACGTGATTTCTCAGCCCAAAAAAAAGTCGTTTCCCAGCAATTTAGCTAATTTTTGCGTAAAGTTACTTAGTTTGATGTACATAATGCTTGGTTGACGGCATCGTGAAGAATCTGTTTACACCCTGTATACTATATGCATGGCGTTGACATTACGCGATATTATCGCAAGCATTTATAGTAAATAGCAAGTTCAGATGACCGCGATCTTTGAAGAGTGTGCACAGTTGCACAGCACATATCACGATCGATTTAATTTTTAAAACTACGTTTTGTTATTAGCATTTACGTTTTGTTAATAGCGAGATAATGGGCCCTCTGTTGCTCTTGGTACTTCTCTATAATTAACTCTAGTGTGTGTATATGGTCAGCAGTAGAGAACTCCTTCCAGGAACCTGCCTGTTCTACAGGTTGTCTCGCTTCTATTGCAGGGCTGATTCTTGCATTAACAATAGCGGAAAACAGCTTGTATAGACTCGGTAGCAGACTTATCGGTCTATAGTTACTTATATCCTTTGGGTCGCCCTTCTTGTATATTAGAATGATATTAGATTCGGACCATTGTGTAGGTGTTTCAGAATTTTGTATAATCAGATTGAATAGGTCAGCTAGTGGTGCGGCTAAAATTGAGTGAGCTGTCTTTAATGCTTCGTTAGTGATGTAGTCCGAACCAGGAGATTTTTCTACTTTTAGTCTCTTTATTGCTTCTATAATTTCAGTCTCGTCAATTGTTTTAACGCTCTCTTTACCCTGTTCAATACTAATGTTCTGAGTTGTACAGGGGCGTGCCGTCCATAGAGGCAATTAGGCCTAGCCTACCCTACCAACAACGCCAAATGCATTTATTATAACTACGTAATAAAATAACACAAAATATTCAAAAATAAGTTAAAACTCCTGTTAGATACTTATAGCAACTTGTCGCGCCCGGGCGACGCTCCAAGCGTGCCTGTAGGCAAGAATTCGCACGGCCTAAATTTCATTCATAAGTTTACGCACACTGGTGCATATTTTCGTGTGTATAAACGACACACATGTATAGATTATGGGTGTAACTCCTGCAACAGGAGCTGTGTTGTTATTGGATAGCTAGATTGTGAATGAATCAGGGTTCCCAATTTGCGGAGATTTCCCCAAATTACGGGGAATTCGAGAAACAGACTACACACAAACACGATAGTTCCGTTAATTACTAATAGAGACAATAAAAAAAACCTACCTTGATACCTTCCAAAAAATTATAAATTGTAAGGAATAGCAAAAGCCCTTTAAAAAACAGAAACTACAATCATGAATTTTATTTTCCGCTTTATTTTTTGGGGAGTTAGAAAAATAAATATTGCAACCCTGTGCTGTGTCTGTCACTTTTATTGACAAATTAGAAATTAAACTTTTCTTAGAGAAGGTTATAATAAGTGACAAACGATTTATTGGTTTGGATTTTTATATCTTACTAAGTTATAGCACTCGCAATGTCTGATGTGTGTGAACAGATATGAATAATTATCTGTTGATCGCGATTCGCGCCAAATTTAACCGATTTGTTGTGTTATTTGTTTATTTACTTAAAAATGGTGTTCTGTTGTGAAGTTTGCGCTGATAATGAGTGTTTTTTAGAAGTTAAAAGCAGTAAGTTTACGTAATTATCATATGAATGATAAGATAATTTAAGCAAGTTGTGTCTAAAGGTAGATGTGTACCCAAATTATGAGAATTAACCTAAAAATATGTATACCCATTATTTTTTTGGGTATCGGTATGAATGGCCTACCCTACGTGGAGAACCACTGCACGCCACTGGAGTTGTATTTGTTTGAGTCTTGTCACTATAAAGGTTTTTATAAAAATCAGTTGCTGTAGTAATGATGTCCGTTCGTTTGTTCAGGTCCTTGTCTAACTTCTTCAGTCCTTCTATCCATGTTTTGTGTGTTCAGAGTGCCTTGTTGGCTTTTTTTGTGCTTCTTGTGAGATGTAGATATCTTTCAATGGTAAATTGTCTGTGTTTTGCGTAATCATTTTTTATATATTTATTGACTATCTTGTAGAGTGCGGCGAGTTCATTCTTTATAGCTCTCGATTTGTTTTTTGTTTTTTGGAGTTCTTTTCTTCTTTTTAATAGGGTTGCTGTACGCGTCGATAATATTTTATGGTGTGTGTGTTCATCTTTCTTCACTCGGGCTAGTTTCAAGCTATTGGTGATAGCGTTTATTATGTTGTCACAATGGATTTGTACTGAGGCATTTTCCTGATGAGTAGAAGAGTCAGGCAGCAATGATGTCAAGTTTTTCTTGTATTTTTATATATCTTCTTCACTCTTTAGATGACTTACTTGGTTATTTGTGAATTTGATTCTACTTATTTTTGGTTTGGTTAATTTTACTGTTGCTCTGAGTAACCTATGGTCCGACGGGTAGTTCAGATTTATAGTACCGAAGTTGTGGAATATTCTCGGTTGGTTGGACAATATGTAGTCTATCTCGTTTTTAACTTCACTGAAAAATGTGTTTATTATTGATAGTTTGTGTGCCTGTGCAAAATCCACAAGTCTTTGTCCACTATCGTTTCTAATGCCGTATCCATATTTTTTCATAACCAAGTGTTCTTCCTTCTTGGGAATGCCGATATTTGCATTAAGGTCTCCCATTAGTGTGGTGTTCTTGTGTGCGGTTTCCAATGCTTTGTCTACTGTTTTATAGAATTCGTCAATTTCGTAATCACTTGCTGCTTCTGTTGGTGCATATACATGTATGATAGTGACTTCGAAGCCTTGAATGATCATGTTTAATACTGCGACGCATTCTGTAATACCTGTGAAGCTCTCTATATTGTTTTTGTGTGACTTGTTAATTATGAAGCCAACCCCGTATTTGCCTGGTGTTTGGCCTACGTAGCAGAGAATAAAATTCGCATGTTCTTCAATTTTGGTTCCCAGCCTTCTTATTTCGGAAATTCCTATTCATTTAATGACTCTTCTAATTCTAATAAATGGGCGTAAGAAGATAAGGTTCTGACATTATATGTTGCTATATATATTAGGTGAGTATTTTTATTATTATTGTTCCAGGTTTCTGAGTTTTCCTTTGGAGGATTATGGTCATACTCTTCCACGGTGACCAACCGGGTTGGAAGAGGTTGTATTGTTTTTACTTTACGTTGTATTGTTTTGCTTTCTTTTGTGTGTTTGAGGGGTCTGTGGAGGAGGGCGGACTTAGTTGCTATATTTCCCCGTCGTGTTTCCTATTTGTATTAGCTGCATTTTTATTGACTAGGAAGTTAAGTATACTCGGTTTTACTAGTCCCTCTGAGATGCTGTTTGACCTTATAACCGATGCGTCGAGTTGTTTTTTGTTTTTTTGTTTACTTGTGTGTTTCTCTCTACATTTGGTGATGCGGTATTTTCAGATGAAATAGGTAGTTTCGTTTAGTGTTGTTCTTAGTTATAAACAGCTTATCATATCTAATTACGGCTTCATTTCCCTTCTCTCTCTCTATTTGAAGCTGTTCTTGTAGTTCCTTCCTCTTTTCCAGTACATACTTTGGGTAATCTTCTTTCATATAGTAGGTAAAATTTTTCCTTTTGCTTTCAAAATTTTGATTTTTGTGCCTAGAGTTGACAAGGTTACTACTATTGGGCGTGGTCTTTCCCCTTTTTTTCCTATTCTATTGACCTCTTGAATGTCGCTGTATGTGAGCTTTATAGTGAGGTATTGTTCCACTACTTGATAATGTTACTTTCCAGGCTCGCATATGATCTTTGAGTCTCCTCTATTCCGAAAAATACTATATTTCTTTTCCTTGTCTGTTTCTCCTTTTTTCCCGATTTTCCACTTTTTCTTTAGGTATTTCGTGTTTTTCCTACCACGCAAAAATTTTTTCTTCGAACATTCCGTAAATATTCAGTGTGACTTGTTCCGTCACATTTTTTCCAGTTTCTCGGATTTCTAGTCTTTGCTCCTCCAGTTCTTTTTGTATTGTTTTAAGCGCGTTTAAAACTTCTTCCATGGTTAGACGTTTACTAGTTTTGTCTTGGTGTAGGTGGTGCCATATATACTAAGTATATGCTATTTTATTATAGTGTAGTCTGAAAGCCGCTTTACAAATTAAATGTTGCAACCGGTATAATTATTGTAAAGCAACGCCGTATTTTAGTTTAGTCGCCTCTAAGCCGTAGTCGACATCTGAGCACACAGAACAAATGTACAAATAGATAAAAACAATCATAATGAAAATCTTGTTGATGATAGTAGCACTATGTTCTATACAAATTGTGACATCCACTTTGTGTTTTTGGAACACCGGCTGCCCTTACAAATATTTCTCGAATAAAACCCCTTACAATTTTGTAAGGGGTGACATAAGGGATTCCGTAGTCAAGGTACCAGGTGAGTCAAAACATTTAATTACTTTCACTATCACAAAAATATCATCATCTGCTTTGCGTTTTCCCAACTATGTTGAGGTCGGCTTCCAGTCTAACCGGATGCAGCTGATTATCAGTATTTTACATGAAGCGACTGCCTACCTGACCTCCATAACCCAGTTAGTACTGGGTAATACGATACCCTATGGTTGTCACACTTTTTGGGCAACTGACTACTTGTAACGACTGAAAAGATCTACAAATGACACCCGGGACCAACGGCTTAGCGTGCTTTCCGAGGCACGGAGGAAACTCGGTATGTAATGGGCGGTCATCCATCCACAGACCAACCTAGGGAAGCACGGCTGCGCCTAAAGATCGACCCAAACAGCTGTTATTATTTAGTCACGAGCGCCAGCTTTATCTATGTACTACCATAAATCAGGGCCGTTACCTGATTTATTAATTAATTTGCTAAATATACTTGAACTTTACATATACATAATTATGCTCATGTGCGTTGTTTTTCTAATAAGAAGAAACACTGTATGCCTAATTAATTTAAAACTGGTTTTAATAATAACTTTTAAATTATTCAAACACTAAAAAAATTTGGGTGCGTCTCTTATCATATAAAGCTATTTGGTATATTTTCATTTCAATAACGTTCACAAGATATAATAAACGTGAGTTATACCAACTGTTGATATAATTTCTTTGGATATAACATTTATAATATACTCTAAGACTTATTTCGTATAACTTTATTGGATATAACGTTTATTTAATCGAAACTCATTAGGCATATCGTTTAAAATATATCGCCTCTTTACAAGAGCAACGTGACATCTCATAAAAACGTTTTTTTTGAGATGTCACGTTGCTCTTGTAAAGAGGCGATATATTGATCCGCGTGACAGAAACGAATCGCTGCAAAACCGACTCCACGTCTCTGAATAAGGAATCCTATGGAACTGCCATACCTACGAAAAAAACGTGCATACCTACGGTAACTAAACATGGCCGCCTAGTGCTGTACTAGTCATAGCTTTTCATCAAAAGATATCGATAAAACGTACATATCGAAAAAAAAATCTCGATTACTTTTGCGCACCATTGTACTTAATCCATTTCATAGTCCACTTATCCGTTAGGGTTTTTTTGACCTTTGTGAGATGAAGAAGGGCGAAAGAGAACGGGAGAAGAGAATTGTCGAATAAATGCACAAATTAAAATATTTTTTGACCACCTATCGAAAACCAATGGAATGATCGGTATCATGTAGTCGCCAGCAGGTCAACCTACCCGAAACTGTCAATTTTCCCAACCAACCTTGAACCTAATGCTTCAGAGATAAAGTTGAAAATCTATTAAAGAAAAAATTGACAGATTGTAGTAGCTAGATGTCCTGGCGTCTGTACATACACATCTTTTATTAAGGAATCAAACCAGCAATCGCTCAAAAAAATCAGCTGATCCATAAATCTGTCTTCACGAAATTTGATAAAACGTATGGATCAGCTGACTTTATTATCGATTTCAGGATTGGTCCCTAGTAAAACTTGTACAGACGCCAGCACGTCAACCTACCCGAATCTGTCAGATTTTCCCAACCAACCTTGAACTTAATGTCACAGAGATAAAGTTGAAAATCTAGTAAAGAAATCTGACAGATTGTAGTAGCTTGATGTGCTGGCGTCTGTACATAATTATGAATTCAATGACCCATTTCGGGATTTTGTTAGGTTAATTGGATTGCACTGTGTATAGGGAAACATAATGAAAAAATCAAATAATATTTAAAACATTTATTACACACTATAAAATAACCACGTATAAAGGGCACAATCTGTTGACCGTTAGATTGTTGGGCAATAATTTATGATAGAAATTCAAGTCGAGAATTAGCCTTACCAAAATAGAATTTTGTTGACTGCCCGAAGGCTCATTTAGTTCTATTGGTGTCAAAGCTGGACTTTCGGCAAGGGTTGATAACTGCTGAAAATAAAAATAATGGGTATGTCACTTGAGGACTTCTATTTCAAAACGTAGGTACTAAATTGATTATAATAACATCATCTTAAAGTTCACGGGTCATGTTCAAAATGTACTAAACTTAGTTTACATGTGTAAGAAAACATCCTAAATAATTGTAGCGGAACTTGGAATGAACTAACTATTATATAACTATTTGGTATAAGATCCATATGAAATAAAGGTTACCTGTTTATACAGTGATGATACTGCATCGTCTCTCAATCTTATAACGTCAAGTGTTCTGTTGAATGAATTTTCTTGAAAATGTAAGGAACAGATAAATATTTCTTAGGTTTGACTTATAAAATTTTCATTTCCAATGGCTTCTAAATCCTTTTCTTTGTTTCATTTCTAGATAGCCTGAGTGTAAAAAAAAATACAAAGTCAGTCGTGATTAAAAAAAAACTATCGATAACTCTTAAAGCTTCTAGCACATCACATCACTATAAACAAAATAAAAACAATGTTCAAAAACCCAAAACATCAGTTTAAGCTAAATATTGAGCTAAAATTACACGCGGATTGATTATACAGAACAATTTTATATCAATTTAATAACAGACTACCATAATTTCATGTATTTCCAGGCTTTTTTAAATATTTTAAATAAATTTTAGGTTACTCACCTGTGAAACGACAAATTTGGCCGATTTTGGCTTTTAGACGCACCACAACCCACAACAGCGCACTTAGGAGACATGGCAATTTAGTGTATTTTCACTTTTTTAAATAATATAAGCACAATTTCCATTAAATTGAGAAAAAAATAGTTAACACAGCGAAAGTAAACAAAGGCAAACTCAACGTAATGTACTCTGTGACAGTAACTAAACATGGCGGATTGGCACGCAGTTACATTCTAGTGACGTCACAGACTAAATGTTGCCAAAATGAGTAAAAACAAATATATTGTCGTCCTGCTTTCCTTATGCGAGACAATATAAGTTAGAAAGAAAAAACAATATTTTTAGTATTGCTGCATCGATTTCACTAACAAATGTATAGGCAATTGTATGTATAGTAAATTATGCCCACTCCATAGTATTCCTACCTCCATGCTCCACGTAGTCTTGTCTGCCCTACCCCTAGAGTGTAATAAAAACCCGCGTAGGCTGCGGTGATGAGCGTGAAAGGCATCTGCGACGATAAGCTCGCGTGGGACCGCCGGAGTCCCGCAGCGCCGGAGTCGTGACAGAAATTATGCCTGCTGCATGCATGGTGTATGCTTGTTTGCATATTTGATGCTTGCTGCATGCATGGTGTATGCTTGTTTGCATGTTTCTTACAGAGAAATAAAACCTCACATTTATGTTCACAATCAACTTTTTTATTGATTCTGCTGTGATTGACTGATTTTCTGCCGTTTAATAACTATCGATATGAAATGTATGCCAAACTAGGCGTTTTATCATATTAGACTAAATAGGTTTTATGTCTTGTGAGTGGTATATCAAACGATTTTATATTCAATGTATGTTATGCATATACAAATTAGTTCGTTTAAAATTATATCAAGCGTTTATTATATTAATTGATCATTATATCAAATAAAATTATAGATTCAGTTGTTATATCTTGTAAATGAATGAATTAATGATTTAATTACTTAAAAAAATCCTTAACGCTAAGTACGCTAAGCCCCACAAAACTGCTTACGCAGTTTAACTGTGAGATCGTTGAGTCTCTTTTACATTAAACTTAATATCAGGTACATCTACAACCTATATACTCTTAATACCTACACTTACAAAGAATCTAATACATATTTTTTAAGTTCACGTGCGAATTTTACTTTATTATCTTCTTGTCTGAAGTCAGTATCAAATATTAGAGATTTTGTAATTAATTCATATATTACTTACCAAAAAAATCTATCATTAATTCTAATAATAACAAATCATAATGTACCTAATACAGATACACAAACTCACGCTTTTACCCCATGGGGGGGTAGGAAGAAATTACTATAATTCCTCACATTCTGCTTTAGCAAGTTATGTAAAAAGGTTCACGCATTTAATTTTTTTTTTCATTGGGTAGGTACTATCTGTACAAGATGCGAAGCAACACTGTCATTACTAAAATGGTATCAATTCTGTGAATAGTCTTTATTTTGGGTTACGGAGGTAGAATGCCATTGACCCCAACTTGTTAAGGAGAAGGTTACAATAATAACAGCCAATTACTGGCCCACTGTTAGTTAGACAAAGGCCTCTCCTCATATACATATGAATTTAGAAAGTCACTTTGTATATGTACTTGCCCGGATTTGAACCCATAAAAACCTCGTGCATTAGAGGCGACGTCATCACGATATCACAAGGTCAGAATGATATAACGTCGTTGACATGACCCTTGAAACAACAGGACTTAGGTGCACTAAATTGAACATTAAAAAGTTCTTAGTGTTCAATAGTTGGGAAAAGACTAGGTATAATATGATATTATGCCTAGCCTTTTCCCAAATTAATTAAGTAAATAAATTAAATTAAAAATAAATAAATTAAATTAATTATGCTAAATTATATTGGGTACTGATGTACCCAAGATAATTTAGCATCAATTTAGTGCATTTATGTCATTTTGACCATGTTGTTGATTGGATCGTTTTCGCTTAACTACGTCCAATGTAATGTCCAAAATGTAAAATCAAAATACCAGAGCAAATACTCCAGCACTTTACATCGTAGTTGTACATGAAGGGCATATATTTTTGGATAGTTGTCAAATACAATAAGCCGTACGAATCGATACCAAGGTAGATGTGAGTGGGTTGCGGGACTGTTCGAAAGAGATACCGCGGTCCTGGAACAGAAAGGGCAAGGAAGGAACATGGATGGGTTTTAAACACATCAACAATCATTAGTTTTAGAAACATCATCTTACCTATACAACTTACTAAATAAAGAATTACGTATATATTCCATGAAGCTTCGGGACTGTAAAAAAGTTGTAACCGACTGGCTTAAAACTAAAACCTACGACGACTTTGAGTTTATTGTATCTTCTTTTCAATTACCAAATTAGTTACATTTGAGCTGTTGTGCGCATGGTTAGTGAAAGAAGACTTATTTTGCTTCTTTCGATCCCAAGACTCTGTCGCAGGGTTAACTGAAAACTGGAAACCGACAACCTACAATTGGACCTACGCTTACACCAACCTATAATGGCATCGCCTTCCGGCTTCATCCGCATAGTTCTCAATTGCGTGGTTTTGTCGGATTGTAATTATTCTTGTGTCCTAACCCAGGTATGATCTACCAAAGTCAAAAATTTTATTCAGATTCAGATTTGTTCAGCAGTCTAGGTGTGAACGTGTAACTTATAATCAAATAAATAAATAAACAGACACACCTTCGTAGTTATTGCTAGACAGGATAATAATTAATTAATTGGGATAACTAAACTAAGCATTGCTTTTTATAACTCACACCACACAACCTCACTATTCACATTCACACCCATATTCACTCACACACTCACTCGTGACACAACTACACATACACGTGCGATCTGGCCTTTTTCTTCATAACGCCCATTAACTTGCAGAACCGTTTTGTATAATTTTAATTATTTTTAGTCTTGCACGTTTATTTACATTGTCTATACTCAAATTCAATTGCATAAAAAATGATAGTGTGGAAATGCGGATCTCCTAATACAAGCAATTCCTTGCTTAAAAGGTGATCTCCAACAATATGTATCGCAATACCCACCGTAATTGAAATAAACATTTTTTATTTTTATTTATTCATTTGAAATCACAAAAAAATACATAACATTACAGGTTGTGAACCAGTTAGCATTTGGGGACTGGTCAGACATGGCCAAAGGTATCCTGGTATACAATTCGGGAACTTCATGAAAGCAGCTTTGGTAATAAAAGATTACGTCGTATCTAGCTACGAGAGAGGTAACAGCTCGCTTTGCGCTCAAGATGTGGAAAATTTGCGTAACTGGCAACTTAATACAGAGATGTTTGATAAACCTTTCCAACTTACCAAAGGAGGTTATATAGAATCTCGAGGTATTGGTCGGAGACTGAAACAGGCTTTCCCAAAATTATTGGTAAATCTGGACATAAATGATTATCAGTTCCGCCCTGCACCTGGTGCTTGGATGGCTGAAAGTGTCAAGGCCTTCGTTGAAGGTCTTTCTGATAAGAATCTAACTATAGAACCACCCAGAACTGACTATGACGTATTGGCGGTGAGTGTTTTCAATTCCATTTAAGGCCATTTTTTTCAATCCAATTCCAAAAAAGTACTTCGCCAATTTTACTAACTAGGCATTAGAATGACAACAGTAAGATAATTACGAATTTTATGTTTCAGCCTTATGACTCGTGCAATAAATATATCGAGGTGAAGACAGACTCAAAAACATTGGCAGAATCGTCTAGATACATGAGCTCATCCGATTCTCTTGCTGTAAGATATAATATATAGTGCCTATGCAACCATTATTTGCAAAAAAATTACAAGAACATTTCTCTTGATGTACAATTTAAAAAAATCGATTTAATTTTCAGTCAAAGGACAGAATCCAAAGACGCCTTGGCATTGCTTACCCTTTAACAGATACAAATATTACGGCTTTGTGGGACTTGTGTCGTTACACTTCATCGGGGCTTACTAACACACTCAGTCCATGGTGCGCGCTGTTTACGACCGAAGATTTGAAAATTCAGGAGTATATAGCTGACTTGAGGCATTACTACAGAAGCGGTTACGGAAGTTCCATAAACGAGCTATTTGGCCAGATTACTTTGACCGAATTGCTCAAAAGTTTTAGGGATGCAAAAATTGGCAAAGGAAAAAAGATCACCACATACGTTTCTCATGCTACTATGATGGACATGATATATACAGCCCTTAAATTATTCAAAGACGATGCCCCCTTAACTGGGACACTGAGAAATCCCGATCGGAAGTGGAGAAGTAGCAATTTGGCAGTATTTTCCTCCAATTTAATGGTCGTCCTAAACAAGTTAGTATCAGTAGAAGTTTTATTTCTCTGTTCGTCGCAGTTCCGTAACAGAAAAAGCAAAGTTAATCTAGTCTAGACCATACAGTTATTGACAATTGATTCGTTTAGAAAGCTTTAGCTCAGTTTGCGCTGTCTTTTGGAAGCATGCGCAAACGTTTTGGTCCAAAACAAGCCCACTATTTTATCATGTCTGTTAAGTTGGATGAGCTAGGGTAAACCGCGAATTTCAAATTTTAATAAGTTTATTGCAATTTGTAGGTCAGCGTCAGGTTGTATGTTGATTAAAATATGATTCGCGACCGTAAAAAAATGTCTTTACAGAGTTAATTAAAATCATCAATATAAACTTGTAAGTTCATTGAATGACTTTTTCAAGAAATAGTATTGCAATACAGTCTGACACTGACCTGCAAATTGCAAAAAAGTAATAAAATTTGAATTTCATGGGCTACGCTGGCGCTTCCCCCTTAGCGCAATACATATTAAACACAATCTCGTAATAATTACAGTCAGTTTAGTTTCACGCTGATCTTGGTAACAGTTAGGGTACGAACTTTGCAACAGTAAACTTAATTTTAACTAGTGCGATGTCATCAGTGTGAAGATCACATTTAAGCTCTTACAACTTGCCTGCTTATAATTTTGACTTAAATGAGACAAACTTTATTAACGTTCGTTGACACTTCCCCTGCACCAAGGGAGGGTTTACAACGTGGCAATGCCGCAGACTCTTAGGCACAATACCAGTCGACAGTGATGTCGAATAATTTTAATTTACTTTTTTATGTTGGTACTATAGGTGCAACCAGGGAGCCGACCACAATGTTGTTTTTTACTTAAACGAGGAACCATTACAGTCAATTTGCAAAGAAGGAGTATGCACTTGGAGAGAATTTGAAGATATGCTGACACCATTCCAGAACACAAATACCGACTTTTGTGGATAGTGACATAATTGTGTTAGACAGTTTCAGTATGCAAATGTATTGTATGTATTTCGATAATTTTATACATTCCAATCATCATTTTATGTTTAAATTCGAAATATTTATATCTATTTAAAATCAGTTGAAGAGCACAAAAAAGTCAATGTTATGTAGAATTTATTATTTTATTTTGAAATCAATCGTAATTTAAATAATTTTGGGGACACAATATGTATATTATAATACCTACTTTAATAAATTTATGAATAATGATGGTACCTAGTGATTTTCAAAGGAAATACTACTTCGTTTCTGTAAAATCATTTGAACCTTTTGAGAGTAGTTTTCTTTCTCTAGGTTAGTACCCCGTAGTAGATAGGGAACCTAGAATTGGATGAGTGTGTTAGTCCGACTAGCACACAAAGGTTTCTGCAGCACCAAATAATATAATGACAATAATTTTAACGCTCATTCATACGTTACTTTACACTCAACAGCAAATCTTAATTTGTTGTTCATAGTATTGTAATGAAAAACAAAGTTACTTCTGCAGAAACGAAACGGTTCATGAAATATGCTCCCCAAGATTGTTACTAGTAGGACACAATTTTGGCAAGTGGCACCTAAAGACCGGGTGTTGTTAATTCCCAAGTATACTTAGTAGGTAACTGATATACTGAGCAGACTAGCAAAGTAAGTCATAATCAGACAAGCCAGAATTTGTTCCGTTTAGGAACGCTAAACTGTATTATTCAAATCTTTATTTGCATTCCATAATGTTTAAAGATCTTACCATGGCCTTAAAGCTAAGATACAGTTACTTATATTACAAGGCACAGCAAAAAGTATACAGCAGTGTTTTTTGTATTAAGTGCAGGAAGGTTTAGCTATTCGGAGCATTTCGGAGTCCGCTGGACAAATTAACGTTCGTTTCACTCGCATGATGACTCACAAGTCTCCAAGCGCTAAGCAAGGTACACCGGTCACTGCGTATGTAGCCTTGGGTTTTTTCCCACAAAACTCGATACTGTAACGCACGCCTGTTAATGTCGTAGCAGGATCGCCTCGTTTCGGGATCAGCTAGTAAATTGCAGACACCGAGCTCTCTGTTGGTTGTCCACCAGCTTACAGTGGGCTGCCCACCCGCTTAGAATGAGAAGTTACCTTGCTTATGTAGGGTCAACACAGGTCAACACCACCTTCACTGGTGAGACGAGGCCTAACTGACCAAGCGGAGTAACCTAGTCCATCTGGTAAGATACCTAGTGCTTACGTTGAACGATGACGAGTCGACGTAACGCGGATCTTGTGTAGGTTACAACTGCATACCAACCTTTAGTAGAAAGCAATTAAGAATGAATACCGAATGTTGAATGTGTCTTTTATTTATTTATACTACACCTAATAGTCCTCCGTGTAACATACTGGTCTTCAGCTGCATCCGGTAAGACTCTAAGCCGACAACAATAAACTTGGGAAAAAGCTAGGTAAAAATCGATGAATAATTTTCCTGACGCTTTTACTGTAACGGCGTCCAAAGTCTTTCTTGAGGTTAGCCGTCAGCGCGGGTTATATTAGAGTACCCAAGTGCGTGAGCAAATACAGGTGCACTCTCTCTACTCTCACCCTCATAGTCTGATGAGACGGCAATACGACACGACCAAAGAGAGATCAGACGCAGGACTAACGGGTTAATATGCTTCCGAGACCATTATCATTATCATACATCATGATTTCGTTAGTGAAAAAATCCAGTACCTAAAACTTTCCCCGATCTGAGAATCGAACACAGGACCCGCTTAGCCTTTTTCCAACTATGTTGGAGTCGGCTTCCAGTTTTACTGGATGCAGCTTAATACTACTACCTATCTGATCTCCACAACCCAGTTAGTACTGGGGAATACGATATCCTTTAGTAAGACTGGTGATCAGACTTTCGGGTCACTGACTACCTGTAAACTCACATAAGTTAAAAAGTGGAAAAAATACTCATAATTATGTCTGGACAAGGCATGAAACCGGAAGGCTAAGTAGTGAGAACTTTCTTTCGAATTTTTTTTTTCAACTATAGATAAAGTCATCAATTAAAAATAGGTTTCATTTCAATCTACTTGAAATATCACATTTAGAATCGATTAAATTGACAAGCAAATATAAGCACAACGTACCCTACCACATCGCCACTATCTAACCTTTTGTAAAAAGAAAGAAAAGTGTATTTTTCTGCTTCTGTTTAAATTAAGAGACCAGTCAGTTTGAAAACAAAACTGAAGATTAACGTATGAATGAGTACTTTATTCATGTGGAAATCCTCATGAAGTCCTCTTCTTTTTGGGACGCGGACGTACCGTGGAGTCTGTCAAACTATTTCTAACTTAAACCACATGTTGTTCTTTATCTACCGGCCGGGGTGCTGGAGCACTTACCCATAAAGTCACGCTTCCCCGGCCAGCTGTTGACATGTGTGACTTTCACATGGACCCCGTCAAAGGTTGATGTCACCTTCCAATGCATTACAAATAAAATGTCGCAACCGGTATTGCAAAGTGACTCTGTTTTAAATATTCTAGTTTAGTCGTCTCTAAGAGCTAGTCGAAGTCTGAGCACGCACTTAAGTGCTAGAATAGATAAAACGAAATATCATAATGAAAGTCCTGTTAGTGATAGTAACGCTGTGTTCGATACAAATTGTGACATCAACTTTCTGCTATTGGAATACTGGCTGCCCATACAAATATTTCTCGACGAAGACCCCTTACAACTCAGTTAGGGGTGATATAAGGGATTCTTTAGTCAAGCTAACTGGTAAGTAAGATAATAGTAAGTAAGTACACATACATAAGTAAGTGGATACATTTTAGTAATCTATATTATAGCCCTGAAAGTGTAACAAACAAAGGTGGGTCGGACGTGTTATAATCAACCTGTAACTTCCCTACTGCTAGGACAGGTGCTCTCTGATCATCAACATTCTTCTGCATGTCGTCTTCTTCCATCACCATCATCATCATCAGCATATAATGTTCCCACTGCTGGGACACTGGCCTCCTCTCTATGAGAGGGAATGTGCTATAATCCACCACGCAGGCCCAGTGCGGATTGGTAAATGTCACATGTCATCGAATTTTTGGTTCTAGGACATGCCGGTTTCCTCACGACGTTTTCCTTCAACGTTTTTGAGAGCAGTGGTGATGAAATAAATTACACAAAGTAATGCGCCTGCCTGGGTTCGAACCCACGAGTTACTGTTCGTAAGTCGGGGTCGCTACGACTGGGCCACCGCTACTTTTCCATACTTCTCTATTACTCGTCATCTCAGCAGTCACCTCCTTTCTAGCCATATCATCATCCACACCGTCTATCCATTGTTTCATTGGTCTTCCTTTACTCTTGTAGCCATCCAAATTCTATTATATATTCTTTTTTCATATTCTATTCCTCTATGTGAGACTAAATGAGCAATAGGTACACTTTGTGGGGAAACTTTTTTCAACGTTCTGAGAGCAATGGTGATAAAATAAATTGTACTAAGTGCCTGCCTGAGTTCGAATTCACGTCCTATTACTTTATGTCGGGGGCGTTACCACAGGGCTACCAATAATCTTGAGCCACCAGGACTCTCGTGAATGCTGTTACTCGGATAACTGGGTTGTCGAGGACTTACATTATAGAGAGTGTGCCTTTCGTATCTTCAATTAAGTTGTGAGACTCAGGTATATCATGTTAGACAAGAAACTGACTCCAACAATAAAGAAAAAAACTCGAATATAATGAAGACAGAAAACGGCAACTTTCACCTATCACCACTTAACCAAGGCCGTATTCACCTTGTTGTTCTGATCTATTTATTAGTTTTAGATAATAGCCTTGAACTTTTAAAAAGTCACAAATGCGAGCGATATTCGCGTAAACAACAAACTTAAAGCTAACAAAAATCTTGATTTACAATAACAAGTATAAAACATGCTATTACATAATGAGTACGAGATTAAAACAAGAGTAAGTGATTAAAACAGTTTAGTTTATGAAGATAAAAGGTCAATGACCTTAACATAATCAGGAGAAGAAAACCACGATTACATCGACACCATGACCTATGAACCAATTACTTGATGTTGCATTTTTATAGCTGAAGCAGTGTAATAATATTTCTGTAGCTAATGCAATACCATAAGTAGTGGTCAAGAGGTATTTGAACCAGTTTGATCTGTAGGAACGATTTTTTAATAAATAATTTTGAGCTGTATTTGTTTTCAACCCTTAACCCTAAAGCCGCGTTGGCACGATCAGAATATGCTCGGAACAAGTGGCCTCGGATACCTACTCGGATGCATCTCGTATTGTGGCAACCCATACCAACCCATCCAAGTGCACTCGGATTGTGGGTCCGAGCATACTCTGGTCGTGTCAACGCGGCTTTAGAACAGTGGGGTGTTGAAAAGTGATTCCAATTTTAATCGTACAATATCGTACATGCATACTGTGTGTGAGCGACCGTTTATTGTTACATACAATTTTTCTATTGTCACTAAAGACACACAACTTCTTACAGTTCAAATGAACCAAACGTAACTTTTTTAAACTTTCAATATGGAAAATGAAGCATCTATAAGGCAGGACTTAATTTTGTGGTGGAACCAGTAGTAACGGGGCCCGTTTACGAGTTTATATTTAGGTTGTGTGTTCGAATCCAGATATTACTTTTTGTAACTTATTTTATCACCATTGCTGCTCTGGTTTAATTTTAAGTATCGATGTTGACAAAAATCATCTGATTTTTTCCAGGATGCGAGCCAGTCAGCATTTGGGGACTCGTTAGACATGGCCACACGAATCCTGGTTTAGATTTTGGACAGCACATGAAAGCAGCATTAGACTTAAAGGATTACATCGTAGATAGCTACGAAAGAGGGAACTGCTCACTTTGCGCTCAAGATGTGGAAAACTTACATAACTGGCAAGTTAATAAAGAGCTGTTCGGTGCTTCTCAACTTACCAAAGAAGGTTATCAAGAATCAGAAGGTATTGGCCGAAGAGTAAGACAGGCATTCCCAAAATTATTGGCAAAACTTGACAAAAATGACTATCAGATCCGCCCTGCGGCTGGTGCCTGGTTGGATGAAAGTGCCAAGGCCTTCGCTTCTGGTCTCTATGATAGGCAACTAACTGTGCAAACGCCTAGGACTGACTTTGACATATTATCTGTGAGTATTGTTTTATCATTTAACAGCAACTTAGAAATAAAAATAACAATATAATGTTTCTTTTTTCTTTCAGTCCTACGTCACGTGCAAAAAGTATAATGATTTGAAGGATGACCCAAAAACGTATGCGGAATCGGATAAATATATGAGATCATCCGATTATCTTGTTGTAAGACATGCAACCAACTTTCTGTAAAAGATCATATTTTCATGGAAGTGCCACTTTTATCATTTTGTTTTCATTTTCAGTCGAAGGACAGAATCCAAAGACGTCTTGGAATCGATTACCCTTTAACAGATACAAATATTACGGCTTTGTGGGACTTGTGTCGTTACACTTCATCGGGGCTTACTAACACACTCAGTCCATGGTGCGCGCTGTTTACGACCGAAGATTTGAAAGTGTTGGAGTATATAGCTGACATGAGGCATTACTACAGAAGTGGTTACGGAACACCCATAAGCGAGCTATTCGGCCAGATTACTTTGACCGACTTACTTAGAAATTTTCTGGACGTCAAAAGTGGGAAAGGAAAAAAGCTTACTACTTATATTTCTGATGCTACTATGATGGACATGGTGTATACAGCGCTTAAATTATTCAAAGACAGTAACTCCTTAAGTGGTTCAAAGAGGAAGCCAGATCGGATGTGGAGAAGTAGCAAAATAGCACCATTTTCCTCCAACCTAATGGTCGTTCTGAACAAGTTAGTATCAGTTTAAGTTTTATTTTTGTATCGGTCGCAGCTCTAAAAGAAAGGACAAGAGTAAAAGTTATTTTTCGACGCCTGAAGTCATCGATGGTAGATTTGTAAGGTTACCATGTATGCATTCTCAAAATAAAAATACGTATAAAATCATTATCTGCTTAGTCTTTGCAGAACAATTTTGGGGTCGACTTTCAGTCTAACCGGTTGTGGGTGATGAATACGAGTATTTTACATGAAGTGACTGCCTATCTGATCTCGACAACCCAATTAGTACAGAAAGTTTTCCTAACCTAACCCTTCGGGGATTGCAGGCGTGACGTGATGTTATGTTAAATTTATACATTAATTTCTTTTTTATGTCGTTATAGGTGCAACAAGGGAACCAACAACGACTATAATGTGGTTTTTTACTTGAACGAAGAACCATTACAGTCAATTTGCAAAGAAGGAGTATGCACTTGGAGAGAATTTGAAGATAAGCTGTCACCATTCCTAAATACAAATATTGACTTTTGTGGATAGTTATTTATTTTTAGTAGGTAATTTAGATTAATGCATACATTAATCTTCCAGAATGATTTAATGTTACCTGTTTCATAACTTATACGTGTTAAGTTATACAAATCTTTTAATAATATATTTTTTTAAATTCCTGTAATATATTGTTGACGATACAATATGTCATGTTAATAAATCTTTGAATATGTAGGTACTGTTTTTCTATTCTGAACCAAATTCCTGTTAGATTCATCATCATCATCATCTACCTAGTGTTTTCCAAACTATGTTGGGGTCGGCTTCCAGTCTAACCGGATGTAGCTGAATACCAGTATTTACATGGAGCGAAATAAATACCTGTTAGATGCATGCCACATTTTATCAGGACAATATTTTGTATTGGTTAACTATTCAGTTAGTTTAAACTGAACTGTACGAACACTGTTTTAAAAACTATTTAGAATACTTCCCTCAGGATATATTACTTTTTACATATGTCTAAAGTCTACGGAGCAGCCGGCAGTAATAACTTAGACCTACCTAGATATACTCAGCAAAAGAATCAGGATAGAACCTACTGGGCTTAGCAGCACCAGACTTCAGAGAAGAGTAATTTTTTCGGGACAGGTACTCAATCCAATCATAGCCATAGTCGCAAGCGCGCCGGTACGGCCGGACGTCACACGACCTATTGACAAGTCTATCAACACCACAGCGTGCTTCTACAGAGCTCTGATGTTCACAGCAGAGGCGAGAACGACATTCAGTGTCAGATCGCAGCGGAGTTGAGACGTCCTGGAACTGTACCCGATTCATTGTGCCCTGTGTTACTGTGTAATTTCATGTAATTTGTTTGTTTATTATAAACAGTGTATCGCACCCAGTGTATTTTCATTGCACGAAACCCATCTTCTGCCCACGTGATATACGAGCCTAACGGTCTAAATCTTGACAACCTGGCACACGTCTGGGCTCTTAGTTGCGCTTCAGAACTCGATTCTCCATCGCCTGTAACTATCTGTACCAGCGACCTTTACCAGTGTCGTCCGGCTCACTCAATAAATCAGTCCATTATCAATTTATTTTTGTAACCTGTTATTTTATTTCCATTACATAACATGACATCACGCCTGTAATCCCTGAAGGGTTAGGTACCTAATAGTACTCCCACATTTCACCAGTTATGTTAATATTATAATATATAAGTTTATTTTCGTAATCAACAGGTTTCAAAAAGTACATCGTAGAGGCCTTCTTTTAAGTATGGAAATACCTGTAACAGAAGACCTCCCTCTTCCATATTACAAAGCGCAAATATTTTACAAAGCCTGTTAATAATTAAAAAAATGATAAACATAACTCCGGCCCATGTAATACGGGGCGAGCCTATTGCCATCAACCGGACACAAATCCAGACTCTGTGGCTGCTACTAAGAAATTCCTAATGGAAAAACCCAATATCAATTGGCCCAACCCGGGAATCAAACCTGGGACCTCATGCTCGGCAGTCGCGATTACGACAGGCAGTCGAGGCAGTTTTATTTACTGAATAATTTTAATACCAGTGTGAACCAGTTAGCATTTAGGCACTTATTAGATTATTAAACATTTCATTGTATCAAATTACGAAGAAGGTAACAGCTTGCTTTGTGCCCAAGATGTCGAAAATTTACGTAATTTGAAAGTTAATATGGATATCTTCGATAAGCCTAGCGAACTCACTGAAGAGGATATCAAGAATCGAAAGGTATAGCAACAAGACTGAAGCAGGCCGTCCCAAAATTAATAGAAAAACTCGAAAACGATAGTTATCTGATCCGTCCTGCCCGTGGATGTTGGATTGAAGAGAGTGCCAAGGGTTTTATTAAAAGCTTTTCTGATAAGCAATTGACTGTAAAGAATTGATTCTGCCATATTAACTGTAAGTTTGTTTTGAATAGGAAAGTTTATTGTAATTGGACAAAACACAATATGTTTTCCAAGCAACAAACAGGCTGTGCCTAGTTTGGGACCAGTATTCTTAAAGTAAATGACTTTTAGTTTTTGCACTTAAAAATAAAAACATAACTTACCGATTTTAATTTTCAGCCCTACGCTACGTGTCCAGACTAGTCCGGAAACGTATGCTAGAAAAAAACATACATTTATACAATGTTATTTTTTTTTAAGCTATTGCATAGCTTCTATCGCGGGCCTTGAGCGTGGAGACTGAATCCAGAAATTCCGTAACGAAAATAACATAACACCTAGTGCCTAACACGTAGTGTCAGATATTGACAAGCCTAGGTTATTATTTTTAATCTACTGCTGCACAGCTCCTAGCTCCAGCTCCTAGCTCCAGCTCCTAGCTCCAGCTCCTAGCTCCAGCTCCTAGCTCCAGCTCCTAGCTCCAGCTCCTAGCTCCAGCTCCTAGCTCCAGCTCCTAGCTCCAGCTCCTAGATCCAGCTCCTAGCTCCAGCGGCCTACGAAAGTAAATAAATAATTATAATTACATAAGTTGATGAAAAATGCTATGCAATAGCTTTACCGCGGCAGTCTCCGAGTGCCAAACGTCTTTTTTTATATAAAAACGTTGCTCCACACTAGGAATTTCTCCTGTATCGTGGGTGCGTTCACAAACATTTAAACTCACATATACAAACAGCCAGACCCGGAACAACTATCTGTAGGCCATACAAATATTTGTTCCGTGCGGGGATCGAACCCGCGACACGCAGCGTGCTATATTAAATGTGCAAGAAAAATTCTGCAGACATGATGAGTATCGATAAACAAACATGGGATATAGAAAAAAGAACAGTGCTTGTTTCGGGGGTCGATGATATGATTAGGTAAATACACTCATAACATCCGTTGAGTTTGGCTAGCTTATTGAATTTCACCCTATAATTCTGTGGAATTGCTATTTAAATAATTTCCTCTTCGTTTCAGACAAAGATCCAAACATCCAGTCTAAATAAATCCTGCTTCCGCAACGCAAAAGACCTTGCCCTCAGCACACAAATCATCGCCTTTGCACTGATGTTCTTGTTTACGACCTACACTGTCTTCATCAAAGATCCTGTTCTTATTAAATCATATTGTTGTTCCAGGACCAATAAAGAAACCGATAACTATAACGTTTTGTTTTACATGGATGAAGAACCAGTATAGTCGATTTGCAATGGAGGAGTCTGCACTTGGAAAGAATTTGAAGATAATCTCTTGCCTTTCTTGAACATTTTTGTTCAGGAAAGGCAATCTTTTCTTTATCTTACCGACTTTTGTAAATAGTTATTTTGTTTGTTTAACAAACACGGTACTTTTATATGCAAAATTATTTATATTTGGTATAGTATGGTATGTGGGCTTCATGCTTGATTTATAACATAACACTACTTAAATACTTACAATAAAATTGTTGTATTATTGTTGGCGATCCGATAACCTCGCTTTATCTTCGCGAGTAACGTCATTAGGGCAAGCAAAAAAATAGAACGAACTGACCTTTACACAAGAAATTGGGAATAATTCCCTCACACTGAAAATACATTACAATTACTAATACATTTAATAGCAGAACTATGGTAAACCATACATATCCGGATAGGTGATTTAATAAGGATTCCAATGGTATAACTGGAAGAGAGCTAACTAGCGTAGTTTCCAAGATATTGACGTTTTTATCCGACGTGGCGTAATCCCGCGGACCACCCAGAAACGGCCCCACAGATAACCTCCCCGCGCGTTTTGAGCTCTACGGTTCAAGGGTTATACCCCATTTTTTTTAATAAAAGCGGGTTACATTTTGTCGACAAGAGAAATAAAGTAAGAGTAACGCGCTTTTCTTCTATTTGATGTCTATTTTGATGTCATGACTATCTCTTACTAACTTCTAGTTACAATATAAATATTAATTCATGACAGGAATTTGTGTAGTATGCTACAACTAAAAAGAGTAAAATAAAAAACTTTCTGTGAAAAAAATCGACTTCCAAAAATCACAAAAAAAAATTAAATAACCTAACTTCGGAAGTCGGTGACAAAAAGTCACCGACTTACGGAAGGAAAGTTATTTTAGATGTTTTTAGTGTACAACTTTTCTCTTTAGATGTATATTACTAACAGAAATGGTATCTTTGACTTAAAAATACTGTAGTGGTTCAGACAAATGCCAATAGAGATAATATGTTAAAAAACCTGTCCGTTTTTAATTCCGTCAGATAACATATTTAAATACACCATTTTTGACAGTTTAAATTCTACTTATTACGACGATCAGTGTGATGAGTGTGGTGTGTATTTTATAGTATTATTTATGTAACTATAGGGGTTAGTTATAAATCTTTTAAGTTGTACGTCCCTGAATAAATCAGTATGAAGTTTTTAATTTTTATACCATTACTCATTAGCTGTGTCATAAAATATGTTACAACTCTAGAATGCTATTGGAGTACTGAATGTAAATACAAATATTTCTCGAGTAAAACCCCGTACGAAACTGTTAGAGGTGATTTAAGAGATTCGATCGTAAAAACAGAAGGTAAGTGACAAAACTAGCTACTCTATTTATAACGAGTCATATCGTAAAGCAGAATTTTGTCTATTTCTTTGCTTTGAAGTCAGCGCAGACAGAGTACTTGAGCTAACACGCAATTTTTCGAAAATCCTCAGCCTAATCTCGAAACTCTTATCTAGCAGTCTCGAATCGTGAATGGAGGCATATGCTGTTGGGGTGCGGGCTGTTCGAAAGAGATACCGCGGCCCTGGAACACAAAGGGCAAGGAAGGAACATGGATGGGTTTTAGTCAGTACAAGTTTAACACTCCCTTCCGCTCTGCCCAGAGCGGGAGAAGTCATTTGATGATTTCCCATCCGTAAAAAAAAAAAAAAAAAAAGAGGCATATGCTGTTGTCATCTGAAAAATAACAATACAGAATACTCGATTCGTTCTTCGACGGGCATCAGGTTTTACAAATATAAAACCAGTTGCAGCATTGTACACATAATGCGCTTATAAGAACTCAGCTTGAGTATAATGTATATGGGCTCCAACATGAGACTAAATATAGTCTCATATTGGAGTGCATACAAAACAAATTCACCAGATTTTTGTACTTGAAACTTTACGGTGTCTATCCCGTGTCTATCCCTTCTATCCGTTGATGTACCCAACCTTATGAGTTATCGGTATGGTCGTGTACAACAAACTCGAGACAAGGAGGGACCTAGCGATAACCACATATTTATTCAAACTATGACGTGGTAAGGCCTATCATTCCAGTTTTTTGAAAGAGATATGTCTAAATGTGCCTGCCTCACGCCATCAACTCTAGTGCTGGCCCTAAGAGTCATGTTTTCAAGAAACACCTTAGGTTTTCACTTCCATAACGAATATACATACTCGTACATATTATTATATGAATTATCATATTTCTTTCATAGGATGCGAACCAATCAGCTCTTGGACCATAATGAGGCACGGAAAAAAGAATCCAGGAACAAAATTCTTAAAAGAGATAAAGGTGGTACTGAATTTTAAAGACCATATAATTTCAAGCTACTATAATGGAAACAGTTCGCTATGCGCTCAAGATATAGATAACTTTAGAGAATGGGAAATTGATGCAAGTTTTATTAATGAACCAAATAAAATTATGAACGAAGGATACCAGGAAATGTTTAGTATTGGCAGCAGATTTAGAGAGGCTTTACCAGAGATATACAATAATCTCCATGAGGGAGAGTATTCATTTCGCCCAACGTTTGGTCCTCGAGGTGAGGTCTCGACAAAAGCTTTAATTGAAGGACTTGGGTATAAAGACCTTATTATAGAGCAAGCTGAACAAAACGCCAGCGTCGCCAATGTAAGTTCCGGCTTTATTTGCAATTGTTTCTATAACTCGGTGGAGTTAAGTTTGCACCTCATTTCGATGGCCTGGCATTACGGACTTAGCTTGACCGGGTTTTGTTACCTTCATGCTCTGTAATGGTGTTACTTTTTGTTCAGCAATATTTCGCAAGAAGTTTTGAAGTACATTTTTGTAGAACTTCAGTGGCTTTTGCTATAAGTTTTGTAGTCCGTTGTTGCCCACTCACACTTGCAAAATATGTTGCTCCGCAAAAAGTAACTTCAGTGTGGATGCAACTTGACAATAAATGATATTAAGTAGGTACAATATATGCACTACTATTTTACCATTCGGTTTTAAAAAGTTAAAGAAACAAAGTTAATAATTGTAAAAACATATATTGCTCTCTGACTAGTCACTTCTTACCTCCATAATTATCTTGTCCTACTGCTCTTTAATAGTTTAAAACAATTTTTATATTCAAGTTATTACACGTGGAAATAAATTGACTAACCTTTTAGATAGCTAGCAGAATGGCACGTTAATAATAATAATATCTTGGGACAACCAACACACCGCCATCTGATCCCAAACTAGGCAGAGCCTATACTATGGCAACCGGACAACTGATAAACATACTTATATATTTCTAAATACATACATATTATAGATAAATTATGCAACCAGATACAGAACAAATAATCGTACTCATCGCACAAAGATTTGTCCTGTATGGGAATCGAACCCACGACCTCCGTCCTAGCAGTCAGGGTCACTAACCACTAGACCAACAGGCCAATCAATCAGGTCAATCATTGATACCAAATGAATTCATGCGTCAATCTACTTACTTAACATGAGTCCGCGTAACAGTTGTCAGTTTCTAAAAAACAATTCATTGATATCTTTTTTTGCAGCCCTATGGAACGTGTCGATCATATCTGAAAGAAGTTTATGGAAATCCAGAAACTTACAAAATATCACTTCAATATATGGAGCATCCAGAGTATGTAAAGGTAAATAAATAAGACTTTAAAAAAAATACAAACCTTAATCTTTGTTTTATTGATTTCTAACTATTTTGTTTCTAGATGAAAGAGAGAATTGACAAGAGATTAGGCCTTAATTTCTCTTTGACAAATAAACATATTATAGCGATCTACGATTTGTGTCGATACACTACGGAGGGAGTCGGCAACAAACACAGTCCCTGGTGTGCTGTGTTCTCCGATGAGGACCTGCAGATCATCGAATATGTCGGAGATTTAGAACATTACTATAGAAGCGGTTATGGAGCAGAAAAGTATAGCAGAACATTCGGCCAGATTACGTTATCCGATTTATTCATAAACCTAGAAAGAGCCAAGAAGGGGCAAGGCAAGAAAACTATAGTATACTTTACCCATTCTTCAATGATGGATATGGTCCCGATATCTTTCAATCTTTGTAAGGATACAAATGCACTTACGGCGGCTAATAGAGACTTGAATAGAAAATGGAGATCCACATTTATATCTACTTTTGGTGTGAACTTGATTGCAGTTCTGAACAGGTTTGTAAAAGTAATCTTTTGTCATCATAGGGAGCACTTAGTGCCGGTAATTATTTTTTATTTGCTTTTTTGCTGTCAATAAATAAAGAAGCTTATGTATCCAGTTTATACTGTCGAATTACAATCGATAACCCCATATCAAAGTTATTTATTGTAACAGTATGTTTTCTGACCGTTTCAGATGTATATTACATGATGGAAAGTACGACTACCATGTCTCATTTTATTGGAATGAGAGACCGTTTTTAGAACTATGCAATGGAGGAGTCTGTTCGTGGCAAGAGTTCGAGTACATGTTCAAACCATTCTTGAATGCAAATTTAGATATTTGTGAATAAGGTTTTAAAAAAAAGGATTTTTGTGTCTATTTGCTTTTTTTACTTTATCTTTTATTTTATTTAAGTTTTATTGTAGTGAATTTGAGTTTACCATTTTAGTTGATTAAGTGTTATTTTTTGCGTTTGAATATAATAATAAATTATTTTCCACGATTCATTGTATTACTTTATTCAAAAACTAAAATTCTAGTTGGATCTGAAAAGAAATGCTATGCTAAACTGAAAGAAGCAAAAAGCTGAGAACGCCCAAGAAACGCTGGCGTGACGATCTGGGCTCATTCTTAACGGATTGGTCGGAAAAGGCAACTGATAAACAAAATTTGAAAGCCATGGGGGAGGCGTTTGCCACGCAATGGAACATAATAGGCTCACAAAAAAAAAAACCGTTGTGTATGTCCAGTTGTCAACCAATACGTTTTTGTCTTTTCTTTGTCATCATCATCGTTATTATTGAGAGAATAATAATAATAATGTGAACTCGGCTATCATTGTGCCGATTGTCGTGACGGCCAATGGCCTTATGGCTAAGAGCCTCGACGCCCATCTCTCGAAGCTCGCCTCAGGTGGTTGGATCAAGGGCCTGATTCAGAAGGCAGTACTCCTCGATACGGCTCGCACTGTGAGGAGGTTCCTGTCTCTGGAGCCCTAACCACCGGTAGCATGGACTCTGTTTCCGAAAACGGCGGACCGCTATTTTTTATATTTTTAAATGTTTTTTTTATGTTTTTTTGTTTTAAGAAATATTTAAAAATGTAGCGAAATGTGTATAAAAATGAATAAACAAAAATAATAATATCTTGGGACAACCAACACACTGCCATCTGATCCCAAACTAGGCAGAGCCTGTACTATGGCAACCAGACAACTGATAAACATACTTGTATATTTCTAAATACATACATACTATAGATAAATTACACTCCCAGATACAGAACAAATAATCGTACTCATCGCACAAAGATTTGACCTGTGTGGGAATCGAACCCACGACCTCCGTCCTAGCAGCCAGGGTCACTAACCACTAGACCAACAGGTCATCAATAATGTTCTAAGTCTAGGTCTAGGACCTCAGCACGCGTAGCATAACCAATTCTCTATTCTTGGTAGGATAGAGATGGAATTGGTCAAAACTGGCACTAGGCATTGAACCAGATGTCACCTAGTGTTGATTTTTGAAATGGTTCAAAATCGAAATATTAAGTCAACGTCAAAATTCTAGTAGGTAAACGTGCCTGTTATCGAGAGAGATATTTGTATGAATATATTAATTAAGTACTTTACTGGTGCAAGAAAAACATATTTTATAAAATTATAACTAAGTAGCTCTCCGTCCGCGACTTAATCCATGTGAATTCAGTACTTTCCCCTTAGAACTTAAACTTTTGGAAAATTACCCATTACGATCTTTATTATTTACCCGAATAAGTATTTTAGTCAAGTTTATAAATCGAAGAAATTGCATTTTTCGTGCAAATTGTATTCACACCGACGACGAAGACGGGACACATTTTTCATCAACATACAACCTGACAACCATCTTTCGATCCATGACCTGCAAATTGCAAAAAAACGTAAGAAAATTTGAATTTCGCGGGCTACCCTGACGCAACCACCTTAAATAACTGCCTAGACAAACAAGGAAAGGGATGATATTTATGTTAAAATAGGGTATTATGTTGTGTGAAATACCTATGGGATTTTTTTTTATTACATAATGGGCCTGCTCTTGACCTCGATCACGCCTGATGGAAAGCGATGGATGAGGTCTATGATGAACGAGCGTGCCCAGAAGATGCCTGTTCACTATTTGTGTTAATTTCGGTAACAAACTATTTTGATTTTAGCGAGGGCAAAAATAATAACAAATCTTTTCCAATTCAGAGTAGAAACGTACGGTACTTTTGTTTTAAGGGTTATTTTAAAACTATGTCATGTTTTGTCAAATTGACACCGATAATGCAAGTAGAGTGAACGTTTTTATAATTTTACAAAAATTTTCAACACGGACAACGATGGAAAATAAGCAAATAAAATACGGAAGAGAAAGGTTGGCGTAAAAAAATGGTCAAACATTTAAACAAAACTGGGAAGTGAGTACCAAAATATATAAAATAAAATATATAATAGCTGGACAAGGGCATGGTTATGTTCTAACCGATCAGCACCATGCCCTTGTCCAGCACTAACTAGAAGTGACAACGTGAAGTACTTAGGAGTCCTGATAGATGATGGACTCACTGGAAAAAACAACTAGGCGCTATCACGACTAGAACTTTACGCCTCATACATATATTTTAATCCCTTCGAAACTCTGCTGACGCCGATATATTGAAAATGGTGTATGCACTATGCCAATCGGTCATAGGATATTGCATCTCTGTATGGGGTCCTGCAACGAAAGGTTGCATTCTGACGGCATCGGCAGAGAGAACACAAAGAGCTGTACTAAAAGTAATGACAAGGAAACCCCATAGATACCCAACAACACAACTGTACGCAGACTGCAACGTTCTCACAGTGTGTCAGCTCTTTGTACTTGTATATTTTGTTAAATAAACTTAAGATTAGCCGGCTAAACCTAAGTGTGGCCGATATCCTTTATTGATAGTAGCGATTTGAAGTGAAAAAATTACTTAAAACTCTGAATAGAAACTATTCAATGACATTTTAATTAAATGAAGAAACTCTGAGTTAAACCTCAGTTTCAGGTTGACCGACGGAAGGACGGACATGGCGAATCTATACATAAGGGTTCCTAATTTTACAATTTTTTTATATACCATATTAACATATATATGATTTTTAATACAAATAGAAGGTGTATAAATAAAATTAACATTACATAACATCACGCCTGTAATACCGAAGTGTTAGGCTGAGGTGCCTAATAGAACACCCACATTTCGCCAGTTATATTTGAAGTCCCATGTAATAGGAGGCCAGCCTATTGCTATCAACCGGGCACGAATCCACACTCCATGGCTGCTACTGAGAAATTATTGATGGAAAAAAACAATAACTGTTTTTACCCGATCCGGGAATGGAAACCAGGACCTCATGCTAAGTAGTCACGCTTGTGACCACAAGACAAATGAGGCAGTCAGTAAAATAAATAAATATTGTGTTTATTCGTTTTAATACTTGTCATCCTTCCGTCAATAGTGTAGCTCACCCTTACAGAGTCGTTTCGACTGGGCGAGAGGGATAGAACATAGGTGGCTGGGGAAGCGGGGGTAAAATTTGAATTTGTACTGTCATCCCGTGCGCCCGTGAAAACATGGAACATGGGTCTAAAAAATTAGCGGGTAACCGCTCACACTGACATCAATGATTTCCAAAGATTTATTATTTGTAAAATTATGGACTTTCCTATTATATCTAATATTGCATCGACTAACGCGATTTGCACGAAGAATTCATTTTTTTTCGACCGGTTTTTCTTACGGAATACCTATAGACTGTATTTACTGGAAGGTTTATTTATCTAACAAACTTGTTGCGTAGATTTAATGTTATGTTCTTATTTATTACAGTTTAGCCATACTTAAATTTCCAAGTTTTTGTTCAAAAGGCCATTGTACATTATGTAACCAAAAAATAATGAGTGCCCGCCAGAAAAAAAACCTTTGTCGTAATAGGTAGAAAATGTTCAGGATGTTTTGTTAAAACGAAAAGTTGGTATTTTCTTAAATGTTATACTTAAAATATTTTAAATGAAAATATGAGTTGGTATTGTCAAACTTAAGAAGCAGCGGAAGGGTTATTTGTATATTCTCAATGAAATAGTAGCAAACCTTGAGGGTGCTTTTTTTGCATACAAAAGGATCAAAACCACAATTGATGTCCTTATTACTAAGCCATTATCATAATTATCAAGGTAATTAATTGTGTATGAATAATACGGAAGCAATCTGTGACCAATAAAATAATATAGTCCCTCGTGAATACGCAAGATTATTTTATTAAGAAAACAAGAAACGATCTCGCTCTTAGGTCAACATTTTTTACCTTATGTAGCACGTTTATTAATAATCGTTATTCTTGGCACTCTCAAACTTCAAGTAAAAGATCTCTTACTCAAAGTTAGTGCCAAGTATCTAAGTAGCTGTAAACAGATCTCGGGATTAGATCCTGTCTTCATATTTGCTTCAGATATATCCTCTTAATATCATAATTAATATTTAAAAGCTATTATTATTTACTGCTTAGTGATAATTATATTCATAATAGATAAAGATGTAGAGATAAGGTACGATATACTAAATCTTGTTTATTTATCGTACGAGGGCCAATGTTGAGTGTAGTGTTCAACATGAAGTTTTTAATAACAACCGTGCTTGTTTTTTTTTACGTAAAAGATGTGCTCACCTTAGATTGCTATTGGAATATTGACTGCAAATACAAATATTTTTCAAGTAAAACTCCATATGAAATTGTTAGAGGCGATATAAGGGATTCGATCGTAAAACCGGAAGGTAAGTTGCTTTTCATTCGAAGATTGTTCTGACATATTTTGCCACCTTTATTTCTTCGGAATATTTTTGAAAGTGGAACGGTCTCATTCAAATTTATTTGTGAGTTGCTTCTATGAAACTATGATATTATTTGGTAGAAATTTAAAAAAAATATCGCGTATTTCTGTTTTGAATCTTCATAGCGTGTCGTATCGATAGCAATCTAAATTGTGTCGGTCCATAACTGTCCTACTAGTTTGGCGCCTTTGGTAGCGTCGTAAGTTCCTGTAGTTCTGTTTTGAATGACTTTAACATCTTCGTTTTTGTGTCTAAAAAAAAATATTTTCGATCTTGTCCATATTTTTAAACTATTTAATTCTTGAGCAGGATGCGAAGCAGTCAGTGTCTGGGCCATTTTGAGGCATGGAAAAAGAAATCCCAGTGAGAAGTTTGGACAAGGTATAAATGACATACTTAAAAATAAAGTCTATTTAGTATCAAGTTACGAAATTGGAAACAGTTCGCTGTGTGCGCAAGATGTAGAAAATATAAAATATTGGGAAGTTGATAGGGCTTTGCTGGAAAAACCAAATATAATCTCTAATGAAGGGCATGAAGAGATGCTGCGAATTAGCAACAGGATAAAGGAGACATTTCCAGAGTTACTGAACAATCTTCAAGAGAAAGATTACTTGTTTCTTTCAGGGTTTGGCCGTCGTTTCGAAGAGAGTGCTAAAGATTTCGTTGAAGGTCTTAATTATAGTAACTTGGCCATATCCAAGGATACAAATGATTACTGGATTGTAGCAGTAAGTTAAAGTTAGTGTTATAAGGTTAATCTGTTACATAAATTAATTGCGTTATTTTGTATGTATTTATTTATTACATTAAGTACATCATAAGCCATTAACACTAAATTAAATAATCCTTTTACTCGTTCTCCTCACAAAACCTCAAACATTCTAACATTATCGTCTTCCATTCATCAGCAAACAAGTCCAATCCCGAGTTAGTCTCCACGAGCGCGTTGAGCATCGTAAGCAGTGCGATAAAATGGAACATTAAACAATTTATGCTTTCTAGAGCGATTATAATTATTTGGAATAAAGAATTGACACAGCTCCGCATGTAAATCCGAGGCGTCGGTATAACTATGTATAATTTTATACGCTGTAGTTATTTGGTCTACAGAACGTCTAACTTTAAGGGAGTTAAAATTTAAACATCCTAAAATTAACTTAGTAGGATACATATATGGATAATATCCAAACACATGTTTGTACAGGTATCTGAGAAAAGCTTTTTGCAGTTTTTCCAGCCTGAGTGTATAGGTAACCTCGTGAGGATTCCATACACAAGCGCTGGTTTCGAGCTTGCACCGAACTAAAGCGTTGAACAAGAGCCTGATAACTGCCAGGTTCTAAAAACCTTGGCAGTTTCGTAAAAAAAACCTAAGCGTCTGAAAGATTCTTTAGCCAAGCTTATCATGTGTGTATGAAAGGTCAGTTTGCTATCAAACAGTACACCGAGGTCTTTTACTGTCGATACTATGGCTATTGACTCGTTGTTCACACTGTAGTCGTACTGTATAGGACTCCGCATGCGGCCAAAGCTCATAATTTGGCATTTAGATGTATTAAATTCCATTTTGTTTGTCGCGGCCCATTCACTCAAGGCATCGACATCACGCTGGAGAGCTATACAGTCAGACACTGAGTTCACAGTTGCATATATTTTCAGGTCGTCGGCGGAAAGTAAACATTTCGCATGTTTTATTATTTGTGGCAGATCGTTAATCTTAATCAAGAAGAGCAAGGGACCTAAAATGGAACCCTGTCTCACGCCTGATCGTGTATGATATGCATGTGAGTTGTAAGAGCCAAGGCGAACAAATTGCTGACGATCCCGGAGATAGTCAGAAATCAGAAGAAGAAGACTAGGTGTAAATCCTATGGCACTTAACTTGCGTAACAAGATGTCGTTATTAATTCTATCGAAGGCCTTACGGAAATCGAAATACAGGACATCCACTTGCGGCCCGCGGTACATTTCAGAAGAAATAAAATCAACTAATGTTAGCAAATTAGTGTTCACTGACTTTTTGTTGCGAAAACCATGTTGTTCATTGCATATATAAATATCGACTTGTCTTTGAATTTCCTTATATAAAATGTGTTCAAATACTTTAGCTGGGGCCGACAATATAGCAATAGGCCTGTAGTCTTAAACTGAAGATTTTACTCCTGTCTTCGGTATAGGCGTAACCCTAAAGAGCTTCCATTGAGCCGTCCATATTGTCCGGTGCTATACAATATGGGAGAGATATGACAAAGAGGTTTGGCTATAGAAGCTTTAGATAGTTTAAGAATATTAGCTGGAATGTTATCCGGTCCAGAACTACTGAGTTTTAATTTACTGATACCACGTTCTACATCGTTAGTGGAAAATTTAGTTAAACTGACGGAGTTACTATTGCTGTAGGTATCAAGAGCACATATTTGGGACACGTTCAAATCAGGTGTTTCAGGTAAGAAAACACTGGCAAAGAAATCAGCAAAAGCATTAGCAGCGTCGATACCCGACAATTATTGACCCTGATAGTTGATTGTAGGCTCAAAGCCTCCTTTGCATCGAACGGTGGATATGTGCTGCCAAAACTGTCGCGGGTTGACTCTGATATTACGCTCAACATGATATAAATGTGAATTATATGCGATCATAATGCGGTGCTTAAGGTTTGCTCTTAAATCAGAAAATTTCTTGTATACCGTTAAGCAAGTAGACTATTTCCAAATATAATGTAGTTTGTGTTTATGTCGGAGATCTGTTATGATATCACGGGTGTACCAAACTGGATAACGTTTGTGACTAGTTCTATTACGTAGTTTTTTTGGCATACATTCGTTAAAAATATTATAAATAATTTCATAAAAAGTTTTCGTGCAAAAAGTAATATCTGTTGACTCTACTACGATACTACAAGATTCCTCATTAAGTAGAGTATAAAAACGTTAATAATCACACTTATTAAAATTCCAATCCTAAGACCGATCACTATTACTAGCTGCCAAGGACGAACATGAGAAGCTGTGTCAAACTTTAATGTGATATCCATGGGTGGGTGGTAATTATCGGGTGGTACCATACCTTCTGACTCGCTAAGAGATACCTCGACGCTCTCGTGGACCAACACTACATCTAGCATACCTCCATGCAGATTCTTCACAACATTCTTCTCAGTCACGCCACAAAAAGACAAAAAATAACAAAAATAGTTATTAATATTAACCGAAGCACTATTGAAATTTAAATCACCACAAATGAATACAGTGCCCTTTATGGTTTGTTTGAAACTTTCAATTTTACAAAACCACGACATACAGTCGTTATCACTTGCACTGGGCTTTATGTATACAACACATACAAATATCGAGCGACCATCTATATCACATGATACCCATAGATCTTCACCACTATCCGTCTCAAGATCCTGGCGTCGATTCATTAGTAGCCCAGCTCGCGACAGGAGCATAACCACGATCTCGTCGTATAATGTTGTAGCCATTACACGTAACTTCCGAGTCTTCAACGGAATGATCGAGAAATGATTCCGTTACAGCAATAATATCGTATTCTAGTAAAAGTAAACTAGTTCTCCAAATCATGAGTTTTGTCTTTAATCCGCGAACATTTTGATAATAGATGTCGATTGTTGTTGTTACGACAGGTTTACTATAGGTGGCCTTTTTTTATACGGATGGGAAATCATCAAATGACTTCTCCCGCTCCGGGCAGAGCGGAAGGGAGTGTCAGACTGGTACTGACTAAAACCCATCCATGTTCCTTCCTGGCCCTTTGTCTTCCAGGGCCGTTATCTTTTTCGAACAGTCCCGCAGCCCTGTCTGTGGGTGGCCTGAGCCACCTGAGTCTGAGAACTTGACACTGCCTCCACGTTTCCCAAAGGAGCCTGTTCATCGGTTGTTTGCTGTTGTTGTAGTTGTTCAGAGTGGTTTATTGTCAGTTGTTTATCAACGAATATGGGGTTGGTAGGAGTCACAGGTGGCAAAGGTGTTATTCTAGAGAATTGTTGTTTAGTTGACTTATTTTGCCGCTAGCGCTTTTTCTGCGCTGAGGGGCCAGTAGCTTGTAGAGGTTTATTGGCCGTTGATTTCTGCTGATCAACTACATGCACCTGTACGTTACTCTGCAGATCCTCCTCTTCGAACTTTTTCAGCTTGGCATCCACAGTGGCCATTTGGTTAGAGTAAACCTCAAGTTTATCATGGTAGCAGGTAATTAAAGACATTGCTTGGCATAATTGATCGCTGAGCGTCAGCACTTCATGACGAAGAAGACGTATTTCGGAGTTTAGCTCGCTCGAGTTTGACGACTGGATCTCATCAATCTTAAGTATTGACGAATACTATCTCCTTAGAGTCACATTAGCATCATCACTCATAAATGGGTTTCCAATTGAAGTCTGAGTGTTATTATTATTCTCTGCGTAAATACAACATTCCCGGCAAATCCATGAGTTCAAATCTACTTCATGTATATTTCTACTTTATGTAGTTATAGTTTTATATTTTCAGCCCTATTCAACATGTGGAAAATATCAGGTAAAAGTGAGACACAATCCAGATGTTTACCACGAAGAAATGGAATATAAGAAAACTGTAGACTACTTAAATGTGAGATTCTTTTTAAATTTTTTAACAACTTTGGAATCTGCCGTCGGACGAAAGTCTACGAGTGGACCTGGGCAGGATATCTGGCTAGATGCGAAAATGGCCGATGGAGCAAGTCTTTGACCGAGTGGTGGCCAAGTTTGGGCTAATTGGGCCGTCCTAAAGCTCGATGGGTCGACGATATCGTCAAAGTCGCGGAAAACACCTGAATAAGAGACGCACAGACCCGGGAATCATGGCAGAAAAAAGGGGAGGCCTATGTCCGGCAGTGGGTGATTCGGGGCTGATAAGATGATGATTAACTTCTTGGTTTAGTTATGTAACCGCCCCGGATTTCGTACTGTTGTTCGCTTTGTAGTATATCAGCTAGCTATATTGTGTATATACCACTTCTCTTACATATAAATAACGTACGAGTGATGCTGAATAAGCTTGCTTTACGTAAACGTTCATGATTTGATATTGGGTATCCAGACTTCAGTCAACTTTATACGATGAAAAAGACATTGCCCAATTTTGGCCCACCTCAGACACATTTTGAAACATAATGAAAAAAAAAAATGTTTTTAAGATAGGTGTTCTAATAGGTGGGCATTGACCGTTCGTTAATTTTCAGATGAAAGCACGGGTCGAAAGAAGATTGGGCCTCAATTTCACTTTGTCGAATGAAAATATCACAGCTGTGTACGACTTATGTCGCTATTCCTGGAACGGGATCACCAGTACACCAAGTCCGTGGTGTGCTGTATTCTCAGTCGAAGACCTGCAAGTTCTTGAGTACATTGACGACCTAAGACATTACTATAGAAATAGTTATGGAATACCAGAGTATAGCAGATTATTTGGCCAGATGCCTTTAGCCGATTTGCTGAGAAACTTTGAACAGGTGAAGAATGGGAAAGGAAAGAAAATAGTGTCATACTTCACTCATGCTACAATGATGGATATGATATTAGTCGTGCTAAATCTTTATAAGGACGCGAACCCACTAGTGGCAGCCCATAGAGATATAAACAGAAAATGGAGGACTTCGTTCTTATCCACATTTGCCAGTAACCTGATTGCTGTATTAAATAGGTATGTTGTAAGGACTTAGGTATTAACCTAAGTAAAACCTTGGCTTATTATTATAATCGCAGGTTAGTAAGTGCACTGACAGGTCTTCAAATGTGACCTTCACGTTATCCTGTTAGGTTCTTATGTATCTTGTTTTTGTTAGTTGTTCTACATTATAGGTATTTGTTGACTAATCCGGAGTAATAATAAATAGTCTAACCGGATGCAGCTGAATACCAGTATTTTACATGGAGCGACTGCCTATCTAACCTCCACAACCCAAATAGTACTAGTAAATACGATACCCCTTAGTAAGACTGGTTGTTAGACTTTTGGGCCACTGACTACCTAACTAACGACTGTCAAAGATCTACAAATGACAGTCGGGACCAACGGCTTAGCGTGCTTTCCGAGGCACGGAGGAAACTTGGTATGTAATGGGTGGTCACCCATCCACAGACCAACCTAGGCAAGTACAGCTTAACCTAAAGATCGACCCGAGCGGCTGTTATTATTTAGCCACGAGCTCCTTATTTGCTTATTATTTGTTGAGTAATTATCCGTTTGTTTTGTTGGAGAAACGAAAAACAAGGTCTTTCAATGATTAGACTGACCGAAATTTAGCACATATTACTTTTTATCACAATCACCGCTACACAAAACGGTTACCTAAATATGTATATTCTTCATCATCATCATCATCAGCCTACAACAGTCCACTGATAGATATAAGCCTCGTCAAACGCATGCCACTTAACTCGATTCTTGGCAACTCTCATCCAGTTGTTACGAGCCGTCCCGATTGCCGATTCGCGGTCTCCACTCAAGAACACGTCTACCTCAACGATTTATTTATGTCTTTTCATAATCAAACTCTTCACTTACAGATGCAGTATACACGGAAAGGACAATTATGATTATAAAGTCGCATTTTATTGGAATGAAAAGCCATTACTAGACATGTGCAATGGTGGAGTATGTTCGTGGCAAGAGTTTGAGAATACTTTCAAACCGTTCCTTAATGCAACAGACAGGCTTACAGACTTCTGCGAATTTAAATGGACGGCTATAGATTAATAAGTTAATTAATAGAACTGTGTTATTATCTCTGTGATTTATATGTTTAGATATTTTATTTTAATTTAGTTTAGGTTGTTAAATGAAATTTTTAATAATAAAGTTAAAACTGTGTGTGTGTGTAAAAACTTTCAGCAAGAATAGGTGGTGCTCGTAACTACATCAAGTTTATAGAAAGCAATAGTGAACACAAAAGACCAGCTGTGACACGCAGACAATAAAACACAGTGAGTCAGAATCCTTACCCAAAGTAGGAGTTTTTGTTCCCAAATAATTTCCAAGTTGAGAACAACTGGACCTGTTTTTATCTTCATCATGCACTAGTAAAGTAGACAAATTCACCTTGTTAGTTTATAGTACAGGAGAAGCTGTAAAGTGATGCATTCTAAGATAAATGCATTCAATTATACTGAGAGTTTGCCCCGTACATTCAACAAAATCCTTATAACTTAAGTTTTTTTAAGCACTTAACGCGGGCTCGCCTAACGAATCCCAAGAGCGTGGGGTTGAATGTCATCATAGATGATTGCTGGTTTGAGTCCCATACGTACAACACAATCAAAACTGAACACTTTTCATGTGTATCTAAGGTACAAATTTGCCCAACCTGTAAATAATACACAGTACACCGTCTTCCGAATTTTGGCAAATTAATTCATTTAACATATTTAAAAAGTTTGGGAAGAGCGTGGATTTATTTACAAACACGGCACGTCTTTTTTAGCATCACGATATGATGTATTTTATGGGCTTAATTTAATTTGGTTCGTTTTGGGGTCCTTTATTAGATCATGCGGTGAGATTTCATGTTGGAAATGACTTCCTTTCATTAAGATTTAACTCGGCTATTACATTTCAGATATCTTGAAAACTTTCGCAGTAAAATTCAGTTTCTAACTTTCTATGTAATTCATGGGCATTTTGATGAAAACTCCTTGTGACCGTCTTAAGAAACTACACCCCGGTTCCAAAAATAACGGGTCAGTCACATAAACCCGAATATCTCCCGAACTACGTATGCCATCCTAATGAATTCAATTGAGAATTTAATTATACAGATAAAAAATAAAATAAAACTTAGTTGCACCCACAATATTAATCTCTAAATTAAAAAAAAACTAAAGTAGTCATATTTTTCTTAAGATTACATTACATTTTTATGATTGTTTTTTTGCTGTTTTTCATCACTTTCTTCATTTAATACTTTGTATAGTCTTCGTTTCATTAGGATGGCATACGTAGTTCGGGAGATATTCGGGTTTATGTGACTGACCCGTTATTTTTGGAACCGAGTGTATGACCCTTCTGGTCATAGTTTCTCTACTTATTATATTAGTTGCGGAAAAAAGGATATGACAGGGACGTGCCTAAAGCAGATTGAAGCTTGATTTTATGAAAAAAAAAAAAAATATTAAGAGCATAATTCAAGAAGAAGAAGGGGAATACATTTGTCTAAAAAATACACAACCTCTGTTACTTCATAAATACTCCATTTTCAAGCTTTAAGTTTACTTTATGTTCTTAGTCTAGTCATGTAAACTCATGTCAAACGATAAAGATCGCTGCACTGCAACAATAAATAGCGGTACTATGTTAGCTTGACACTTAGATGTCCGTGATAATTTGTTGCCGTAATAGACTCGTAGCGTACCACATACAAGGCTGGAGAATGGAACGACGTACAGTATCTTAGAATATAATTTATTTCGCGAACCACACTTAAGTTTACTTCAATTGTGCGCACGTTAGGTATTATATGACATACATATACAACATACCATCAGGTTTGTAATCCCCGAAGGGTTAAACAGAGGTGTACCTAACAGTACACTTACATTCCGCCAGTTGATTTTAAGTCCCATGTAACCTACGACGAGCCTAGTATATTGCCACCAACGGGGCACAAGTCCAGACTACGTTGCTGCTACTGAGAAATTCCTGATGGAAAAACCCAGTATCACTTGCCCGACCCGGGAATCGAACCCAGGACCTAATGCTCAGCAGTCACGCTTGCGACCACTTGACCAACGAGGCAGGAAGATTGGGTGAGATCTGTATGAATTTTTGATATAGCCCATTTTACCCCTTTGAGACATATAGACATGATATTTTTACGACATTTTTAGATTCGGTGACCGTTTTTATTCGGATGTGCTCGTAACATCCTCAAGTGATGGTTGAAGGCGTCGAAATTATAGATTTCATTCACATTCAAGATCATTTCACAAAATATTGCTACACTTATCAAAGAAGATATGATTTACATAAAATTTAAAGTTCGCTCGTCCCGTTGACCTTTGACTTTTTTTTTGACGCATGTAAAAAATCAACCAAGAATCAGATGAATTTTCCATTTTTACAGATTGAAACGTCTAAATGTCTCTTGCTGTCCTTTATATGAACTCGTGCAACTAAGTTTTTTGTTTCGCTTTTTAGATGTTTTTCTATGCAGTCTTCAATAACGGTCAATGACACGGAATTGATTAAACGTGTTTTATATAAATTCACAATGATTTTTAAAAATACATTTTAGTGCATTTCTATAAAATTCTTTTCGTTAATACCACTTTGGAAAATAAATCCTGTGTCTCGATAGTAGGTAATAAAAAGATATACTCCTGCAGAGTCCATAAAAAAAGAATATCTTAAGGGTTTTTAGGGTTCAATACAGTAAAGGTGAAAATGAAAAGTTTATGACGCGATTCACTTTTCTTTTTGTTTTTTTAAGTTAGAAGCCATTGGGTACACGGTTTGTTGGTACTAAAATGAAAATGTAAAAATAAACTAACAATATGGCTCAAATGGAAAGAGAACAGTAATAATGTAGAAAAAAGGAAATAGTTTTTCTAAAAGCTGAACACCGAAATCTGGCATGCTGTTTGAGAATTATCGAGATATAATACATTTTTTTTTTACTTTTCCCGTGAGGTTAGGCAGAGACTACAGAGTTTCGTACACTTCCACACATCTGGTGGCGAGTGCTACGCAGCTGACCTTTCTGATGTACACCGCCATTAAGGCCAGTGAAAGAGATCCTGTAACAATGGTGCAAAACAATTGTTGTGAAAATAAAGTGGCTTTCACTATTCCATTCATAGACGGCCTTTCCCCGATGTCTAGAAAGGCTCTTCAATGAAGAACCGTGTCGGCAACTTTGGTTCAGCTATCAACTTCATTACTCCGTATACTGTCTTGAGGAAACCGTAAATAATCATTGAACCTTTATTACTTTATTCAAGTTTGTTTAAATGTAGAATCACAAGCACGTACATACGTTTTATTTACGTTTTTTTTTTGTTGCAAAATACGTATGTGCTTGTGACTAAAGCGATCGTTTGATTTAAAACTCGAGTAATAACGTCGTCATTAGCAATAGCATGCTACAGGACGGCACAGTTGACGGAGTGACTGAGCGGTCGTCTGCTGCGCCGCGTGTACCGGTTTCGATCCCCTCACGGAACAAATATTTGTATGACCTGCAGCTTGTTGTTCCGGGTCTGGCGGTTTGCGTATATGAGTTTAAAACTGTAAATGTTTGTAAATGCACCCACGATACAGGAGAAACAACTAGTGTGGGGCAAAGTTTAAGAAAAAAATGCCATCTAATATCTGGCAGTATGGGAAAATATTTCAGTACACAATGTTTAAACATCTGCGAAAAACCGATAAAAATCCTAAACTCAAACAGGAATCTAAAAAACTGTTGGCAAACAGTTGTCATAAAGTTCCTATTAGATTGATAGGTTACACATTTTCAATCCACTTATGTACCTATCCTAGAAAATAAAAAGCAACGTAGTCGAAGCTATCTATCTCAGGGAAAAGAAAGCCCACGTAGCATCTATGCATCAAGTAGTAATTGTGCTCCACTTTAAAAGACATCCATTCAAGTGAGACTCGTCTAATTCTTCACAGGACATCCGATTCCGCTGTGGTGTGTTTTTTTTTTTCCTTTAAACGATCCTTTATATTAAACTCGATTAAACAAGGCAAGTATAGAATGAAATGTGTTAATTTTGGTTTGCAACGGCTTCCTTCTCGTTCCCCCTGATGTTCCTTGTTCCATGTTATTTGGTGTCGGCCCAAAACGTTTTTTTCTTCCCTTGTCTTCTACTATTATAATAATGGTAAACTCATAACACGTATGATCCCCGAAGGGTTAGGCAAAAAAAAAACTATACTACACGCATTTTGTGCCAGTTATGATAAAGTACCTTTTTATATTTTTTTCGGATGGGAAATCATCAAATGACTTCTCCCGCTCTGGGCAGAGCGGAAGGGAGTGTCAGACTTGTACTGACTAAAACCCATCCATGTTCCTTCCTTGCCCTTTGTGTTCCAGGGCCGCGGTATCTCTTTCAAACAGTCCCGCAGCCCTGGCAGGCATCGGTTTTTGCGGACCCCTCCCTGTTTGCTGACATATCTCTGAGGCGCGCGTGGAACACGAACACGCCGTCAACACGGCCATGATAAAGTCCCTTATCTAACAAAATACTGTGACAACTTCTACTTCAGCAGCAACCATGAATTAAAATCATGGAAATCCTGTGACTGGCCATTGGTTTAAGATCTTCAGTGAACAACTTACTCTACTGCGTGTTTAGAAAGATACAAACGTGAACCTACTATGTAACCTTATTAATTTTGATCGCAGTCAAATCTTAGAAAGGTACCTACCTAAATATTATAGGCTAACCTGAGATTTAACTGATTTATTTTGAATAGCGACTTATCAAACTTACAAATACAAATCCTGCTAAGCTAGGAGAAAAATGGGAGAAAACAAACGTTTTTTTCAGTGCGTTGACAGCTAAATTCTTTTGTTTGCAAATAAAGAACCTTACTAGTAGTTCTAAATACTGACCGTGTGGTCGAAAATCGTGAATATATATACGTTTACGTGACGTCATAGAAGGCTTTATCTTAACGTTTGGCCGGTGTCCAAACCGAAGCACGTGATAGGTCATGGATTGTGCCCACAAAGCGGTGGACACATCGGCTAAATGTCACGTCTGCCACACATAATGACCTTGGGGTTTAAGATAATGTGGTCCTCGCAGATATATCGTCTTAGAGGACTAATCTTAGGACCTGCAAGCGGTTTCCATACATTCCAAGCTAAACGCGTTTGAAGTCGATACTTTGAAAATGAATGTTCATTCATTTGATCTTTAAACACATGTTTTTTTTTATTAGTGTTGTAAGCGGGTCTTAGGTATAAGATACTACAGTTTAATTAAAAAAATAAGACATCGGGAAACTCATTAGAGTTATCTAATATTATTATGTAAGTATTATCGGAACAAAACGAAAACACGGTGGAATTTTTATTGAACAAAACGAAAACACTTTGGCTTTTTTATCGAACAAAAAGAAAGCATTTTGCAAAGTCATAAAATTACGTTAACGTATCGTTATTTTTAATAAAGCTAACAAATGTCATTTAGATCTTTTTTCAGTTCCTGTGATCCATCCATAGTATTGATGACCTGCTAAACTTCCATTGTTGAAAGCATATCAGGCATATTCCTAGTGCTGGGACATAGGCCTCGTCTATATGAGACAGAATGGACTTTAATCAACGCGGAGTGTGCGCACGCAGGTGTCACATGTCTTCGGAATTTTGGTTCTTAGACATGGACATTCCCACGATGTTTCTTTCACCATTTTTAGAGTCATCATCATCATTATCATATCAGCCCGTTGCTGTCCACTGCTGAATATAGGCCTCCCCAATCAATTTCCAACGTATCCGGTCCAATGCCACGACTCCCTGCAGTTTTGACAAGGTCGTTGGTCCATCTGGCAGGTGGCCGTCCCACGCTGCACTTTCTAATGCGTGTTCTCCACTCCAGTATCTGTTTGCCCCATCGGCCGTCCGATCTTCGCGCTATGTGGCTTGCCCATTGCCACTTCAGCTTGCTAACCTGCAGGGAATTTTCAGAGTAGTTGAGATGAAAGAAATTACCAGGAGTAATGCGCCTGCTCAGATTCGAACCAGTCGCGTGCCTAGGGGCCAACAATAGGGCAAGCCCATAAGGCAAGCAGACTGTTTAAAAAACCTTATATCATGAAGAGTATAAGAAGGTTATCAGGTAGGGCAAGCCAAGCTTGCCTTATATGAAAGTACACCACTGGTTTTGAACTTCGAATTCACCGCTTACCAGAGAAAACCTAAACTTAATTGTTATATCTACTCATTGTTCACCTAATGACAGCATCGAGTTTCAATATACAAACATAACTGGCAGCCCAGTTATTGCTATTATTGGGCACAGTTCCAAATGTTCCAGCCACGGTCACTACGAAGAATTCTCTAACAGATAACCCATATTGCACGTGACCTGCAGACTAAGCTCCATCATTTGAAGATATGGTTTGAAGGTAGAATTATATATTGGAAAGACAATAGAATATCTTTAAATTCATACCTTGTTTCAAATATTTGTTTCGTTGGAAAAACCCTAGAGGCCAAAGAAAACCAATAGGTTCCTATTTTTCATTTTTATAAATTATAGCATACACATATTAGTGCCTACATCATCATCATCATCATTTCAGCCGAAAGACGTCCACTGCTGGACATAGGCCTACATGCATAATACATACTAGTATAATAGGTATATATTTAAATTATAGCCTAAACTGACTTATACACTGGTATTCTAAGATCCGTCTTAAGTTAATTGCTCAGTTCAGTTACACTCAGTTGTCATGACAACGGTTCAAAACGCCCATCGAATCGTATTATTAGCCGCAATTAGTGGCTTATGAAAACTCCAATCATGGGCGTTTATGTCACAAAATTATTAAACTATAGCTGTCAATGTGTCTACTGGGGTGGATTTAAGATGTGTCGAGCTATTCTTGAGCTGAGCCAGCCACTAAGAATATAAGTGGTAATTCTAGGTTTTCACTTGTAAAAGAAAAACAACAAACAAGAAATACAACAGACGTTGTTATACCAAAAAGATTTAAATTGGACAATATATTAAGGAGATTTTAAATAAAGTTGAATAAAAAGTCACCGAGTTGGTTTATTCCCGGTCGTCCCCACCTCGTCGTCCCCACTGGGTACGAATGGGAAAAAAAAGTATTGTTCCTCCCAGTGGTGACGCTTGGAACTTTTATTTCCCACCCGTTCCGCTATAGACCGAGAGTCAATTGAGAAAATGTGTAAATTCGTTGATTACCTGTGCTTTTTTCCCATTCGTACCTAGTGGGGACGACGAGGTGGGGACGACCGGGAATAAACCACCGAGTTCAATAAACTGATTGTAACCTTCCTCAATGGCGAAAGATCCCATACCTATTCATTTAATAGGTATTAAATTAAAATATTACATGACGTGAGATTTTAATCGGACCATTTTATATTTTTCTGTGCATATAACCAGTTAGATATCTCGTCGTTGCATTGGAGGTCATTTTTGTCATAACAACCTATTCTTAGATATTCTGAGAATATGCTAGTATAGGTCATTATTTATTGAAATAACTTTGTACTAGCTTTGCCTCCTACTTTACTCGCGTAAACTTACACGTAGTTTTACTGTAGTTATAACACAGAGTGGAAGGGACATCGACACACAAAAAGTTCAGTATAACATTCTGAAGCCCCCAATATAGAATTTATTCATCGGTAATTAAAAACAACTTCTGTTTCCCACAAAAGTGCATTACCCACACGGTCAAATTGTATCCACACTGTATTTTTGGCCTGAGAACGCACAGCAGAAAACACCTTCTCAACATAAGTCGGCAAGTAGGTTACTACAGTTATTTATTAGTGATACACATATAACAGCCACATATACTAAATTACATTGTGGTCTACAATTTGTGAGAAAACAACAAATTGTGCCTTCTACACTCGATGCATACCAAACGCGACTTCAGGTAAACCATTCATGCTGTATCAGGTACACGAACGATTCGACGCTTTATAAGCCACATGGACGAACGATCCACTCATATTTTATCCTCTAAAAGACAAGCTTGACATTTCCAACTCAACATATTCCTCGCTAGAGAGATTACTTGAAATAAATCAGATAAGCGGCTGAATGCAGCAATTTTCTTTCAACTCTCAGATCAAAATGTAAGTAATATGATCGAAAGTATAAACTTAAGGACACATGGCTTTAGAATGATTAAGAAAGAACTTATATCGCACTCAATATCGTCTGACTGAAGCAAATCCTTTAAGAACCCACAAACAAGTCTGGCGCGAAAAAGCTTCGAGTCTTTCCGTTTCCTAGAATATTTAGGTAATATAAAAGAGCGTTTCGTATATATTTCGTTTAAATAGATTTCACGAATTCGCGTCGCAAAATGGCATCGCGCCTTTTTGGATGTCGGAATCAACGTCGGTTGTAGGTAACAGTTTGTGTATTTAGGACGACCTTTTTTATACAGGAATATCTTAAATCAATGATATCGATAGATATAAGTGTCTTCTTGTTTCCTGGTAAAGAAACGGTCATGATTGTATTGGCATAAAAAATCCGCGAAACTCATAAGAGATCAAACAGGTTTCGGATATCTGATTTCCTTAAGGGTTATAAAATGAATAAATAAAATATTTATAACATTTATCTTGTCGAGTAGTCCATTCTCATAAAAAGAGATTTCGTGAATTGGTGAAGATTCATGCTTTGTTCTGATTTTCACCGACCGATTATGACCGATTAAGTTTATCGGAACTGGTTCTTGCTAGAATTTAGTCGACGCCGTAATATATAAAGGTAACGCCATTTAAATTGAAAACAAATGTTTTCCAGGTTCTAGTGGCTACTTACCTGATACAGCCACTTGTAAAACTTCATAAAATCTTACCTAAAACTTGAGGAACTAATTATCACATAGCTACGTTTTTAGAACATTTCAATACACAGAACTTTAATTTTTTTTTTTTTTTTTTTTTTTTTTTTTTTTTAAAAACGTTGCCCCACACTAGGAATTTCTCCTGTATCGTGGGTGCGTTTACAAACATTTAAACTGACATACACAAACAGCCAGACCCGGAACAACTACCTGCAGGCCATACAAATATTTGTTCCGTGCGGGAATCGAACCCGCGACACGCAGCGCAGCAGTCAATCGCTCAGCCACTGCGCCAATCGTGCCGTCAATTGTTGAGTACTGTTAAGATAAACAGATAAAAAAAGTGTGTTTATCTATTTGGATGTTTTAAACAAAGAAATGCCCGAAGGCAGGTGAAATTAACGTACACTTTTGAAGAAAATCTCCAATACATCTTTGTACAGGTAGCTACATAATAATATAATATGGGTATACGTGCAGTCGGTGTAAGCAACAGTGATCAGTGATATATGGAGTGCTACGGCTCTTCCTCGAACAGCGAGTAAAGCTACGTACTGTACAGAATGGAATATTCGCCGAACTTGCGGCAACTTATACTAACGTATGCCTTACACATCAGATATCAACATGCAGACGTATGTATATTCCTTGGGAAAGTCTATAGTATAAGCCTTAGTGTAAATCATATCACAAGACGAATTGGTATGTTATCTAATCTGGACAAATAAGAATAATTTTACAGAATTTTCGCACTAAATCTAATCTATGTGTCTGAATTTACTATGCCAAAGAACCTGCCACTCATTAATAATACGCATATTACCATATAAGTATTTTATTACCATAAAAAAATCATAGGAATTCAATAACCTACAGCATAGTATCCGTTATAGATTTAAATATGTAGCAGAAAGCACACATTCATACACTCGGTCATTAGCATCGGTTATCGGCTGGTAACAAACAAACCGAAAGATGCATGAGGTTCGGATAAAATTTACATTTACATGAAGAATTACTTAGCATAACACGGACACATATTTTTTGTTTGTCTTCAATGCTAATACTTTAACATATCGAAAACAACCACGTATGAGCAAAAAAATTGATACGAAAAATCACGCGTCACTTTATTGTTGTCACCTTTACAAGTTACAAACGACTGATATAAAGATCGCCCGACTTTATGGAAGGAATCCGGGGTGTCGCACAAAATAAGATAAAAAAGAAAAATGGCGAGAAAAGCCGGTTCCGCATAGAATGCACGGTGTAAACTTAGTTTGAAACTTAGTGATAAAACGTAATAATACCCGCGCGTGACATATTTCAACTTAGAAGTCCAATTGTCAGAAGATAAAAGTTTTCTTAACGTTGTTTCAGCGTTTTTCACGAAATAAAAATGGGGAGTAAAGTTGATGCGAACAATGAGGATAAAAATGTGTTTATTTCTAAACCTGGCCTGTTTACAGTGTCACGAATATGTATAAATAGAATCGTAAAACGTACGCGCGATGTACAGTTGAGCTTTGAGTGACATTTCACTGATTAGCTGGCTTCCCTTGTCACGCAATCACTAAGTGAAGGCTGGTTGACAAAAACAGAGCGGTAGGTAATTTATGAAATTGGGTTTTTCACGCACGGGTTTTTGTGAGCGTCGTCGGCCGTCATAACATTATTTTTACTACACTCGCGGTTTTGATAAAAATAAATTGTGTTTGAAAGGATACTAACACATGACACATTTTCATTGGTTATTAACAAAGTCATATTTCATATCTGGTAACATTCTTGTTATTTTTCACACAAGGTTTCCTATTGTCTCGCGAAAATATAGGCACAGCTTAGGTAATATAGATCTAGAAACAGAGATAGGATTCGTCGTAATTATCATCGATCGAGCTCAAGTTGTAAGTTTCAAGTTACTGAGGGATTTGGCTCGTTAAACTAATGACGAGCAATCAGATACGCACTGCTGTCATTATAATTACGCACATCTGTGAACTTGAACAATGATCAATTCGTATTTCCGTCTACCGAGATTACCTTTGAGCACAGTTAACCAATTCATTGACGCGTTAATAAATTACCGTATTTCGGTTTGATACTATTTGGCCCAAGATAGACCATGTTAGGACAAAGAAAAGTTTTTATCCTAGTAAAACGTTTCTGTGTCAAATAAATTCTATCGAAGCAAGAAGGACCTAAATATGGATCTTATTCAGATGTTAAGCAATCTGAATACCCTGTATCCCCCCCCCCCCCCCTGGTGTGTCCCCTGTGTGTGTGTCTTTCATTTCGAGCCCCATGCTGGCTGTCGACAGCTTGAAATATGAACACTAACGAGACGTATGCTGTACCTATTAATCTGGAACTGTCTCCTTCGGCGATTGCAAGGTATAGCCACTTATAGTTGAAGGGTTAGAGAGAGATAATGCCACAATTCAGCTTCATCTGGTTAAACTGGAAACCGACCTCTACATAGTTGGGAAAAGTTTAGACACACCATATTCTCGAAAATCTATTATTTTATAAAAATGGAATAAACGGTCAGGTGCATGCATACACTATAGTAGAGAGCGAATGCATATTTAAGAAAACAAACAATTCATCACACTATTACTACTATAGTCTATAGAGAACTATGACATTTTTAATCCAAACATATTCGTTCTTTGACCTTTATAGGGGAATATACCTAACAATGTACTATACATAGGTAGTACCTATAGTTAGAGGTATAAAATATTCTTGTTCTATCTATAAACAGGGTATTGGATTTGTCTTCGTTTAAGATTCTGAATGTCATGACGTATCCATAAAAAATGTCCTTTATAGAACTCGTTTTTATTTGCTCTTTTTCGCAAAAAAAGGAAACAATGGAAGACCACGTTGTTAAAAATAAAGTTGTTTTTCAATATAACATATTTTTTGGATTGAAAAGAGACTCCACTAGACCATTCCGTCACCGACCAACACTAGTAGTGGGCGGACCCCTTTAGATGCATTTGAGTGACGGCTAATCTAAGCGCGAGCATTAGTAACTACAACTAGATATCTTTACGACTTTAACGTACGAGTAGATAAGAAAATAATTCTACATTACTTAAACCATTACACCATACAAAGTTACTTGTTTAATCATCAAGGTTTTTGGTCCCTTACAACGTTCGCCGAACAACCATTAGTGGCTAAGCATAACCTGGTACAAACTACAACGATTGTACATAGTTTTGCGGGTGTTATGTAAATATGTGCGTAGGTTGGAGGGGTTGCCAGCCATCTTTTGTCTAGCTCTATTGATCCCGGTTTTTGTCATGGAGATCTGATTGTCGGACTAATATACAGTGGCCTTTTCCTTAGATGACTTTTCAAATGTAATCTTTGTTTTATTTGACTTTGTTTGACTGAGTTTTTGTTTTCGTTGTTTATTTGTATATTGAAAGTATACAGAAGGATATAGGTGGTACATAAGTGTTTATTTCAAAATAATATCGATACGTACAAAAGAGCCTGGATGAAGTAGACCTATCAGCGATGCCATGGAAACGGAAAAAATGTGTTGAATAGACAAAATGTACACACATAAAGAAATTGATAAAGATAAGGTTAAATGATATTGTTCTAGAAAAAATTTAAGGAAATAATCATAAAAAAATATTGCACATCAAGCTACCCAAAACTGTCTAATTTTCCTAATCAACCTTGAACCTAATACTTTGACGATATAGTTGAAAATCTATTAAAGAAATTTGACAAACTGTAGTAGCTTGATGGTCTCTCTGATCCCAAAAGCTTATGTCAAACTGGTGAAGAAATATAAAAGCTTTTGAAACTGATTACCAGTTCCACCTATAAATTGGATATAAATAGTGTAGAACATCTTTTAAATTGACTTTACATCTAGACCAGATTCTCATTGTCGTGTATAAAAGTTTGCTTTCATAAACTTGTACCGTAAACTTTTATCAGTTTCTTGTGCTTGTAAAGTAGACGTGAGACATGTGGGAACAATATACTTCTGCGATAGTATCTCTGGGACCCGTAGCGGAACAATCCCAGTGGGGTTTGAAGATTTTGAACTCCAGTGTACCATGAACTCACATCTTTAGAAAACCGATTATATCGTCCAATTAGGTCCGTATTCCAAGGTATGTCAGTTTTTTTGCGGTTGCTTCAACAACAATGTTTTATACATAAAAGGATTTAAAGGTTGAGGTTCAACAAGGATGTCTGTTGATTCGTATAAGCAAAGGGTTGCGGGAAACCTTATGAAAGGAAAATTTAGCTTATTTAGAGGGGTCAAACTCAATTGTTGTGTTTCACGTTTCAATAATTATAGTAAAGTTTGGAAGTTACTGTTGCTGGTAGAGTATCAAATTAGATTGTTTTTAAGGAAAATGAATGAAGATATAATTTATTTTTTAATTATAAAGACCACCCTTGATCCATATTACGGCGCAAAACATTTTTTTCTTCCCCTGTCAACCTATCATTTAGTTCTTTTTCCTCTCTTTGTATTTTGATCAATCATTTGAAAACAAGATTTAGTTATAAAAAAGAGAATACCTCCATTTACTCCATTCTAAGACACGTACCAATAATTCTTCTCAACGTTGCCGCAAAACAATAGCGTCGTCACTTTCTTTTCTTAATGAAATTGTCAGAGTGATTTATATAGGAGCCCTACGTCTAGCCTACTATGTCTTTGATTTATCCACACATAGGCAGAGAGCCTACTTAACTACTGTACCACTCGCTGAGTTAGATTAATTGACGCGCATTATGTCTTTCATTCTTCTACACTAATTTGGTGGAAAAGGGAAAATCTCAGTGTTAGCAAAAAGTTGACGATGAGAAAGGGTTGGGTAGACCTCTGTTTCTATGTTTTTGCTCGATCATTGATTTTATTATTATGTACTTATACATTACTACTTAGGATTCCGTACCCAAAGGGTAAAAACGGGACCCTATTACTAAGACTCCACTGTCTGTCTGGCTGTCTGCCACCAGGCTGTATTTCATGAACCGTGATAGCTAGACAGTTGAAATTTTCACAGATGATGTATTTCTGTTGCCGCTATAGCAACAAATTCTGAAAACAGAATAAAATAAATATTCCAGGGACTTCCCATACAACAAACGTGATTTTTGCCTTTTTTTGCGGCGTAATAACGGCGACAGGTAGAAAAAAGCAATTATATTCTAATATTGTATAGATACTGGAACGGAACCAGTTAGTTATCCAGTTTTTTTTGTCCGTAGATTTCATCGTTTTATCATGGGAAAAAAATCAGGGATCCGAATGTTTTAAATATGGCCCACATTAGTGAAAGAATTTTTGGAATCGTATCATTAGTCCGAATATATAAAAAAAAAATGTAAAATATGTAATATGTAGATTTCGTAACTTACAAACTTTACATAATTACAATATTAGTATTGGCTACGTATGTAGCCTTCTGCCAGATCATGGTCGTGTTCGTGCTGGTATGGGCAGTGTGATAGCGGCTAACCGCGAACCACATGGCCCCACCCATCATGTTATGTATTCTCAATTTGTAAAGCGTTATTTATTTAAACTTCATGTACAAGAGTGGTACATACGCGGACTTAATGCCACAAGGCATTCTCTACCAGTCCACCTTTGGGTCAAATAGGACAGCATTGTTGTAGAGTACAAAAACAACAAATAAGGAAATTACCATTTTGCAAATTGTAGTGATACACATAAACGGATACATACTAATACATATATATAAAGATATAATAAACTAATATATATTATAATACATACAAATAGTCTGAAATACGAGAAACCTTATAATAATTACTATGTCTCTAGTGATGACTAGATAGTAAGGAATTTAGTCAGACTTTAAATAGAACTTCGGAACTGCCCGTTATCCATGCTTTATGTCACTTTAAAATTTTCCAGGACTTGTTACATGAAACCCGGATTAACAAGAGTTTTCTACATAGTTTAGAATGTATGGTGCATACAATTACTTGCCTAATATGTTACAGTACACAGTATAAGTCTTTTTTTTTAATATACATAACATAACATCACGCCTGTAATCCCCGAAGGGTTAAGCGTATCTAATAGTACACCCAAATTTCATACCCAAGTTCCATGTAATACGGGGTGAGCCTATTGCCATCAACCGGACACAAATCTAGACTCCGTGATTGCTACTGAGTAATTCTTGATAAAAAATCCCAATAACACTTGCCCTTTGTACATTGCAATATACAGTGCCAATATAAAAGACAATTATATTTCCTTTGTGTAGTGTCAACACAAAGGAAACAATTATAACTCAAGGCCCACTAGTACCAGCAGGACTGAAGTACATAACACATTCCTGTACCAATACTCTTGTGAGCTGAGGAAGTTTCGAGAGCTAAACAATGGACTCTCTTTTTCTGGCCGGAACAGTTTCGCGAAAGTCGAGTGCTTCAGCTGCTTCGAATAGTGCTCTAAGTATATTATAATGAAATTTTAATAAGTAAAGTTATTCTGGGCAACGTAGCTTTATGTTTTCAGGAAAAAATACATTTTATATTTTTTATTTTTCTGGTAGAACTACTTTTGACCAAAACGACACAGCATAATTATTTCAGGAAAGGCTGCCTACCGTTATAAAAATGATGAAAATTTCATGATTATCCGGTGGTGACTGTTCCTAAAATACCCTAGGCTGATAAAATTTTCGTTTTTCCTAAATAATATTAATATTAGTATTAAGGTCGGTTTCCCTGAAGGGGAAAAGGCCGCGCCCCGCCTTCCGCGCGACCCTGTAAGTTTCGTCCCAGACTGGTTGCCTTCCCACCGACTAAGAGAACTGAATTCCTTAACATGTAGAAGTCCAATGCCTCGTATCATTATTAGATCGAGGAAAGGTTTGAACGATATAGTAAATCAGACTATGGAATTCATAGTTATTGAAATATATTGAAAGTGGTTTCAAAATGGTAAAACAACAATGGGAGATGCAAAGTATATTTATATGGCAACCAATAGTTCTTGTAAATAACCATTACGCTAGCGTAATCGGTAATTGGTCAGTCGTGACTCACACGATACTTTACATCTACACCTGGAGCACTTAGAGATACACTTCCATACGTGACGTAGGCGGCTTTTCAGCGGCAATGCGTCGGCATCATGCTCCTAGTGAGCATTGTCCCTAGCAGTCCTTTCGAACTGGTGAACGTGACAAAGGCGGCTTTTCAGCGACAGAACGTCAATCATCATGCTAATCAATAGTCATGGGCCCTAACAGTACTTAGACTGGTTATATAATAGCTGTGGTATCAAACCATTCCAATCCCACCCCATAGATCATTGTGTTCTCTTCGTACAACTAGCGTATCTGCAAGACTCGTGTTTGTGTCAGCCTGACCGAATCATTAGTCAGAGATATGAACATAATATTATTCTAGAATCACTATATGGTTAGTCATATAATAGAATTGAGGTTCCAAACTCAAAAGGCAAGTTGGCTGAATTGATGGTTAGAGCTAATGAATACATGATTCAAGAATTATCAGATAATAGAGTTAATAATCAAAACTCAAGAACCATTTTGCAATAGAGTTGGAGATTTACTCTATTGAAACCCTATAGACAGCCCCAAAAGCGCCCACCCTTCACCGCTTCCTAGTGTTGGAGCTGGGGAGAAGAAGTGGCACAACAAACTCCCCAGCAACACGTTTCTGTCTGTGCAGTTTTAAGAACTTTAATTACATCATCAGCCTAGGATAATTATTGTAATAAACGACTCACCCAGTCGCTCACCAACAAACACACACACATACTAGATTATTCTAAAAAAAAGGCTTTTAACCCGACTATATTTAACTTATTCAATCATTATCACACACTTGCGACAACCACTTGGACATAAGCCTCTCGGTATTCACCAAGTCTCCTAACTTAGCTCTAATAGCTTATATCGTCTCAACCCTATCGCGTTCGCGGTATCAACCAGGCTCCCTTTCACGTCTCCAGACTTTTCGTCCGACCTCTCAAACTGTCCAAGACTAACTGCCCCGTTCGATATCCTTTCTTCAGCCTCCTCAAACCACCACGCACGATGAGCCATGGGGCTCCTTTCACAGAATTCGTTTATGACCGTTTTTGTGCAAACTTCTCAATTGTTTTAAGTGTCTCGTTATATGCTTACGGCCCAAAACATGGCAACCAGATGTCGGCGTTAGTGTTGAGAAATGCATTTAGTAATTGAATGTTTTTATGTTTTCTTAAGGATTCTTTGAAATATTATATTGGCCTGTCATTTAGCTTTATGCGTTTCTAAGAGGTTCGATATTGTTTTACAATTCAAAGAAAGAAGGAACGTTTGGTTATTAATTACGGTAACATGTCAGCCTGTCAAACCCATAAACTAAAGATATAATGTTTTGTAAGTGGCCGATACCACGTGGTGATTTTGAAATAAGAATCAAGGCAAAGATGTTTGCTTAATAATTAGGAGTACGTGACAGACAGTCACACGGTCCTTATCGTAATATGTCATTTTCTTCTTTCTATATATTTTTTGTTTTTGTCATCTTAGTACTCACGCACTTTCTATCCATATCATCTTTCAACAGTCAATCCATCCATCAAAATATTATAATTTGTTAGTAAGAATGCCACCTGTCTATGTTACCTGAAGCTTCAAGCTAACATATCTGTGAAGACTAGGGTTAAAATATTCTGATAATGTAACCTCGACAAGTTGTCGTAACTATGAGGCGAGCGTTTAGAAGCGTTAGTGGCACCTCGTGTTATGTGCGCCACACTCTTCGCATACTAAGGCAGGGAAACCCAGTCGGAGGAACTTACATTCCATGCTTCTTTCGCTCTTGTTTATACGGTTGTTTTGAATGTTTCTACTTATAGATTACATATTTTTTTGGTTTGGCCATCGTTTCCCTGCTTAGAAATTACGTAGTTCCCGGTTAGGTAGAGGTGTACTAATTAATAGTACACCCACATTTTGCCGATTATTTTTATGTCCTATGTAATAGATGGCGAGCCTACTGCCATCACGTATCCAGACTCCGTGGCTGCTACTGAGAAATGCCTGATTGAAAAACCCAATAAAAATTTGCCCAACCCGGGAATCGAAACCAGGATCTCATGTTCAGCAGTCGTGATTGCGACCACTATACCAACGAGGCAGTCACTAGGAGGACATGTTATATAAGTTTGGTCCGTGATTGCCCTGCTTGGATATTATCCCACTTAAACGACGGTCAGAATATAATTTGACCTATGCTAAATTTAATCAAAATCCGTGCAAAGTTAACTGACAGATCGACGACAGTCAGAGTTACTTTCCCATTTAAATGATAAATGATGTTTATTTTGCAAATAGGTTTTTCAAACACTTACACGTCATGTTTTTTTAAAACTAGATGGGGCCGGTGTTTCGTACCTGACTACTCTGAGAAGAAACAGCCGAAACAAACTCAGAGGTCACAGTCTCTTTTAAAGTCCAGACATTGGTTAAATCATATGAGGACCATGCAGATTAATGTCTGAGATGGTCTTTTGAAGAAATAAGCACACAGATTTGAGTCGACCTGTCCAGTCAGTGCAAGCATTAGTCAGTGATCGTGTAGCTCGACTCGTAACCCAAGGAGCTCAACGACACGACGATCAATACCAAAGAAAGGACATTTGGGTAGGACGCATAAAGTACTCAAACTGCCAGACCATAGTGAAACTTAACTAAATCGTATTAAAAAAATAAATACATGACCCACATAATCCTCATATTTACAGTAGTAAAATAATACGACATAAAAAAAAAAAAAATGTCAAATAAAAAATAAGGTAAAAAAAAAAAATATACAAAATAATAATACCATACTTGAAAAATATAATGCAATAGACTGCGATTAAACTTTCTTGAACCAGAAAAGTATCAATATCTAGAAGTTTGTATCATCATCATCATCATCATTTCAGCCGAAAGACGTCCACTGCTGGGCATAGGCCTCCCCCAAGTGTCGCCACATTGAAGTTTGAATGTATAATTTGGAGAAACCCGTCTCCAAAGAATGGAAATAATGCAGGTCCAGTTGAAAGAATATTTACCTAGTTACTAAATAAGAAAAATACAATATTGCGTTAAAAAGAAATCATAATACCGGGAAGAGAGACTGGGAAAACGCACAAAAAGTTCAACTTTCATAAATTAGTTTGAGAAAACTGTGCAAGTTTTAAGCGCAAACAATTTGTTTGTGTGTGGTTGATTAATCTGCGGGTAAGCAACGGTCATTAACTAGATGGATCTCCTCGATCTTTGTCCAAGGGCAATTAAATTGCGTCACGCACTGTCAGGAATAACGCAGGAAAGTGATTTTAGTCAAAATAATTGTTAATTTACGAAAAATGTAAATTTCAAAATTAAATGTAAATTTCAAAATTAAACGTAAATCCCAATTCTTCCTTATTAATACTGTAAACGTGATTGTAAGTTTGTGTGTTTGACATACCTTAACGACAGAACAGATTTTAAAGAAAATTGTCATACAGATAGACCATGACAGTTTAGGTCAAAATATTTAATTTCACATAGGCTAACATGGGCACTTATAAAAAGTCAGCAAAAGGTGCACAGATCGGGTTGCTCGTCTCCTATGGAGAAGAACCGGCAAGAATCTCCATGGCTACTTTTTTTATAAATAGGATAAGGAAGTTTACATAATATTATGGTTTCCGACCGACCTAAGCTACGAACAAGAACCACTATTCAAATAAAAGCAGACCAAAAAATAATAAAATGATATATTATTTACGTAAAATCACACTTTTATATAATTCATAAGTTTTGTTTACACCTTAATAAAGAAAATAACTTTTCTCTGTTCGCAGAAACGAAACAAAACTAAGGTAGGTACTAAGTTAAGCTTAAACAGAAAGCTTTATTTAGACAAGCTAAGCCAAGACAGTAGACACAAACTTAATCTTTCTTAGCTTTCAAAATGTCTGTATAGCAACGCCATCTGTTACGATTTCACTGAATCCCAAAGAACACTAGAAACCTGTGTCTTAGCTTATAGCTTAGTCTTCAATGGAAAATATCTTAGCCATCATTATTATATCTTACATTCTTACGGTAGCTGGAGTATTAGTAACCTAAAACTGTATGTTCAGAAATATAACATTTAAGCTAAGCAACAATCAAACTAGTAAGTAAAAGAAGTCATTCTTTTAATTTTGTTTTTTGTATACTAAGTTGATACTTAATCGATAGGTACACATTTAAGGCTACGCATTCTGAAAGTTGGCAATATCGAAAATTGCTGTTAAGTACGAAGTTTGTTATTAATCATTATTACAGAACGATATTCCGTAATTGCTTTGACTTATTAATCTTTTTTTTTTAATTTGTGGGTTTATTTTTCCGCGACATCCTCATTAGAAAATGACAAAACATATCAGCATTTATAATGATGTTGTTTATAGTTTTTTTCCTACTACAGAAGAATCTCACTAATCCGGCACTTCAATAGACCGATACGTCCAATAATCCGGCACCCTGTCATGTCTACTATTCCAAATAAATAAAAATAGGAGGTAGACAGTACAATTAAATTTAATAAGATAAAGAGGGAAGATATGAAATACAAGTCTGCTAAAAAACACACACCTATCTACACGCGCTCAAGAACTGGGGTAATAGGTGGAGAAAGTACTTGCTGTTTTCCGAAGGGGGTAGACCCTTGGAGCACTTGCTCCTGCGGCTCCACCAAACTGGCGTCAGGTCAGTCCTGGCTGTTTCGGTGGCAGGCGATCGCAGAAGCGGAGATGAGTTCCCGGGCGAGTCCGTTTAGCGGAGCCCCGGGAAGCTTGAGTTTACGACGAGATTTCAGTAGCGACCAGTACAGTGCAGTCCACTCCACTAAAAGTGGACTAGTGCAAGTGTCAAGTGGTAGGGCGCCGACGCTCTGACGTGTCCCTCCGCGTGTCTTCCGCACGCGGAAGTCGCAACTGCATCCCGGGGCTCCCCTAAACGGAGTTGCTATAAAGCAGATACGATAACCCTCAGCCCGCGCCTTTCTCGCCCCTCTCTACGACATGCACTGCGTATGCGCTCCGTCGTTAAGGGTTTTTTAAAACTACATAATTAGTTAGTTGTGAGATAATTATGTTACAGTTATAAAAAAATGGGTCGAACATCAACACAATAAATACATTATATTCTCTTTTTGGATTTTTTCTATACAATCCAGTAATCCGAACATTCCAATAATCCGGCACCCTCTGGTTTTGAATAGTGCCGGATTAGATTAGTGAGATTCTACTGTACTTACAATATCACGCAAATATTACAGCAGGTAATTAATGATATCCGTAACTACAAGATAATAAAACAAAGTAGAAAATCCCAGCATGAAAAGGATTAATTAAACTTGAATTCCAGGAGTTCACATGAAAGAAGGCTTTATTACAAGCGCTAAGCAAATACTTCCTGTTGTTGCCAATAGCGCTTAAAGTAAATAGAAAAAAAAACTAGGGTGGTCATTTAGTACGGTAGTCGTGGATGGTCGTAATGTAGCCTTGACACGATCGATCGTGTGCCCCACTTCAAATAGTGCTGGAGAAGTTTAGAGTTTTTTTACTGTCGTACTAAACATTATAATATCGTTTTACGACTTTCTCCTTTTAGGATGATAAGAGAGTAGTTGGTAAATAATACATGACGAGTTTTATGTTGGTTAAGGCTGGCCACCGGGAAAGTATGAATATTAAATATACCTACAGGGGTACAAAAACACAAAACAAATTCTTAATAACAAACATAAATTCTGCCAGTAAAAATAAAAACAAACAAATAATATTTTATAATATATATTTTATTCGTGAATCTTTACATGGGTGTATCTTTAAATAATTCCTTTATTTAACACACAACAATAATTATAACATACATTTACATACAGCTAATTGATTATAATTTCAGATTTGTGAGCCAACATTTTGGAATGAGATGAAAACACCAAATGCGTATTAGCACATCCAGTCGAGTCATACGTCTGTGTATAAGAAATTAAGTATAAAACAGTGGTAACTACGCAAAATGCTAAACATATGCTACTAAAGCCTGTCACTACGATATGCCTTTCCGCGCCCTACAGGGCTCACACACACTGCTAGTTATACATATACTTCTACGTACACCTTCCAGTATATTTTATATTCAATAGACATGGGACACACTTTCACACGCAAGTATACTTTGTTACGAATATTTGGGATATTTGAGTTCTGTAGCAGAATTATCCTTTTCTTAATATTGTTAAATACATTTTCCTATAATCATGTATGTCTGTTTTCTGGAACGAGATTTTTCATAAGACTTTATAGTTTTGACGACAAAGTGATTTCGGTCTTAACTAACAGATTATAGCGGGCGGTTCAACAGTCATCAATTAATCATTATTTCATTTAGTAAAAAATGCGATTTTCTAACACTGAAGCTCTATTCTGTGTTATTTAAAATGCTAGACAATATCAGTAGCACAGTGCGCTTCCCATGTCCTAGATAGCTATTTAACATTCCTCTTTTATAACACAATTCTATACCAAGTGACTTTGGGTCCATAGGATGCTCTTAATTGATTACGTCAAATTGACTTTTAATATTCATTTTATATAGACCGCTAATATCATACTATTTTTTAAGTATAAAGTCAAGGTTATTGTAAAGAAAGCAATAAGAATATCGAAGTATATTGTAATTAAGTAAACGCAGCATGAGCGAAGGTAAGCTTCCTATGAAGTCTAGGGACAAATTCCAACAAAATATTATGTTCATCAAGGTAGTAGTCACTTAATAGTACAATACAATTGTATTTTCCGATATAATAATATTCATATTTAATAAATTTGGCTTCATAAGTATTTTTTCATAAACTTGTAAACTTGTTGTAATATGTGGGACTTTTCGTTCCGAAGAATCGATGATTATGAGTCACTGATTAGGATTTAGGGATTAATGTAATAAAATTGTGTACGTATATAGTTTATATTCCATCGAGCATATGTCGACTCGCTATATCTTAACTAGTTCACCTAATTATAAGATTCTAAAAAAATAATGTGCTCATGTTCCAACAGAAATTGATATAAATTGTATTGTCTATGTCGTCTACAGATATATAGATATAGTGTCGCCGATACATAGCAGACACTATGAATACTTTAAAAACTTTCTCGTTTTACGTCAGTATATACGTATACGCTACCCGAGTGATGCGAACAAATTAAAACTGTAAAATGTACCTTACTTATTCCTAAACATAGTGATTGAAATAAACACCTATAGTTATATATTAACATAGCATAGGAGGTAACAAGAATACAAACAGATTTATATGTAGGTAGATATAATACTATACAATTATTTATTTATACATTTTGGTAAACGTATTTACAAACACTTTAGGTAATAGATTATACCTGATTTAGTCGAAATTTCATTTTCAGGCCAAGGGGTATCGAAGCATACAATATGAAGTTATATAGAGTGTAAACGAACACTTCACGAAGCCTTCAACCAAGCATTCTGTACATCAAACTAAGTAACTCTATGCAAAAAATATTGCTGAGAAACCACTTTTTTTTTGGGGTGAAAAACCACGTTTCTCGATAAGACTCGATGTAACGCACTAGCAAATCATTGTGCTGATGTATGCATTGAATATTACGCGGGTCCGGTCGTGGAGGTTTTTAAAATTAAGATATAACATTGAAAACTTATAAAAAAATCATAATTTGACCCCCAATATCTCCGTAACTAGAGCGTTTCCAGGCATGGTATGGAACAAAAAAAAAATGTCGAAATGTCGTGGAGAACAAGTGCCTTTCGGCTTCGTGAAGGGTATTGTTACACCTATTATACCGAAGATAACGTTAACTTCAATATTACGCCAAAGTATAACAACGAACATTGATCAATTAATCTACTAATAATGAAGTAACAATTCTATTTATTTAAGTGTATTTGCGATACATCCACACAGAGAGAACGAAGCAATGTAAAGGCGGAAAACATGCGCCTATGCACGAAACGCAACAACCAAACATATTACACGTTATATGTATTTTAATTTTAACTAAACATATTTGCGCCTTCTGAACTTTTTTTGTAAATAAATTGTAAAATCTGTCTTTGGTCCAAATGGTAACATTATACTTTGGGATAGGTATATTTTCGAACTCATTATCGCGCGTAATAATACTCGGATATCACTAAAAAGTTTAATGCTTATCAAAATATCTCGTTGTAAACCTTGAATACTATAAATAATACCTAAATGACGTAACGTAAATAAACAAATGTAACACATTTACGACTAAAGTTCATTAATTAACGAATCCACGACACAAATCCATTAATGATAAAATTTAACAGCTATAAGAAGTATCAGATCCCTACTCCAGCTCGCAATACGTAGATAGCTAACACCTATAGATTTAATAATACTAATACATATTTTTATTGTTACACATGTTTTAACAATTATTCAATTTTGTTACTTAAATTAAAATTTATGCTTGAAACCGTAACAAGTAACTAAAGAGTACGATTTGTAAAAAACTGATAAATATTTTCTGACTGAGATACTTTTGCAAGTATACTCGGGGTTCGCCATTTTTGAAGTGAAACTTCTAATGCCAATTCTAACAAGGTTGCGTTAAACGTTTAAAGCTACCATGGAGGGGGTATGAAAGCACGTTCCACATTACGAAGTTTCACTTCTTCCGCGCGGAGGGACTCCACGCACTATTTTCTTTCCTTTTTTTATAGTAAACTACTTATTATGAATATAACAAATTACGAAAGTAATATGAGAAATAAACTGCGAATAGACATTTGCTTAAATAACACCTAATTGCTTTAGAAAGAAACGACCCCGTTACAAAGATAAACAGAATTTTCTAGAACGTAATAAAATGTTCTACTCTGTCCCGGTTGGGACATTAACAGTTACAGTTAGTGGTGGAGCTGCCTTGCGCCGGTTCTGTGAGGCGCTGGCCGCGAGCGCCGCCCGCCAGCATGGCTGGTTCAGAATCCAGGCTCTCCGACATTTTATCGCAGATTATGTCCACCAGTCGTTCGAATACAGCCTGTAAAGAGAAAAAAATTATGAGTCGGTGCTTAGCTGTTCTTCCCAATTGTCTAACTTGTTTTAATGTCTTTTTTGCACCTGAAAATAGTAGCTAAGAAAAAGCTTTCGAATAACAAATCAATGAAATGGTTTAAATACATAATAGTCAAGAGCTATGTTTTAGAGGAAGTAGATACCTAAAATAAGACGCTAGTATAATTTGCTTGTCAATCATGTTGATAACAAAAAGCAGGTCTTTACCAAAACATGTCACATATTAAAATTTGACCCTATCAGTTTTTTCTACGTGTAGATGGTACTGTACTGTAGGTTTTATAACTAACAACCAACCTTAAATATCGGATTCTCAAAATATTTTGAATAAAACGTAGTTCAGTAAAAAAATAATTTCACTGAGTGTCAATTTTTTTATCTTTGTAAAAGTGTAGTTCATTTTATAAAATATAATTATAGCTAAAGTCCCCCTTTATTTAAAGTAGAATCATCATCAGCCTATAATGTTCCCACTGCTGGGACACAGGCCTCCTCTCTATGAGAGGGAATGGGCTATAATCCATAATAAAGTAGAATAACGTCATATTCCACACTAAAATTATGTAGGCAGTTAAAGAATCAACGCATTTAAAGAATCAGTGCAATTGCAGTAGCAATTGCACTGATTCTTTTAATGCGTTGACTTAAGTTGGAAACGTACGGGTAGCCCGCGAAACTTAAATTTTCTTGCGTTTTTTGCAATTTACAGGTCAGTGTCAGGTTGTATGTTGATAAAAAATGAGTCGCGCCAGTAACACGTGTGTAGTTACAGAATTAAAATCACGAAAATCATCAATACAACCCTGCAAATTGAATTTCGTGGGCTACCCGTACGCTTCCACCTTCATTGAAACTAACGTCGCCATCTTGGTTTTTCAAAAGAGTTTCCACAGATAATTTCACAATTTTTTACGAAAGGATCTCTCCTGTCACTGCCATTCATGCGCGAAAGGATGTAGCATTATAGAATGAATTATGTTTAGGTTTTCTTTATGCTAATATTAAAAATAAGTTCGTCACTGCATTTAACATTGTTTATGAAAAACCCATCCATTGCATTCAAATTTTGGGAAGGGTATTATTTGCGGTTATATATTTATCTATAACTGAGTCTTGAATGAAATGAATGAGTGTAAACTTTTTATACATGCGGGTATTTTTTTGTATAAACTATGTTTAGCAATACCTTGACGTATATGTTCTCCTTGGCACTAGTCTCATAGAACTCGACACCGAGCTGCTCAGCCAGCTGCATGCCACGCTCAGTGCTGACCACACGTTCCTCTTCCATGTCACACTTATTGCCCACCAGGATCACCTGCGCGTTGTCCCATGAATAGGTCTTGATTTGTGTCACCCTGGAAAATGGGAAAATCAAGTTTTGAAGTTTCAACACCTCTGTGACGATCGTAGGTCCTGCGAATCCACATTTATGTTTCCACAAGGATAAAATGAAAGGCAATTCCGGGCATAAGTCATTGGAATCCCGTATGTTTAAGAAAACAATTGAAAATAAAAAAGGAGGTTAAACTTCTTTACACTGCCAAAAGTTCCTCATTTTTTTTTTGCTTCTGGTCTAACCGAATACAGCGGAATAGCAGTATTTAACATGAATCTGACCACCACAACCTTATGAAAGATCTACAGATGACAGCCTGAACCAACGGTTTTACGAGCTTTCCGAGGCACGGAGGAAACTCGGTATTTAACGGGTGGTCCACCACCATACACCCACTGGTTGGTGGACCCATCCAAGGATAAACCTAGGCAAGCGCGGCTGTTATTAGTTAGCCACGAGATCCTCCTAACTAAATTCATACTAGAGATTACGGCATGCCATTATGTTTCAAATTACCATATAAAATGCGAGCAATTTTTTCTAAAGCAAGCTATAAAGACGCCTTTTAATTAAGAGATTACCAAACCGTCAATCTTCCGTTAATAATTCTTCGTCAAAATCTACAATAACGAATCGTCTTTCCCAACACAATTACCTTACCAAACTTCTTTTCATTTGTCGCTGAAATCTTTTCATGGTTTAAGTGTGTTTAGTGAAGCAGATGCTTCACTAAACACACAACGCATATATATATGCTGCGCATATATGTGTTATTCTTGCGTTATAGCTTCTTGTAGATACAAGAAGCTATAACGCAAGAATACTAGTAAGTACAAATTATTACATGAACCGATCTTAACACAAAAAGGAGCCACGTCAACACGTGTCATAACTTGATCCTGCGGAAATTGAGGAAAATCCGGAGCCGTCATATTTTCTTTATGACCAACTTATTATTATAGAATCCATAAAATCGATAGCAGTCTATTTTAAGTGATGTCCTGCATTGTTATAGTAACGATGTTATTTGTTGAGAGAAAGTGTATCAAAACTGAAGTATTTCCGCTTGATTCTATTAATGATTCTATCATTTAAAAACACGCACACAGTAACACATAAGTATACTCTAAACTAAATAAATCGTAAAAATTGTAAGTTTTGAATTATTCTCATTCGAATCCTATACAACAAATTATAAATCATTTAAAATGATTTGGTCACTAACATTATCATTTACACTGTTTTATTTATTTATTTAATCACAGAAGATATTCCGTAAGTGGCAATATAAGTTTGATTATCATTTACACTTCTTCTTCTTTATTGTGTGGTTAGTGCCTATTCTGGTATCAGAGATTTTACGCCGCCCACGGGCCTCTGACTTGGCTTTACATGCCGTCAAGAAATATCTCTCAGGCATGCTGCATCATTTATACTGAAAACGGAATATTATCAAACCAAATAGTAAACATGGTAAATATCTCGTTTTCAGTGTTAATGATAAAAGAAAAATCTATTGGGACACTAAAAACAGGGCCACTGTTACACCTCGCTACATTTTCACTTTCTATTCTCACCGATACATCACTTCTAACAACCATTTTTGGGATTTCCTCTTTGATTTAATGTAAAAAATGATTTTTCGTGGAACTACTACGATCCTACTACAATTTAGACAAGCATGACTCACCAATCTTGGACGCTGTTGAAGCTCTCCTCATTGGTTATGTCGTACATTAGGATGAAGCCCATAGCGCCTCTGTAGTAAGCTGTAGTGATCGTGCGGTAGCGTTCCTGTCCTGCAGTATCCTGTAATAGATATACCATGCATAGATTAGTAACAAAGATACCTCTTTTAGAAGAATAAGTAGAAAAATCTGACTAAAATTAACATTTTTTTGAGAATGACAGACGGAATGATGTTATATAAATATATTCAGAGCTAAACTTATTTAATGATTTATGGTGCAATACAAGTAGTCCTAAAAACGTTAACGGGTACGTTTTGATAAAACTATTGTAGTTCTATGTAATAGTTATATAGTATGCTGTAAACTCTTTTTTTGAATATGAAAATATTGGAACTTTAACCTTCAATGTCTCCGTAACTAGAAATTTACCAGGTATAATCCAGAACAAAAAAAAATATCACGTTTACATCCGCTAGAAGTCTTTGCTGTCTCAACCTGACTCAAAAACACTATTGCAGCGACCACTAATTGCGCAATATCGTTTTGAACTTGGCCAGTTTATTCTAATGGAAAACCCCCTAAACGATTAGCAATAATGGCTTCACCGTTTAATCTCTACCAAACAATTACTGTCCGTAATTATTTAGTGATTTAGGAAACACAATACCATTTGGTTATTCAAATTTCAGACTAATAACAGTAATCAGTTTCGAAACCAATGCCTTATGTAAATCAATCCATGTCATAATATACGGGGCTTTTACTGAAAGCCTCAATAATACTGATGTACTGACACTTCTTCTGAAATAACGATGTTTTATCGCGTCCCGTCGTACACAGTATCGAAAAATTACCGAGTGTCTTTTCTTTTCATCGCGACCTTCTCCGGAAAAAGGCGCTCAGTAAGATGTGATTACTGACGATGCCTGAAATGATGCAGGACGCGAGGGTTGTCTCACGAGATGAATTATTTTTTACTCGTACAGTCTCGACTTCTTGAGTTCCAATATGTAATGTTTTTTTCCATCTGTATTGATTACAATTTGAAAGAAAGAAAAGTTTTTATTGGACTCACGAAAATTATATAATTGAACACATATTATTATTGAACACTGACTTATCTCAAAGTAAAAATCCATATTTCACTAGAAAATTGCTTTTGAATTTTGCTAAATGTTGTATGCTCATGAAATCATTCCTAGAAACTGAAGCTCGCCTATGTACATAGTTCTCGAATTCAACTCTCGATAGTTTGATTGATGCGAGTTAGCCTGTCATAATATAGCTGAAAATTGCCCGGAGAGAGGTCACGAATTCAATTTCAGTTTGAGATTCTCCATGTGTAAGGCGTGTTACATACTTGTTTTAGTTGGTCTGGTTTGATTCGGCATAGCTGTGGCAAAATAAAGCGTGTTTCAAAAAGTGTGGTCATGTTAAAGGATGTATACAGACCATCAAACTGAACATTATTTATTGGACCAACATTAAATACAAAATTTTAATACTTGCTCTATGGAATGGGTCAGCTAACTTTTTAACGATTAGGTTACTTTGTTGATCCCATGAAGAAAGTTGTTCAGACGATGATCTACACCATATCCTCAAATATGACCACAACGTCCTGATACATGCCGTATATAATGGTGCTACTTTTATACAAGCCTACAAGATAGGCTTGCTCTTATAACCTCTTTACGATGCTAGGGTGTCTGAAAGTCTGCTGGCCATATTTTTGGCCCCTAGGGCAACCCACTGGCCGTATACATTCGACTTTGGCACCCAGCCTGACGGAATCATGCCAAATCATGTCATCCACCCCTTTTTTTATCAAATGACTTCTCCCGCTCTGGGCGGAGCGGAAGAGAGTGTCAGACTTGTACTCACTAAAACCCATCCATGTTCTTTCCTTGCCCTTTGTGTTCCAGGGCCGCGGTATCTCTTTCGAACAGTCTCGCAGCCCTGGCTGGCATCGGCCCCTGCGGGCCCCTCCCTGTTCCCCTATCTAAGCGATATAAATCTCAGCTGTCAATTATTAATGACATGTAAGCTTGAACACGTTTCAACTTCTGGTGTTTCAGTGTCCTCTCTAAGCCGGGAATGAAAGGGAGGAAGTAACTAATTAGTAATGATCCTCTTTAAGGGGCAGGAGCCAATTGAGGAAAACGGCTCAAAGTGGCTCGCCGGCGATAGAACATTTTTCTTTTAAACGTTTTATACGGTTTATCATTTTATTCTATTAATCTTATTACTCGAAAGTGATCACTCATCAAACGCGCATGGTAATTAATCGCGGTTTGTCGTTAAAAGCCTTTTACCACGCTATTAATGCTGTATAATAATGTGATATTTACGATTTATACTAGCCTATTATCTGAAATTTCTTAGTACAGTCATATTATTATGTAGGTTTCTCTAACCCATGCCACACAAGAAAAAATATTATAAACATTGAAAGAACGCCTTTTCTTTGCTTTGATAATTATGCAAATATTTTTATTAATTTCGTTTATTCCTGGCCAACAATGTGTAAAAACAGAAGCAATTTTTTTTTACTGTACCAATTTAATACCTGAGAAATCGTTTAAAACGAAAGTTCACGGCGTTTTTTGAACTGGTTTATCTGAAATATTTAATCCGACTTAATTAAGTCAAAAATTAATTGATTAGCGGTAGGAACATTTACACGTAATTGGGTCCTTAACATCCTGTAATTTCAGCCTATAACTACCCACAACATGTACGCACGACGGCTGATCAGGCTATACAAAAACAGTTTATGCGGATCTCTCATTGTACAGAAAATATATACAAAGTAAGGCCACGTTATACTGGAAATGTAAAGCTTGATGTGCCGCCGTGTGTACCTGTGCCGTTAAATGTCAAACCGTTGGTCTATGCGGGCTCTGTACAAAACTAATTACTAAAGGACGATTACACCACTGAAGTTTAATGCGATCAGCACATCAAAACCGTGTTTGAGAGCTATCATTGTCCATACATATTACATACGATGGTAATGATAGACTTTGACATCTCTTGAACGCAGTTTGGATGGTGATGGAGTCCAGTTTTAACAGTGAAATTCGCCCTAAGCAAGCTGTGGGAAAAACAGCACATACTTGGTGAGACTTGCAGTTGGTTACGTACCTAGGTAGCGCTGCAAATACGACTTGACAAAACGGGAGATTGTAGACACTGTCTGACACATAATGTGAGTGCGGCACTGTTCAAAACGTGACCCAATTACTGGAATGCCCGTACTTGAGGACCTAATACTAGTTACAATAGTTCTCCAGCACGTATCAGAAAATTGAGTTCAGATTTAATATGTACTATAGACTGCGTATCATCACAAAAAAACTGCTCTTTCACATATTTGGGTCGAGCAGGTATTGTTTTGTATGGGGCAGCTTAATATTTCACGAGTACAATGGTGGGCGTAAGGAGAAAAGTTGTATAGTTTGATGGTTTATATCGCATCCTTGAATCAAAATCAAAATATTTTATCTCACACATATAAAACGTCGAATAAAGAACAGTTGGTCGTTTCTTATGTAGAAGAACCCGGAAGAAACTCCAAACTCCGTTACTCGTTTAAGATTATTTGGTTTTTGTGTATATTAATCTGACCACATCTCTCAAATACACGCTCAACATCGACTTAAAAAAAACCCAATCACTCCGGGAGTGCCGACAGAAGTGAAACCTTTTTTTTTTTTCAAAATTCTGGATTCGTGAAGTCTTTTACTTATACATTTGTCTTTCGTCATCATCATCTGCCTAGCCTTTTCCCAACTATGTTGGGGTCGGCTTCCAGTCTAACCGGATGCAGCTGAATACCAGTATTTTACATGGAACGACTACCTGTCTGACCTCCACAACCCAGTTAGTACTGGGTAATACGATACCCCTTGGTAAGACTGGTTGACAGACTTTTTGGGCCACTGACTACGTAACGACTGTCAAAGATCACAAATGACAGCCGGGACCAACGGCTTAACGTGCTTTCCGAGGCACGGAGGAAACTCAGTATGTAATGGGTGGTCACCCATCCACAGACCAACCTAGGCAAGCACGGCTTAACCTAAAGATCGACCTGAGCGGCAGTTATTATTTAGCCACGAGCTCCTCCACTCATAGATTTGTCTTTACACTGTATTTTTTTCGTCGCAAGTTCAATTGTTTTTCCCCATATCAAAAATGGCCAACGCGCCTAAAGAAGTTTTCACTTCAAACATGGAAGAACAGCTAATTACTAATCATTCACTCACCCATATCTGTAGTTTGACGCGCTTATCGTGGCGGAAGACAGTCTTCACCTTGAAGTCGATGCCCACCGTGGACACGAAGGCTGAAGTGAACGAGTCGTCCGCGTAACGAAACAAGAAGCTGAAATAACGTTGGCTTACGTTTTAGTAAGCTATTACTAACAGTCATTAAAGATTCAGGGCCGTAATTGGTGGAAGAATAAAATATGAGTGTGTGAGTTTCTGGAAGCTTCGCTTTATGTCAAATGTGAACATAAAACTGATCGTTGTGGGCTAAATGCATATCCTTGTAAAATCTAAAACGAAGCTAATGCTTTTTTTCTGTGTAGATTTTTAGCTGTGCTACACCCTTTTAAAAAAGACGAATAAAATACTACTTACAAACAATAACAAAAGTTGTATACATATCGTTTAAATTGTCGTTAACACGCTAAGAACAAAATATACTATGATAACTCTTTCTATTCAATAACTTGAAAAAAAAAGTCAAAACACAACTATTTAATTTACGTTCCTTTTAAAATACGAAAGTAATTACTAACAAACTCATAAAAGTGACCTCAACGTCTTTACAGTTCCGCCATATTTTAAGAAACTTTCGCGTCCGATGAGCAGACCCGTATTTTGCAGGAATGGCCCAACGAGTAGATATTAAATCGTGACCTAGCTATAAATATATGTCTTTATATAGGTACTGCTTAAACAATAGGTGTGGGAAGAGGGATATCAAAAGAATCCCTATAACCTTCCAAGTGATACTGGCAGGGGACAAAGTAATGACTCTATTTTAACCGTTTGCGAGTATTTTTAGACTTGGGCCTGTTCATTTCGGCATTGAATGGTAAAATACGTCCACAATTAATGCCGAAACGAACAAGTTAAAAATAGAAACAATGTCAGAGTAGATTACGTAAATCTCTCACTGAAAAAATTTGAAACAACATTAAAAACAGAAAGACGAAAATGTTATGAACATTTTTCGTTGATAGGTACCTAAGTGGTAAATTGGTATTTACTGCTTATCTTTGTTTATATCATTGAACACTGATTTTGTATTAAGCTTCTGAAGGGCCAACTAAGTTAGTCTACCTAGTAATTCTACATATTTCGTCCTCGAACTGCAATTTAAAGGACGAAAATATGTAAATTCAAAACAACTCTCAACTCTTTCTAAGTACTTATTAGAAAAAGTCAAAAATTATTTACCTGGTCTTTCCAACAGAACTGTTTCCTATGATGAGCAGCTTGAACATGTAGTCGAAATTCTGATCCGCTGCATCCTTCTGCCATTTTGCATCTCCAGTCATCTGTTGTACAAAACATTCTGTTTATTTCAAGTTTATCATCCATAAATCGGTTAAAACTATAATTATTTAATTCTACATCAACCTCATCTTCTACTTCAATACTATTGTTATTCGAATGTTCGTGAATAGTCTCCATTAAAACACAATTTAATAAAAATAAAAACGTCTATTGTCACCACTAACACGGCCACATCGCTTTAATGCACTAACAGATATATCGCAAATGCAAAACACGATACGTTTCCCATACGTAGTATTGATTAGCAAAAATCGACTTAGCTACAATAGATACTAACACGCAAGTAAGCCCACATTAGCTTAACATCGTTCCGAGTCATCGAAAAGTCTTATCAGTAATTTCTATGAAATGCAAAATCAAACTTAATTTCGTTTGCAATACCGTTTGTTTTAGTATGTTCGTGACTATTGAATTATTCAAAGCCGGGAAACAAAAATGACTTTTAGATAATGCCACCGTATCGTCACATCCTACCGATAGGGCAATAATTTTAGTGTGTCCTAGACACAAACATGAATGATAAGCATAATACAGAATTGGTGATTTATTGTGGTAAGCAGTCAATAAATACAAAAATAAATATAAAACACGTAATCTAACTTTAACTTCATCGTTCTAAATTTTTAACTCATGGATTTCAAGTACACTAATTGGCTGACTGTGCCAATTAGCGCTGTTGGAAATCAGGACGTACGGGAACAAGCCACAAATAAAAAGAACGACCACAAAGTAGAATGCAGGCTATCCGACAGAGGATAGCTAGCCTGTAGCTGATTAAATAAAGTTCAATTTCCAAGCTCTGCAAGAAACTCGAAAAAGTTTTTTAAAAAATTCAACCTGTGAAGAGAGTGAGAATATATATATTTCAAGGATGTTCAGCATGGTTACGCCGTTCAATGTCGTGTGAAGCAGTAATATTCAAATAAGTGTTCTATTAAAGACGGGGTTGGCGTCAACTGGCCTATATTGAGATGATTTCATCTACGTCTATTAACTCCCCATTATGATATCAATAAGATGACGTGTGGGTGGTCCTTTATACGCTCTTCAATTAGAGCCTTCTTATCCCAGAAAAGGCAACACAACATAATTCCAAAAGGAACTGTTCTAAATATAGACTGTGACCAGCAGCATCCTATTTTCTTTAAAAAAAAAAAACAGTTATATAACAGCTGTTTTATAAAACCCATAGAATATCACTAATATAATCGCTAGGTCACCTACTTTCCCAGATATACGAAGAACATTTGCCAACTGATGGGAAGCGCGAGGAAAACGTAGTCAATAACGAATATCTCGAATAATCTAGAACGAATTTCGTCGAGCATACTTCTACGAGATAAAGACAAATTTTACATTGAAAGTTTGTAGCAGCAATTGAAGGTATATAAATCCGTAGCAAGTCTGTATGTAGGCAACCATAGATATTTTATTCACAGCTTTTACTTCGCGGTGGGAAGGCATAAATTTATGATGTGTTAATACCGTTTGTAGCCACTTACGGTAGTAAAGTACCGAGTATATTTTTATGTCCGCGTATAGGTATGTGGGTACTAATAGTCATCGGGTGAATCTTGGCAAAAACCCACCCTTGTTTCGTTCGTGGGTGTCCCCATCGAACTAAATGGTGGGTTTTTAGCTCAAAGGAATAGCATCAACAATTCCACATCCTTCTGACTGTTTAGTATAGGATTACAAAGCGTCATCATCATCATAACCTGTCCTTTCATTTAGAAGGTCTCAAGAGACAATCTTGAATTATTTTAAACGAGTTAAACTTACAATGAAAACAAACGAGTATGATATAGGCATGATATAATAGTAGGTGATAAAAGAGTTATTTACATAAAACCAGACGTTCAGTACAATGAGTGCTGCACCGACTACAGCGAAGTCCTAAAGCGAGTGAAGGTCAATAAGAAAACTCCCCCGAACCGACACCCGTTACTCACCGTTACTCTCCTGTAAGTAACAATATAAGTTTAATAAGAAAACTTGTGAAACTAACAGTAGATATTAATACTTTTCGAGAACTATAGCTGATGCCGAGGAAATGACGAAAGTACCGAGAGGAAAGTTTTGAGGGGATGGGCAAGTAAAAGATAAATAGGGATGACTACTAATAGAAAAGTATATCTGAAAAAGACATGCTAAGTAGACCTTAAATGAATTGGTATTGGGGCAGTAGAATGAATTTTGAATGCAGATAACTTTAATAAGTCGTAGAATACCAAGATTAGACAAACGGGTCAAATTATCAGACACACTAACATCACTTTTAAAACGTGCATTTGAACGATCGAGCTTGGGCACAAGCTTCTCTTTCCATTCGTATGGGAGGATCGGCTGCGGGAGTGTTCGAAAGAGATACCGCGGCCCTGGAACACAAAGACCAAGGAAGGAACATGGATGGGTTTTAGTAAGTACAAGTCTGACACTCCCTTCCGCTTTGCCCAGAGCGGGAGAAGTCATTTGATGATTTCCCAACCGAAAAAAAAAAAAATGAGAGGATTCGGCGTCCACCAGATTTTTCTAGTATTAGTTTACCGGCTTTCATATCCTGGTTTCCAGACTGATTGATTTTGATGTGCCGTGCTTCTCCGAAGCCATCGATGCTTGGAAACTCGCTTGCCCGAATACTGAAAAATCCTATCATTCCTTTTCCAGACGTGGTGTGACGAACCGTTCTGCAGAGTAGTTCAGAACAAATTTCTAATGATCTCGTCTGCTACTACTCCTGAGCGTGCGCGCATGCTTTGGGTAAGTGGGAGTCGGATCTTTGGTTTCACGCACTATTATTGTCGAGCATGGGTACTTTGTTCGACGACAATACTTTTCACCTCGCTGCTTCTCCACGCCTAGGAGCCCCATGTTGTTCTCCTGATCGCTGTCTCTGTAGTGGAATTTTTAACAACCTCGGACACCACGGCACATCATGCAACCAAAGTACGAGCCGTTTTGCGCAGCACGCGAATATAAACGACGTCATCCAACGAACTCTTGTCATCATCGCGTTCCTGCTATATAAGAACCCAAGGGCTTCGCACGCGGCGAAGGTGGGTAGGCCTTTAGTGTGGGACGCCACATTTGTCGGTACTCTTGCGCCATCCCATCTTCTTAACTCACAGTGCTATGCTGGCGCTGCCGCTGCGGCTGCAGAGAACCTCAAGCGTCGAAAATAGAGTAACCTAATTGGTATATTTTGTGACCCATTTGGGGTTGAAACTTTAGGAGAGTGGGGTCCGAGTGGTCACAGCCTTTTCAAGAAAATTTTAAAACGCTTAGCTGACACTTCCTGTGATCCAAGGACAGGATTTTACATTGGCCAGAGGCTAAGCATTGCCATACAACGTGGCAACACCGTCAGTCTCTTTGGGATATTTCACATCAGTTGACAGCGTTTAGGAAAAGTTTTTTGATGCGATTTTTTAGTTAATTGTTAAGTTAGTTACCTTATATTATTTTAATTTATAAATGTATACCTACCTATTATGTAAGGCTAAACGTATTATTAATGATGATATGTATGAGTTTATTATTGTACTTATAATATTATTTTGTGTATTGTATCTATGGTTTTCGTTGCCGAAAATAAAGTGATAAATAAATAAATTAAAACTTTGTTCATGGGAATGAGTAAAATGTGATTGCTATTCGATCTTCAACTAGATTCAATTACTGAGGGTCCTTGGCAGCTTCCTATCTCTAGTAACATCCGCTAGTTATCCTATAATATTACTTGGCTCAAGGAACAACGCCTATAAATATCTTAATGACCCATTTTCCTTAGTGACCGTACAACTTGCTAGGCAAACTTAGAGGTAAAACTTTGAACCTTTTTATTCTGATGTAAAATTTCGTTCAGAAGTACGGTTATCTGGTTTCTCTAGATGCATTGTTCTTTAAAATATCCACAAATTTATAGAAAATCATTGAGGAATGAAAAGCTGAAATCAAAAAACCTACTTTGCCTCTAAGACTTGGTGTTGAAGGGTATACTAAATTCAATCAATCAACTTCGTTAGAGGAGACGAACAGAATTTGAGACTTATAAATTTGCATGATGAGAATAATAGCGAATAATTATATCATATAAAAATAAATTGCGCATGGTATGTACTAAGTATGCGAGGTAGACTAACAGATCTAAAACCCCTACGTACTTGTTTGCGTTAAGTAACTCCCTGGGGATGATTTGTTTGAAAAGAACATCAATCTTGTGGCTTATATTTACCTTGTTTATATGTAGTACATGTTATTTATTATATATATCTGTAGAACAATGTATTGAAATAATATAAAAGGAAGGTCTCACCTGATCTAGTAAACCACAACGATGCAATAGCAGCAATCAATAAAGTACATAAAAACTGATGGCAATGGTACAGATTGTGGGGTGATAACAATAAAAAGCATAACAGATATCAATAGGTACGCACCTTTTATCAGTCTTCGTATATTAACCCGAATAAGGGACGTCAGGGGCGCCTATCACTATTATTTTTATCGGTCGAACGAGTCCGAGCTACTTCACAGGACACGTCGCTGTAGCTATCTCTCTTTACATTCACACCACGCAACAACAGCGGGTGCAACTTATACTTTTATCGATTTTCTCCGCTATTTCCCAAACTATGCAACACTCGATTTTGCTGGTTTATGCAAAACTTTCTAAAACAATATGAACAAACACCTTCAACCACAGTGCCACCAGGTTTGTCGATTTGAAACATACAAAATCGATAATTCGGTAATGTTATTTCGTAACTCACTGTTTTAATCGTCGACACTAACGTGAACTGAACGTGTGTTCCTCCTTCCGTTTCATTAACTTTGTAACTGTGCGTTTAGAAGTCCTTTTTCTACTCAATTGTTTAAAAAAGTAACCTCTAATATAGGGATGTGCTGTGTTTCGCGCTCACAGCTGTTACGAGCTCCCTCTTCTATTGAAATGGGAATGGGTTGGAAAGCCAAGATGGCGGACAGTTGCGCGCGCACTCTGCCCGCGCAGCCTGTCAAAACTCTACACACAAACAAATCTGTCTTTATTGCCCACGAATCTGAAATATGAACCACAATTTAATATACTTATATAATACAAGGCGTTTATGATTATCATGATAAGATAAAAAACTTTTCACCCCCTTGTTTTCAAGTTTAATTGAATTTACGAGATCTTGGGAGTTTCCTCGTGAATAAATCAAAGCGCGGAGGTAGCGCTCCAGAATATTGCTTGTATTACGTGTTACAAATACAAGCAAAAACGTTGTAGGTACTTTACATAAGCACAAAGCTGTCCACGCGATGTTCCCAAGCTATTTTTGGATCACAAGCCTCCCAGTCTTGACAGTTATTCGATTTATCTCCACTTTTCTTACAAGTTTATGTAAAGAGACGCGTACAAGGATTCTTTGTTTTAACGATATTCACATATTTTGTACAGCAGTAGAAAAGTTTCATTATTCTTTGGACTTTGTATCACAATGTAATTTTACAAATACTTTAAGAGATGCTATAAATATAAAAGCGAATCATAATGCAAGACTTAAGAGAGAATATTATGTCGAAGAACCCTTGCAAAGAGCCTTGACCCCTGTGTGACCCAATTACCTACATCGACTCTCATACATTGATCATGTACTCCGGGTATCTGGTCGTTCATTAAGTCTTGAAAGATAATTTCAATTGATATTATCTTTCACAACAAAACTTTACGGGTGTAAAGTTTTGTTAAATTAGTTTATGTTCCAACATAACATAGGTGAACTTTTTTGCGAATTAGATGAAATTGATTGTTTAGTCCAAACTTTAAAATAAACTTTTCAGACAAAGGTTTTATCTAATGCAGTTTACCGCTATACCGCAGCTCCAAATTGAGAAAACTTTAGTATAAGCTTATTCTACTTCATATTAATAGTGAGCCGCCCTTACTTCGCACAGTTATTAGGTTTACAACGTGACAAAACATGACGAAAACTTTTTATATTGTTTAATATTATTTTATATATAAACTTTTACGCAAAAATGTAGGTACAGATGTGAAAAATTAAACCAGTTTTGTCAATCCAATGATTAAGACGTGTTTCTCAAATGTGAGAAACTAATAATGGTATTATTACTTGTCGACAAATTACGCAAGAAAAACAGTACCAAATTGTGATGCGAAAGTGAGGAATATGGTAATCAAAAAAAACCCTCCGTTTTTTATTTATTTTTTTATTTGCTAGAAACATGGTTACAAAGGTGTTCATAACATTACATAGTGCTGCATGTCTCACCGTTTTAACGGTATGCAAAATGAATTTATAACTACATGAATTTACAAGTAAAATAATGATGATACAATTAAACAATGAATTCAGTATACAAACATACTAACCAACCTATATCTTATCTACGAATATGTAGGTAAGGTAAGGTAAGTTATACATACTTAAAACCCTTATTATACACAATTTTGTAAATAATACAATAACCATTGAATAAAATTATTACTTATGCTTAAATTATTACTTATGCCTATATTTAGATCAATTTTACATTTTGCATTTTACAAAAAACTCGTGAATTGAATAGAAACAGTTTGCTTCGCGATAGTCGGGTACTTTGCTCCTGTGCTCGGTGGTGAAAAGCTTCACTTAAAATCCATAGTGACCATGATCTTATTCTTACTACATTACTACTACCCTCGAAACAACAATACTTAGCAAATATAACAAATCATCACGCCTATAAGTATACATATGATAGTTAGCATAGGATGGTATAGGCCGAGTTGTACCTAATTGTACAACCACATTTCGCTAGTTATGCCTAAGTCCCTTGTAATAGAGGGCGAGTCTATCGCCATTAAACGGGCACAAATACAGACTCGTGACTGAAACTGAAAAATTCCAGATGGAAGACTCAATAACACTTTGCCCGACCTGGAAATCGAAGCTAGAACCTCATGCTCGGCAGTCGCGCTTTAAATTATTATTTCATTTATTCAAAAATATTGTTTATCCTGCAAAACATAAGGAAACAAATACTCCAACTTTCCAATAGAATTGTTATTGAAAAACAAAACCGCTCTATATCTCGAATAAACAACAAACCTTTTTCCTATGACGTCACGTGACAGCGACAGACAGCAAAGGAAATAAACCGGCAGCTTCCATTTGTATGCGTATATTGTCATGATGTAACCAACAACCCTCGATTTCTAGTCTTGTTGGCTTGAGTGTTATTGGTTTACATGGTTTTACTTGAGGATCAAATTCGTTTAAAGGGGTATAGCGAAGGAATCATACTGTTCAATTCAATGTGTAAAATACTGTTTTTTTACTGTGTTTTTATTTCTTTACAAATTATATATTTTTTGAAGTGAAAACTTCTTAAGCATCGTTGTGATTTGAAAGTCGATGAAACCAAAAAGCGACAGTAAAAAGAGTTAGACACATAAATTCGTAAGATTGAACGTGGGAGAAAATGAGATGGGAAGCATTATACAGTGTTTATCTTGAGCCAAAATTTTTGAAGGTTTCACTTCTACCACGTGTGAATTGCACACATGTTTTTTTTTAATATTCCTTAAAAATACAATATGAAAGACATTTAAAATAAAAATATGTAGCCCACCGGTATCGGGAACAGGATTCAAGCTACCGGTATTCACGGCACTAGAGAGAGAAACCTCTTAACAATACAAACCGTGGCCAGGAGCACCGCTTTCTGAATCAAGGCCCTGAACCAGCTGCCTAACGAGAGCCTCCTCAAGTATTGCTCTTGGCAATTAAGCCATTGACTGTAACTCATAATTATTATCTTTATACTGTTTAAAGAATACCGAGTTACCGAGTTTCCTCCGTGCCTCAGAAAGCACGTTAAGCCGTTGGTCCCGGCTGTCATTTGTAGATCTTTGACAGTCGTTAGGTTGTCAGTGGCCCACAAAGTCTGACAACCAGGCTTACCAAGGAGTATCGTATTACCCAGTACTAACTGGATTGTGGAGGTTAGATAGGCAGTCGCTCCCTGTAAAATACTGGTATTCAGCTGCATCCGATTAGAAGTAGTTACTGGAAGTCGACCCTAACATAGTTGGGAAAAGGCTAGGCAGATGATGATGATGGCTGTTTAAAGAATGCAATAATGATTAGCCATAGTCGATAATCATTCATTCTCCTGCCCTTATAACAATTTATTTGAGGTTGGCGCAGCATGTTTTATTCTTCCATACTTCTCTATTACTCCTCATCTCATCAGACACCTCCTTCCTTGCCATATCATCCTTTACACAGTTTCTTAAGTCTTGCTCTATTCTTATATCCATCCACATTCATACTAAAAACTTTCCTCACGACATTTTCCTTATTGCATGGTTACCCATAATCAAAGACATTAGACATATTTAGGAACGAAATACGGGATTGTGTGAAAAAAATATTAACTGCTTCCTAGAGCAATACTGGCCATTGCTCACTTGTCTATAGTGCAACATCTCAAAATTGGCAATTTTGTTTCAAGGCGTCACCGAGACGTGGGATCAAGTTATTTCTTCTGATATCCTCAACTACTTACCTTAAATCTCTTTGGCTTGGGGCCAAAGACAACACATACAATTTGAATATACCGTACTATTGAAATCATTTTTACTTAGACCATCTAAAAAGAATCCCATGTTTGCCAAAAACGAATCTTTGTCTTTCATCGTTCAGGTAGGTACTTCTAAAAACATAAAAAGACTTTGAAGACCCAAACGTAATCGCTTCCGTATAAAGGAAATAATTTTACTCAAAAGCCTTTTGAGATAGCCCCAAAGGCATTCAAGTATTTACGACCAATAGACGGGTCAAGACCAAGAAAATCTTAATCTAAAACTGCTGACTTACTTTGTAACAAGTCGGTATGTCTAGTGTCCAATGTCCGCTCTATAACTCTTTTAAATCTATTTGGACAATAGTCAAATCTTTAAAGTCGAAAACACAAAAACATTTTTTTTTAGGTACGTAGTAGTCGATATTTTTATTAATAATATTATCCTCCAAATATTCTATAAAAGAATTTCAAAAACATGATATGGATATGGACCAGTTTAGCTGTAATACATGTCTTTATAAACTAAACTACCAGAAAATGTTCACCCTGAACATAATCATGCCGTAGGGAACGTGTGTAAGTGTGTGATTAGCTGAAACAATCAATTATTGCAATTACAAATCCTGAACACAAATGTTCTAATGAAACATTCCAATAAGTTAACCACAACTTTACTAGTATTTGTATGTTTATTATTTAGGTAAAAATTATTGCAATAAAATTCACATTAACACGAGTGTATTTTGATTGTTACAATTTCTTGACCTGACTAGGAACAGTTGTACCTACTCGGGCATTCCCATAAAGTAAACCTATTTATACACATTAATACTGTAGTTTTTCGCCCATGTCATGCCATCTGTGAAGAATTCAAAGAATTAATTGGGTTACGAAAAATGTAGTTGTGTAGCTTCGTAGCACATCCTCGTAGCGGTCGTCTACGAGACTATGCCACTACGTCGTTGGAGTAGTTCCACATTCTGTTTATAGATGGCGGTAAATAGAATTGAATCGGACGACGGGTTATTATCTATTGTGGCGTTGTTGTCGACTATCGAGAGTTGAATAGGCCTAGGGTTCGTGTGTTTGATTATCGGGTAGAGCAAAGTTTTTAAGGTATCATTAGTAAACTTTTACTCTACTTTTACGAAAAACATCCTTTTTTAAGCATGGGGCTCGAAGAAGATAATATAATATGTGACTTTTCAATTCTTTTGTGTTCTTTCTAAAGTAATTTCGCTTACTAAAGTGGTCCACTTATCTTAGACCATAAATCACACATTCGTTCACCGTTAAAACCATTTAATGATAAACGCTAACATTCAAAACATAATTTTATCACTGCAATCTTCAAACGACTTGACATAAATAGAACGATATTTAAATTAATTTAACGTTAAATGCATTTAGTGACTTATTGTACAAGTGTGGGTTAATGAAAACATCGTTAGAGAAAAATCTGTGGTGTACTGAAACACTGAGTGAGCAAGCGTGGTAATTAATGCTCGTTCCTTCTTGGTATAACAAGATGGAGCGGTAGTCTAGTCGACAAACTGACTACTATTAAAACACGTTTATACACGGTTATTATAACACGACGTACGCCACGCACCAGCACCCAGAGCCCTTATCAGTTGATGGTTGGCAGGGAAGTAAGGACCAGGCTGCACGCCATGCTGCTCAAAACAGAGAATCCCACTCATCACCGAAAATTGACGGATAATTTACGCCTTTATTCTGTCGTAGCGCATCATCATTCTCTTGCCCTTATCCCAAATCATATAATAATGCAGTCAACAATATAAACTCTTGATATTAAACGTGTGCTAGACATATTGTTATGGCTATTGGACGTATACAGATTACCTAACTTACTATCTTCATAATTTGAATAGAGCATTAACAGAAAATAATTATGGCGTGTGTTGTAATAACAACATTATAAGGAATATTTTTGCAATAGTTATTCTGTTAGTACAAGACGAGTAAACACCTAGTAGATACAAGTTGTTTGTGAAATTGACCTTTGAATGTCGTCAAATATATCTGGCTTTTGTCGCGTCGGTGCGCGTGCGTCGAGCGACGCGGCCGCGGAAATGTCGCGGACGAGAATAGATGGCACGTCGACAGCTGTGACGTCACGTCACGACACGTCAACTCTTGCGCATACACACAATTTTTCCGACACCTTCCTTCCGAAAATTATTTTGGAATACCACATCACTCCGTTGCAATTTATGCCGAATAAACTCGCCCATTTGTAGGCGATCATGAACTAAATTAGTTTTATGACAGGTGTAATAAAACTGAATTATTCCTTTATTTTTAGTAGGCATAACGTTTATGAAACCGATGTTTTGAGCACGGTCCTTCAGCGGTGCATTATTAATGTGAGTTACTTTTATTACAAGCATTGCTTTTTTGTAAGCCTCAGTAGGTTAGGAAGAAAACTAAAGAAACACTCGTGTAGTGAAGTGAAATCAAAGATTCGACTGATGAACTGGTATTTGGTACTTGGGCCTAAAATTCTTCATCTATAACTTCAATAATGGAAGAACATTGTGAGGTGATTGACACAATTTAATGTGTAAGGTAATATTCTGAAAAATTGTTGGTAACTCAATGATTCATACTACCTGAGAGTTATGGAGCGGTTTACGAGATTTGTTGAGTTGATTTATTTTATTGCGTTGACAAATATTTTGAAATGTAAGAAGTTTCATTTCTTATTAAAATAACTATAATTCGATTAATTTTTGAATTAAACAGTATACTAGTATTAGTTTGAATTGATCTACCTATTTAAAATAGTCAGTCGTACACACGTATGCGTTATTTGGTTTATCGTTGGAATACCCCTCGTAAACAAAGTATGATTGAATTTAGTGTAGTTTAAGTCTGCCTAAATTATGTAGGTAGTAAGTATTTCAATAGTCATAACAATTTGTCTGGCTTATGCAGGCACCTCAATATATGAACATTTTAAATATTATTTATATTGTAGACTGCATTATTGTCTGATTGAACCAGGCTAATGTGTTGTACAAAGTATTGGCCACAGACCGCGGCGACGACCTTTTGAAATTGCACGGAGTATGCATGTAGTCGGTAGTCGGTTGAGCGGAGTGCATGGCAGCCAGGGTTGTCGGGCCAGGGCGCATTAGAGCACGGGAGTACGGGACACGGCCACGCGCGCGGCTCCGCCAGTCCGTCGTCGACCAGCGCGCCCGCCGCCCGCCGCGCCCGCCGCGCTCGTTCGCGCCGCCAACCCATGGACTACGATCGACCAAGCGAACTCACACTTTACTTTATCATCACCTCCTTAGCACCCCCCGAAACCCATCGAACGAATCCTACGAGCTTAAAATGACAATGAAAAGTCACTTACAAGAACTTTTGTCGACTTACGAAAACTCTTAGTGATCGTCATTACCCGCTAAATCCCGCTTCAAAGTTGTTTTATTATTCAAAAATGCTTCTCAGAGTAAAATTATATCGGAACCTATTTATACACAAGAAACGACTGAAATTTTCTGATTGCAACCTTTAAAAAGTTTACACACGGTTTATGAACTATTTACACTGTTTTACAAATAGTTTTGAACATTAATTTTTATCCTTCGTAAAACTACCCTTAGAACATTAAGCAACTATGACCAAAGACATTTAAATAAACATAATATATTAGTGTGCGTTTTAAATTTCTTAATTAGAAGTGTTGAAAGACAAACAATTAAGTGTGTTATCAATAGATTAGTTTACTGTAAGACTAATTAGTGGGTGTGTTAGTGTATTTGTAAAATATATTCATCATATACTACAGTTAATCATAATTAAATTGGTAAGTATTTTATCAGATCTTTAATAGACATGAGTACACCTACATAGACTGAAATCAACAAGAATTTATTTTACAGCCTGAAAACGTACAAAATACCCACCATTTTACGAGCTGGTAATTAATTCAAGCATTTAAACTGGACAAAGTGCAGTCAAACAATTGGCTGTTCACATTCAAATTAAACTTTTAATCACAGTGCATTGGTATTCCGTACGCAGTTCAAAATGAACGTAACACTACTCTTACACAAGCATAATCTACGGAAGTTTAAATTTTACAATTGTATCTTAAAATAAAGTTGTTTTCAGACGAGTGCCAGTACTCATGCGATTTTTTAATAATGAGGACACATACAAACTCTTTGAACTGAAAGTGAATCCGGGTCATACAGATTTATTCAAAACTAATTTTGACATTGTTTTTACTCGTAAAGAGGATTATGTGTTGTAACCAAGCGTGGTACATAACTCGTAAGTAGGTGTTTTATATAGTGATCGTAATACCTATCTAGTCGTCTTGTGCCAAGTCCAATGACATCGTGGGATATTTTTAAAATAATTTTATAATGCCAAACGCCTTCTGTGGCTTCAAAAGAGTGGTACATTAATTTACTTGAATTATTTAATACTTAAGTTTTTCTATGGAATGAAAACATTATTAATTAAAAACTCCGTGGTAATTTCATTGAAAAACATTGAAAAAGGAAATGAATGGAGGTTCGCTCTTTTTTCATGTTCTACGTTTCATGTCCATTACGAAAATTACAAATATATTTGTAAAAGTTGTATACTCTATTGAATTCGCGAACCGGTGAATTCAGCCGTTTTATAAATAAATCGGCAGCAACAAGCTGAATTGACAACAATAGCCAAATAATCGGGTAAGATAGACTACAGGGCAACTGACATTAGTTTCAATACTTTATGTGAAGGTATTCAAATTAAATGTCGCGTAGCACTGAAATTACAATGTTAGCATGCTTTTAAATTATTTCAAATGGTTATAAAACAAATACAAAATAAATATAGAAATAGACGGATACAGATGGTGCCGATTGTACAAAAAAGTATGTTTGGCACATACAAAACCAGTATGGGCCGTAGAAGGAATATAAAATCGGACGAAGTAGGAATAAAATAATTAAAATATTTTTTTGGGACTAAGGAAGCATACTGTTTGGGACGTACCAGGATTTCGATATGTGGGACAAAACTCAGTGGGCCGAACGAAGAATAAATCTAATTTATATATTGGTTCATTGTCGCTATTATAATTGTTAAAGCCACTTATTTTAACAAAATTTAGATATTCTAATTAGTTGTGATTCCGACGAATACCTGTAAAGGGTAGCGCCGAGGCCTAATATTTTGGCACTGACTTGCAAATTACAAAAAGCAAATTTGAATATATCAAGCAACTTAGCGCTTTTACCTTAACAAAAAGCGCAGAAATATGCAAAATAAAGTATTAGTAGTATCAATTTCGCGGTCTAAAAACAGAAAATACTACTTATTTCAACTCATATTTCTCAATAACCATAAGGTATCTGGTATTTTTTTTTAATCTACAGTTATATATCATCTATATATTTAGTAAATGTACGAATTTTTGTTTTGATAACCACTCAATATAAATTAGGAAAAATAAAAAACGAACATGCATTTTTACGTAAGCACGATACACCAGGGAGGGACCCCTGGCGTGTGACCCCTTAATCTAAAACCCAAATCAGTCAGAACAAGCGAATTAACAGGAGAACTACGTTCTGCAGTCTGAAACTATATATATTATTTTCCATAAATATGACTGAAACTTTCTTCATTAGAGACACAATTAAATTCGAAGCTGCGATTCAGGCGACAACAACGAATGTACCTACCATCAGTTTATGTTTACAGTCAATGTCATTAAAATAGGTTTTTAATACTGTATGTGACTTTTTGATTACTTTAATTATTATTATACTCATTAATTCTAATCAGCTAACCCACGTAAAATTTTTAAACGAATTTGGAATAGGGTCCAGTCAAAATTGGCTCAAAATAGGTTCACAATACTCAGGTACTTTTTTATAAAATTTTAAGCAGCTTTACAATTTTCAGCATACTTAACGAGAGTTTCAGGTTTATACTAAATTACCAAAGTTCAGTGAACCATGAAGTTATGTCATAGATAGAAACTAAAATTTCGTTGAAATAATGAATTAACTCATTGAACAGTAAACTGTTTTTTTACGGACTGACACGAAACTTGATTTATAATGACTATGTTTTAAAATTCTATCTAGACCGGAAACACGTAATAATCATGAATTTCTCTCAACAGTTTTTTGCAAAATATTAATGGGTTATTTATTTTTGAACAGACGTGTGTAAAAATTGTATAAAAAACAATGTTCCAATTAGACATTCTCGGATAGCGAGCGAGTAATGAGCCTCATTTCTTCTGACTACCTTCACATTGTTTGAAAAAGGACAATTTCCATGGGCCAACAAAAATAAAACGAGAAACATTTTGTTGAAAATGCTTCAAAGAGTAGCTCAAAGTTGCTTATTAATGTTATTTTTAGGAGCACACATGAAAGACAAACAATAATCATGTAAAAAACCGTTTTTTAGGATTGGCACAAATTCTCCCGTTTTAAATTACGCTAACAGCAATCTTAATACGCAAACTCAATTTGATAAATTTGAGCGTCTTCAGGATATGTGTATAAGATTTTCCTAAATATGATCCTGATCAAATCTGGTTTTCGTGTAGCAACCAATACGTCACGACCATGTTCAAAATACTGTGTAATGTATATCAGTTTTCATCTTTAAAGCCACCATCAAGTGTTCTACTTTGTATGGGAATTGTGAAACGCATTCAAAGTTCAAAAGATCTTTAGAAGACTTGGAATTAAAAATGCCGATGCATTCCTTGAACTATCTTGATAAATCCTTTAACTATCCAGGTCGTCTAAGGAATGCATTGAATATAACTGATGTTTTGAAAAGAATATACGGTTCTCTATTACTTTTTAAAACTTGCCTAAAGGCATGCTTGAATCCAGCACACCATTAGCAACTCAGTTTCTAGTGCTTTCTTGAATTGCAAAGATTTTAACAGCGGCATAAGCTTTTCTCGTTTAAAATCTTCCTGTCGATAGATACAAACAAAAATTTATAAGTAAAGGTTCAGTTAAATTGATGCTGATAAATTACGGACGCCGTTCCGGACTAGGACACATCCATAGAAAAACTTATTGAAGTATTCCAGTGTCCGGAGTCCGCAGCCGGTCCACATTTTGTCCTTACCAGTTTCACTGATCTGTTACGACCTAATTCCATGTCTAATATTTTTGCATGAGAAAAATATTGCATCATAAACATTTCCATCCTCTCCTATGAGGGTCATAAAGAGGCCTGAGGGATGTAAAGAGGCATATTGAAAACTTCCGCCAATTTTAATAAAAGTTTCTATACAAATACATCGCAAAATTTAGACATATCACACGAAGCGTGCATTTCTTACAGAGCGCAAAACCAATACCTTTTAGTTATGCGGAACTTGGCAATAGGCCGGCGAGAGTGTTGTCACACATAGCAGTATCCTAAATAAACACGCAATCAAACTATCATTGAACATGCGCTTCGGTATCTAATCTTGCAATATAAGTGTTAGGTCGATACATTTGAACTAATTCCAGAAATAACGAGAATAGTCCCCTATCCGGAGTCTCTTTAACACATCTGGCCTATATTTCGGGATACACCTGTGAATGGACTTCTATAACGGTTCGGTTTGGTCTGCGACAAAGTTATTTTCGATTTTAGTCCTCTTTGAAATTAAGATGTCTGGAGTCTAGACTGCTATTTTTGCATTATGATCTGTGTAGTTTTCATAATGTAGGTACTAGAAATGGAAGAGAAACAATTTAAGTTAGTTTTATGCAACAGCGCTTGTTGGAAAGGTAACTGAGATAAATGGACTAAGTATTTTTATAGAGGGCTTATTAGCTAGCGATAGTTGACCAGTCGAGAGGACCATAGCGAAATTTTTTTCAGTTTTATAAGTACTTAGTACGAAGAAAAAGTTTCCCTTGAGGCTCGCACAATCAGACGGCAATATCTCTGACTTTAATCAGAAACTCTTTATATCGTAGGGAAACTAATCGGGACTATTCCAAAGAGACGTACGATGAAAACGGTTCAATAAAGCGGATGGTGCCTATATGCGGTCAGTAACTTGAAGTAAGTAAATTGTAAAGGTTTCTTAGTGAAGCTTCGACTAGTTTTCGCAGTGGAAAGGAATTAACACGGTTTTCATGTTACTGGTAACTGCAATAAACTACCTTTACTTATGTGAGATTAGGGAAGGAACTCGTGGTTAAATAATAACAGCCGCTCTGGTCGATCTTTAGGTTAAGCCGCGCTTGCATAGGTAGATCCGTGGATGGGTGACCACCCCTTGCATACTGAGTTTACCCCGTGCCGCATAAAGCCGTTGGCCCCGACTGTCATTTGTAGACCTTTGACAATCGTTACAGATAGTGAGTGGCCCGATAATCATGACAACCAGTCTTACCAAGGGGTATTATCCAGTAATAGCTGGGTTGTGGAGGTCAGATAGGCAGTCGCTCCATGTAAAATTATATAAATGTAATATATTATTTCATTATTTTAATATTATTATTTTAAGCTCATTATTGTAATTTTTATTATTTTCCGGTTAGACTGGAAGCCGACCCCAACATAGTTGGGAAAAGGCTAGGCAGATGATGATGATGATTGTAATTTTTATTATTATCTTTTAATTTATTTATTTTATTTGCGTTTGACTTTTATTATGATTTTATTGTATTTCATTTTACTTTTATGATCATTGCCAGTGTTATTTTTTTGTAAGTATATCAGTTATGTTTGCCTGAAATAAATGACTATTTATTATTATTATTATTTCGAGTTCTTTCATGTTCTTCTCTCGTAAGAGAGTACAAAAACCCTACCCACGGGCCGGAGCCAAGTTTGTAGGGGGGAGTTTATATGGAGAATGTAGAAGATATTGTAGAAGAAGTAAGGAATTTTCGGGTGATGCGACAGGTGTTGAGAATTGTGGCTTTTTGGAGCAACTGAAGTGTGTGGGGAGGCATGTGTAAAGTGTTAAGGTTTTGCAGGAGAGATTTTGGTACTATACCAGTGGAAGAGAGCACTATAGGGACGATGTGGACGGTTTGTGCTTCCCACTGGGTTTTAATTTGTATGGCGAGGTCTTGATATTTACTTAGCTTTTCAGATATTGTAGTTTGAATGTTGTATTTATTATTGTTATACTGGTATTCAGCTGCATCCAGTTGGACTGGAAGCCGACACCAACATAGTGGGGAAAAAAGGTTAGACAGACGATGACTTATGGGAAATGTGTGTGGAATTGAATCACTTGCCTTCAGTTACAACTTAAATCATAGTAAGCCAAACTTTGTTATTCTATATAGCTTCTCCCACAGTGTAATGTTGGGTGCGGTTTGTGGTTTTAAATGTGGGTGGCGGTCTTTCCTCACTTATTAAAATGAACCATTATAAATCCGCGGTCATAGTCGTGGTTGGATTTATGCCCTTAATGCTAGAGATTATGTCAGTGATAAAACGGACTGTAAGACAGTTTTCTTTAAACAGTGATATAGTGACAGTATTCTTTAAATAGTATAAACTGAAGTTGGTTCTATCCTGGGCAGTCGGTCTTGTTATCATCTTTCTGATTTCCTTAAAATTTGTTTAGCTTGAGCTACAAATATTTTGTTTCGATGCAAGACAGGAGGAAACACTTTCCACGTATTACACATAGTCACACCACGTATTATACATATATTCCTGCGTATCTTAAAATAAAAAATAAATAGAAACCAACCGAATACATAATTTTCATCTTTTCGGATTCAATTAAAAACAACTGAAAACTACGTTTATAACACATTTGCTCGTAAAGGGTCTCTTATTTCACCAATTTCAATATCGTTTTGTATCTCATTACGTACTTGTGCGGTAATGTAAAGTAAAACGCACGGTTTCAAGATGCTCCGTCAAAACGAACGGTACTTTTTTAAATCTTAGCAAAGAGTTTTTATATCAGAAAAGTGGTCAAAATTTTATGAATAATATTAGCTTTGGGAGATAAAATATAATAAATAAACATTAAATTCTTTAATTTAATTAACTTTGACAATAGATTACAACCATTTTTCTGTACCAAAAACACAAAAATATTAATTTACTATATTAGTAATACTGGCTGTTTTTGTGCCTTTGCCTTGAAAAAAAAAGCGCTAATGCGCGCGGCTCACTAATTTGTGAACAAGTAAAAATTATTCCGCGCGCTTTTTCTTTTCGCTGTATTGTTTTTATTTAAAAATGTCGTCAAGTAATGATGAATTTATTAATTCGACACCGCCTGAAGTCTTAGCGGCAGCGAGAAAGGCTACTCTAAGAATCTGCCCGAAAAATCGACCGATTGATACTTACAAGCGTATCAAAATTTCGTTTAACAGTCTGAGTTTTATTGATTTCCTCGCAAATATGTTATAAAACGTCGTATGACATACGTGCGCTTTGATAATTACAGCCTCTTCTTTCTTATAGCCCTCGCCTACGGCTCGGGCTAGCAATATCGCCTCGGCTGTAATTTTCAACTTACCGCACTTATATCATAATGTACTAAAACGGTCGTGCATTCAAAACTGCACCGAACACCAAATAGTTGACTCACAAATAAAAACAAAAGAACGACAACGTCAAACGTGAAAATTTCAATTTCGAAAACGTCATGATACCCTGTTTGTAGGTAATTATACAGGGTGTAAACAGACTCTTCACGAAGCCGTCAACCTGGTATTCTGTACATCAAACTAAGTAACTTTACGCAAAAATTAGTGCTGGGAAACGACTTTTTTTTTTGGGCTGCAAAATCACTTTTTACAGTAGGACTCAATGTAACGCACTCAAAACATTGAGCTGATGGATGGATTGAATATTAAGAGGGTCCTGGAGGTGTTTGAAGTAAAAATCTTATATACATTAAAATCATGTATTTAAAAAAAAACTTGTGAAAAAATTGAAACTTTGACCCCCAATATCTCCGTAACTAGAAGGTTACCAGGTATGGTCTAGAACAAAAAAACGATCGCAATGATGGGGAGAACAAGTGTCTTTCAGCTTCGGTAAGAGTCTGTTTACACCCTTTATACCTCGTTTTGCCACCTTGATTTAATTGCAGTATGTTCAGTGCTCAATCAATCTCTTGTGAAGGCAGACAAAGACAGGTGGTGCTACTTAGAGAAGTTCTCAGAGCTCTCGACTTTGGAATGCATTATTAACGTGTAGGATTTGTCTCTGTTTTCCTTGGCTTTAAAGTTTGGTTGATAAGTTTGTGGAACTGTTCCTGTGACAAGTATTTTGTAAAATAGTAGAAGAATAATTTTGTATTCTTTTACCGCGAAATGCATCGAACAATAGTTGTTGCTTTAAGGGCTTTTAATATGCTTCGTGGAAGCACTTAGTAGTAAGTAATACAAATGTGTAAGTTTTGAGTAGCGAGAGTTATTGTCCGGAAGTTTCCTACCGATACTTATATTTATATGAAGTTTTACTTTTCTTTACTTTTTATTTTTTTATCCTAAAAACTAGCCAAACCATTTTATTAATATTTGTATCAAACTCAAAATTGTTACATCATCATCATCAGCCTATAAATGTTCATCATATGTGTATCTTGACTTGGCTCGCGAGGTTGTTGACATGTGGGATGTGGACTCAGCAATCATTGTGCCGATAGTCGTATCAACACCTAAGGAGGCTCTCGCTAGGCAGCTGGATCAAGGGCTTGATGCAGAAAGCGGTACTCCTGGACACGGCTCGCATTGTTAGGAGGTTCCTCTGTCTGGAGCCCTGACTGCCGGTAGCTTGAACCCTGTTCTCGATACCGGTGGGCTACATGTTACATCACCTATATTAAAATAAATAATAAGCCATTCATTCTTAATACTAACATTTAAGTTCCACAGGCATTTAATTTTGTTGAAATTTTACTCCGTTCCCGATGAACTTTCCCTTTTATTGAAATGATCTGAAATCAGATGCTGAAAGTTTCAGTTCAATGAAACTTTGTAACTGAGACTTAACTTTTATGTTCACCCGTCCATCTGGATTCACTACACAATTCTGTAGTTAGTTCTTGTGAATAAACATGCCTTGTTATGACTTATGTTACAAAGCAAGAATTGCGTCAATTATTTTTTTGCTTGAATGATAAATTATACCTAGTTTAACATAACATCACGCCTGTAATCCCCGATGGGTTAGGCAGAGGTGTACCTAATAGTACACCCGTATTTCGCCAGTTATGTTTAAGTCCCATTTAATAAGGGGCGAACCTATTGCCATCAACCGGCAACAAATCCAGACTCCGTGGCTGCTACTGAGAAATTCCTGATGTAAAAACCCAATAACACTTTGGTCGACCCGGGAATCGGACCCATGACCTCATCAGCAATCGGCTCAGCAGTCGTGCTTGCGACCACTAGACTAACGAGGCAGTCCACCTATCTACCTAGTTTCTGTGTGCATAATCCAGCCAAAACCGTTTCCACTGCTGGGACGATGTTTTTCATCACCACTTTGTAATCGGTAAGTAGTGATGAAATAATTTATCACACAAAGTAGTTGTTTGAACATAGATCTCATCCATCGCTTTCCAACAGGCGGAATCGAGGTGAAGAGCAGGCCTATTTTGTAACAAAAAAAAAACAGTAGCTCACAACCTCGACCTAGACCACTCGTAAGTCAGGGCGATATCAACGGGCTGCGGGCTGTTCGAAAGAGATACCGCGGCCCTGGAACACAAAGGGCAAGGAAGGAACATGGATGGGTTTTAGTCAGTACAAGAGTGACACTCCCTTCCGCTCTGCCCAGAGCGGGAGAAGTCATTTGATGATTTCCCATCCGTAAAAAAAAGGGCGATATCAATGTTCAGTTACGTTTTATTTTTTTATCAATTTGGTCGCAAGGGCAATTGTGACCCGTTTCGTACTTTTAAGGTACCGCCTTGGGCTATGGCAAATGAGAAGTCCGAGTGTAAAGTTTGTGTGTGAAATCCTCTATAAGTCAGTGTAAGGATTCACACCCAGTTTTCGTCGGGGCGCCAACTATGCGGCAAAAGGGCTTACTGTAATGTAAAATAAAGTGAGCTGTAATTAAAATAAGATCTGATATAAAAATCAGAGTCCAAAAACATTCGATAAAATCGTTTATGAAAGTTTGAAATGAGTTTTCTGTCTGGAAATAAATTATTAAACATGATGAGCTGCCCGTGGTTCGGAAATAATGTTCAGTAAATTGTTTACCCTCTCTGCGAGACCAAATATCTATAATGCGATACATCAATAATACGGTTAACTAGAACCGTTAACCCAGAGGAATAAGAACATAAGAACATAAGAATATTTTTTATTTATAACCAAAAAAGAATTCGATGGGTGAATAGTAATATTTCATGAATTCAAGATGTAGGTAAGTCCTTAATACAGACGAAAAATAAAGTCGTCGATTATCTTGGTCGTGGTCGAATTTATACTTGAATCATGCATGAAATCTTATAATGTTTTCCGACTATGCAGGTACGGTCCAGCATAATATTCACACGGCGTTTTTGGGCTTGCGAATTTCCTTTCGGGTGTATCACATACGTACTAGAATTTGCAGTGCTACTAGGTTTCACAGTGCGCAAACGTTTTTTTTTTAAACTTTGCCCCGCCCTAGGATGTTTTCCTGTTTCGTGGGTGCGTTTACAAACACTTAAACTCACATATAGAAACAGCATGTTGAACAATTACCTTGGCCATCAAAATATTTGTTCCGTGCGGGAATCGAACCCATGCCACGCAGCTCAGCAGCCAATCACTCAGCTACTACGTCAACCGTACCGTCAAAGTGCGAACATGTAGTCGCACGCGCGTTTCATGGAACATCTGTATAGGCCTTAAGGATGACAATGACAGTTCGAACAAAAATAATGTGTGGCCGTTTTGTGAGAAAACGTGCTTAATTTTGTCTTATAACGATTGTATAATGTGCATATTTATTTGCACAACGGTAGTACATACAGGTACTGTTTGCAGATGGTACTAATACGTTTATCGCGTCTCTAGAGACTTGTCGTGTGATAGCTGTCCCATATATTTCCGCGTACATCCGTAAATGTTACGAACATGCGACGTGCATCACCTGTACTCATAATATTTCGTCTTATGACTGCTGTAAGATCCGAGGCTTGTGCTAGGCTGAAATAACAACGCGAAATGGCGAATAAAGTAGAGGAAATACGTGTTCCTTGTATTTTCTCATTTGTTTATGGCGTAATTATTAATGAGCCAGCAACTTACACCACATCAGCTTCACATGGTTTTTACGACTTGACAAAACAAAACAATAACCACCGGCAGCTTGGACCTTGTTCCTGATGGCGATGTGCCATCTTTTTTTTATATTTGTAAAGGTTTTGTTTTCAAAATATTTAAAAATGTAATTTATAAGAGAAAAGGTGAAATAAGGAGATAATTTACATTATACTAAAGAAATTAAATTCTGAAATAAATGCAACAAATGAAATATTGTATCTAAACCCTTATCGATGTTTTAAAAAAAACGCATTCCCTGAGACAGACACAAAAAACGACACAGCATATAATATCTAACTTTGCTTTAATATTACTTACGTCATTAAGTAGTCTTATTATACCTCTTCTATTTTCAACATGTCCCCACAAAGTAATTAATTAGAACTAAAACCTTCTATTTTAAGTCCTTATTCTATTTAATGATGTACATTTCGAACTTCCCAGATTCATTATTAGAGTTTAGTCGTAAATACGTCAAAGGATAGTGGAAATATACCAAATAATTGTAATAAATGAAAACCTGGAATTAATTTCCAGCCTTTGAGGTATTTTCAACAGTATCATATTTAGACTACAAAACATTTATAATTTGGAAATGTTCATTCATAAACTGCTTTTGAAACTATGTGCAATAAATATTACATATTAAACTAACTCATTCAAACTAACAACGAATCCAATTAAAGGGTTCTGTAATAATATTTATTGAAACAGAACCTTGCATACCAATTAATGTTAAAATAATAGTAACATAATTGCATACCGCTATTAAAACATGGTATAAGTTAAACATCTAATTGAATTCGTTCTAATCGATAGTTGTACAAACAGTCCGTCTATTCTATTAACTGTAGTCACGAAATGTCTATCGTTCAACCAGTAATTATAATAGAATTAGGTTGCTTGATAAGTTACATATTGGTAATTGGTTGACCTGTTCGTCGGTATTAAGTACCCCTTAGTCATTCACACACCACCGCTGTAGTGCTTGTAGGCACAACAACATTTTTGATAGAATTTTCAATCTTTGTTGTGGTGAGCAGTAACGAACGAAGTGCCTTACCTATACCTAGTATTTTCAATAGGAAAACCTATAAGAAGTAAGACCACTCGTTGAGCAGCTCTACGTTCGCATAGTTGTTACAAAATGTAATACAAATGATATTAGATACAAGTTCTGATTAAAATGAAAAATAAAGGTTGTTGCTCGACACTGTTCTTTCAATCTTAAGACTTACGGCATTTCATACAAAGTTTCAAGTCCTTATTGTTCGAAATGACTGAACCGATTTTAATGAAACTTCATTCGCGTAAGCAGGATACATAGGTTTAAAAAACGAACTATATATCTTGCTTAGTCATTCCGAAAAATGAGGACTTAAAAGTTTGTATGTTTAACGTAAGTCGTAAACGCTTCTGAGTCCACTGTTCTGTTTTGTTCTACGTGAAATTGATAACTCACAGCTTGATAGCTAAAGTCGAATGGAACTGAATATTGCATGTGTCGCAGTAAAATGTTGTCTTGAGGAATATACGGTTGCACTGTACTTGCTCTCAAGTGGGAAGATGAATTTGAGATGAAAATATGAATATTAACACGGTGATTTCACTTTTTCCTCATGTAACATTCGATGAAACCTTTTTTACGACAAGAAGGCATTGTAAACTGGTCGAATATGCACCTAAGATTTTGTTTCTTTATCATGTAGCGTAAAGTGTTTAATAAACGTATACGCTGCGTTAACTCCACGTCAATACTACGTTAGTTTCGATGTAAACTACTGCGCAATGATCAGCGTATTTGCCAAGCTTTTTCCCAACTATTTTTAGGTCGGATCCAATCTTACCGGATACGGTTGAATTCCAGCGTTTTAAATAGACTGACTAAGACAAAGTGTTTCCACACGTTTTCACAAAAATATGCACGATTTCGGTAGTTATCGGTCATTGCACCCGTTTATCAGTCACAAAAAAAAGAAGAAAATGAAGTAATAATGTGGAAGCCATCGTTCATCTAAAATCGGCTGAACCACTGATATCGGCAGCGGAAATGAGACGCGTGACGCAATTCCAGCGATCGTTCACTGACAGACGTGTCTTTGATGAGGGCATCATACCTTTATCATAATTCCGGAGTGGTTCTTTCGGCAAGTCGGGCATTTTTTTCCCTTGTGTGTGAGTCCATGCGTGATGAAAGTGGTTCATGAGTTGAGCCCCTCAAAAATCTCAGTAACATCTTAATTTTTCAACACAAACTATGACCCACCCCATCTTGCTCTTTGTGTAATACCACCTACATTTTGAGGGACGTGTTCGAAGCCACCACCAACGCCTTCGAGGCGGCAGAGTTCTGGTCGAAGCTTGTTTGGCTCTAAGTAGACCCTTAGTTTACAACAAAGTCACATTTTATGTAGCACATGTATGTGTGGCCGCCTTGATCTTGTTAACTCCCAATGAATCCAAGAAATCTGTTTTGACATAATATCAACTTTGTACCCACTCGAACCAGAGGTTTGTCGTTAGTGTTTCACCCACCAGGATACATTTCCTATACACTTGTGACAGACAATCATTAGGAACGACACTTTTTATGTAGGCTTCTCTTTCCAAATCGATGTTCTCTAATGAGCACTTTTACCTTTTGTCTCTTCTCTGCTGAAACAAAATATATCCTTCCTTTGCGTGACACGTCACAAAAATGCAGCAAAACCATATTTTATCCTTATTAATACGGTGATAAGATTGTATTTTATACTTGCGTCATGTCGTAAACGAGATCATAAGCCGAAGGATGAGCCGCATCGCCTCGCCTCCTAATATCTACGATCACTAATCCTCGGCGTTATTACAGCAACTCCTATATGACCGTTTGTTGTGGTATGCTACGGGCGAAACTATTATTATGTATTAGATAAGTATGTAGGTGGGTAGGTACTATTAATATAAGCTCACGTACTGAGGCTGCTATGTACAGTCACAAGCAATAAAATATATACAGTTAGCAAAATTCAAAAGCGATTTTCTCGTGAAATAACGGTTTCTACTTTAAGACAAGAACTATTTTCTAATAGTATGGCTTCCAAAATACTATGTTCGTGAAAACGTAAATCTTCAATCCGTACAGTAGAAGAAAATTACTTTTTAGAGTTGCTGTGTATATATCCTAGGAGTTGTATACAATAATAGAGTACATATTTCTCCGTTAACATATACATATTACTGCTGGTGACTGTACATATACGTAAGCTTATATTTTAATAGTGAACAAACGAGAACTCAGGAAGACACGTCTAGAATGCATTCAAACGTCGTCTTTCTGTCTTCTGAGCGGACATTGTGGTCTACCTTAATTTGTTTTAAGCTGATTTTGTATGGTCAAATAATTTTTAACTGAAGAATCAATATTTTAGTTTGACACAAAATTCTGTACAAAAGCTGACCAACTGCAATATTTTAACAGACTTTTGTTTAAAAATAAGAAACTCTTTACCAGCCCGTAACTTCTTACCCATGTTGGCGTGAATTATAATAGGTTTATAGTTACACTGTGTTTGGAGATCCATAATAAATTAAAAAATTTAATAACGTATTTATAGGTGTTTCTTAACAGCAGCCACTGAATCAACTTCATGAACTAATGAAATGATCCTTATTAGTGACCTGAAGTGTAAAAAAGTCATCAAAGCTTAGGCTTAATTCAATCCCCGCCTCATAAAACGGGACGAAAGAGTTTTATCCTAACGTTGCCCGCTCTCTGTTAACTCTAAATTAAACCCTTTTTTACTATAAAATATTCGTATTACTTGGAGCTGCATTATTTTTATGAAGAATCTTTTGCTGATCGGGGTGATATGAGTTAATTAAATTGAATCCATTAATATTTCCATTTGACTGGCTAGTTTTCTCAGATTTACTCTGAAGATAATAGACTAAAGGCAAGGTGTACGTATTACAGGTTTAGGGTTAGATTGATTCTTGATATTCAATCCGACCGTTACATGAATAAATTAGAATAAAATTTTCTTAGTAGTTCTTAGTTTGAGTAAATCCATTTATCAGCGAAAAGAAACGTCAGATGTGAATCATTGTAATAAAAATACAAAGAAACTTTGTACAGCGAAGCTCAAAGAAGCGGACGGAAGATCGCAAATAGAACGGTTTAAACTAAAAATCCGATATAATTTCACTAGTTATTTTAATGTAATCCTAGTGTCAATCCGGAAGACAGACAATCATCTGGCGCTTAGAGATATTAAAGGTCATCACTTGAGGAAACCGCTGAGCGGCCAAGAGTACGTCATGAACAGCTGAGCGTCAAGCCCCGGCCGCAGGTGGGCCGCCGCACTTATATTTAGCCAATGAGTCGTTGTGCGTTCATTGTCACCAACACGCGCCAAGGCCCAACTCCAAATTGTTGGCCCATCCGACACACCACACACTAAATAAGCATTACGTAATTTTGGCATTTAGCGTCACGATAATTGTTATTCCCTTTTTTTTTCGGGCGAAGAAAGTGTACGGAATTTTTCGACAAGATGATAATAAGATGATTTACTGGTGCAATAATTTTGTAAGTTATTGTACGGTTTTATTTCCACGCTGTTGCACTGTGTTATTTTTGGTCTCATTGCTGTTAGATGGTTGGGTAATCCATAATAATCATAACACCTGCGTTACTGTATCAATAATTTACGACCCAGGGCTATGTGCTAGCAAGTTTATGAAGCGTCTTGAAAAATTGACAAGTCATAATCTGCCTAGCCTTTTCTCAAATATGTTGAGGTCGACTTCCAGTCTAACTGGATGCAGCTGAATACCAGTACTTTACATGTAGCGACTGCCTATTTGGCCTCCACGACCCGGTTAGTACTGGGTAATACGACAAGTGACAAGTGTTGTAACAAAATGAATAAATAAGGTTATTTATAAAAATAAGTAAATCAGATTAAACAAACTTTATATCAAAAAAGAATCTGTTAATGGAGACAATAAATAATTAATATAAATTTCAAATATTTAGAAACATAATTGAGCACACGGTATATTCCAAAAAATGAGTTCAATGAAATGAAGCTTGATACCGAATTGCCGAAAAGTCATGATGTTATTATGTCACGTGAAAGGTAAAAATAAACACTGTGCTCATCTTTTTGTACTTCTGAGATTATAATTAGACGTTTGAGTAGACTTGCCTATATTTACTTACTTTTATTAGTCACAACATCATATAAATTACCAAACTGCTTTCACAGAAACCTTGGTGACTAATGTATTTTCTTGACGACATGATTTAGCAAAATATGATATGATACAACGAAATAAGAGAAGGATAAAATAATTTGCAGAAGCCAACACCCACGTCTCGCTTACAACAATGAAGTTAACTAAGAACCTACTTTTGAACAAGCGCTGTTTGAAACTTTGTTAAGATACACCGCAGATGATCCATCACAAATTAGTGTAAATTGTCTGTACGTGATCGAAGTTCCTAAAAGCGTAGGTAACTATATGTAATTTAACATGACTTCATAATTAACCACTTTTACGCAAATAACAACGGCATAAAATAAATAAAGAACTTACAGAAAAGGACCATTCAGTCCAACAAGATGCCATCGAGAAAATCCGTCCTCGATTTTCCATCCTCCAAAAAGGGAATTCTATGCCATTTTCTTTTTGCTACACCACGTAATGATGAATGACCTAGGTACTACCGAGTTCACTGAAGGTCTGCCACTTTTCTTGTCGAAAAGTGGTCGACCGTCATAAAAAGTCTGACAATAGGCTCAAAAAAACGTAATTTTCACCTCACAAGAACACTGTGCAAACCTGCGGGCCAGCATATTGCTTCGAACAGACAACGCCCTGCGCTCCCTCTCTATGTCTAAATCATCACATAGATGACCCAGTAGCCCAGGTACACTCGCTTCAAAGGCATATCCGCTAATGAGATGCACGGCACATTTAAGTCCCTACTGGCGCCAACATTAAAAACAACTAACTCACTCTTAGCGACGTTATATTTAAGCCCCTGAATCACCGCGTAGACCTCACAAACCTTCAAGAAATTGAGGGCTCAGCAAGACCATATCTATCTATAAGGGTTTGGTTTCCGCACTTAGTCCTTACAGGTGGACCATTGTGCGTGCAAGACCATATCGTCCGCATAGCTGATGTTGTTCATAGCAACTCCATCAACATGACAGCCGATGCCGGTATTGCTGAGCTTAAAAATAAGCTGCTTTATATACAAATTGAATAGGCGGGGGGAGGTGTTTCCCCCCTGCCAAACCCCACATTCCAACTTATATTCCTCAGTCAGAGTCCCTGCCCACCTAATATTGTTTATTTGGTTTTCATATCAGAATTTTAGTAGAGAGGTAACCTAGGTTTCTATTTTTTTCTCACCACGTTACTTTTTTCTTTTGTTATCTGTCTTTGCGACATATTCGTTTTTAAAGCTTGGTGGTATTAGCATGAAGTGTTTATGCACTTCGTTCGGAGCAGTTTGGAACTCTGATTACAGTCTTCCCGACCATAAATTGGCCATCAACATGAATGTAGTTCTTGGCACTGCGAAGTCCATAAACCAGAAGATATCATTAATAGGGAGCTGATGTCCAATTACATTGCAACTCGTTTTTCCGGGGTAATTTAGAAAACCAGTTTCTTCGACCGCAGTTTAATTACAGCACTTTTCGCCAATAATGCTAAAGGTGGATGGATCAATGGATTCTATGTAGCAGGGTTAGGCTTATTGTCACCAACAGGGCATAAATCTAGACTCCTAGCTGCTACTGAAATCCCCTGATAGAAAATCCAATAACACTTTTCTTGATGAGTCGAGCAAATTGCACTTACCTTCAAGTCCTGGGGGAATTAAAACCAAGTTCTCACTCGGATCAGTTAATAGACTAATGAAATAGTTTTCATATTTTTTTTATTATAAAATTCGTTAGGTTAACTCCTTGCTTTAACAAGATATAGCATCCGCTTTATAGTTATGTCCAACCGCGATGGTGCTAAGTTCCGCAAAGCGGGCGTCAAGGCGTTCAATCAACGGGAGTCTAATATACAAGCTAAATCAATCTAAGTCGTCTACGGTAAGATCGGTTTAAATCACATTGCACTATAATCTTAAATGGCATGGCTAACGTAGTTACGTACTAGTCTTGCTAGTTTATAAATGTAAGTCTGTATATATTGTTGTTTAGAGGAAATAAACTACGTTACCTTATAAAAAACCTGTGTGACACCCTATAGATAACAAATAATGACGGAAAAGTGAAAACTGTAACTATGGGGCTGATACTGCCTCGTTCCTGCCAGGGCTGCGGGCTGTTCGAAAGAGATACCGCGGCCCTGGAACACAAAGGGCAAGGAAGGAACATGGATGGGTTTTAGTCAGTACAAGTCTGACACTCCCTTCCGCTCTGCCCAGAGCGGGAGAAGTCATTTGATGATTTCCCATCCGTAAAAAATAAAATACTGCCTCGTTTGTCTAACGGTCGCAAGTGCGACTGCTGAGCCTGAGGACGATTCGATTCCCAGATTGGGCATAGAGTTATTGGGTTTTTTCATCTGGATCACGGAGTCTGGATTTGTGACAGTTTGATGGCAATAGACTCGTCCCCTATCACATGGGACTTAAATATAAGTGGTAAAATATAACTGCCTAACCGGGATTACAGGTATGATGAAATTTTATGTTTTTTTTTATGCGCCGAATTTTTTTAATTTTGCATGGCTCAAGAATCATGGAATCATGAAACCATGGTAAAAGATCATTCCACAATGTCGTGTATTTTTAGTAATCACAGGTTCGTTGTCTCTAAGTTATTTCGGTTGGCCGCCGATAATTAGGTATAATGGGACTATATAAAAGTCTCGCACGATTTTCCGCACGTGACGATTGTTTATTCTATTATTTCTAGATCAATTAGAAATTATGTGACTTTTATTAACAAGTTTGGTGTGTCTTACAAAGTAATTTATTGATCAAACATTAATGAATACTTGGAGATCGTAGGTATTCTGGTACCACCTCTGCTATTTCTGTTAAGGTTCAGTTTGCTGTCTTTATCTCGTTTTGCGAAGTATCTTTTGATGTCTTTTGCAAGTAGGTGGCAAAAAAAAGACTATATTTTGATTTCCTTTCAGATTATTCCCACATATGTCTTTATTAGTTTACCCTTGATTTGACTTACACGTGCTCACCAGTTTCTATTTTTGTGTCTTTGATGGTTATGATGGTATTGTAAATCCTTAAATAATTATGGCATTAGGATTTACAACATTTGTTCTAAGAAATATTTTATTTATAAATATTTTATTTATATATCTCTTAAGTTAAAAATTACGAGTAAGTATGGCTATAGTGTCAGCGTTGCCTATGCATCTATCATCATCATCTGCCTAGCCTTTTCCCAACTGTGTTGGGGTCGGCTTACAGTCTAGCGGGATACAGCTGAGTACCAGTATTTTACATGGAGCGACGGCTTATCTGACCTCCACACCTCAATTAGTACTGGGTAATAAGATACTCCTTGGTTACACTGTACGTCAGACTTTCGGGCCACTGACTACGTACAACGACTGTCAAAGATCTTCAAATGACAGTCAAGACCCACGGCTTAACGTGCTTTCCTGGACACGGAGGAAATTGGAGATGTAATGGACACACAGACCAGCCCTGGCAAGCGCTGCTCAACCTTGAAGATTGACCTGTGCGGCTGGTATTATTTAGCCATAAGCTTCTAACGTATGCACCCATCAGTTGATTAATAAACAAGAACATAGTTATGACTCGCCAGAACTCAATGCCACAAAGTTCTGATTTCAAAAGGATAAGGTGAACGAGCTCATTAAACAGGCACGACACACCTCACTGTTTATACTAACTTGACCCGTAATTAAGTTCGTAACAAAACAGTAACGAGGTGTCGAGGTCGTTTCAGATAATTCATAACTCCAGGTGAATGAATGAATGAGTTTGCCGCAACAATCGGTCATTACTGAACGTTATTGCAAGACATAATGTTGCCAGCCGTAAATAAAGTCGTTTGTACAAACAATGCGACCAATTTACTGAATTGGATCGATACCCTTTGATAATATGTAAATTACGTTTTTGTAAATTGAAATGAAACAGGCGGTCGTTAGGGTTAATGTAGTGTTGGTGTAAATCAACTTCAATTATTATTTATAGGGCAAATAATATCTATAAAATTTATGGCCATTTCGTAGGTCTTTACCTGATTTAGGTTATGTTTCTTTCTTTTACCGACGTTAAATAATCAGCTGTAATTAAGAATTAAATATTTTTGTAATAAGCTGTTTGTTTCCATACAACTACTATCAGAATGACGTTTGTATGCACAATCGAGGACACTCCCGCCTGATCACCACTAAGCTCATTTTTGCTTGCACTCACAACATAAAGCGCTCTCTGGCCGGGCGTGGCGCCTCCGCATGATTCAAGCGATTTTTTTTTTTAAACTATCAATCTGAAAACTGTACTACTGGTACCTATAATCAGCCCGTATAACACCTTTCTACAAGCAAAGAAACGAAGGTTAAAAAGTTAAATTGTCTATTAAAGTAATTACAAGTCGTACCTTTTTCTAAAAGGCTGACAGAATCAATTAAAAATTACTGAGTCTCGGGTACAGAAAGAAATTAAAAAGCTATTCTCTGTAACTTTAGTTGGAGACGACAATCAATGACTTTTAAAAATCACTGTTTTATTCAGCTTTAGAGAGCTTTGCACCTAGATTTCTTATTTACATCGGATCAGAAAATTGATAACTTAGTTATTTATAAAATCAACTATTACTTAGAGAATCGATAATATTTTTGGTAAATATGCACACTGAAAAAAAATTTCGGATGAGATCTCATCAAAAGACTTTTCCCGTTCTGGGCAGACTTGAACTGACTAAAACCCATCCATGTTCCTTCCTTGCCCTTTGTGTTCCAGGGACGCGGTATCTCTTTCGAACAGTCCCGCAGCCCTGGATATTACGATAACCTTAAATGGGCTTGATTATATACTCGATTATCATTACGTGCTGGTAAAAGCTTATTACTGTATACATAATTTATAAGACTTACCGGTATACCACTGACGTCAATACGCATTTTCATAACCTTACCTTATTGTTATAACCAAATGATTTAAACGAAAATAATACACACCTTTGGTTACTATTCCCACAACGTGAGAGTTTCAGTTATTTTGATTTAAAAATGACACTATTTTGCGACAAAATCAGACAAATATTTTCCTTATCATGAAAGCTTCGCTTCTCTAATATATCTTTGTGGACTTTTCTTCACTTCAGCAACACGTAATAACACGTCAACGTTTTCACAATATTTCTGTAAAGTGAAAAATGCCATATTTTCAGTAAGCGAGATTGGCAAGTATAGGATGCGATCTCACGAAGATCCCGTGATATGGACGCATCTCCTCATGTCCCCGTTTCGCAAGTAATATTATTAAATTTAGAGGGTTCGTTTAAGTGTTCCACAGCACGCGATGCCCCCATTTTAAACCCGGTCCTTAGCTTAAGTGCCCCTGTTTACATTTTCGGACACTTGTTTAGACTTCGCTAAATGTAAGGAGAATTTAGGCTCACGACTGTTATTTATGTGTTTAAATACTCGCGAACAAAGTTTCCTTTCAGGTGTAAGAAAAACTTTTGGAATCTCAGCTTTCGGAATGTTGTTGTGGTTTCGAATATTTACGGAAACACTTCTGGAGGAACAAGCGTAAAACTTTGACACATATATTTTTCTAAATGATTATACACATTTACATACATTTTAATTAATTCTTTCCTTTTATTAAACACAAGCTTGATTACTCACACTAGTCTTAACTGTAACGTAAGTGGAAATGGGCAGGGCACATTGCTCGTAGAACGGATAGCCGATGGGGCCGAAAAGTTCTGGAGTGGTGACCACAACCCGGAAGACGTTGCGTTAGAATGCTTCCCACTAGGTGGACCGATGACCTGGTGATGGTTGCGTGGATCCACTGATATGACTTGAGGTCAACCGGTCTACCAGTAGTCATACCTACAGAATGGTTATGACTTCCTTTGACTGTAGTGTAGTTAAACATAGACTTCCACGTCCACCACATATCAATATTCCAGTTAAAATCACAAAACAAATAACTTTGTAAAATAATGTTTTTAAATTAAAACAGTAGGTCGCGACCGTGAGCAAGAGGAATTAAAAACTACTTCTTTAATGCATTTAGTGGCTGTAAGTTGGAAAGTTGTATCTAAATGTTTCACATCTGTCTGCTGCTACGGCACAAGTTTACGGACGCTATAATATATTTTATTATCCAACGTGTCCTGTTCTTACACTGCCTTCTAATGGCGAGTGTGTGAAGTAAGCTTCAAAAGTCATATAAACCAAGTTTGCACTTGGCAGTTTCATAGTCTGCTGAAAAATAGCGAAATATGGATGAAGAGGACATGCTGCACCGACCCAAATAAATTAGGATAAGGGCAGGAGAACGATTATGATTATGATGATGAGGAGCTGGTGATGAATACATACTTTTTTGACATTCAAACAGTATTTAATACAGTAATTCTCAAGAGGGTGTACTATTAAGTACACCTCTGTTTGACCCTGTGGAGATAACAGGCCTTTTTTCTTACGGATGGGGAATCATCAAATGACTTCTCCCGCTCTGGGCAGAGCGGAAGGGAGTGTCAGACTTGTACTGACTAAAACCCATCCATGTTCCTTCCTTGCCCTTTGTGTTCCAGGGCCGCGGTATCTCTTTCGAACAGCCCGCAGCCCTGGCAGATTTTACTATACCTCTGATTTGTAAATTAAAAGAATTCTATTTAATTTGGAAAAAGGTTTATTTCAACTTAAACATAATCTGAGCACAAAGGGTTACACGTTCTTAATGAAATGTAATATGAGAACTAAAGTAACACAAGTTCTAAATAAAATACTCTCTCATTGCTAACCTTTTTATTTTGTACATTTCACAAACACAGGTACCTCATTATTTTCAAATTGCAACAAACAATTTTTATATTTACTGTGTATAATACAAAAAATATCTATCTTAATGATTTTATTTTCAGAATACAAAAAAGCAGAGCCATAATATTGTTTTGACTACAACAAGAGAAAGAAAACAGAAACCCTATAAATACAGTATGAAAACATCGAGTAGGTTTACATACATCTACAAATAGAACAATATTTTGACCTTAAATGATGAGTCTAATAAATCTGGCTCAAGTAACGGAATCGTTTGTCAACAATGGCTTGGATGGTATCGTTCGCACTCACTTTGCACCGTTAACGCTTATGTACTCTTATATTTCGTATATTTCAGCTTTTATTAATGTTTTGGTTGTGTTTATAGTTATACTTTAATACGTTACGACTTCAAAATATAACGAGCGTTTGGCAAACACTCTTTTCTTTGAAATATTGAAGTTATTACTATCGATTTATCAAATATTTGTCTACTAAAATAAACATTAAACACACAAAGATATAAGTACCCATCAGGGGTTATTTTTAATTTGGTTAAGTGATTTGCTAAGAAAAACGTGATATTATACCTAAACGTAAACGTAAAAATTCTTTGTTGTGAAAACTTCAACCCTCGCCACGTGTTTTCTTATCTTTTTATTCAGAAAAGGGGTAAAGTAAACTTTCGCGTTGAACAGGGTGACCACCTTTACGTAATTTCTTATTAATGAGTGGTACGCGTGCCGTGGGATTATTTATCCGGGACGCAGTTTGACGTCGGCTCACGTCGCCCGGCGTCGGAGAGCACGGCACCGCACCGCCCGACGACCGTGTAGAATGTCACTTGATTATTCACAAATTTCACTCAACTTATAATGTATTCCAAATTTACAAGTACCCATAGTTGGATTTGTTTCAGAAGTTTCAATAAGGCTCCTGTGTTAGCAGTTCGACGCCGACGGTCAATTGTTTTCACAATCCCTTGTTTGACGTTCGGCAAGTGAATACAATTAAAACTTGCTCTTTCATAATAAGGTACCATAAATCTGTGCCAAAAATGGGCCGAGCGAAATTTTTGAAAAGGACTTTGACCCAATAAGCTAGGGACATAATTAGCTACTCAAATCTGCTAAAGCAAATTAAAATTCAGTTTCAGTTATGTTTAACTTTGTATTTTTTTGTAATTGGTGTTCGTATCAAAGCTTTATAGACAGCTAATATGAAAATATCAAACGCGACGACACATTTTCCGTTATCGTGAGATCAACTAGTTCTTGGCACGTTTTTTCCTGCTCATAAAACATCAAAGTTCTCGATAAATGACTTACGTATAGTGTTTAATAGATTGACGGGTGTTAATATAATATTGCTCATACATAAACGCATCCGGAAAGCGTGTTAGCCTGGCTGTAAACTAGACTTAGGGCACGTTATGAAATTTATGTCGTACGGTGGGCTGCATCAATTGGGTACCCCAGTTGGGAACGTAGGTGCTTTCAAAAGGGGTACCCACATCGTGACGCTGACTGTACATACGTGTACGGTTGGCTTCTATCATAATTCCGTATAGACAAACATACAGAACATAACATCACGCTTTGTAATACTCAAAGGGTTAGGCAGAGGTGTATTCAACAAGAAGGTACAACCACATTTCGTTAGTTATGTTTTAAGTCCCATGTAATTGAGGGCAAGCCCATTGCCATCAACCCAACACTCCGTGGTTGCTACTGATAAATTCGTAATGGAAAATCCAATAACACTTTGCCCGATCCGGGAATCGAACTTAGGACCTCATGCCCTGCAGTCGCGTTTGCGACCACTAGACCAACGAGGCTTTAGATTTTTTTTCTGAGATTATTTTTCCTGTGCTGTGGTTTTTTTCACGTTTGTACATTTTACAAAAAAGACACGATGCCGGAAATTGTTATGAACAGGGTATTTCCCACCGTGGGAACAAACGACCGACAAACCCATGTTCATTGAGAAAAAAATGAAATATAAACGATTCGCTTTGATGTTCCTATTTAAATCACGATGACATTTCCCATTAATAACAAAACATCATACATAACATCACGCCTCTAATCTCCGACGGGTTAGGCAGAGGTATACCTAGTACAGGTACACCCACATTCCGCCAGTTATGTTTAAGTATAACCCGGCACAAATCCAGACTCCGTGGCTGCTACGGTGAAAATTCTGATTGAAAAACCCAATAACACTTTGCCCGACCTGGAAATCGAACCCAGGACCTCATGCTCAGCACGCTTGCGACCACTAGACCAACGAGGCAGTTCTTTCTAAAAAAAATATTTATCTTTATCTTAACACAGTATAAAACTAAGTCGCTTCCGCTGTTTGTACGATCGTTATCGTATTGTTAGATCTTTTAAATTACGCGCCGGATTTTAATGCAGTTTTGAGCAATTGATAGAGTGATTTAAGAGGAAGGATTATATGCGATCATTGCTCCCGTGCGAAGCCGCGGCGGGTCGCTAGTTTTAATAATAAAAATGAAGTGAATATATATACGTAAGAGAACTTACGTATGTTCGATAGCATACTGAGATAAATGAATTTCAGTTGGTAAAAATACCACTCCACTACTCTAAAAATCTATCGACGAATAACAATTTGACAACACTTTGATCCCTTGGTTACCTAAGTTAAATAAGGGCCTTTTTGAGTACATTACCTTTCTCAGCATATCCCTGCATGAAACACTGCAATGGTCCTAGTAAATTCACTGAAACAATGTTATCCTCCATTCGTAATTGTTTCTACAAAGAAAAGCTATTGAAGTTTTCCCATCTCTCATTAAAGTACAAAAAAGATTTTCTTTTGAACATTTATAAGAGTCTTGTTTAAGTACAATTGTTTACTGTTAACAATTGGATGTCGGTCGGTTTAATAAAAACATGAAGTTGACGAAATTGTTTTCGACTTCTGTCTTTTCAATTCCTTTACCTTTATTGTCTTTTTCAATGCTATCGACCTCTGTTAGTACGTATTGTTTAGCAAATAGCTTAACAATACATTAGCTCACATATCAGCATCCACGATTCAGTGCTTCTAATTCCATCGTATAATTTATCCAAATAATTAATCCTTTCATCAAATCCATTGAGGTGGTCACATCAATGAAATATGTTGATTAGCCGACGGCTCATAACGCTACACTAGGTAATATATTCATAAATTCTGTTGAAAGTTCGTATAATAAAGGAATAAGTAATCATGCCATATATAACGAAGGTGTCAATGAATATGTTCCAAAGGAAAGGTATACCTGTACCGCTGACCACAAACCGCAACTCCGAACGATTCAAGGCGTACTTTACCTTCACCGCTTTGATGTCGGCAATCAGAATAAAAGTACAGACGCCAGCACATCAAGCCTGCCTAAACTATCAAATTTTCCCAACCAACCTTGAACCTAATGCTTTAGCGACAACATTAAAAATCTATTAAATAAATTTGACAGATTGTAGTAACTTGATGTGTTGGCGTCTGTACCTAGTTACATTACACATACGTAGCTGGTTGTCTCGTTGCCTTAGTCTAAATCATAATAATAATAATAGACAGGCGAGACAGATAGATTGACCGAATATAATAGGAATGTGACAGGGTCCTATTCATAGAATCGATTAGTGCAACAACAGCTTAATCGAATATTTCGAGTAGTCGAACGTCTATAATTTAAATGGGCAATCGCTATTTATATATTTACTACAATACACAGAGTACATTGTATATATGTACTATATTAAAAAGGGTACACATGTAAGTGGTTCCCGTAAACGATAACGTATGAATGTGACGGTTCCCAATTTAGAGAATCGTTTAGCAAACCGATAAAGCTCATAATTGCTCGTATTTTCTTTTTTTACAAACGCTTCTGTCTGGATTCTTAGAATCTGTAGTCGAGGTTCCTCTGGCACGGATAGATAATGAGTTGCCAAAATAGCGGGAAGATCGCGATGCGTGTGACACACATTTTGTTGGGCGGCCAAGAACGGTTCCAAATGTCGGTCAAGTTTGGTACAAGTTTAATTGGTGTGCTGTAAACTATATAATATTAACAACATTTGAACGTGTCGTCATATGGTGTAAACAAAAACTTAAGTAATTGTAGTCTCATAACACTGATTCATTTCTAACATTCCGATGCAGTTTGTTTAATAAAAGTAACGACACCATGATTGATTGAACCAAAATGCAAATAAAATCTTCCCGTGTATTTTGCTCAGTTACGTACAGATGCAAACATCGTACTACGAGTAAATATCGCATAAAATATAATATAAATATAATATATTCGCGTAGTTTTTGGTCTAGGAAATATACAAATTACACAAACTAAAACAACCACCAGTAAACCAAAACCACTAACATTATGGTAACAGCATTATTATTTAGTATTCTGCGGTAACAAGTAACTTTTCCTGCATTGTTGCTTAACATGCATCGCACAAGTTCACATTATGAATAACTAACAAACTACAAAAAGGATTCTTAAGGGTTCTTTGTTAAATTGCTTCAAGCGCTTTAAAGCCTTAAAGGTTTAAGTCACCTTGTAGGGCTACAGCGATGTAACATTACGACGCGTTGCCTTTAAGAAATATAAAGCGGAACATCTACTTATCTTCACACGGCAATACGAATCGAGTCGAGGAAATGGGCCTATAGTGTTCGCTGACGATCGATTGCCAATTTCGCTGCAGTATTCCCATTCTTGAGTACCCGTATAACCACTAAATGTAGCTTTAACAATTGCATATACAATCGAACAAGCTATTTGGTATACACGCAGAAATATTCACAATCCTAGTGCACTGACAATATTAGGTCAGTCTCTTACTGACAAAAGCTTTATAAAATACTAGCGGACGTCACGCGGTTACACCGCGTAGTTCTCGTTCCCATGGGAGTACGGGGATAAAATATTGTCTACTTGGCTGATAATGTATAGCTATCCATTGCTGAAAGAATTTTTCAAATCCGCTCAGTAGTTCGTTACATACAAAAATACAAATCTTATAATTTATTTATTTTTATAATATTATAGCATAGAATATTGGAAAAAATATTGACAATGTTCTAGGATTGTGAATATATCTGCATATATACCAAATAGCTTGTGCGACTGTACTACTTGTACTACTAGGAATGTATTCGGAGTTTGGCAATGTTTCCTACCGTAAAGTAATACTGCAAACACATTATACTTGGGAATTTTGGTACTAACAGCACTTACAACTTGAGTTATATCTCCTATTTTTCTTTTCTCACGCATGACTTTAATAAATAAGGGTAATTTTTCGAATAGAGTTAACAAACATTCATTATGGTCGAAGGGTGCCAGCAGACAGCGACTCTCATCGGTATTACTGACCGTCATATAAATTTTCATTAGCGAAGCGCGCTGGGAATTCCTTCGTAATAAACACACCGTACGTGGGCATATTTTTCCACTCTTAGGAATGTACCCCCTTGGGTGAGTAAATTGAGGTAAGTTGAACCTGAATGTTCAACCAACATTCTTGATGCATTGTTTACAAGGTATCTGGTGCAGTAAAAAGAAAACACACATGTGTTTACTCGTACACTGTTTAACAGTCACTTTTCCGTGGACTTAGAAAGAAAAAGTATTTACTTGTCCCTCCCGTACAGAACAAAACAAAATGATTAAAATTACAAGTATAAAACAAAATTGCTCCCGCTGTTTGTACCCTTAGATCTTTTAATAAAAACTACGCAACGGATTTTAATGCAGTTTTACGCATTAGATAGAGTGATTCAAGAGGAAGGTTTATATTTATATCTACATTTCAGCGTGCCGGGCGGGTTAACAATAAAATAAAATATATAAAAATTATACATAAGAAAATCTTAAAAATAAGACCTACATTAAACTAAAATTGGTCCTGTACGAGGCCAAAACGCCCTATTGCAGCAAAGTACTCTATCTTTTAAAATAACACATTACTCATAATTACAGTTCAGTACATCAAGGCAGAAACTATGGTGGTTAGATTTATGTTTATCTAACTTCGTAGCGGTTTGCCGTAACCCGTAGTAGCTACGGCGTAGAGGCAGCGTATATTCGTAGCCTGATATTGAACTCCAATAGGAAACAATGTAATTGCGCATTGAATGCATTATCTGGATTGTATGATTGAACACTGACACACTACTCCCTTTGTTGACAATTGAGCATGACACAATGGGGTTCAAGTTAGGATTGATCTCATATCAGATTTGTTGGTATGTTGCTGTTAATTACAGTAAACATTACTTACGCGGTTAGGATAGTACACTGTACCGACATTATAATATGTATTTATCAGAATACACAAAAGGTTTTTTTTTATATATTGAAATCATATTGAAACCATATTGAAATCATTTCAACAGTATTTCGTATTAATGGTTGCTGATTTCAGTGGCAACTAATATAAATCCGATTAATATTCTGTTTTTCAATACAAATAGATTGTTAATTTAATTAAAATAATTACATTACAGTGAAACTGGAACACATTACTGTAACGATATGCAAATCAGAAATATTATTAAATAAATAATGTCATCTGCTTTCGACAATATTATAATTATTGCATTGCTAGCATTTTGATATAAACATACTGAAATATTGGAATATTCAGCATTGCATTTTCAAAGTATACGTTTCGAATCGGCAGGTCTATTCACGCCCATCCTGTAGTACTGTACATGTCAGATACTTCAAAGTATTTTTGGCTCTCAAGATTCAACGCCAGACCCGAAAACATATATTTGTGCCTTTGAAACATATTCCTGAAGGAAATAACGAACTTCTGTCAATTCGTGCGACGAAAATGGATTGCTAGTGCGAAACGGAATTTGAATATCTGTTTACATTTTGCAACTCGTTAGAAAAATTGCTACATGTATCTGAACCACACTTACCTCTAATGGTGTTGCAAATTGATTGTAGGTGCATTTTTCATGCAATATGCAGGATAAATGAGATCGGCATTTTGGGGCAATCTTTATTCCAGAAGCGTTTATCAACGAAAATGTGTAATGTACACATTTTCATTGATAAACGCACTGTGAAGCCATACCGGGGTTTTTCTTGATTATAAAACATGTTATTCCAGCCAAACCTAAACTTAAAAAATATGCTGTTAATACCTTTTATAACACATTTGCTCGTAAAGGGTCTCTTATTTCACCAATTTTAATATCATATTGCATCTCATTACGTACTTGTGCGATAATGAAAAGTAAAACGCACGGTTTATCAAGATGTTCCATCAAAAACGAACGGTACTTTTTTAAATCTTAGCAAAGAGTTTTTATGACAGAAAAGTGATGAACATTTTATGAATAAAATTAACTTTAGGAGATAAAATATAATAAATAAACATTTAATTCTTTAATTTAATTAATTTTGATGATAAATTACAAGTATTTATCTGTAACAAAAACAAAAAAATGTTAATTTACTGTATTATAATACTGGCTGTTTTTTGTGCCTTTGCCTTAAAAAAAAGCGCTGATGCGCGCGCCTCGCAAATTTGTGAACAAGTCAAAAATATTCCGCGCGCTTTTTTTTTCGGTGTATTGTTTTTATTTGAAAATGTCGTCAAGTAATGATGAATTTATTAATTCGATAACGCATGAAGTCTCAGAGGCAGCGAAAAAGGCTAATATGTTATAAAACGTCGTATGACATACGTGTGCTTTGATAATTACAGCCTCTGCTTTCTTGTAGCAATATCGCCTCGGCTGTATTTTTCAACTTACCGCACTTATATCATAATGTACTAAGTATTATCTTAATTTGATCGAGATCTATCTTTTGAGAGTACATTAACCAATGTGTAGTGCCTTCATTTTTTTGGTATATCTTGACATCCCGCCAGCTGTACCATAACGATGAATAAATTGTTAATCAAATCACACTTACGCTGGAAAAAGTAATTACAAGTTTATTCATATCATAATTCATTGTTTATTAGGTAAGCATGCCAGTAAGATGGGTTTTTTTTTTCAACGTGGGTATTCACCTGTATTTCACTGAATCACAGTCTAAATAAACCTCCAACAGATTTAACAGGCACAAAGAGGGTAAACCTTAACGTATTAAATCCATGTTCCCTTGTAACATCAAACTGTCAAGTACAAAGCAAACCCAGCAATCCACAGTAAAATGGATACTGACCTACATGAAAGGCCAGCTTAACTCGAAGTCTCCCAAAACGTTAACTATGCTTGTTCTCTTGCACTTAGCTTAATCAAACATAATATAAACTGATTAATGTCGTAAGTGAGGCTAATTAGGTTATGTACGATTTAAGGGTGATAGTATGAAAGGGTTCCAAGGGGTTGGAGACTTACCAACGGGTATCGAATTACATTTTAACTTGGTTGTGGAGCTCAGTTAGGTTGTCACTTTTTTTTTCACATGGGAAATCATCAAATGACTTCTCCCGCTCTGGGCAGATCGGAAGGGTGTGTCAGACTTGTACTGGCTAAAACCTATCCATGTTCCTTCCTTGCCCTTTGTGTTCCAGGGCCGCGGTATCCCTTTCGAACAGTCCTGCAGCCCAGGTAGTCACTTCATGTAAAATACTTGTATTGAACTACATCCAGTACGACTGGAAGCTGACCCCAACATTACATAGTTGGGACCAGCGGTGGCCCAGTGGTGGCGCTCGGGACTTACGAGCAGTAAGCAGCTTTGTGTTATTACTTTCGTTACTACTGCTCTCAAAACGGTGAAGGAAAACATCATGAGGAAACTGGCATGTCTTAGAACCGAAAACTCGAAGACATGTGACATCTACCTACTAACCCGCACTAGGCCCGCGTGGTGGATTATAGCCCATTCCCTCACATAGAGAGGAGGCTTGTGTCCCAGCAGTGGGAACATTATAAGCTTATTATGCTTTTCTAAGTATATGGAAAGGGTCAGTTTATCAAATTAAGTATTATAACCCTCGACCGCTCGGCAATGAACTATAGGCTTTTTGTTGTCATATTAAAGGCTGGGTTTATAAAAACTGGGTTTCAAAATGATTGCTGAACGCTATTGAATACAATGCAAACGTTTTTCCTGAAATGAACATTTATAATTATTTTAATTGAAATATCACCACATCATTGGAATGTAAACCGTTTTCCTTGTCATATTTACTGACTCAATAATGTGTTCCTCACAGCTGCCACAAGAGACAACTCTCAACTTTTATAAGCCTTGCTATAAATAATAACTGTTGCTCAAATATAATCCGCTTTTCTCAACAGTTTACTTTAACGTGTTAACAATTCCCCTCTCAATTTGTTTCTATTCATAAAATGACTCCTGTGTTTAACAAAAAGTCAGGTAAAGAAGGTGTAAACGGAACCTTCACGAAGCCGCCAACCAAGCATTCTGTACATCAAACTAAGTAACTCTGGAACGCACTCAAAACATTATGCTGAGCGATACATTGAATAGTGCGGGGGTCGTGGACGTATTTAAAGTAAAGTTATAGCATTAAAAAAAGACGTGTAGCACTCGGAGACTGCCGCGGTAAAGCTATTGCATAGCATTTTTTATCAACTTATGTAATTATAATTATTTATTCACTTTCGTAGTGTCAGATATTGACAAGCTTAGGTTAAAGGTTAGGTTGTATAGGTAAAACCTATACAACCTAACCTCCTAGCTCCAGCAGTAGATTAAAAATATCTGACACTACGTGTTAGGCACTAGGTTATTTTCGTTACGGAATTTCTGGATTTGGTTTCCACGCTCAAGGCCCGCGATAGAAGCTATGCAATAGCTTAAAACTTGAATAAAAAAACTAGTGAATATCTCCCTAATTATTTGGTTCCCAGGTAGCCCAAAAAATATCTCAGTGACGGGGAGAATAAGTGCTTTTCGCCTTGGTTAAGGGTCTCGTTACACCCTTTATAGCACCTGAAGCCAGCCAATTGCCTTCAAAAGGGCACAAATCCAGCCTTCAGGCTCTAAAATGGTGAAATAAATTTCTTATGGAAAAAATACTTAAAGCACTGTTAATGGAACCATGGGAAGTAAGTTTTGTTTTAATTGATCTAAACATTTTTGTTAATAAGCGACGATTTATAATTTTCCTATCGATACGGAAAGGAAAAATGACAAACAAGGCTTATCAAACGCAATTTATTGTTGCTACGAAGGGCTCAATTTGGTGTCGCAGTTATTTTTATTTTCGTCCCAGAAAAATGTCTTCACACTGAAAGAAATAAATGTCCTTTTTATTTTTGTTTGTCGGAAACAAATCTCGTTATGTACCGTTAAGCTTGAATATAAAAAGTTTAGTTAGGTAAATGTAAACAGAAAAGAGTAATAAAATTGAGAGCTGTTTGAAATTCACCGAAAACTTTTTTAATAACATTCACAAATAATTACTTTGGCAAATTGATAAGAAAAACCTAAAAATTCAATTTAAAGTTGGGCAATAATAATTATCACACTATTCGTTAAACATTAGTCACAGTTATGTTACTAAGTCTATTACACTAATAAAATGTAAGGAAAGGTAAATTTTCGCAGAATTTTATGGCAGCAGTAAAGATGTTTAATGCCTTTATAACGGAATGCTGAGATATTAATAGTTATACATGCGTTATTAAATTTAATGCTGACACATCACTATTTATTGGCTGTGATATCTACTCGATTTCGGAATTGTCAACAAGTTACCTATGTTTCCGCACCGTGTGCTTTAATATCGTTGTAAATCTGATTGATTACATCCTAAATCATTATAGAAAAAAGTAAATTTACTAATGTACATCATAAATTATAAAGTAGAATTGTAGAGAGTAAATAAGATCTTGGTCACGCTCATTTTTCGGCTTATAATCATCGACGTAATAACGGCGACTAATTTTGAGCGCCGAAAAACGCAGGGTTAGGTTGTTCCTAAAAGATGAAGGAAAGTGGTTTTATTTTGTGAGAGATACGAAATGAGTTAAGGTAACCTTCGAGCCCACATTCCTAGTTAGGAGAGATGCATTTTTCATGTGAAGACACACTCAAACGTGTAGTGTTTCCCGAAATTCGACCCCCGGGGATGAAAGAGGGTTAAATGTGTTTCTATAAAACTTGTACAGCCTTCGGTCACTTTTGAAGAGAAATAAAATATTAACAAGTTAGGAACTGAATTCGTAAAGATACCAAGGGACAAATACATTCGCTTTTATGGGTTAGATTGCCATTTATATTTTACTTTATTTTTTCTATAGAATTCTTTGAGTGGATAAACAAAATAATCCTTCCCTTGCAGTCGGGTAAAAGCAAATAAATTGCAAGTTTATTTACATATTTTAGTTCTGCGTATTTTAAGCCGATAAAAATATTGTTATTGCAGCATTTTAACGTGGTAGTTTTTCGATTCGAAACTGTTGCTGAAACATTTACGCTCGTTTTTGTAACTTATATTATTTTAGTATGTAGTCCAGTGCCAATACGAATAAGTGGGTATAAATTTTGTACAGTAACTTTATTAGTATTAATAATGTGTATGCATATTTATTAAATCCGTGTTTAAGAGGAAACACGGTAGGTATTTGAAGAAACTAGCGCTGTCGCTTTGTGAGTGTGAATTCGACATTGGTGCATTAAGGACAACTATAGTAAAAAGTCATAATTCGAGATTTGGCTCTCGACTATTTCCTCCTCCAATATTCGAACAATTTAAAAGATATTTCATAGTCTGAATAAGAAAGATACCTATATACAGTGTTCCTATGTTTTTCGTTTTTCTTTAATATTTGTCAAATTTGGCACACTAGGCCTCTGTTGACAGGCGATCTAAATAGGCAATTTTGAGCATTTTGTAAAGGTGCTTATATAGATTAAGTATCATAAAAAGGAAAACATAGAGACATAGAAGAGGTTCATATTTATTTAACTGTAAAAAATCATAGCATTGACTTATATAGTCATAAACCAGAAAGAAAACTGACGAGAGCGTTTGTATGGAAAAAAGAACACCCACATTTCCTCTTAATATACTTCTGTATCAAAGATAACCTCAGTCTTTTGACGCTCATGTTTTAAAATATAGGATAAACTAACGTAAATGTATTTCATGGGAATTTGTTGTGATGTCAAAATAATATCCTCTAGTGCGAAATTTGTAGAATCGGAGGTTCTTATGATAACGAAGACCAGACCCAGAAAAACAAAGTTAAACTTAAACAGAGATAAAATATCATTTAAAATAATACATCTGTCTATAATTAGTTTTAACTGCATATCTTTCAACAGCAGTTTTTTTGTTTATAGAAATTAAAATAATTTCGTAATTACTTTGAAAATCTCCACGAAGCTTTTTGGAAATCTTCGCAAAAAGATCCATTTCGTAAAGTAAGTACACAATTCAGCCATCAGCAGATTAGAAAACACAATGAGCCTTTTTCTCGCTTCTCTGAAATTTGAAGCTGCTTAATTTCGCTTCCCTTTAATAGCTCAAATAGTTAGACATGAAAATCAAACTTGAAATATATTTTTTTTGGCCAGGGAACTTTCTAGTTACGTAGTTTTTGGACGTCAATGTTCCGACTTTTTCACAAGTTTTTAGCGTTTTAATTGGACTTTAAATACCTCCATGTTCAATTTCAATTAAAGGCTGTTCAATTTAAGGCATCCATCCGCACAGTATATTGAGTGCATTGCATTGAGCCCTACCGTAAACCGTGTTTTATTAACCCAAAAAAAAGGCACTTCCCAACCATGATTTTCAACGGTAAATCCTAAGATTTTCCAATAAAACCTAAGATTTACCGACTCTTAATTGTAGAAGCCCGAGCTATTCTGTAATTATCGTTAATTTCAAACTTTTTCTTCGCTTAAGCTTTAAAGCTCTAGTTCTCAAGCGCCCCATTAGATGGTAGTCAATCATTATATCCCACTCTGATGTACGTACTGACGTACATCTGATCCAAGGTCGAAGCAACGATCCAGAAAAATAAACATGAGGAACATAAAATAAGACGTTAAATGGTTTGACTTTGATTTGATTTATTTCCCGCAACTGAGATTGTTACATTGATTTAAGATTGACTTTTATTAACCTAGCCGTACTATGAGAAACCGAAGTCGTTCGCAGTTCTTTCAAGAGGTGAGTAACTGAATGTAAGTGAAGTCTTCTTGCTACCAATATTATCAACTTTAACGATATATCAAACTAGTTTTTGCTCGCGTATGTACAGAAATTATCCCACGGGAACACTTTAAATGTAGTTTATGACACTCGGGGATATAATAGCGTCCCGTTAGGGAAAGAATTTTCGGAATCGTGTCAGTAGTTCCGAAGATTACCCCTATATACAAACTGAGAAACATAATTTTACCTCTTTATAACATTCGTATAGATAATGTAACTCGAGCACCTCAGCGCAATTATCTTTGGGCACCTGGTTTAAACATGTATTTTTATATCGCATAATCGCTTACAAAATTGACCTAAAAGATCGGAAACATAATATTAAAATATGTATTTATGTGCCACTCTACACTGCTGTCATTTACAGCTATATTAAAGTCACAAAAGTGATGCTTCGTTTACGTTTTATACCCCACATAAAGTTAACAGCTGTATGCCAGTGGGTAAATGTGACTACGTTAATGCCCTGAATATTGACTGTTTTTTTACCTCACCGTAAACACGAAATTTTGTATGTATGGATGTTTGTTACTCTTTCACGCAAAAACTACTGAACGGACTTGGATGAAATTTTGAACACAGATAGTTTATAAATACTACTACTGGATAAAAAAAAATCCTCATCTCACGCTGGAATACGAAAATATTATGTGTCGTTTCACACAAGAGAAGGTATGAACTAGATGCGTTCTTTTGCTATTACAATAATGATCCTATAAAAATTGACAATGAATTCAAAGTAAACCCAAACATTGTTAGTCGTTTAGAATTCACACTCATACAAACATTATATTATAATTCTATTACAAAATAAGTTTTAATTTAATCTGACTAAAGAATTATTATGTTATAACTGATCTCAATAAAATAAATGTTATAATTTAGTTAAAAATGTTACTTTAAGGTCATGTTTTAAAATTGTTTATTAAGTATTAAAACCCTATTATAAAATCTTCACACATTATGAAATGTAAATAAAGATATGAGTATGAATGTAGGGGTTTTTAATTTGGAATCCAATGACCTTTATAATACCGTTAGCCACGTCTATATTATTTCAGTTCCCTTTCAAACAAAGCCGAACAATAAAAAATAGGAAAAGAAACGCAAATAGACACCGCTGCAGCTCTATCTTTGTTAGAGGAGTAATGTGTTTTACAAGTCTGTAAAAAAGAGTCGTTTCAGAGTCGTTTTTGTTTTGGCAATATTTTAGAAATAAAAAGGTTGTTATGCTATTAGGTGTTAAAATCACGTCTGCGGTCTACGAAGCCGTATAGAGACAATCCGGGTGAGTACTTAGAAGTCTGAGTACCTACACAATCAGGCTAAACCTAGTTATCCTATTTTCGTAAAATGATTTAATGCGCTTATGACATTCTTCTTCCTGCCCTTGTCCCATTCTACTCGAAGGTGGCGAGACACGTTTCCTTCTGCGATTCTCTTCTGTCAGACGTCACGGTATCATTTACTCCTTTCTCTTTCATATCATTCCTCACAAAATTCATCCATATTTTCTTTGGCCTTCCTTTTCCTCTCCATCCATCAACATTCATATAGTTACATCACGCTTTTAGTCACATGCGCTTATGACATTATTCCCAAGTAAAATATGACGCATATATTTTATGAGAAAAGGGATTTGCGACTTAAGATGCATCATCGGATCTGTTCCACAAAGGATTCGAAGTATTAAAAAGATTATGTTCTTGAGGTAGCAATTTTATGACGTAACTGGGTAGGTATGTATGATCATCACAGTTTTAAAGGATCTTTCAATAGGTTTTAATGTAGGTACGTACTTCATACTGGATATCAAGGTTCCGCACTATTGATTGTAGAAAGGATAACTTCCCCAGGCTTTTAGTTATTCTTTCCGGCTTTAATGTCCTTTTTAACCGACTTTCTTCAAAAAGGAGAAGGCTCTCAATTCGGTTGTATGTTTTTTTTTGTGTTTGTTACCTCATGTCTCCGTCGTTTCTTAACCGATTTCAAAAATTCTTCTTTTATGTGAAAGGATATACTTTCCGATTGGTCCCATAGAAATTTCATCAAAATCGGTTCAGTAATTTGGTATGTTTTCACGTTAATTGCTATATCACGCCACGACACCTGAAGTCTTGCATGTTTAATTTGACACACTTCCTGATTTCCGATTGAATTAAAAATTTTCACGCTTATGTATATCGCGTGATAGTACAATATATCGATGACATGGAGCTGATCTGATGATGGAGCTGGACGGCGGCCTTAGGAACTCCGTTATGAAACGACATAACCCCATCGAGTTTGGGCTCGTATGATTCGTCTTGACGAGTACTTTGTCTCTAGATGGCATCCAGGGTCTGATGATGAAGCTGGAAGGTGGCCATAGGATCTGCATGATAAAACGACGTAACCGCATCAAGTTTGGGCTCGTTTGATTCGTCTAAATGAGTAGTTTGTCTATAGATGGTATCCAGGGTCTGATGATGGAGCTGTAAGGTGGCCATAGGATCTGCGTGATAAAACGACATAATCGCATCGAGTTAACTCCGCTATAAAACGACAACCCCATCGAGTTTGGACTCGTTTGATTCATCTTGACGAGTACTTCTTTAAAGTTCTGGTTACAATATAAAAATTAATTCATATTTAGAATTTGTGTGGTATGCTAAAAAGTCTACAACTAAAAACTGTGACAAAAAATGATAATGAAACAAACAAAGTCACCGACTTCCGAAAGTAATTTAAAAAAGTTATTTTAGTTTTTTTTTGTGTTTTTTTGGAAGTCGGTTTTTTTTCGCAGAAAGTTTTTTTTACTAAAGTTGTTGTGAGTGTACTATTAAGCACACCTCTGGTTAACCTTTCGTGGATTACAGAGATGGTGTCGTTTTATGTTAAACCAAACTATTGAATTCGTTTTAGTCACTGATAAAACCTAATTTAATAGACTGAACATCTACCAAAACCAGCATTTTCTACATCTTATAAAATAAATTAATACAAGAAATGACCTTATCAAAACGTAGTAAAAAACTTCCTTATGTTTACCTACTTAACTACCTAATCAAAAGAAATTTTTATTACCAAATATCACGGAGTGCCGGCACTTAAAGAAACATTCAATTTAATTATATTGGCCGCTCAGAGGGCAGGAGCTGTGTACATAATTATTATAAAAAGTGTTTTCTTTACTCTCAAATCTTTGACATAAATAAATTTAATTATTTTATAGGCGTTTATCATAGAAGAGACTTAACTTTTTTATTTTTTTTTTACGGATGGGAAAGCATCAAATGACTTCTCCCGCTCTGGGCAGAGCGGAAGGGAGTGTCAGACTTGTACTGACTAAAACCCATCAATGTTCCTTCCTTGCCCTTTGTGTTCCAGGGCCGCGATATCTCTTTCGAACAGCCCGCAGCCCTGGCAGGAAGAGACAACCTTAAATAACTTTTTTTAAATCAAATAATCCAAAAGTAAAGGCCGCGGGTTCAAACTCATGCTGACAATTTACTAAATGAAATTTATTTCACCAGCTCTACTCTCAAACCGGTGAAGGAAAACGCCGCCATGTCCTAGAACTCAAAATACACCCTACACTCAAGTACAGCGCTTATTAATTAATTAATTAAAAACCAAAACGTCTAAAGATCTGGTCTTCAGTGTATTCCCATTGCAGTCATGCAAACTTTATAAACAGTTGAAGACGAACTTCAAAGTTGTACACAACTCCTCGACTACTAAGACGACCGATGAATACAAGTCCGAGATTCTTCGATTATACTTAGTAGTTGGATTTACAACTTGTCCTGTATTTAATGTTTGAATTACTTAAGTTTTCTTTTCAAAAAGTAGTTAATAATACCGATGTTTTATTTATTTACTTGAGTGAGAAACCATGTACAATATAACGGATCAAGGTATCGCACGGTTAAAAGAAACATATTTACAATCAGGAATGATAATTATATTAAATTAAATTAAATACTAAAAAAGAACAAGAAAACGTTGTCTTTCGTTCATCTTCTCACAGAAACTATAATATCCACGACATATACCTGTGCGTCTAACTATCTCGACGCAATAATAATAAATGTTCAACTCTCATTAAAAAGAAAAGAGTACCATGATACCATTAAAGTGCCTACCGCCCAGCAGTGGAATATTCATGGCAAATTAAAAAAAAAATCATATCATTTACCATGATCGAAATAAAATTAAAAAAACTTTAACAGTGTTGGAAAATATCACTGAACTTTGTGTCGTTACTGGATTTACGATGAAGTACGTTTTTCCAAATCACATAAAGCAACCAGACACAAAACGTTTATCTCCCTTTGCCAAAGAAGAATTTATAGCCGCGTCAGCCATTATGATAACGAAGCAGTAACATAATTGTGTGTTCTGCCGGGAGGCATGCAAATCGGGAAGCAAATTACAAATGCAATCGAGCTTTCGACTCTCGTATCGGAAACCGATGTCCTGAGGGAAATGCGGTGCACCTCGCAATAACAAATTTTCTCTACTAATGACATCACACACTTAAGGACCTCATCCACCGTGTTTTTTTGCAAAGTTGTAAATGAAAAACGGTAGCGATACAGTCAAAATGCTGTCGCTTACTGTGTACACACGACGACATAACAAGCTATACATGTCCAGTATAACATTGCCTCGCTTTGTATAGATTTCCTGTACAATGAGAGATCAGATTATACTGGTTATGAACAGCTTGATTGGTCTTATTACGTTCCTACTTACGCCTATCGCGTTTTACCCGGCACGGCACCATCCCTCTAATTTTCACTCTTCGCTCCCACGATTTCGTCAAAAAGTCGCGCATTGGAATCACTTTTATCACGCGTTGGGAATGTGATGAACGCGCGATGCAGAAGCGCGTTTAAGAAACGCGCTACAAAAAGTCGCCATAGGCAAAGGGCCTGAGTTACCCACCTACACTTTGTTCGTCATACGATGTTCACGTGTTTTCCAGGTTAATTATATGCCAGGCGTCCCTGCATTTTCCATCATGTCAGAAATAATTTATAGAGGGGCGCTAAATTGTTTCCCTCGGCAGCTTAAAATAAAAAGTGAAAAACAATGTCCACTATGATTACATTCCATCATTTCGTTCAAACAACTTTCTAAGGAGGTTCCCATTTCTTTCGGTAAATAAATATCTTATTACCTATTGATGAGGCGACGTTTTAGTAGAACATTTTACTGAAGAAAATGAAACTTTCTATAATCTACTTTATGTCTAAGTCTACAAGTCTCAAATTGAAGTTTGGATGTCTAACGACAAGATTACCTGCAATTCTAAGGGATTGGGGTCTGTAATCGAAGACCAATCTAATATAAAAACGTATTAAGAAAAGATTCGATCTCGAATTTGATACATGTTAAAAATTACTTTGGTATCATTTTCTTTCCAATGAATAAAAACATTTGCAGTTTCAATAAGAAGCTAAATTAAATGCATTATTTTACAAAGCTCGTTGGTCTATAGTGCACTGTTGTTGACCAGCTTAGATTTCTCAGAAGTGTCGTCACTTTTATAGGTAACTTACTTTATAGGTAAACCCTTAAAAAGTTTCTTTGAATCTCTAAGTCTGACTACTGCATAACTCTTCATAACTCTAACTGCATAAGTCTCTTTTATAGACAAGCTAAGAAAAAAGGGTATAAAAAAGCTTAACGAAACCGAAAAACACTTGTTCTCCACGTCATTGTGATCATTTCTTTGTTCTAGACCATACCTGGGAACCTTCTAGTTACGGATATCTGGGTTCAAAGTTCCAACTGTTTCACAAGTTTTTTTTAAATACATGTTTTTAATGTAATTTTTTTACTTAAGACACCTACTACTATTCAATCCATCCATCAGCACGATGTTTTGAAAACGTTACATTGAGTCCTACCGTAAAACGTGATTTTTTACCCCAAACAAAAAATTAGTTTCTCAGCAATATTTTTTGCGCAAAGTTCCTTAGATAGATGTACATAATGCTTGGTTGACGGCTTCGTGAAGAGTCCGTTTACACCCTGTATATGCTAAAATATCACATCGTATAAATACGAGTTAATCGGTTTTGCTAACAACTTAACAAGACTGACTGCCTAGCGTGCCACGTAGGTGTTTAATATTTCGGTCGCCAGTTAAGGCTCTTTAGTGCACCCTATCCATCAGCATTAGGCACGCTTGACGCCTAAGATGCCGCTGACATTTAAGAGCACTTTACCAACGATCACAAATACCTACATGATCAATCTCGCATAACACGACACTAATCAGCATCTAGAACACACGACAACATGTACATGACATTTTAATGGCTTCCTTATTTACAAATTAAATTATATCTAAGTAGGTTTAGTTTAGTCAAGCGCTAATCTGAGCATGAGGTCCTGTGGTCGATTGACGAAGTTTTATAACTTTTTCATCCGGAATTTCTTAGGAGTAGCCACGGACTTAGGATTTATGCCCGGTTGATGGCAATAGGATCGCTCCCTTACATATGACATAAACGTAACTGGCGAAATATATTGGGTGTACTATTAATGTGTGTAAAGGTGGCGAAATATAGGTACACCTCTGCCTAACCTTTCTAAGATTAGAGGCGTGATGTTACGTTCAGTTACGATACTGGCATTAATATTAACAACTTCCTCTACGCACCTTTACAAAAACGCTCATGTGACATACGACCTTGTCGTTCTGAAAAATAACATCCGCTGCAACCTAATTCAAGGGCTTGGTGTAAGAATACCGATTTATTTTCGTCCTAATGTCGGCCATTTAGATCATTAACGAAAGATAAAGTAATTATTTTCGTGTCGCGTGAAGTAGAGAATATATTTCTGTAATATTTTATGAACTGCTCGTTTTATAAATCAACTTTTCATATTTATACACTGATTACTATAGTTTAAAGTACAAAATCAATCATTGATAAAAATGAATTCGTTTAATTACAAATCAATTAGTCGGATAATTTTGATTTGATACACTAATCAGCTATATCAAAAAAGTTTTAAAAAGAGATAATTCACGGATTTAGAAATATCCACGATCTAATTTATCAAATGTCATTTCTCTGTCACTTTCACGGAGATCAAACCCGATAAAAATAAAGAGATTCTAAATAAAAAATATTTTCGAGGGCTTCCCCCGCATATTACATCATTTTCGTTTTCGTTATCTTATTAGAAGTAGGCGTATTTTAGGGGAATAAATAAGCAAGTATGAGCGTAATCGTAATAAAAATATTTCAGTAGGTACTTACTGAAATATTTTTGATATTTGTAAGTTTTTAAAACTGTCTTGATCATCATTCGCCTGCCCTTATCCCAATTTACATGGGGTCGGCGCAGTAGGTATGTCTTTTTCTTCCGTAATTGTCTATCGTTATCTCAACAGTCAACCTCCTTACTGGCCATATCATCCGGCACACAGTCCATCCATCATTTCTTTTGACTTCCATCTAGAAATCTACATTGATAGTCAACATTTGTCTACTACATTTTCCTCAAGTACATTCAAGTTCAAGTTTTTATAACTGTCTTTTAGATTTTAAAAAACTCATCAAAATGAGATGAGCTACGATAATGCTGAAATCCTATTTGAAGTCATGTTTGGCATAAAGATGCTAAGTAAGTTTGTTTTGCTTTCAGTTTCAGTACTTTAGCCAGGTGCAGCAGAAAATGTTAATTAGCGTTATCTAGATTATATATTCGTCGGTACCTACTATGAATGGTAAACACAGTTTATACATAGAGTTAATAAGACGGTAAAGCGAATTAAACTTTGTATATAGTTGTACATGTACTAATTATATCATCTACATATAACTAACATTAGTTATGTACTTTTCGTAACAGAAAAAAAATCTGCTGTAAGCATGACTCTCTGGTAAAATAATATTTTTAGACAAATTAAAAAATTGTCCGCAGACAAAAAACTTTCAGGAAACAATATGTAAAAAAAAAACAATTTTAGAACAAAACGTCCCAGTTGGCTGTCTAAACCTTGGCTAATAAAACCGAATTACAAATAAAAGCTCAGCTTAGGACTAGGTATTGAAGATAGTGTCACGTTGAACCCTCCCAGTCTCAATAATGAGATGCCGGGACGTCTCCGCGAAGGCATGCACCGTTCACATCATAAGAACGTAAGGGTACTCTATCTTCCTTTTATTTAGGATCGGTTACTTAGATGTCATAAATCATGATTGAGAAATACCTTTAATACTTTTATGGCAAATTTATCAACGAAACTAATTCGATCGAACCGATTCGCGATTGAAATTTTAAACGTCAGTCTTCTACAACAATGATGATGACACTGGCAGCTCTCTCACGTTGGTAAAATCTGCCCTTTACCCTTACACCTGAAGTTATAAGACTCATTTTGAACATAAATACTTTCGAATCTTTAGACATAACAAAAGAAAACTTGAAAACTTACACACTTCTCATCTACAAGCAAAAAATGCTTGTCTCATAAAGTTTTGAAGTTAGGTTTTGTATATTAATTCGGCCGATTTTATAAAGTGGGAAACCTTTTTTCATCATCCCATGATTCAATTGTGGGACTGAATTTACTCGCGTGAGCTGCGAATTTGAATATTACGCATTTTAGTTTCACTAAAAGCGTGTCGTCTGTGTTTAAAAGCCACATGTGTACCTATCAACTCTCAAACAAGCAGCCTACAGTACATATTTTAATTGTTATTCCGAACGAATAGGCAGATATTTAGACGGTATTATGTTTAACTGCTTTATTTATAACACTATAAAGTTTAATCACGAGAATAATACGTAATTGTCCCGATTATAAGTAAGACAAACAGCTTTGATAAATATCGAGTATTTATCAAACAAAAACAGCACTAAATTAAGCTTTAATAACAAAAGAATAGGTGTTACATTTATCTAAAAGTTTTTCTGTACCTACTTAAAATTTCACTCACTTCAATAAGCGCCCCGAACTTTTGCAATAGAGAAGTTTTTACAGGGACTGTTAGTTTGGTGCTCGAATTTTTCGCAATGCTAATGAGGAAAGGGTGCTCTCGTGACCGGGAGGCTCCATTGTGTAGAAGCACTCGACCTTTTCATCCGCAACCGGATACCGCACCACTAGTGCATTTTTTGCCTCGTCAACAATATTCACATAGAATTCAACGTTAAAAATTGTAACTCTCACTCTGTTATACAGAGTGTGTTTTTAAAAATTGACATTGCTTTGTCCTGAAGTGAGAGAGAAATACTTTCAGCGGATGTTAAGGGTCTCTGCGTTTAGTGAAGTGTTTTCATTTTTACAGATACATCTTTTTCATCTTCGTTTAGAAATAAACCTCAAAACTTTCTGGCAAAGCAGAGGCGAAATATTTTTTTTTCCTTTTCGTGCACACTTCCAAATGGTTTGAATGATGATCATCGAACACTATCAATGATTTTTCCTTTTCTTTTCCTCTTTGTGATTTACTAAAACACTGAATCCGTTCCTCATGTTTTCGATATTCATTCATCTCTTTGTATAGATCCTAACTTCAAATCCGTTGGCTTACATTCATACAATGACCTACTTCGATCCACTTTTGAAATTTTAATTTCGTGCGGTTAACGGTTTTATTTCGGAACCGAGTTTATTTCGATTACTGTCTCAAAATAAAAGTTTATTTTTAGTATTATATGACATTTATTTTGGAATGTTCTTCCGGAAATGCCATGTTTATTTGTAAAAGGACGTTATGAGAAGTCTGGTAGGTATTTTGTATACAACTTTTTAATACTAGTTTTTTAAGTATGAACTTTACTTTAAATACCTCCATGACCCGTTTACTATTCAATGCATCCATGAGCAGAATGTTTTGTTGAGTGCCTTACAATGAGTTTTACCGTAAAACGTGATTTTTTACCCCAAACAAAAAAGCCGTTTCCCAGCAACAGTTTTTACGTAGAGTTATACATACTTAGTTTGATATAAAGAATGCTTTGTAGACGGTTTCGTTCCTTGTAGTCACGTTTAATTTACTGAGTTTGTGTTGTATAAACCGCAAAAACTGTGTGTACCATACTTCAGAAGGTCATCAAAGTATATCCCAATCATCTGACATAATCCTATTAAATGCCAAAAGTTTCTTTACAAAGTTTTGTTCAACATAATTCGAACCGGACTACGCGCAGTATAACTTCCACAATTCTTTAATAGGAAAATAAAGTTTTCTAAGTAATTATTAATTAAACTTGATAAATATTGTTGATTAATGTATTCGTAATTATTTTTTGGACAATGAACTTGAAATTGGTCTGGATTTAAGATGTTATCATTTTGGAGAGCGGCAGCTGGCCCAATGGTGGCGGTCCCGACTTTCGAGCAGTAAGTCGTGGGCTCGAACCCAGGCAGGCGCATTACTTTGTGTAATTTATTTCATCACCACTGCTCTCAATATGGTGAAGGAAAACATCATGAGGAAACCGGCATGTCCTAGAACCAAAAATTCGAAGACATGTGTCATCTACCAAACCGCATTAGGCTCGCGCAATGGATTATCATTGCATGAATACACTTTCTGAAATATAGTTCAGCACCATATTTCGTAGGTTCACGTAGGTAGGTTTCGTAGATATCAGAGGCACATGGTTATATTATCGAATTTATTGAACTGTTTATGTGTTTCTTTATTAGAATGCTTGTATTTATATACTTTATTTTTTTGACTTTATATCTTTACTTCAACTAGAATATTTATTAAACTAAGTATAATTATCACTTACTTCGGTGAAGGAAAACATCGTGAGGAAACCAGCATGCCTGAGAGATATTTCTCGATGGCATCTAAAGCCAAGTCAGAGGCCCATGGGAAGGCACCAGGTTAAGCACTAACCACACAATAAATAAAGACTAGAAGGTAGCTAAAATCCTATTTGATTTTCCTATTTTTTTACTTCAAAAATACATCTGTTAGACGAAGAATAAAGGTGTAAGCAATCCATTAATGGACCTTGAAATGTTCGCAACTTTAGCCATTGAGTACAGGCGTTATTTAACAACATACTTCTACAAAACTGATTTATTTCGAAACAAGACAGAAATATTTTCGCACGTGTGTTTCATGGTTTCAGTACTCACTAAATATTACGTTATTGTGAATTATGCTGTACCCACACGTATATTCGTACAAAAAATGTTACCCAAGAAATACGTAGATAGACGTCAGCTTATGACGTGAAATGACGTCAATATGATAGATAGTACCGGATATTAATTTCATAACTCTCATTCTTATCGGAAAGTGTTTTGTGCGAAATTTGTAAAATAATGTACATGTAAATGAATTGCAAACAGTGTTTTAAGTTGCCTATCCTTCGACTCCATTTTCCCAGGACAAAACCAATTTATTTCCCGGACTGTCTAAAAGACGTTCTAGAAACCTACTTACAAAGAACACTGTCATGTACATGCAAATAAAACTCAACATTTCAACGGGTGCATTTTTCACAAAATTTAGAACCAAGGTTATGTAGTAATCTGATCTAGCGAGTTATTTAAAAAAACAACAATTATAAATAGCGTTATATTGTATCCGTTATACAGTTTTCGCAAAAACGTCTCGTAGGCAATCCGCCAAGCCATTCGTTGAACCCTGTATACGAATCTTTATTTACGTGGTGTAACTCGGTTTTGCTAACAAAACCGAAGGCGTCATTAAAATTCCGCCAACAGTATGAGACTCATATAAATCTCGTACGTCTAATTGCTTTACGTGATCTGGAACTCAATGGGTCAATTAACGATAGAGTTGTATCTAGTAGGGAATTGAGTGTTATTAATAGCTTTACTGATGAGCGCTTGATATTGACAAGAACCATAAAACAAAACAAGTTTCCAACTATAAAAGCTACATAATACAATGTTAATTACAAATGTTCTATCGAAAGAAAATACGTGAAAATGTTTTTGAAAGAAACCACAACCTAAGTGCTCTAGAGTAGAGTCCATAACAATAAATTACTAATAGCACCCACACCAAACATTTGAAGCGTAAACGCCAGTGTTCCTTCGACATTTACGCTAAAGTTTTCAACAAAAACCTCCATGTTTAAAATTCAAATAAAAAGCCCTAGATCTACATGCATATTCTGACCACATTAAAAAATGTGGTTACAAAGCAATCCCTTATTAGCGTGAGCAAAGGAAAATTTAAATGAATCTGTGTAGAATCGCCACGTTCGTAAAAATTTTGGAGAGGTCCTCTCCACTTTGCTTCCCCTTGCCTATTGTGGTGCTACTTGACCCGTTTGTCTAAGTTTCCGCCTAGTTTACACTTTAGCAAAACTATACTTGTATCTACATTTTAGATGCTCCGTTAGTGAGAAAACTTTCGTTCATTAGGAACAGATCTCATATAGTTATGATTGGAGTAAGGTTTGGACATGTTTTGCTAGCGATTAACGAATTTGGTTCGGTCTATTATTACACAAAGGATTTATGAAATTACGTTCTCCATTTAGCGATTTATATAATACCTTCCTTGTGGAGTGGAAGTTTTGAGAAAGAATTTGAATGACATTAGGTGCCTATCGTTCATACTACTGGTTGGTTTCGACTTTGAATTTAAACAATGGTTTCTGTTCCTTGAAAAAAAAAACAATTGCATAGGATATTATTACAACTAAAATGGCAAAATAAAAAAAAAATATTTTTGCAAAAAATAAAACCGACCTCAAAAACACAAAAAGTGAAAAAAAAACTTTAGCTTCAGAAGTCTGTGACTTTTGTTTGTTTGACTTAGTTTTCCAAATCGGTTCAGGCGTCTTCCAGTAATCGGTGATCATAAAAAATATACAGTGGAACATAGAACCTGTAATAATATTGTATAAAGTATGTAGTAGTAATCATGTGTATGTAGATAGTACCTATCATGTATGTTACAACTGCAATATTTGGAATGTAAAACAAATTGAAACAAAATTCATTTTCGTATAATTTTATTAATATTTTGCATTGCTTTACATTTCGTTGGTATTTTTGCTATATGCTGCTACGCTATGCTGCTACTATAATTGAATGTAAACAAATAAATGAACAAAAACCAAATCGGTACTAAATACAATGCATATTTTTACAGTCTTGATAAACTGATCACAACTTTAACTTGGTCGGTTGGTCGGTTTAACTTTCTGCACTTACGTTTTTATGCGTATGCCAAGCCCTGCGTGTACAGACACTATTTGTGCTTTTGTTCTATTTGCTACAAACGATAAGTACGAAACAACATCATCCTGCAGCGAATATATTTTCCAAACATTTTCTTCTTTTCTTTGACAACACACATGACTTTTGTTCACCAGGTAATAAGCATTACTTTTTGTTCCTCTAGGTTGAAGATTCGTTGTTCGGAATTGGCAGACATTACACGAAGAAACCCTCCTACCCTACCTACTATGGCTCAAGATCCCTTCCTTATAACATTCCTTAATCGTTCTTCAACTTACATTGTAGTACGCAAAAGGCAACTTAACATTTAAAAACATTCCAATCGACTTAAACTTTGTAAGTTATTCCTGAGTAAAATCCGGTTATAACTGGGAATAAAAGACCGGACAGAGATACTTGCCACTAGATCTTAGTAGTAGCTCAATCGACGCGCGTAAACCTCTTCGGAGGGCGCGAGGGGCCTGCGCGATGCGGTCTCGCCAGGGATGTACGTAATATATCCTGCGGACGAAGTAGTTTCCCTGACATACCGCTCGCAATCGCTGCCTCGGCCACGGCAGCGGCCTACGCTTGACTTGATCTTCGGGCCGCCGCCGCGAGCGCCGTTCAGCTCGCTACCCCCGCCCCACACCCCAACCCTCAATAAACCCAGCGATAAAACCCACCTCAAAACGGCGCCTCCGGAGCCTCTAGAGCGCGCGCCGGCATCGCCGACGCCGTCGCTCGAGCGCCCAAAGCTGCGCGAGCGCACTAAAGCGAAGCTGCTCAAGAAGCTCGGCCGCCATGAGGATAATGAATTTGGCAAAATTGTTAGAACCCCCGCTCCTGATGAATTCGAACTGCCCGCTCCCCTTCCTACTCCAGCGTTCTCCAGAAAGAACATTTTCGATCGTGACTTCGATGCACTGTTCGAAGTTGCGAACTCCCCGCAGTTTGGTGCACACATCCGAGTCACGACTCCGGAACCGGACTGCCGATCAGACCTGTCGGCTGCTCACTTCCCAACACTCACAGCTTCCACGCTGAGCCTCCTCCCACCGCGGCCCCAGTCTGAGCCGAGCTCGCGCGCCACCTCCGCTCGCACTTCCACGCCTTCGACGCCAACACCACAACGTTCGTCAACTGAAGGTTCTGAATGAGAGTGCGGTTTGAGTTTGAGAACGCGTGATCATCCGACTAACCCGATTCGTCACATTAATTTAGCATGGTTACTTGGCGAAATAACAGCATTAATGCTTCACTAGGCACGTATCACGCCCATGAGGTTTTACATAACTGTGTGAGGGTTGTTGAATTGATTAATGAATGACTTTCAGAAACTTGCATGTTATTTAACGCTAAGTTTACTGCTTTTCACAGGTCCGAATTCTAAGTCGAAGAAAGTTAGTTTCTTCCGAAGGCTGAGTCGAGCGAGAGAGCAGTCGACGCTGCCGCGTCCTTCCAACATGCAGCAGCAGCCGTCCGTCGAGATGGCGCTGCGAGAGCTCACACATCCTACCCATAATGAACAGCTCAAGAACCAACAGCAAGTCACATTCAAACTGGTCAAAACAGGTGAGTGAATAATAATTGTAATTCGTTAAACTCTTTACTCTTTTCCTATACAATACAGGATAAATACGATATAGCGGAAAACGTAAAACATTTCACTGTTCCGCAGTGAAATGCTCTCAGACAATTCATTTACGATCTGTTAATTGAATTTGCCTGCAGCAGCCGTCAGTTAGTCTGACTTAACATTGGGATATGTTGAATACACATTGAATTATTCCCGTGCAACGTAGACTAGATAATACCGTACGTGCTGAGCTGAATAATACATGTTCTGACCCTAGCGTAGATATCATGCATATTTGATTACCTATTAAATGTATTTTGACGAAGTCTTCGTGGCAGCAGTAAGTCATAAACTTGCCATATCGTGGAAGAAGGGAATGACCAGTTTATGTAAGCACCTACTTCGCGCTCAGGAAGTCGCCATTCGTATCGTCAATAAAGCATAAGCTGAAACCGTTCATAAAGTTTTAGACATAACTTTTAGTATTTGTTTGTACTGATTGTAGAAAAAGTATTTTCATGAAATAAATAAAAGTTTAATAAAATATACAAAAAATAAACAGATAAAAAAGCTTCTTAACATAAAGAATATGTGACGTGTATATTGTAGACAACGCGCGGTTTGGAATAAACACAAATAATAGGTAACCATATTACAAAACATTACAACGAAGAGCGAAAACTCGCGAATGTCTTACAAATTGTTCAGGATCACTATTCTATTCGATTAAATCTCAATACACGAGAAAACGATCAAGTCTGAACGTAACCTAAACCGTCTGCAATGAAAGTAGTTACGTACTTGGCAGTTTGAACTCGTTTCTTTTTACTTCGCACTTCGAAGTAGAACAATGTCAGTATTTCACGAGCCATGTATGCCACACAAAGGAAGGCCTATTATTTATTTGAGTTCTCCCGTACACCACTAGAACCATTTGCTGGCTTACTCCCTTTGTGTAGTTTTTTTCGGTGGGTTCCATGCTACTGGCTCACGCAACTGCCCCGGGGTGGCAGGTGACATCAAACCAAGGCCACAAAGAATTTCCAACGTGGTATTTGACTAAAGGCTTTCATGAAAAGTCGAAACGCGAAAGTTTTGTAAAACAACGTAGGGAACAATTAGTTTTTAAATTATAGTTTGAATTAACATTTTGCTAACGGAGGTACGTATTATTACAAAGTTTAAATACTTTTTTAACTTATAATGATTAATTTTGAAAACTTAATTGAATGTAAAATACTCAAGACAATTAAGTAAGAACGAAAGTCTTTGATTCTGTCCTGTTTCTGAAGACTTACCGAGAAGTACGTTTACGCTTCCGGAGAGGGAGTTCGTGCCCTGAGTTCGAAATGCGCTAACGATAAATAAACGCCGGTAAAGGTTTGGCACGTTAATAAAGACGTTTCGTAAATATAAAGCCTATGAGAAAGTATTTCCATTAATCAAAAAGGAAATCAAAGAAGAATATGTAAAGTCCCTACTCGGTGTTCATATGGCAGATCGACTTGTAAAAAAAGACTTTTATACAGACTAACGAAATTAATACCGAAGCATTTATAAAATTCCACGTATAATCAACTCAAACTCAAAGCATTTATTTCAATTAGACCATAACAGGCAGTTTCGAAAGTCATAAAAACAAAAAAAGGCGAAGCTACAGTCACAGACACAAGGCATAATAACTTGTGAAGTACTGTAGTGGCCCGTTCCAAAGCGTAGATCTCTATAGAGAAGAATGGGCAAGAAACTCCATGGACACTCTTTTCAATCGAAATATTGTTACAAAATCTTGGTTACATCATTCATGTTGAGAATAACTATTATATGAATACTAGCTGACCCGACAGACGATGTCCTGTCAACTATGAATATTGAATTCAAATTGACCTACTACCTACCTACTACCTACCTACTACCTACCTACTACCTACCTACTACCTACCTACTACCTACCTACTACCTACCTACTACCTACCTACTACCTACCTACTACCTACCTACTACCTACCTACTACCTACCTACTACCTACCTACTACCTACCTACTACCTACCTACTACCTACCTACTACCTACCTACTACCTACCTACTATCTACCTACCTACCTACCTACTACCTACCTACTATCTACCTACCTACCTACCTACTACACTAAGCGTAAAAAAATTTAGGTTTGTCATAAGCTCAGGGATATTTTAATCGAAATAGAGTGAAAAACATTTACTAAAAAGACGATAATTGATCAGTTATCGAGCGGGATGAAAAATGATTAAATTACTAAAATAGATATTAAAAAATAGGGGTTGGTGATAAAAGGGTACAAATTTAGGGTTGTATGTATTTAAAATGCCACATAATAGGAAAATAAAAACAAAAAATTTGGTCCAAATATTAAAAAAAAAGGTTAAGGGTGAAAAACCCTTATCACTTAGGGGTATGAAAAATAGATAGTAGCCGATTTTCAGACCTATTGAATATGCATATAAAATTTGGTAATAATCAGTAAAGCCGTTTCGGAGGAGTAAGGTAACTAACATTGTGTCACGAGAATTTTATATATAAGAAGATTATGGGAAATGTGCGTGTACTATTATGTAAACCTCTGCCTATCCCTTCAGGGATAACAGACGTGATGTTATATACATATTCAAAGAGATATAATTATTTGTTTCGAGGATAGAGGAAGTCTGAATATACTGATCAGATTACAAACAATCTTTCACTGATAGACACTATTGCAGCGCGACATAAAATATATAGGTCTATGTTTCATGGTACAATTACTTTTAATTCACGTAGACGGGAATCGCGGGCAGATTCTAGTATGCAATATATACTGTACCGAGTCGGTATTATTCATTTTACGAGCTGAATACGGTCGCCTCGATTCGCTGGTCGAATCTCGTTGCTCGGTCTAGCAATGCAATTTATAGGTCGGCCACAGTCGGACGCGGGGTTACCTCCGTTACTAGACAGAGCAAAACACTTTGTTATACTACCGCTTTTTGGACGAATTCCCCATTTGATGATGCCATCCATTAATTTCCGGCGATAGGAATAAAAACCTCTACGGTTACACAAAGTGCTCTATCCCGCACGAGGTGAAAAATTGTAAGGGGTTACAGAAATACAATCATTTATTACTTGTTCGCGGGTTATTTTTACTCTTCAACAAACGAAACTTTTGAGATAAAGGTAGCCATATATACCATATATATGCGCATGGTTTAGAAAGAAAATTATATCCACAAAAAGTAAAAAGAAATGGATTTTCCTACCCACACAAAATTGCTGCGAGCGCCGTTTGCAAATCATATTAACAATCAAGCAGCCCCACTTGTTACTTTTACTATCACATCCTCCCTCGGCTAGCACACACTCAACTTATATTGCTATCGAGAAGTTTAAGAGCCTCATAAATAACTGAGACAGCGATCCTGTCTTCGTAAATTAGGGTGTACGTACAATCTCTTGCAATTAACTTTTAACTACTAGAATTCATTATTTTTTTAATTCATTTCTTGATCCGTTTAAGTAGTTCCCAGAGAGGCCTAATAAATGTGTGGTGATAGTATAGTTTGTTGAAAGCTGTCGTTGAATGAATCCCTGGACACAAAACTTCATAAATGTATTTGACCTCAGTAACCTCTGTGTCTACCACAACTTTCCATTTGTACAGTATTATACGTAAGTGAATAGAGAAATTAGGAGACAAGTTTCCTGAACTCAAACAAAAGATAAATTAACACAAGGATGATCCGCCGAGTAATGCCGAGGTATTATATTTTATCACGGAAATTGGGTGTCCAAAACATTAAATTCATACTATTTCAAATGCGAGAAAAGTCAAACCATTTTGCGAAAACAATACGAATATTGCATAAGCTGTTCTTAAAAAAAAAAACTGGCTTGTCATTTTCACAGAGCACCAAATGCACGTATTCATCATCTGAACGTATGTCCAACCGACTGATTACATACAATGAGGAAGCGAAAAAGCGCTAGATAAATTAAACAAATGTAGCGGTCCAAAAAAGCAGACACCGATTGCAGCTCGAGACATAACTGGTTTAAAATCCGCTGAATGCGCTTTATTTCAACAAGATTATGTTGGAATGTGTGCACTGGAAACAAAGAATACCATTGGTTTTTTAATACTTTTAAAATTCTGACGATTGGTGTTCCAATTAATTTATTATACAGTTTGCCATAACATGAGAACAACAGAATAGCTGTGCTATTTCAACATGTTCAAACATTTTCCGTGGAACGTTACATAGGTAAATGGAGTCAGCCATGCCTTAATAATGCAGTGCTAAGCCGCCACGAACTAGTAATAAAGTTGCCAGTTTAGCATCGCGGTTGAATAATGAATTGCAAACTATGGAATGAACCAATTTTTAATTAGGGCTTTACTTGCGAACTTCTGTTAATATTTTCATAGTTCGGAAAGGTATCGAAAAACTTTCAATATTATTCACTCAATCAAGTGAATCTGTAATCCTTTAATGATCACGATGTGACGTGTTTTTCTATAGCCAACTTTTGTAAAGTTCGACCCATATCTATGTCCTTTTTAACTAAATATTAAAATAGTCGCACGACTGACGTTACCCGATAGCGTTGACCACTTAGTTTGCAGAAAGTTTGATTGGTCAAAACGGTTGAACCTCCTGATGGGCACTTACAAAACCCCGAGAAAAGGTGCCTAGGATCAACCGTTACAGGTCAAAACGGTTCAGATATTATGTATACCTACTTATAAAGGGTGTAAAAAGACTCTTAACGAAGGCACTTGTTCTCCCCGTCATTCCTGAGCATTTTTTTTATCTAGACAAAACGGTAAGTAGTCAAAGTTCTATTTCACAAGTTTTTTTTTGTTTTGATATACTTGTTTTTGATGTATTTTTTTTACTTAAGACACCTTCACGACCCTCGTACTATTCAATCCATCCATCACCACAATGTTTTGAATGCGTTATATAGTCCTACCGTAAAACGTGATATTTCACCCCAAAAAAAAAGTCGTTTCCCGGCAATAATTTTTGAGTAAAGTTACTTAGTTTGACGACATACTACGACGTACATAATGATTGGTTGACGGCTTCGTGAAGAGTCTGTTTACACCCTGTATACATAAACTTTCGTATCTTGTTTTTATCATGGCGTAATGTATCGTAATTGATGGGGAAGTAAACGTTATCTAGTTGATATGGTAATGATGATGAATGAACCGTAATGAACTTTTAATCGAGCAAACTTTAATCAAAATATTGTTTTGAGTTGCGACCACGTTTCTATGCTACAATAATAGACCTTATTTTTCTGCTTTACCCGTACATTGTTTTTTGTTATCAGTTTATGTTAATGCAGAAGAAATTAATTAATATTTGAGTGAACAGATATTTTAAAATGCAATCAATTTTTCATAAGCTAAATTGGGGTGTAAAAAGTGGCCATACGAAAATGCACGTCAGGTTTGTGATGATGACTCAAATGTACTACCTTGCCAGCTAGTTATTGGCCATTTCTTTTAAAACATCAATTATGATTATAAAGGTATGTTGTTCGTGCCGAAAAGATAAAAGAAACCATTTATTTTAATTTGGACGCACGTTTAAACGTCAAAAAAGAAAAAAACATTTGTAATCTAGGTGGTTGTCCTCTCCGTAAGATATTTTCGTATGAAGGAGAATGGGTGAGAAAATCCATAGTTAATTTGAATCAAATAACAAAGGTATTAAGGTACAGTGTTTTATAAAAGTCTTCTTGTTTATTCACAATGTCATGTGGAAGTAGGCCAGTATGGTTCAGGACACCGACTGTGTTTTCTTTTATGCACGGCTCACTCTCTTTATGTATTTTTAATTGTGCACACATGGCTTGTTAGAGGTTGCACACCTATAAGTTTAATATAAACTATATCTTGTCTACGGCTTGATGTTGTCCTAGCAACCAAAGAAACATTAGTCTGAAATTATATTTTTCTGTTGCACTTCAAATAAGTATTTCCTTCCTGCACTCGTATCCCATTCTCTAATATGGTAGCAGAGCGTGGTTAAGCAGAACGCGTATGATATAATTAATTTCATTATCAAGTAATAATTACGAAATCGCGAAAATGAGTAACCAATCCATGGCAATTGAAAAACTCTCCGGAGTAAATAATTACACCTCCTGGAAATTTAAAATGAAGATGTTGCTTATTCATGAAGACTTGTTTGAATGTGTCAACGAGGTCGACAAGAAAAACAAACCAGAATGCGAAGACAAGAAAAAACAGGAGAAAGCGCTAGCACGAATCTGCCTCAGTGTTCAGCCATCTGTTTACTCCGTTGTCAGGAATTGCAATTCTGCGTTTGACGCCTGGAAGAATATACAGAATTCGTTCGAGGACAAAGGTCTGTGTAGAAGATTAGGTCTCCTCAGAATGCTATTTAGCTTAAAATTAGAGCAGTTTGAGAGTATGGAGGCGTATGTTACAAAAATTCTAGATACAGCCCAACAACTGCAAGACATAAATGCTTCTCTGGAAGACGAATTCGTTGCTATAATAATGCTCAGTGGGCTCCCCAAGCAGTTTGACCCACTCATTATGACGTTAGAGCATAGTAGCATTTCTCTCTCAAGTGAACTGGTGAAAATTAAACTACTCCAGGAGGCACAGAGACGAGGTGATGCAGAAGGTTCGGAACAGAATGCCCTGACGACTTCGACTTCGATCTCAAAGCGCCCCAAATGCTTTCGATGCAAAAAATTTGGTCATTACGCTAGAGATTGCAGGCAGAAAGCTCTGCATAAGGATAAACCATCTAGTTCTAGTTGTCAAGAGGAGGAGAAGGTTCAGAAATCTCCTGGTAGGACGACTATGTTGTTGGCTCTGACGGCAAAGCTGGATCGAGATGTGTGGTACGTCGACAGTGGTGCAACTTGCCACATGACCAATAATAGAGACATTTTGCAGGATTTTGTGTGTGATACACCAAAAGAAATAAGCGTTGCGAACGGTGAAAAACTTTTTACATCGGGTCGTGGTAATGTGAAACTCTTTTTACAAAACCAATGGGTAACTGTCAGTAATGTAGTTTTTATACCGAACTTGTCATGTAATCTGTTATCTGTCAGTATTTTGACACAAAAATGTTTTGAAGTAAAATTTATATCGATTTTTTGTAAAATTTACGAAAACGGAAAAGCAGTTGCTGTAGCTAAACGGGATGTATGCGGTCTTTATAAATTAGAAACTGGGGATGTGTCAATAAATTCCGTTTCGCGCGAACACAGTATGCCAGTAAGCGTCTCCTTAAGTACCCAGGTAGAGGTTCAATCTCAGAGTTTATGGCATCGTCGGCTTGGACATCTGAATAGTCGCAGCATGAACCTACTCAAGAGTGGTATGGCGGCTGGTATCGACTATGATGTATCCACATACGAGCAATGTATCGCTTGTATTGAAGGTAAGGTTACTAATTTACCTTTCCCTAAGAAATCTTTTTCACGTGCAAGTGAGGTGTTAGGACTAGTTCACACGGACGTGTGCGGCCCTATGCCAGTGAAATTTATAGGCGGTGCGAGATATTTGCTAACATTTATTGACGATTTTTCTAGGAAGACATTTTGTTATTCAATAGAATCAAAAGACAAAGTTTTTGAGTGTTTTTTGATTTTTAAAGCTCTTGTAGAGAACGAGACTAATAAAAAGATTAAAATCCTGAGAAGCGACAATGGTGGCGAGTACATAAATACGAGATTTAAGCAGTGTTTGAGTAAGTGTGGAATCCGGCATCATACTACTGTTCCTCACTGTCCACAGCAAAATGCAGTTGCCGAACGCGCGAACCTAACGATTATGGAGGCGGTGCGCTGTATGCTTCTGGAAGCAGGTTTGAATCAACGGTTCTGGGCTGAGGCTGCGAACACTGCGGTGTACATTAAAAATCGCTCACCTACAAAGGCGGTTAGAGGTGCAACTCCAGAAGAAATTTACACTGGACATAAGGTAAACTTAGATCACTTACGTGTGTTTGGTTGTTTAGCATATGCTGTACTAAATAATCGTAATAAACTGGATCGCAAATCTAAACCTTACATATTCGCGGGATATTGTGACAACACAAAAGGATACAGGCTCTTGGATGTTGAGAGCTATAAGCTAACAATAGCGAGAAATGTTAAGTTCATTGAGAATCAATTCCTCAAGCATCTGAACTTCACTAAAGTAGAATCAGATGTAGTTATAGAACTTAAGATTCCTTGTGTATCCGAGAATAGAACAGAGTCAGAACAAACTTCTGTGACTACTGATGATGCTAATGATAGCGAGGCTTCGACCAGTAGCTTGGTCACAGATCATCACTCAGACGCTACTTATGTTCCAGATGTTTCATTTGAGACAGATGACTCGAGAGCAGAATACGTGGAAGCTGATGAGAACATCTTCCTGAGTGGTTTTTTGACGGGGGAAGCTTGTGGCAGTGATGATCCAAGAACAATTGAAGAAGCGTTGAATAGTCCTGAAGCCAGGCAGTGGCGAGCTGCTATGAAAGACGAGTATCAGTCCTTTTTGGACAATAAGTGCTTTACCGTAACCGATTTGCCGAAAGGTGCAAAGCCAATAAAGACCAAATGGATATTTAAGAAGAAAAGAGGGCTCAACGGTGAACTATTACAATACAAAGCACGTCTAGTGGCAAAAGGATTTACACAAAAGTATGGAGTGGACTATTTTGAAACTTTTTCACCTGTAGTGAGATACGAAACCATAAGAATGTTATTAGCTTTGGCTATGGAGTACGACATGGAGATTGACCACATGGACGTAAAAACCGCCTTTCTAAACGGTGATTTAAAAGAAACCATTTTCATGGAAATACCAGAAGGTTTTGAAAAAGGTAAAGGCAATAATAAGGTGTATCGACTACACAAAGCTGTGTATGGTCTAAAACAAGCGCCTAAATCATGGAATGAAAAGATCAATCATTTTCTTGTCAACAAACTCAAATTTGAGAGATTGGTCTCTGAGCCATGTGTATACATAAAGCGCAATGGCGACAAGTTTGTGATTATCGCATTGTATGTTGATGATTTAGTAATTTTTAGCAATTGTAATGCGGAAAAAACTAAAACTAAATCATTGCTGATGAAAGAATACGTGATGAAAGATCTTGGTCCTGTAGAAAGAGTTCTAGGATTAAGAATCAGGATAGAGAATAGCAAGATCACTCTAGATCAAAGTGCCTATATTAAAAAGATATTAGAGAAATACAACATGCAAGACTGCAAATCTGTTGAAACTCCAATGCAGTGCCAAAAATTGAACAAAGCTGAAGAAAAGGATGACAGTTTGGAGTATCGAGAATTGATAGGTTGTCTTATGTATGTAGCGGTCTGTTCGCGCCCTGATATATGTCACGCTGTAAGCGTATTAAGCCAATTCAATAACTGCTTTTCCGATGTCCACTGGAAAGCAGCTAAACGCGTGTTGCGTTATCTTAAAGGTACAGTAGATTACTGCATTACCTATAAGAAAACTGGCTTATTAGTGACGGGTTTTGCTGATGCAGACTGGGCTTCTAATGAAATTGGTAGACGTTCTTATACGGGATATGTTTTCAAAATTGGGAATTCTATTACTTGTTGGGAAAGTAGGAAACAGCGTACTGTTGCGTTATCGAGTACTGAGGCGGAGTACATGTCGCTCTCCGATGCTTGTAAAGAAGCACTGTTTATAAAAACTTTCTTGCACGAATGTATAGGTAGTAACATTGAAATAAGTATTTTCAATGATAATCAGTCGGCCTTGAAATTGACTGAAAGTAGTATGTTTCATGGTAGGTCAAAACATATAGACATACGTCATCATTTCGTCCGGGAGGCGGTCAGCAATGGTGCAGTAAAAATAAATTACATGCCCACGTCCAAAATGACGGCGGATGTCTTAACTAAACCTTTGTCGGTAGAGAAACATAAGTATTTTGTAAACGAGTTAGGTTTGGCTACCGATGTATGATTTCAAGATAAGTTTAAGGGGCGGTGTTAGAGGTTGCACACCTATAAGTTTAATATAAACTATATCTTGTCTACGGCTTGATGTTGTCCTAGCAACCAAAGAAACATTAGTCTAAAATTATATTTTTCTGTTGCACTACAAATAAGTATTTCCTTCCTGCAATCGTATCCCATTCTCTAATATGGCTTTAGCATGACTATTCTGAAAATTGTAAAAACAATTAAGAATTTTATGATAACTAGAAAAACGTAGATACATTTCATAATCTTATTTTAGTAAAGTATTTTGTAGTATTTTTTTTTACCTTTTATTTTATGTTAAACTAGCGGACGTCACGCGGTTTCACCCGCGTAGTTTCCGTTCCCGTGGGAGTACGGGGATAAAATATAGCCTATGTTACTCGCTGCTAATGAAGCTATCCATTGTTGAAAGAATTTTTCAAATCGGTCTTGTAGTTTTTATATTTATTCGTTATATACAAAAATACAAACCTTCTTTATAATATTAATATACAGGGTGTCAACAGACTCTTCACGAAGCCGTCAACCAAGCATTATGTACATCAAACTACCAACTATTAACTTTACGCAAAAATTAATGCTGGGAAACAACTTTTTTTTTCGGGCTGAAAAATCACGTTTTACAGTAGGACTCAATGTAACGCACTCAAAATATTGCGCTTATGGGTGGATTAAATAGTAAAGGGGTCCTGGAGGTGTTTAAAGTAAAAATCTTACATTAAAAACATGAATAACATGAAAATGTTGGAACTTTGACCTAAAATATCTCCGTAACTAGAAATTTCCCAGGTATGGTCTAGAAGAAAAAAAATATCGCAATGACGGGGAGAACAAGAGTCTGTTTACACCCTTTAGATTTTTAAGTTTATCCATTACGTACATACAAAAATACAAATCTTTCTTCTTTAGATAGGCTTGCGTTTGGCCACAACTCGCCCGATGTGAAGCGATGACATGAGGGTGAAGCACGCTTGCTTACAAGAAACCGATTCACTCGAACTTTGAAGAGATCTAGATTATAATAAACGGGAAACAGTAAAGCCAGCAGTGAATTCCACTGGCGGATAGCACAATAAATGTATAAAGGAAGCATAGCGCTTTGTTCGGGTTCGTGGAACTTCAACCACATAGCGGTGACGCATCGCCGTATCTCTGCTCGTTCGATGATAGAATGGGGATGGGGGAATTAGATTGTGTAATTCTAAAGCAAACACACATTTTTTGTTACTGTATCTTGTGTGCCACTGCTTGGAAAAAAATCCTCTTTTCCTTCCAAACCTCTTTATCTTGTGCAATCTCTGGTTATGTTTGTCCTGCACACAAGACCGTATCGTCGTAATATCTTCGCTATTGGTCTACCGTGACTGCAATGTCCTTCATCAGGTGTCCAGTGAGTGACAATCAGTGTACCTCTGCGGGTAAAAAATATAGGCTGGCCAGGTCGCAAGAATGCATGCCTGGCCAGCCTATACTTTTACCAAAAGGTACAGAATTGCGTAGGATTTTTACTATGCTCGTTTTTTATCTGAAAAATCAAATCTATTTTTAACCACAACACCACAATGTCAGCACTATCACAAATTCATGAAACCCACTCAGTTGTAACTGACAGCTTGCTGTTGTGGTTTGTCTTCATAAGCATACGTCAAAACATGTCTTTGTATGGTAATCCTTATACAGGGTGATGTTTATTGTACGCGCGTTGTTAACGTCTCGGTTTACAGTCAGTGCGAAGATGTGGTTGACACCTCCACACCAACGTCGAGACTTCTAAGGAACTTGAAGTAGGAGTGAAAGAGACAGCACTAGGATTAGCAGACAATCTCACACCTTTGTGATAATTACTCGCTGCTATTAGATGGGAATACAATTATATCTGAGCCTCAAATCTTTCAAAGTTTCAATCCGAATTTCTAAGTGTGATTGGTATAAGTACTTCCCACTTGCTTTCCTTTAGGAAATGTTCGCAGATTAATTAGAAGGTAGGCACCTTTAATTACGTAACGAAAATTTCGGCAGATGGTGAATTAAGCTCACAAAGAGACGCATTAACAAATTAAAACCTATTGATTGGCAATATGGTGATGCATTTTAATCAATTATAACACAAACTGATATTAATTTTAACAGAACTAAGGTAAAATAGGATGTAAAAAAAATGTTTTGGAGTTCAGCTAGGATATTTTTTTTTAAGACGCACGAATCACGATGCATCATGCCACTGACCAACGGCAACGTTGTGATTGGCGATAAACTGGGGGATAAACATCCATCACGCTTATATCTAACACGAACAACGGGCAGCAACGTCCCTAAGCGGAATGAGGAGATTAACAGCTTATGTGCTAGGTCTGTTTTCTCAGAACATATCCACATAAATTGTAAGGGGGTATCCTGTGGGCCTGAAATAAGAGGCATTCTGTCATTATAATTATGATGGAAAAGTCAAAAATTAACTAGAATACGGGGTGGAAAAAAAAACAGCTGTTTCCTACAAAAGTGTAACAAACCTACACGGTCAAAATGTAAAGAACAGTTGTTTTTTTTTTTTAATAACCGTTGATTTTCTATGTAAACTATGTTGTTATACTGAATACGTGGTAACCGTTTACGCGTCGGCGTCCCCTTCCACCCCGTATATCAATAACTTGTAGACGTGACGTATGTATGGTAAAAATATAAGTTATAGTTGTTAAGGTGGAAGCGCCAAGATAGCGAAATTCAAATTTTCTTACGTTTTTTGCAATTTGCAGGCCAATTTTAGGTTGCATGTTTGCGGGTTTTAAACGAGATAGCCATTCAATGAGGTTGAATGAACTTAGAGGTTTGAATTGATGATTTGATTACGTTAACCGTGGCGCTTCCATCTTACTATTGAAAAAAAAATTCTTGACATAAGCCACCGAGAAACTTACATCAATCGTGCTGAAAGTAATTGTTGAAATATGAAAGGCTGTTGACGAAACAGAGCACACTGGGTAATATTTCTCGTGCGTATTTACGCAAGCAAAACGTGTATTATTTGTGATTGGAATGGTAGGCCCTCATTACCTATGGATATGCGCCTTTTATAGACTAACTTAGATCATCCAATCAACTACTGCATGTTGAACAGACGTTCTGCTTTTGTTTCAAAGGTACAGGAAGAAACATCAAAGAGCGTTGAGGCCAATCACTGCGTCGCACCAAACTCCACCTAATTTATGAAGTTCTTTAGTATAAATAAGACCTGTTTCTCTGCGGTTACCCGCTTCCTTAGTATGGAGAATTCAGCCTTTAAGTTTAGGACAACCCTATGTCTCAGCTGAATTGATATTTGCATAAATATCATGATAACTCACGCTCAGGGACATAGTTCATACAGCAATGCACTGTAATCATGTAACCAATCATACAAATGGGTCATCATTATCGTCATGTTGGTAATCAAAGTAGGACACATTTATACGGTAAACCAGGTAAGCACGGTATTTCAGGATCGATTATAACAACAGAGCAGGGCAATGTCGTACCCCACCGAAATATAATAACAGGTTTACAGACTAGAGCTCCTTCTGTTCTCTGAAATCCCAAAACAAATCGGCTGCCAAATCTCATGTGAGCTGTTGTGATTGCTCGACTTTGTTGAACAAAGTAAGCTTTGACGGTCGCACTTCAAATTATGTTGTCATAGTCATAGTTTATCTCTCGGTCTATTGAGTGTAAACGGACACTCCACGAAGCCGTCAACCTAGAATTCTGTTACATCTAAATAAGTAATACTGTCCAAAAATGATTGCCTGGAAACGACTTTATTTTTTTATGTGAAAAATCAGGGTGAGGTACTTAAAGTACGGACCTGTGAACGGTGAGTAATGGGTTAGCTCGCCGTCCGTCCGTCTTTTGACGACAGGCCGTGTAGATGCGTTCGTGTTCCGCGCGTGCCTCAAAGAGATGTCAGCAAACAGGGAGGGGCCCGCAAGGACCGATGCCTGCCAGGGCTGCGGGACTGTTCGAAAGAGATACCGCGGCCCTGGAAAACAAAGAGCAAGGAAGGAACATGGATGGGGTTTTAGTCAGTACAAGTCTGATACTCCCTTCCGCTCTGCCCGGAGCGGGAGAATTCATTTGATGATTTCCCTTCCGTAAAAAAAGGGTACTTAAAGTAACGTTAAAAACTTGTATTTGTATAATTTGGAACGACCATTAATATCATCATAAAAGATTTTTTTTTCTTTCGTCAGATTTTGTCCAAAAGAAAATAAAACTCAATGAGTGGAATAACAGGGGCTTCTCGGCTTTGTTAAGGGTGTTTTTACACCCGTTACGTGTACGGTCTATGGGTATTAGGTCTAACTATAAAGTAAGTACTTACTTGGTAAATCTGGACCTCAGTCGAACACGCTTGTAATCCCCGTAGGGTTAGGCAGAGGTGTACCTTATAGTTCACCCACATTTCGCCAGTTATGTTTTAAGTCCCATGTAATAGGGCCTAGGGGGCGAGCCTATTGCGATCAACAGGGCACAATCCAGACTCCGTGGCTGCTTCTGAGAAATTCCTGTTGGAAAAACCTAATAGCACTTTGCTCGACTTGGGAATGGAACCCAGGATCTCATGCTCAGCAATCGCACTTGCGACCACTCGACCAACGAGGTAGTCAAAAGTAACTTTATTTTTAGTTAACCGCCTTTTAGTTTTCACGTCTTTCAAACCTCACTTCACTAGCGGATATTGCCTTCTAAGGAAGAGGTTTCTAACCTAGAGTTTATTAGTTTTTTGGCCTGAAGTATATAAATCTCACGTGAAAGAACGTATTCTTGTTGCCTTGTAAGACAAGTCATATAAAATTCCTTTGTGTTGTCAATTTCTGCTACCAATAAAATTAAGGCTTACGATAAACCATTTTTACAGATAGAAATATTACACCATTTTTATTAAAAGCAAACAAATATGCTGTGGGTTTTCCCATCTATGTTGGGGTCGGCTTCCAGTCTGACTGAATGCAGCTAAAAACCAGTATTTTGGAGCCACTGCCTACCTGACCTCCACAACTTATTTAGACCGGGGTAGTACAATACCCTTTGGTAAGACTGGTTGTCAGACATTTCGGACACTGACTACCTCTAACGGCTGCCAAAGATCTACAAATGATAGCCGGGACCAACGGCTTAACGTAACAAGCAAACAGTATTAATCAAAAAGTCTAAGTCTTAATGAATACATGGTTCTTGACTGCACTTGGTTAAGACTCCCAAAACCGCGCTTATTTGTCTTTTTGTTGCCTAGTTTAAATTAACTTAATTAGGTATGCTCCTACTTCGGTCTGACCTACTCTGTAAACCATTGGAATTTGTAATTCATAAAACCATAGGAAATGTAATTAAAAGTGATTTTAAATTGTATTTGTTAAAATGACATAAGACTGATGAGTCTAATTAATTTGTAAACAATTAGTAACGTGACATGTTACATATCACCTAAAACTTAAATTCAATTACAATATTTAAAAACCGGCCAAGTACGCGCAATGTAGGGTTCCGTAGTTACCCATAATAATAAAAAACCAACTCACATTTGCAGTTGAAAAACCTGTGCTCCTATACATTACGTTTAGGAAAATATGTGATCCAAGTAAATTTTATATCACTTGGTCGACTATGACTCGTCAAATTGTAAAACTTACGCAGCTGTGATAGTTTTTCTTTTTAATTTCGTTATATGTATACTACTACCGATAATTTTTCATACACCCAAACACACCGTTTAGCTGGTAGAGGATGGGGGGACACTTGAGTCTAACGAAAATTAGCAAGAAAGAAAAAAATCTATCCCCACTTTACGGGTACAGGAGATACCCTGAAAAAATACTTTTCGAGATTTTAATTTACCACGTTGTCGCGGTAACTAATCTGTATGTTCATACCAAATTACAGGTTTCTAGTACTAAGAGTCTTTGAGCTAAGCTACGGACAGACGAACGGACATGGCTTCGGAGCCTTAAAAATAAGCATTTTACAACAGTTCTTCTACTTTTTTTTATCTCTGTTTATTGTAACGATAATAAAGATCTATATACTGGCAAAATCATAGGTTAAATCACAATGTAAGGACTCATATTTAATTAAAAAACGCAGGTACAGATACTAACAGGCAAATAAATAAATAACGCTATCTGTTTATAAGCATGTATTCAAAATTTGGACTACCCAAGTCTCACATTGAATGGCAAGACACTAAGCCCGTAAATCCTACAATAATTGGATTTCATGATAGAATTTTGTGAACACACCTGGCGATGTTTAGAATTTCGAACATATAAATATTTTGTACACGTTGTTTCGTACAGCACACGTTGACTACAGTTACACGTTTCCATATCGTTACATCAAATATTTTATTAAGAGATTTTGCCCATAATTTTAATATTTTCCTTTTTCAGATAGATTTGTGACCTTCCAATGACATTCATTGCTATTTGTAGCATCAAAGTGGGTGTAGTTATCTGCTACTAGCTTGTGGGTGAACCAATTATTGAAACCGATACGTTTTTTTCCAATAATCCTAGTAGGTGTCACCGACGTCATCCAAAGAAAACTCACGTATTTCCTGTCATCAATTATGAATCGTTTAGATTCTTAAAGTGAGTCTTCAAAACTCACCCATTAATCATGAAGGTTTGTCCAACAATCTAACTGAAACCGATTGATTCAAGCGAGGAAATCTAATTACTAAGGTGACATTGGAGCGAGAACTATACGAGTTCCAATCCTATCATTATCTGGCAGAACTACTCAAGGATTAAAGCGCAGGCCACACCACCAGCTAGCGAGCGAGCGAAGCCCTTTTCATACTTCGTTCGGCTCCTTCGATAGTTCGTAGTATGAACTAAAATATGAAAATAAGTGAAACGATGCCTCGTCCGCCTCGCTCGCTCGCTCGCTAGCGGCGGTGTGGCCTGCGCTTAAGCCCACTCTACCATCCATAATTCTCTTAAAAATTACTCTCCCAACAATGCATTTAGGATTCCTTTTAAAATTAATTTTTCACTGTACAACGTAACTACATTAGTGTTTTAAAACTGCACTGTTGTAGCACGCAAATGATGTGGTTTACGTAAGTACGTAATTAGTTTTCATGAAAAAAGTAAGAACGTATGCATTTCCAGTACGCGTAGATAATTTAAAATGGCGCAAAGCCAACATCTTTTCATCAAAATTAGACATTTAATACTCTTTAATGTTATACATTTTTCGTGTAGAAATTGAGGCGGAGTGATCATTAAGGTCGGAATTCACCGATTAAAACCACGCGGTGTCCGTCCACAGTTTGTAGGTACGGTAAATCCGAGATCACCGTTGGAACAGACCGATGCAGATATTTAATACTATAAAACCTCAGATGTATTAGGGCTGCAAAAGGATTCAATTTATCATGCATTCCCTCGGGTTACTATGCCGCGAATAAGTGAACAGGAGTTCACTTATTTCGCGTATTAATAGTCGAAGTATTCTATTCAATTCATCATCATCTGCCTAGCCTTTTCCAAACTATGTTGGGGTCGGCTTCCAGTCTAGCCGGATTCTAGTATTCTATTCAATTTACACACACATAACATGACGCCTGTAATCCTCGAAGAGTGCATTCGTTAGTTACGTGTAAGTCCCATGTAATAGGGGGCGAGCCTACTACCATCAACCGGGCGTAAATCCAGACTCCGTGGCTGCTACTGATATATTCCTGATGGGAAAACACAATAACACTTTGCCTGACCTGGGTGGGAATCGAACTCAGGACCTCATGCTCAGCAGTCGCGCTTGCGACCACTAGACCAACGAGGCAGTCTATTCAATTCTACGTCGTATTTTATATTAAAAGACAATAGATAATCAAGATCCATTAGGCTCGTTTCAAACATTTAACCTAAATGTCCACTTTGTGTCTAACCTTTTATATTGGTTGGGCCGATTCCACAATAACGTTATTTTTTGTGACCACTGTCCACGCGACTTTCATGAAATAGAAAGACTTCTTTAATATACAGGGTGTAAGAGACAGCCACAAACTTATGGGCTGAATTCAGTATATCAGACTAAGATAATCGGTACAAAAAAATATTTCAGGAATGTTATGGGAATCCACAACATTTGGTTTCTTTTATTTCCTCATACGAAATGTATCGTTACCGGGGCAAAACGCACGTAGCGAATGGCAAGCGCGACGATGAGTTCGATAAACTCTGTTAGTAGGCAGGAAATGGACAGCTGATTTCACGCGTCGTTCGTTAGAGTATTTCCATATCCATGTTGGATCATTGATTTAAGCCGTATTTTTTACATAAATGGAGTGCTGCGTACAGGGAATGCAATTGTACATTGAAATAAAGGAATTGTAATTGAAAACAAATCCGGGGACAAAGTCCCATTCAAAATAATGAGCTGCAATGCACCCCTGTCTGTTTGTGGAAGGTTGTCCCTTACACCCTTTATTGGATCGGATAAATCAGTTAAAATAATCGGTTTATATTGCGGCCTTTTTTAGGGACTTAAATTCAAAAATATTATCGTTCTGGAAATAAAGATTAAAGAAACAACGCTCCTGATAATGTTAAGTTGTAGGATCGCCAGTGTTACTTGTGACTTAATGTTCCATAAGACACGTGCCAAACTTGTAGTATGGTAGTTTGGGACTATCCAAGTGTGGTGTTTTTAAAGCATAATAAATAAAAAATGAAGTATTTTTTACTTAAAGATAACTATGGTGAGTTTTTACTGGTATCCTAAAAAGTAACAAATGTGTTCATTCTGATCAGTACCTAAAAATAGATGAAAATTTCTACAAGTGTACTGCATAGTCTGCATAAACGAGTTACAAACAGTTCAACAACATTTTGAATTAATTATCTTTTTTCCAGCGTTGATAATTTTATTCCCATTTGTACGTACCCTTGCTTCTATTACGTGCTACAACATTAATTAACGTTATGTGTATTATCCACATCTAAAACATTAAGCAAATGGATTCCTTTCGTGTGACCGTTAAATCCACGCATTATATAAATAACGACCCTTTTTCCAACCTACCATTCTAACTCTGATTACACTTCTGGTTAAACCAAATAAAAGCTCCGCAAAATGAAAATATTCAGTAAAATCAAGGAGCACGTTTTGTTGTTTTACCATAGACTTAAACATACGTGTAAAAATCTCACTGTTCATGGACCCTGTTATCTTGTCCGTAAAGATGTACACTTTGTGTACAGATTTATATACTTCGTGATTTACATTCACGTGTGGATCATCGCCGTGGCCACGATACGCAAGTATTACGATCATTATCAGGAGAACACCATACGGTTCACGACGCGCACTGATTACCTCGACTGGAACACAACATTTGCGTCAGTCACCGTCTGCGAACTTGCCAACATCGAAAAACTTTGGACCTTCAGCAAGCTGTTCGACAGTCGCGATGGAGAAAAGTTTGATCGGTTCCTCGCTGAAATAATATTCTTCAGCGGAACATGCCACAGTTGCACATCAACGTGCCAAAATACAACTTTGTGTTCACGTGATTTTTCTGAAATTGTATTGAAATTCCGTACCTCCTGTAAGTACCTATTTGAATCATGTAAGTGGAATGGCAGAGAGATTAATTGTTGTAAATATTTCAAACCTCTGCAAACAGAGTACGGTATATGTTATACGATTAACAACAAACACGTCGGTGGAAATCACGAAATGTTTTCCACGTCCGCTCTCGCGAAAAATCCAGAGGCGGGCGTTCTCGAAATAACTCTATCACAAGATTACGAGTCATTCATTCATTCACCTGAGGACATACCCTTTTGGAATATGGAATATGATCGTAGAATAAGGGCGCTATATGGAGCTGAAGCTACTGTGCGGTTTTCAATTATGGATGTGGTGAATGAGCCGGAAGTACCTTTGATCGCCCCCGAGGTACGTCAGTGTAGATTCCCTGACGAGGTCCCAGAGAGCTACATTGCTTTCCAACGATACAGTTATTCCGTGTGTATTATTCAATGTCGCATTGAGGCACAACTGGAGTTATGTAACTGTACACATCACTTGTCTCCGGTTCACTATAAAGATCGATATTGCGGCTTGGAGGGATTAAAATGTTTGACGAAACACTACCAAACACTAAGAAAGCTGCAAGTTCCGGGTACGAACGAGACGGGCTTGAATTGCAATTGTTTGCCTTCATGTACGGAGCCGGATTACAATGTGGTGTCGAGGAAATTGCTGGAGCCTGAAAAGGAGTTAAAAGTTAGGCCTGCCAGGTTTATCCTGAACAACCGCCCTTATCAGCGGGTGACGCGGCAGGTCGCGCGCACTACGCTGGACTTAGTTGTTGCTATAGGGAACTGCTTTGGACTTTGTTTTGGTGGATCTTTGCTTTCAATCGTTGAAATAATTTACTATCTGTGTTTTAAGAGGTGGAAGTTTGCATAAAAACCATAAAATCAGTAGGAAAACTTTACGTGTGTAACTTATTGCACCTGAAATGTAGAAAAAGCAGTCATAAACTCAAAAGCACATTTCAAACTTACAAGTCAACGAAGCTTTTATGCACCACGTTTTTCCCAGAGAGATGCAAACACATGTGAAGGATTGAATTTGCTAAAGAAATTTATCGAAGCCAGCTGCTAGCACATCCCAGCTAAGTCCATTCGTCCGAAACTCGGCCCAGCCAAAGTCGGTAAATAAGTTTCATGAAGGAAGAAGTTCGACGTTCGCGCTAATATTAGCAACACAAATAGTTTATATAGATTATGTTTGTTATTAGATTTTCTGTCTTGTTGTTTGAGTTACTACCAGCTGTTAGTAGTAACTGTCCTTTAGGGTGTAATCAAGTTTTCGAGTCCCAAATGGATTTGTGTGTTTTAATAATATCCAAACGCAGGTAAATCCGGTCGGCGGACAGCCAGGATATGGTAGGATTTATTGCTATCTTGGGTATTACGGTTGTTTATTTAGACATGTGGTTTCGAAGGGAAAGAAGGTTATTACGAGTTCCCTTTAGACGAATGTAAAATTCTTAACCAATATTATTGAAACTTATAAATTGATATTTCACTAAAGAACAAATTACTTAACATTTTTATTTTATTTTATAGTTTTACTAATTAAATGATCCGTAACCTCATTAATCTACAAGATGTAGAAAATCTGTCAACTAAAACCATTATCATTTTGAAATAAATTAAAAAAGAATCAGAAACAAAAACAGAACAAATGACATTGAATACCTATTTAAAAAGAAGAATGGCACAAAATGTTTAAAATATTGAAGGATTTATCATTACCATTTTCCGGTTGTTTATTACTTTGTCTTTGTCAGAATCGTAATATTATGTTAAATTGTCGTAATCACAAAATAAAACAGTTACATGTCGTAACAAGATTTACAGAAATAATTGGAGTTTTGTAGTAGAAATATTTTATTTGAGTAGTGTTTAGGGTACGTCGCATCAGGCGTAATTTGACGTCGTATTGACGCCGCAGCGCCGTAGTGACTAGCGTATAGAAAGTAACGTCGCTTCCGCAGCGATAACGTTGCCTAAACGCAGCGTATATGCTCGACGATCACCACGCTCTGAACGCAAAGAATACCTACATATTAACCTTAAATTATTTTTAATTTTAGTATTTTTTTTAATAACTTTTCACTGATTGTTTAATGCTTCACATGCTTATGAACTTGAAGAAATGATACGTATTTTATTTAAAAAGTGAATAATTTACATTAATAAAAAATATAGGAAAATTCTGTCTGTTATTTATAGATCATGATTTTATGTTAACAAAAACCGCTGTTTATTGAAGATTTTAAATCAAGATATTTACTGAAATGTTGAGAGAGCAATGAAATGCCATTAGCGTTTCAATTCCCTAGTAGATTTAATTAGATTGATAAAAAAAAATCATAATATTATTCGGCGTCATCATAACTAAGTTTGGTTGGACTTGTCAAACCAGAAAAGGGTGGAATAACTGACGACTTGAAATATTATATTAGATCATAACCATCATCAGAGAGAGATCAGAGAGCAGGATAATCATCATATCATCATAACATCACATCACGCCTGTAATGCGCGAAGTGTTAGGCAGAGGTGTACCTAATAGTTATACATCCACATTTCGCCAGTTATGTTTAAGTTCCATGTAATAGGGGGCCTATTGCTATCAACCGGGCACAAATCTAGACTCCGTAGCTGTTACTGAAAAATTCCTGATGAAAAACTACAATAACACCTTGCCCGACCCCCCTGTCGATCAAACCCAGGACTTCATGCTCAGCAGTCATGCTTGTGATCACTCGACCAACAAGGCAGTCTCAGATCAGGATAAGTCGAGTATATATATAAAGACAATACATTGTTGTACATATATGTACGTGGGTAGCAGGGATATGGTTTAGTTTATGCTATAGACTAAACCATAGGCTCTATGGTTATAAAAAGGGATATTTTTGACGTTGACTAAAAACGTGTGAAAAGCGAATTATTAGATAAAAGAAATAAGAAATTACGAAGAAAGGAATGATAAATTTTAAATGTCGTTTCTTTGTTTTCTGGTATGTGTCTAAACACATTTTGTTTTCAGAGCACCACAAGTTTATTTCATTTGCTAACCTTCGCCATTCAAGATAAAGTCATATAATAATGTCGGATCAGGTCGTTAGTACGGACGTAAAATGAGTCGGAAGCGCGATTGTGGTGGGGCATCTAGTTACAAGACTACCTACACCAGAAGGCGTTTCTACAGAGCCCTGATGTATTCGGCTCGACGCTAAGAATGCAGTCAGTGTCTGATCGCGGCCGAGTTGAGACCTCTTGGAACTGTACCCGATTCATTGTGTCCCGTATTCAAGTAATTTGTTGGTTTTGGTAGAAACAGCGTTTCGTACCAAGTGTGTTTTCATAGCACGAAACTCATCGTCTGCCCACATAATGCTCGAGTCTAACGGAATAAATCCTCACATTCCCGACATATGTATATATTGTTTGCCTAAACTTCAAGGAAGTGAGTTACAAGAGGATATTACCTTGCTCTAACATCCCGGATTTCTTTAAGATTCATTATTAAACATATGTATATGTAAGTGTACTTAATTCCTTGACGTTTAAGTAACTCTGATCATATTTTACTTCATACACATCTAAACAATACAACATGAACTTCCAGTGAAAAATTGTCAAATTAAGTGTCCTACATATTCAATAAATTCTTTGTTGGATTAAAACCTACATGCATCCTCAGAGAATACAGTGAATTCATTATTTTCACGATTTTGTCGCATTCATTTGCTGACAAATACGTTCCTTAAACAAAAGCCTGGCTTTAATAATCCCGTGATATTTTTTTTCACATTTCTTTGGTTCCATTTGAATTCATAGAATCCAATGGATATATCGGCCAACGTAGTTTCCAATTCCCATCCGTAGTACCGAAAACTTTTTGCTCTCCTAACAAATTTTCTACACAATATGCGAAGGGTCAATTTTGTCGCTTCGATTTCTTACTTCAGACCCTCAATTTTGTGTGACAGACATCTGAATAACGAAATATTGAACGAATAAGTTTGTTATAAATCAGATTCTTCCTTTAAATTGAATTATGAACGAACTTTTTACACATAACATCACGGCTGTAATCCCCGATGGGTTAGGCTGAGGTGTACCTAATAGTACAACCACATTTCGCCAATTATGTTTAAGTCCCATGTAATAGGGGGCGAGCTTATTGCCATCACTACACAAACGAGGCAGTCAAACGAACTTTTTATTCAGGTTTAGAAATCTATTTGTTTCAATCAGTGGTAGTTATTGAGACATTTAAAATGCTTAATGGAGTTGGAGGTATAAGGTACACCCAATAATTTTGAGAGCTATTAAAATGAAAGAGGTTTTACCAAAAATATTCGTGCGAGGAAATAGAGCCTTAGCTGTACTGCCGCCATGTGCAACATTGATGTGTCCCAGCACTTCCGTCTAAGTGAAATGAAAAATTTTAAACTGTAACAGTCATTTTTATGTTTTTTCTTTTTTATGTGCCCTTAATTATTATCGGTAATTGGCAAGGAGGGCAAAGATTGTCACCACTGGACGCCTGACGGAAGAAATCGCTGTCGAGGTTGACCGCGGTGAAAGTGATATGATGATCTGGACGAAGGCCATTGCACAGCAGTGGAACACATGACAGGCTAAGAAAAAAAAAAGCTCATGCAGTTATGTATTCAACGAGTAGGGTAGCATCGTAGGTGGGCTATCTATCCACCACTTCATTCATAGGTCGTGACAAAATGCAATTGCAATCTCTGCTCAAATGCTTCTCAAAGTTCTATGGAATATCTACAGGGTGTAAACAGACTCTTCACGAAGCCGACCAAGCATTCTGTACATCAAACTAAGTAACTTTACGCAAAAATTATTGTTGGGAAATTACTTTTTTTTTTGGTGTGAAAAATCACGTTTTACGGTAGGACTCAATGTAACGCATTCAAAAAATTGTGCTGATGGATGGATTCAATAGTACGGGGATCGTGAAGGTGACTTAAGTAAAAAAATTACATTAAAAACATGTATTTAAAAAAAAACTTTTGAAAAAGTTGGAATTTTGACCCCCAATATCTCCGTAACTAGAAGGTTCCCAGGTATGGTCTAGAACAAAGAAATGATCGCAATGACGGGGAGAAAAAGTGCCATTCGGCTTCGTTAAGAATCTTTTTACACCCTTTATTCACTGGATGGCGTCGTCTTGAAGGTGCTAAAATATTTAACGATTTCTGTGATAACTGCTGACAAAGCCTTTAAAAACTTGGCACTTACTTTCTGAATTGTTTATGACATACGTTCTGTGACTGGCGTCTTTATTTTAGGATAATATTTTATGAAAGCGACTAACAAAAGGTATTCATAAGGCAGATGTGAGTGGCAACGCCGGGAGGAGACGCCCTGGAAGAACATACACTGACCTTATTGGTGCGGTTCTTCAGAAAAATCAGGTGCGTAGTAACCGGCGTGCGTGTATGACCAGATGTATGAACGTGGAAGAGGCAAAAAGAGTATGTAAGAGATAGTAGCGAAGGAGGTGGTGGAACGTGAGAGGGCGAGAACCTCACGTCGCAGCCACCGCGGGAGATGCCCCGGGAGACGGGAGCCATGTGGTGGCTTCTGGTTACCGTAGGCGCGGACATGTGGACGGTGAGTAATGGGCTAGCTCACCGCCCGCCTGTCTTATGACGACAGGCCGTTTCGACGCAACGACGGCGCGTTCGTGTTCCAAGCGCACCTCAAAGAGACGTCAGCAAACAGGGAGGGGCCCGCAAGGGCCGGTGCCTGTCGGGGCTGCGGGACTGTTCGAAAGAGATACCGCGGCCCTGGAACACAAAAGGCAATGAAGGAACATGAATGGGTTTTAGTCAGTACCAGTCTGACACTCCCATCCATTTGATGATTTCCCACCTTAAAAAAAAGTAAGGATCGTAGCAGTAGTAGGGTTCTGTGGTTTCTGCCTACCCCCATTGAAAAAGGCGTGAGTTTATGTATCTAACGAAACCCCAATCATTTCATGTGTTACTTATAAAATTCATTACTTTAAGTTAAAAAAGACAAATTCATTTTATAATACTAAACGGGTTGTAATATTAATAAAATCTAGTTAGAATTGTAATGGGGACAAAACTGTCACATTATAAGCGAAAGAAATTAATTTACTTAGAAATACGTCGCTAGGTTTACTTCTTTGTATTGTATTTTTTAAATTAAAGTAATGAATTTTATAAGTATAAAGTAGATAAGTAATTAGAGTTGATGTAGAACTAACCGCCTATCTAGATTTTGTTTTTTTAAAGTGCGTAATTTAAAAGTACATCGCCGGCTAACTGTTAGGCCTCTGCCTCGAATCTTGCGGGCAGCGGGGCGGCGGCGGCGGCGGCGCGGGAGCGGCAGGATCTTATGCGTACATTTGAATGGACTGGTTCTCGAAAACAGCGGCGCGGGAGCGGGCAACGAGCGGTGCACTCCGGTCAAGCGGCGCCGCCGCGCCGCCGCCGCCGCCCCGCTGCTCGCAAAATTCGAGGCAGCGGCCTAATAGAAGTCATTTTTTTTTTAAACTGAAACGGAGCAAATTTCTTATTATGCATATTTCGAAAGAACAAATATAATATAGATCTAATTATTTAATGTATTCGTTAAAACGCAGGGCATGATCAATCGCTAAGTACAGACACATAATCATTCCTCAAGACAAACTTTTTATACATAGTTTGATTCAATGTGACTTTTTTGTCCGGTCAATGTATCTACTGGAAATCTCAAGATAGAATTCAATGAAGTATCGACATACAAAGTGTCCGTCATACAATATATTTACAGTGAAACGCAAGTCATATTATAGTAAAATTTTAACTACAAAACCCACAATTGCTGTAACGAAATAAAGACGCTGCCAAAAATCAAATTGTTGAGATAAACATGCTGGTTCAAAACTGATCTTTGTTTCTCGCTAACTCTATAGTATGAATCTGACATCTTCTTGACCCTTATTATGCGAAAGGACTCTTTGGTCACCGATGCGGATTGACCGAATCTTAACACACTTAAACAATTAACAAAGTTCACAACTATTTACTTAAATATTCTGAACGTTAAATCTATCAGACACTAAACTGGAGGGTCCGGCTAATGTAATCGTAGGTCGCCTATATACGTAAACCGACAATTTAACAGCCTATCATAATTGAAACAATTTATCTTAGTTACGTACTGAAAAGTGAAAACATCGCCGAAATATTAAAACTTTGCTCCTCTGTGAGTATCTGTTAATGTAGTTAAAAGTTATATTATGCTTTTACACTGTGGGCCTAGGGCACCTTCAAATTAGGATATTATACATTTAGTAGGTATACCTACACGGGTATGTATGTTGGTAAATAATAATATGCATAGCCAAAATACGTGACTTGCCACGACCTTCGCAACTGCTTAACTGAAAATACCTATAATTTATCCCTTAGAAGGAAATTCGCAAAATATTCCACGAACTATAATTACAAGGTAGGGGTAATATCGCTCCATTTTCGAAGTATTTCGCTAGCATTTATTCGTCGACCTTTAACCACAATTTAAATAGCTAACAAATCAAAGATTTCATAATCAATTAATTGTTATTTTCGAACTTGATGAGGGTATCAATTTAAAATGCCGTTTCAATATCCTTGATCTTTCAACTTATTCCTAGGATTAGACTGTAGGAGTATTTGTACCTAAAGTTTGTCTTATATTTCGGCTTCAATTGTGTACAAACTATAGTTTGTAAAGTCTGAAAACTAATCGAGTTTCCTTCCAACCGAATTCTGCCAGCAATTTAAACTGTAAATGCTACAGTACGATGATATAGACTCCTTTAGAAACTACACTTTGATATTGTTGTTGTTGTTCCGTTATTAATTGTTAGAGGTTCGTATTCAGTCGGTAAAATAATTAGAATAGGTACGGCATTAGTTCAAAAATTTAATAGTATGTACATGGAAAATATAAAAAAATATTTTATTAATGATAAAAGCTTTCCATACTTAGCAATCATCAGATTTTATTCATAAATAAACTTTTATTTTATTAAGTATTTGAATTCAGTCCATTATTATTTACAAACTTCCAATATAACAAAAATAAAAAAAATATATACAAGTATCAAAAGGGGAAAAGAATTACTGGGTGCCAAAAAATTCGTCAACATCATTGTCAATAGGAAAAGTGCCCAGAAGGCTGACAGCATTGCCACGTAGGATGGCAATGAAACAGAATTGCCTTCCTACGTGGCAATGCTGTCAGCGTTTTATTTTAGGAGATTACGACCTTGCTGACAGACGGTTCGGTCATGATAATTTTCTCTAAGATCTTGTTTTACCTGAACAGCGATACAGTTTATAAAATAAATACAAAGAGAAAAACGAAACCTTTTACGTTCCTAATGCACTCTAAAGTTACAAAACCTTTACTTAGCTTAGAGTCTAGACGAATAGTAATTCTATTTAAAGTACAGGTCGGATAAAAATAGACTGCATTGTATTAGATAGTCTCGCGGCGTCAGATTAATTTACGTCCAAATTGTCTAAACAAGCGGAGTGATTGACCATAGAGCGTTATCAACTTATCACACTAACGCCTTGCGGGTGTACTTTTAGAGAGAACCTTCTAGCAGCTTAGGTACTCGCCGTGTTAGCCAAACGAACGCAAGAACCCCGCTATGCGTCCTCAAAATCGCATATACCCGCTCTCATAACACACACGCAGCGAATACGTTATAGATCCTATATACCAAAGCCGTCTTCATGTCAATTGGAGGCTCTCTATATACACCAAACCTGGCACATGTCAGCAGCAAGCCAACTGCACGCGTAGTCCATGTCAACGACTTTGGTGTGTAGAGCCTAGAACGCGTGCGAAAGTCACCGACACGGCTTTGGTGTGACGAACATGCATCGAGTGCGATGACCGGTCGCTTCGCTGAAAATACGCTCGCAAATCGTCAGTGTGATAAAGCCCTAACCGTATGCTCCCACTTATGAACTCTGTTATTCAGGTTTTGCCTACCATCTGTTTCGCGGTTCACTTTACAGAAGATATTGTCGGTTTACTCGAGATCCCTTTGTGAATTGTTTTAAAATTCACAGTAGGACAGCTGACGGGAATCGAATTGTTTCCAACGGAAAGAAATATGTTTTAGCAGCTTGTTTTATAGCGGTATCGGTTCAACGTGTTTGTTTTTTTACTGGTGTTTGTTTACGCCCTGTTTTGACAGTATTTTAAAAATTCAAAAACGTTTACTCGTTTCATTTTCGACGAGCATAGAAACTGTTACTCTCGCGCGCATATCTGGTTCTTCAAACTGCCACTTTCATTTGAAATTCTGCTAGTACGAATTTCAAACACAAGAAGAAGAAAGAAGAAGTGTAAGAAATTTTTCAAGTAAAACTTCTTTACGTACGCTTGACTTGGGGTGTACCTAAGCTGGTGAATGCGTGACGAAAGCGTTACGGAAAGTGTGCGGGCGAAGAGGCGAAAGGAAGTTGAGAGGGAGATGTTAGTTAGTGAAGATAGAAAGAGTGAGACGTTTTTTAATTTGACAGACGATTGTTCGGCATTTTTTTTAGTTTTACTTCAGTCGTGTGGTCTACTCTACTTTTATTTTATTATTTATAACCAACTTATACTAACAGTTTATACCACACAAACAAGTTATTGTTTGAACATAAAAATCAAGTAAAACCACATAAAATTAGTCAAATTAGATTTAAAAATAAAATAAAAATAGTATTAATATTAGGAAGTAAACAATATGGTAGATGTAAGAATAAAAGTAGACAAAACATTTTTAAAAACAGAATTAGAATAAATACAGTGATATTATAATAAAATAAACATTGTAAAAATAAAAATATATAAAGGAACTTAACCTTTTATTCCGTAGTTCTTTACAAGAACCAAATAACCACTCAGCGTAATATCTTTTCAACTTCAATTAGGCTCTCTCATTTGAAACTAAAATACGTTTGCAATAGTTTTGAAAGGCAACTTCCGAAAACCAAGCTTCATTTCGATGGAAAGTTAGTTATAAGTACATACTTACTCTACATTGTATACAATTGGATTATGACGCGACGGTGAAATAACACATAGCCTTTCAATAATAGATAAAAATTCAAATTTCAATTTCTCGCATTAAATTCCGATGTGGTAACAAAGGTAAACTCACGACTTTATGCCATTGGGCAACATCGGAGAGAGATCGCTTTTATATATTGAATTGAATAGTACTACCACCACGCACATAAAGTCTTCATTCGCCTCTTTATATACAGGTAGGTCATTTATTAGGTAGGTTTTAGTCAATTAAAACGATATAACACCAATTACAGTAATTAACATAGAAACAGAAAAACAAAACAAAGCAAAAGTTAAACATTCAGTTGATACCATTCAATGGCTAGAATTAAGTTTAAATTAAAATAATATAAGACTAACACGGAACAGTGGACACTCTTGCTTACACAAACACACACACAAGAACACAGGCAGGAACACACACTCACTCTTCTCACAGAAAATCAGTCATGTCTTGGACTGGATTAGTACATAGAATTGATAGAATAATACTTTTATCCCAGTACTGCAGTCACTTGGGATAGTTTCCTACATCCTCGCGGGAAAAGCCGTGGAAAAAGCTAGTAACGACGTATAGCACATCGGAATCCGTTCAGCAGTTTAGCCGTGAACATTAAACAGAAAAGTAAAATAAATATTTGTAGTAGTAAAGTTTGATATCGATTTTTGAATAATACGAGGTAAATTAATAACGTCTTCATCTACGTTGTTATGTAATAACGTATATGTATTATCTCAGTTTACAAGCACTGTCTAATCAATTGATTAATAATGTTCCCAGCACTGTAATTATGTGTACCGGTAAATTGATGTATTAATTAATTATTATAACCCTGTCAGAGCAGATAATTTGGTTCATGTGATAATTATCCTAAACCCTCGTAGAATTACTATTTATAAATCTACAAGCACCATAGAACATAGTATGGTCGCGTTTAATATTTTATTTTTATCGCCATTTCATCATCTGCCTAGCCTTTTCCACTACTTTCTTACTTTTTTTCTGCAGCTGAATACCAGTATTTTACATGAAGCGACTGCCTGTCTGACTCCCACAACCCAGTTAGTACTGGGTAATACAATAGTCCTTGGTAAGACTGGGTGTCAGACTTACGGGCCACTGACTACATGGTAACGACTATCAAAGATCTACAAATGACAGCCGGGACCAACGGCTTAACGTGCTTTCCGAGGCCCGGAGTAAACTCTGTATGTAATAGGTGGTTATTCATCCATGGACCGACCTATGCAAGCGCGGCTTAACCTTAAGATCGACCCGAGTGGCTGATAATATTTAGTAACGAGCTCCTCTTTTTATCGCCATTTGTGCTTTGAAAATTACTAGGTAGAAAATGATAGCCTAGTTTAGAACATTTATAAAATCCAATAATCGTAAAACATTGAATTTATTTATTTACGAGTCCCGTGGACACCAATGGATAAATTTTCCGAAAATTTTCCCTGTTTCAATGCATGACTTTATATTTAAAAAGTTTGTGGGACCATTCTTGCCTTCGTAGAATATTCAGAATCGAAAGACTTTGGTTGGTCAGGGCCGGGCGTCTCAAAAGTTGGGTCTAACTTTTAACTTTATTTTTATGCCAGCCTAACTGGAGTTTCAGTTTTCTCACAGTCCCGAAGATGTAATAGGAACCACGGGTACTATTTGTTTATTTTATCATTACGCGACCACATTATTTTTCAATAAAAGAATATTATCGTTTGTTAATTTTCTTGAATATTATTATGTATGCCTCCAAATATGTCAGGAATGAGTACGGATATTAAAAAAGAAATATATTTTTTAGAAATTTCAACTGATCATTTTCGCTTTAGGCAGCTAAGCCCAAAAATAAACCGTACTTGAAAAAAAAGGTTCGATTCACTCCATTGGAATATTGATCTCACCGTTGTAACATCTTGACGTTATACCATATTTTGTACATAATTCATGAAAACGGTCCTTTTTACATAACAGCACAAAATGTTCTCTCATATTCAATTTACTGAATATGATTTACCTCAACATTTTATTTCAAAATCTATTAGTTTTCGCTGAAGGTTAAACGCTATCTTCCTAAAAAAAAATACCGGAGTAGCTGTGCAAGTGAAGTTAGGTTTAATAAGAGCTCAGATAGCTACTAAGTATCAACCGGGTTAATAGAAAAGCTGTTTGCGACTACAAAGCGGCGAAAGGTGGCTATCGTATTTCTTTGACAGAATCTCGCGAGTGTAATCCCGTTGCGGTCGTCATCATCTGCCTTGCTTTTTCCCAACTATGTTGGGGTCGACTTCCAGTATAACCGGATGCAGCTGAATACACTGGTATTCAGCTGCATCCGGTTGTACCCAGTATACCAGTATTTTACATGGAGCGACTGCCTATCTGACCTCCACAACCCAGTTAATACTGGGTAATACTATACTTGTTGGTAAGACTGGTTGTCAGACTTTTTGGGCCACTGACTGTAATCCCGCTGCGGTAATAAATGATTAAGTTTTGTAATCTTTTTTCAATGAATGATTGGATATAAATTACCATTCTTTAATCTACTTACTTATAGAAACCTGTCCGTGCTAGTACTTAGCTTGATAATAGGTACCTGGTACATAGTCAAAGTAATTTGTGAGGAGCTCGTGGCTATATAATAAAAGCCACTCGATCGATCGGGTCGATCTTTAGATTAAGCCGTGCTTGCTTAGGCTGATCCGTGGATGGGTGCCACCCATTACATACCGAGTTTCCTACGTGACTTGGAAAGCACTTTAAGCCGTTGGTCCCGGTTGTTATTTCTAGATATTTGACAGTCGTTACAGGTAGTCAGTGGCCTGAAAGTGTGACAACCAGTCTTACCTAGGGGTATGGTATTACCCAGTACTAACTGTTATTGTGGAGGAGAGATAGACATTCGCTCCATGTAAAATGAGTCAAAGTAATTTGTGATTACCATATTCAGTGTTTTTCAATGTCAGTGAAGTGAAAGCAAACGAAATTCTACCTGCATTCATCCGCTCACTGGCCCGAAACTAATCAAATTAGGCTACAACATCCAGTATACTTACGTTACTTTAAAGGGGTAGATTAACACCGGTCGCTACGCTTTACCAGAATACTGTTTTGTGAAATAATAATTGAGTAAGCAAGTGATTCATAATAGAAGAGGAGAGAAAATCGTTGTTAAAATAATTAGGCTAAATTAATGCAATTACTACTAAGGTAATGTAAGAGCTATGCAGGTGACTACATACTGGTCTAACGCAATTTGAATTCATCGACACGTAAGCAGAAGAATGCAACTACGTAACTTTATAGATAAAATAATGATTAATAAGTTTTATGTTGACTCAGTCGTGGACTTTCGTAAACGCATAGAGTAACCTGAAGCATACTCGTCTTCGTGTTACAACATTCTTGGATGAGGTTCATATTCTTGGAAATGAATGAAATTAAAACTAGGCGAAACATAAAGAAGTAAGGAGATCTATTTAAACCTCAGAAATACATTTTTAATAACGATTTTCTCTAACGAAACTTGAAGATACGCGAAAGGCAGAGAAGATTGAAGTTTTCAGATCAAACAACTGAAAACTAAACGAACGGAATACCTGCGTATCTCGTGATCCCGCTTATTTCGTCGACGAAACTTTAAAGCGAGCACACCAAGAACATAACACAGGCACTAGTACATTAAGGAAAAGTTCACTTTCAAAGTTATACTTGCAGCTTCTCGTGGTACGGTAAAAGTGTTTAATTTACCTCACGGATGAGCTTGTAATGAACCGATGTATTGTAACTTCTGAACAATACGACCTTTTTAACTTATAATGAGTTGTAACATCACGTGTATTGGCTGTATGTTTGAAGTATGAGTTTTCGATTACATGAACTTAAAGTTTGAGGAACAAGTGTTTAACTTCATGTGGGATTATCTTTACGTCTTGTATAAATATGAGGGAAGTTTTTGTTTGGATTTGCTTATTGGGTCGTTATTGATCGTATGCGAAATACTGAGAACTATTCTTGTAGTTGCAAAAGATACTGATTGGTTGATGTTGAATCACGTTCAACCATGGGTAAAAAATAAAATAGGCTGTAAACGTGGGATAACTTTAACCCTGATTTGTACGGTGTTGGTGGTATTACGACGACTGAATTTATTTATTTATTTATTGTTTAAATAGTTACTTGCCGCACTTACAGTTTGCACCAAAGCGTGCAGCAAGCCAACAGCATAGCATACTAGCTAACTAAACCTAACTACTACCACAAAACAATTGTATGCAATTGAATACTGTCATTTGCACCAGTCTTGGTGATCCTAGTTTTTTGGGTTTAGATCGAAAAATGTCTTGATGATGCCCGCTAGTGATGGCTGGCTAGTAGCATCCTCCGACTCATGATAGTAGTAGCAATCGTGAGATTCTATTTGGTAGAAGTTCGTACGACTTAACGATACGCTCTCGGATTTCCCCACAAAAAAAAAAAGGTTTGCTATATTCGATCTCATCACAGGTGGGAGAAAGCTTTTCGAAGCACTTCTACTTATTTTCATATTATAATATGAATGTGCTTGTTCCAGTGGCTGACTTCACGACGCAGCTGTCCCAACTGTACGAGCATCACTCCACAGAGCTGCAAGTCCTCGTCGCCGGATTCCGCAAGCGAAGCAGCGAGCTGAGGAAGGAAAGGTAAGCGTAGAAATTATAGGTAACGAAGACGTCAAGAATACATACAATCTTCCGGAAATCTTCTTTCTTTTTATTGTGACTTTCTGCACACAAAATAACGTGAAGAACAGTTTTCAATGGATAATTTATTCCCATATAACAGTTTCGAAATTTAAAATTTATGAAGTCAAAAGTCATTTATTCAAATCAAGCTTCTTTAGCGGCGTTGTACACTTTGTGAGATGGGTAAAAACTGTTAAACTCGCGTAAGATCGTCAGATCATCAGATTGAATCGGCGGCGCAGGGCGCTTGCGCGAGTGTGCGTTTTCAAGTTTTTTTCTATGGCAGCGACATCTTTCGTCTTGCAGAAAGCTTTTGAAATTTCTGATATTTAAGCTAGATGGCGTTGATTCAAGTTTTCACTTCTAACGGCACTCCTGGAGTTCAACCCGTTTTTTTTAAATCAACGTTACATAATGACAGTTCTCCAAACACTTGTGCAAGACAGAAAAAATGGCGGAACAAAATCACCAGCATAATCAGCCTAAAATGTTCCCACTGCTGGGACACACGCCTCCTCTCTATGAAAAGAAATGAGTTACCACGCGTACCCAGTGCGGATGTCACACGCCCTCAAATTTTGGTTCTAGGACATGCCGGTTTCCTCACGATGTTTTCCTTCACCGTTTTCACAGCAGTGTTGATGATATAATGCAACAGCAACGCATCTGCCTGTTAAATTAGAATGCCATTTGATTGATATAATCATTTACAATACCAAAGTGGTACAATATCTAAGTTGGGTAGGTAGGCACTCAAAAAATTACAGATGCATTCCGGCAAAAAGCAATCTATGCCGTAGTCGAATAGCGACGGGAAAGCAAACAGGGCCATCGCTTTCAATTCGTGTCTTTTTAAAATCCAAAAAACTGCAGAGAAAACTAGATCAGCCTAGAATAAACTGACTAACTCTATCGGGCTTAGTTTGAAAAATGTGTATAAATTGAACCGGATAAATGTACACAATGTAAAATGATAAGCTTTTCGATAGAATCCGATATGCCGGTTTGTATGAAATTGAGTAAGCTTCAACATATAGAGAATATTAAATACAAACAGACAAATAACAACAAATAAAATCATCAATCAAATCTCTAAACTTTTTATCTTTCAATAAAATCACAAACAAATCTTAAGAAATATTCGGAATGACAAAACGCGAGGGAATTTTTCTCGATTAATCTATACTTAAGATTATAAAGAGGTACAATTTTGTATGTAGGCGTTAATCTTCGAAACAACTGATCCGATTCCAAAAATTCTTTCACTAACGGAAAGTTACTATCCCCGAGTGCTCGAGGTTAATTACCGTACATAAGGGGAACGAATCCGCGAGCAAAATCTAGTATAAAATAATATTTTCAGAAAAGCTACTTGAAAATTCTTCCATCATCGTCGATTCGATTTGCAAATGGATGACGTCGCGCAATAATTTATTTGAGCTAATGCTCGTCAAATTTGAAATCAAAATTGCATTTCAGAAAATTCTATTGATTAATTATTTGCTTAGTCAGAAATCACACTGACTATATCGTCCGTAGTGCTCCTGTCATCATGTACCGGGAATATGTCTGCCAAGCGTGGCATTGCCTTTGATGGTTGATGATGACTGCCAGTGTATAGTTCTGGGTAACTGAGCAGTGGCTATTCACTGGTTATAATTATGTATGTCCATTTGCGGAAACAGCAAGGGGATTGTATCTAATGTGTAGTACGGAAATCACGTTTAATTGGTGTATATATGTACGTACTTATGGACCGTATTTGCATGTAACAGAAAGAGAGATTGTATACCTGTGAATTGTCACGAACTCAATCAAATTGGCACATTTTTGTTTTTGCGATCCAGGGTCATTTATTCAAAAATTTGGAAAATGTCTTGTTAACAGAGACGCGCAAGAACGCTTCAAGAACTAGTATCGTATTACATTTCTTGAAAAGCGTCTCTACGCGTTTGGAAAAAAAAGAGAAATAACGTCTGAAAAATTACAGCCTTTTTTTGTATTTTTTCAGATGTTTTTTAATGAACCAGGATCTATGTTACCCTTACTTTGTTTACCTAAACCCTGCTGCTGATTACACAGTTGCGTTTTTACAGTCATCCTTTACCCTAGGGTTAACAATATTAAGTGTTTAATTAAATGAAGGCCTAGAGAAATGAAAGCCATATTTACTCAGAGGTCTCGACCGGTGACGTCATTCAGGTACCAGACCCCGTGCTCGTAAATATACGATACAAGGAAAGAAAAAATCTTGCCATCTTGATAATGTGGTACCTAAATTCCGTGCAAAGATTAGATCTTTTGCTTTTTCGCCATTTCCTTTTGTAGGCTGAAAAGAAACATTTTTTCTTTCAAATATTTCATTTGAATTACTCTACATTTTGTCCAGATCTAGGTTCTGATGTTAAAGATATAATTTCCGTTATTTAAATAAATGCAATGAATCAAGTTGTCTTTTGCAACACCCACTAAGATAGGTAGATAAATACGTTGGACTATTCTTGATCAACAAAATACATGAAGGAAACAAACACAATTAACAAGTTTGTCAGTACGGTTCATCAGTTTTCCCAGACGAGTTAGAAGATGGGCAGAATTCCAAACTGCACCCACACACTCATAAATGACAATGAATGACGCAATCCTTTCCTTACTTAGATTATAGTTTCGAAAATAAGTTTGTTTGTTTGTTTCCTTTTTACGCCTAAACCACTGAACCGATCATCCCGTACAAGTGTACAGACATAGGGTACCTTTCATCCCGAAAAAAAGTACTGATCCGGAGGAAAACAAAAATAACCTTACTTATAATTCATTGAATCATGATTGAATTATATTATTACAAGCAGAGTACAACCTGAATTGATTGTCAAATTCTAAATTAACGCAAGCGAAGCCGCGGGCAAAAGCTAGTATAACTTATAAAACTAATCAGTTACTGACTATTAGTCCAGTATCTAGGACGACGTATTACATCGACTATTGGCTCTCACAAAAGGCCGCTCGCACACTCTTATTAGGAACATTACATTTAGGTACATTAGTCTATAAGCTACCTAAAAGTAATCAATTCGTTTGGAGTGGGTCTTTTTGTATACCAATGGTTCGTAAGGGTGATCGATCAGAGATATTCAATCAAAGATTATTTTTCAATCTCAGGTATGTAACATAAATATCTTATAAACCCACAGTACTTAACCATTATTTGAACAAAAATTCCATCAAGATAATGTTTATGGAAGCTTCACGTATTTGCACCACATAATGAGTTTTTCAATCCTGACATGATCCAAGAGCTCGAACAAAGCAACAACTGACATTTTTCGACAGGTTCTTTCCCCTTTTCCTTTCACATGATACGTATACATAATTTTCCACCTCCATCATTGAAGGATCGACGTATGAAAATCCTTAGCGTGACAGACAGATAGACAAGAGTTATATAAAACCTTACGCAAACAAAGAAATTTTTGCGTTAACCTTTTTGTATTATCGTTCACTGTCTCGACATTATATTTTGCATAACTGTCGATAATATGGGTACAAGAATCATATACATTATTGTTTCTAGGTTAGATATTTGGCTCCGTTATCTTTGACATTGAATATACGTACATTTATTGCCAGAAAGAGTAAAACTAATGAACGTTAGACATAACGTTCTTGACTCACATTTAACATTCACTGGTTTTCTTGACATCTTTTGTATTAAAAAGTGGTACGTTGAGCAAGAATGTGCCTTATTTATTTTACATTTTATGTACACGCGTACCTATTTATATGCAGACAAGAAGAAAATACTTACGTACAAATGTGATGCTTACCTGCTTTTTTGAAGTGAAAATTTCTTTAGCGGCGTTGTGCACTTTCGGGATCGATAAAAACTGTTAAACTCGCTTCAGATCGTCAGATCGAATCGCGCGGCGCAGGGCGCTTGCGCAAGAGTGCGTGTAGTTTAAGCTAGATGGCGTTGTTTCAAGTTTTCACTTCTGCCGGCACTCCCGGAGTGCGACCCGTTTTTTTATATATTTAACATATCAATACTGTTGAGAAAACAACATAATATCAGCGAAAGAAAAATATTATCATATTTCTCACAGCCATTTCGCTCCAATAAGTTGAAGTAATAACCTCATCCGTAGGTGCCTTGTTAGCGCATCTGCGTTTCTATCTCGCAACAGTTGCCTTCACTAGTTACAGTTTCGCTACCTGCTTATATTTCTTGCATATAAATTTCATGTATAAGAACGGAAAATCTTCACAAGATATTAACGCAATTCCAAAAGGAAAACACAAGGTATTTAGAGGACCGTAGATAAAATACACGAAAAGCAGTACAGACAGTACTATGTAAGTACCACCATTTTTTTATGATTTTCTACGTAAGCTAAAAGCATGTAGGCACCTATTAAATATGCATTACATTCTCAACACAAAAGCTGTTTTCATCACCCTTAAAATTGAATAAAAATAAAACTCGTTTTGTCACCCAAACTCACTTGTAAGTATGAGGAAAACGTTTTGTTTAAATTCTTTTATTTACAAACGAAAAAATAAAATTGCGATGCTTAGAAAATGTGTATAAATATGTACCTTCAAATAAATCCAAGCAATTTTAATATCGGCGGTTTTGTAGAGACTACAATACGTACTTTTTAACTTCAAGTGTTCATGAAAAACGGATCACGAAATAAAATAAAAAAGTAACAGACCCACACAGTTCAAGTTTCCCGAACGAAATATTTACGAATACCTTTGAAGCGACGTGCCAAGCCTTTGTGAATCACAAATGGCGGCAGTAAATCAACTCATAATTTATTCAGCAGTGAAGAATTGTGAGCTGACAAGTCTATTGGAGGCGACCTTTTCAAACAAGTCCTTCATTAATTGAGACGAGACAATTCAATTATTCTCAAAGAATCAAATCCAAAGGCAATTAACTCTGTCATTACAGGCAAATTGAAGAAAGGCTAGATTCCCTCGGCTTGATGCAGTAAGGACAGTTGAGGGAAGTTAAACTCGTTAGCCACAAAGATAAAATAAATCCCAGCGGGGCTGATGTAGTAAAATGAATTTTATAGATATTGTATTGTCTATTCCAATGCCTTTTTTCTTTATCTTCGAGTTGGCTTTTGGTTGCAGTATAATTTATTGCCAGTTGTTAAAACAATCGGTTTCAAAACATTAGATTTGTAATTTAACAACATTTCCTTTACCCAATCATCTTTTTATTAAATATTCATGTAAGTGATGAAGTATTAAGTACTGGCTCTAAAACGGACTTCTATTAAGACCAGGAGCGTTTTTCCGTAACCCTCTAAGGAGGCCGTCTAATCATCTGGTGTCCTTAATTTGAGCTGCCAAAAAAGGTTTTATTGCGCGGCTCAACCGGGGCCTCGTATATCTATTTATGAGTAAGACAAGAAACATACGTTGTTGTGCAACTTGCCTACCATCTTTATGTACCTGTCCCAATAAAATTTACTTACTGCGTCCCTAGAGGCCGTCCCAAACTGTCCAGAAATACAGTCAACATCTTTATTCTTTGAAAACTTTCAGGTGTAACTTTAGTGGTGATAAATTTTCGAAAAGTAATTTTTGAGATAACTCTTCAAGTTCGTGCTGAATCGTTGTTTCTTGACAGTTTTAGAGAAACCGCTTCTTGTTATGAAATCTGGGTGATTTTAATGAGTGAAAACTGAAAAGCGATATCGTAAGACAAGAAAATAATAAATTCTGTTTTTTTATTTTTCTCTGATAACTTTATTGCAGAATTTACTTATCGAAAACCTACCTAATATTATGTTTTCTCCTACATAGAAACGGTTTGAATTATTTTTTTTAATTTTTGGTCTATCTTATTTTTAAAGTAGGTTGATACTTAATTTTCCTAAATTCAAGGGGAGCGTGACAAAATTAAGCTTAGGTACAAACATGTCCTTGTCAAGTAACACTACGCACCTAAGGGAATACTTGCTACCAGGCTGCGTGTAAGTAGGTTCACATTGAACTAATTAATACCGAAACATTCATAAGTGGTGCCTACATGGTAGTACATTTCCCTAAGGTAACGTTTAAATTTGTATTGGAGCCCTTTCAATTTTCTATTATAGTAGGTCAAATTAATAACCTTAAAACGCTAATGTTAGGCCAGGCTGAAACGAATAATTTCATTGCAAGAACAAATTACAGCTTGTCCAATATGCAGCTGAATAGGTACCGGTATTTTAAACGGAGCGACTGCCTATCTGACCTCCGCAACTTCAATCAATCCACAATTTTCAAACTTAAAATTTTCAATGTCGGGATCAAACACAAAAAAGAAATGTTTCCAGTCAGCTTTTAATATTGCCAGCGCTAAACACAAAACAGCAACAATCACAAACACGTGACAGTAAAACTATTAAACACATGCTGCAATAAAGAACTAGCTCTGCTGTGACCCATGAACAGAAATATTCAAATATTGCGAACATTGTCCCAAAGGGTAGGCCATATTTTATTCAACGCTAGGTGGCGCCAGCAATCAGAATAAGCGAACACACAGTCACACACACAGACAAAAGAAGATTATATCAAAAATGCAAAGTGTTGTACGTCGTGTAGTTCTGGGTAATTCACTTCCTTTTATTGGAAGATTTTCGAACCCGCTTCTGCAATGATGCGATCTTTTATTCTATACAGAAACAATAGACTATACTAGATAGACTCGAACTGAAATGAATAAGTAATTGTAGCTTTAAGTTAGGTGTACTGAGACTTTGAAGTTTCATTGAAAATCAGTCTTAGTTCGGTGTTCATAATTTATGTAGGCATTACTTTAGTTTTAAGGGTAAGCTTACTTACTCAAAACTGAAATTATATATATTATTATTAATTAAATACCAAACATCTAGGAGTCATAGTGGTTTGACCGTCGGGCTGCCAAGTCTTAGGTCTCGAGCTAGAACCAGAGACACGCACCTCTTATTTTTCTTCGGTGCACTTGCTTCGGTGAAGGAAAATATCGTGAGGAAATCAGCATGACTGAGGGATATTTCTCGACGGCATGTAAAGCCAAGTCGTCAGAGAGACCCGCACAGTAGACCAATTCTCTAAAGTATATATTTGTGGGGAACATAAATAATTGCCCCATTTAACATCTAAGGAGACTGTTTTCGATTAATATTGTGGTCACATAACCAATCAATGGGTGATTACGCCTTTCTGACGAAGGCAAACTCCCCCGATTTCCCGACTTATGTTTTCAGAAATTGGACTCAAGACTCAATAAGCTCTTACTGATTATAATTTCGTTTATATATTGATGTCAATTTTCGCACCAGGCAGCAAGCACTTAATTGAATTTCTGTAAATATATACTATAGTCATCTATATTTGATTTTTGGGTCTTCAGGAGTAAGAAGCCAAATATTGAAACTTTAGCTGCCACGCAGATTGCGAGGGTCTTTCCTGGAAAACACGCCTAATTAAATACCTGAGGTCGTAATTTAATATCGCAGCAATTACTTTAGATGGGACCTTATCTGTAGTGATGATGAAAAGCAAAAGGTCATACCTAAGATTCGTTTACATAAACCTGATACAGGTACAAAAAATAAATGTTCATGACCTTTAAACAATTAATGATATCAAAATAATGTGCATTACACCAGAACTAAGTAAAAAGGGTCAGTCTAAATAGGTTTAAAGATATTTATTCTCAAAAAAGACACAAAGTCACTTACATGAGAACAATGTATAAAATAAATTATATTTAAACTTTGTCACAGACGTCACGGTAGCAATTTTTATATTATTATTATGATACACTCATCCCATGAATTCAGATTTTAGGATTGATTGTGATCAAATAGTCAGCTAATAGAGTTTTAAATGCATTGAATGAGTCCTTTTTAATACATGATGGTATTTTGTATTTGTATTTATTTTTTTGCCTTAAACTTAGTTCTCAGTCTAAATATAACTGTAATTTTTATGAAAAGGAGCAAATACCTCAATTACCTCGGTTGACGCAATCGCAGGAAAAGCGTTATCATTTTCTTGTTGAATTATGAGACGCTGAAGCAATAAATCATCAATCAACAAATGCACGAACAATTCTGCATCATTTGTCATAATTCTGGTAATAACCGCGCATAAAAGTGATACATTTGTAATCAGGAATCGTTTCTCGTCAGCTATTGGGCAATTTTCATCGCTTTTTGTCGCCTTGTTAGACCCAACACGTTTTCTTATTTCTTAAATATTTTATGTATGAGGGAGTATCGCTTTTTGCCCTTACGCTGAGCGGTGCCGATACAAAATGTATTAGAACTTTTTTATACTTTTAGCATCGTGGTAATGGATTTAAAGATTACGGTGTATAACAGAAACCTTTGCTACCTCCCTCCTTTCACATTTTTTTTTGTTTTCTTTATTTATTTACCTTCTTTCTCAATTTAATTTTATATCATTTGCGGTTTCGCGGTTTGAAAGCCTTATTTTAGGAATATTAAATACTTAGAGTGCTGTTGTTCTAAAATAACTTTTATCTCGCCTATTCTATAGCGTCTGTGCTTTAAACCAAATTCGAAATTAACTGCCACTACGTACCTGCAAATACAAGATGTAAAAGGACCCTTCATAAACCAGGCTTTCACGAAGCAACCGACCCGTCAACCAAGGATTCTGTACATCAAACTAAATAACTCTATGCAAATAAAAAAAACTGGGAAACGACCTTATACCTTAGTGCTGATGGGATGCATTGGATAGTAAACGAGTCATGGAAGTATTTAAAGTAAGTAGTTTATAAGCTAGTATTTAAAAAGATAGTTGTGAAAACGTTGGAACTTTGACCTTAAATATCTCCGAAGATAGAAGGTTTCCAAGTATGGCCCAGAACAAAAGAACGCTTCGTTACGGGTATTTTGACACCCATTGTAAATCAAACCATCTTACGCATATTCACTTTTATAGTATATGATGTCCCATACAAAATTTTCAGCTATTGAATAATATGAAACAGAACCCCGTTCCTGAAAAAAGAATGGACGATGGCATGTTCTCTTTCAACGAATATGGACATCCAAACATTGAAATACAAGCATTTTCATATTCGTTTCAACGCGTTTCACATGAGTTTTTATAAAGAATACCTTAATAAATTGAACAAAAGAAATCCCGATGCTCTCTACAATAAACTGGGTTTCTTTTTTCATGTCGTATCTTGGAAAATTAATAGAAGTATATGCGGGCCAAACTAAATCGTGTGAGCTTCGTCACGACTCCACAACATAGTAATCTCACAAATCTGCAGCACAACAAGTACCTACTACCTACCTATTTGGTTACGGTTTATAAAAAAAAAAAAACACTAATTTACATATCATAACATCACGCCTGTAATCCTCAAAGGGTTAAGCAGAGATGTACCTAATAGTACACCCACATATCGCCAGTTATGTTTTAAGTCCCATACAGTAGGGGGCGACTCTATTGCCATCAACTGGGCACGAATCTAGGCTCCATGGCTGCTTCTGAGAATTTTTTGATGGAAAAACCCAATAACACTTTGCCCGACTCAGGAATCGAACCTAGGACCTCCTCAGCAGTCGCGCTTGAGACCACTTGACAAACAAGGTAGACACTTCTATACATGTTTAAAATTTTGAAGAGCCATTTATAATAAAAGTTTTAGAACGGGCTGAACTTATCTACTTATTCTTGATATAATTAATAAGCTTTGAATGGGTTCTTATTTTAATATCAAGAAATAAATACAATAAGAATCCTGCAAAGTTCATTAACAAAAGTGTAAATAGTAAAAGTGATGATAACAGATAGCCTGTTCATATCATCTGTATAAACGCGTACTAAAAGTAAATAGAAAATATTTCAATTTCAACTTGTATTTATACGTCATAGTTTCAAACGTTTAGATTAAAAACCACATGAATTGCGCTGTCTGTCAACGTCACCTTTCTAACATGGCAACATTTGTACGCAGAGCATTTTTTTATTCACCAGTCAAAAGCAGAATAAGTGAAAGGTGTGCAGGTTCGTGGATATACGCGGTATTATAATTCTGTTTCTTCTTCGAAGCTTTAAATAAAAAAGGAAAGCAGAAGTATTTTTTAATACAATTTCTCGAAAACTGGTTCTTATCGCACTACGATTAGGTTCAGCATGCAATGTATTTCACACGCGTGGACTTTTAATATTTTTCCGCACACGTGCCGAAATAAAAATGTTCACAGATAGTTAGTATACTTCTACTAAGTCCAAATTGGTTCAATGACTATAGTCGGGGGGATTGCTTTTTTTTTAATTTTCGGCAGAGAGATGTTTATAAATAGAATATCTTAGATGAACATGATTATTTAAAACAAATATTTAAGAACAAATTAACATATATTTGTATTCTAAATTAAAAAATATATATATTAGGACCAATAAAACAACATCTGTGCAAATCAGTGCATATCACAAATCAGTACACATTTGTGCAAATCACCCTTTAATCTGCACTAAGCCGACAAAAATGTCCAAAAATAATAAACATGTTAATGTAAGACGTCTTATTAACATCTACAAATTCGAGCAAACCTAATTACAACAAGAAAATACCGTTTCTAATTTGGATAATAAGGCTCCCTTGTGCCTAAACGATTTTAATATTGTCCCTTATTAAATTGTAATACTGCCTTATAATATTTGCTTTTTGAAATAATTCCATACTTCGTTGGTCTTTTATTCGCAAGCGCTACTGATGAACTTGAGGTACTGGGTTCAATTCCCGGGCCAAGTAAAGTGTTATTTGGTTTTTCCGTCACAAATTTCTGAGCAGCAGCCATAGAGTCGGGATATGATCCCGGTTAATGGCAGTAAGCTCGCTCCGATTTTTTTTTACCGATGGGAAATCATCAAATGACTTCTCCCGCTCCGGGCAGAGCGGAAGGGAGTGTCAGACTTGTACTGACTAAACCCCATCCATGTTCCTTCCTTGCCCTTTGTATTCCAGGGCCGCGGTATCTCTTTCGAACAGTCCCGCAGCCCTAAGCTCGCCGCCTTGGGACTGAAAAATAAATGGCGCAATGTATGTAGGTACCGTCTATTTGGTACACCTCTGTCTAACCACTGTCCTTCAGAGATTAAAGGCGTGATGTAAATAAATAATTTTCCACGTGTAACGCTAACTCGTAATTTTACACGTGTGAGTGCTAGCCCGGGCTTCGAAGCATTCGGTCTTAAGTTCAGTGATTTCTTCACTTTCATGATACAGCTCATTGAAGCGTGTAGACACCCGAGAATTCCAGCTTTATAATTTAATATTTATTTCGTGCATTTGATATTGTTTTATAACTGATTTAAATAAGTGATATTATGTATATGTTTGTAGAATGTAGTTACTAATTGGTCATCAAACCAATCGTAGGATTAATATGTGTAAGCTGCACCTTACCTGAACTCAAAATAGAGATCGAAATATTTAGATGTTTTAAATACTTACTTTTTCATGAACATTTGACAAGTTCTAAGGATAAAGTAATGAAAATGGGCTACTTAAACATACCATTAAGTGTAACACCTGTTAAAGCGTATGCATTGTTGCAATTTGCATAGAAAAACCTGAAACCACGCCAGAGATTGAACCGCATTTTACAATTTTACAAAGGAAATTGATATTTACGTCCCCCTGTAATAATAGTTCATATTTGCATGTCGTTTATTACGGTCGGATGCTACGGCACCCGATTGCGATGCGATTTATTTAAGAACCGTGAACGTTATTCTTAGCTTGATGGCTTCCTAAACATGATGGCTACTACAAAATGGCAAAAAAACACGTAATTTTGTCACTCATATTAGAATAAATCATCATTATCATTCTCCTGCTCTTAACATAATTGGTTTGGGGGTCAGTGCAGTACGTCTTTTTTCATACTTCTCTATTTGTCGCCTTCTCTGGCCATATCATCCTGTACACAGACAAGCCATCGGGTTTTTGGTCTTCCTGTTCTCGTATAACCATCCACATTCATACGCAAAACCTTTCTTGACATCTATACATATAATAAGACAGTAAAAAAACTGTGTCTGTACATTGAATATATTAAAAAAAAAATTGGGGGATGTTTAGAAACAGTAATAGAGCACACATCCAAAAAAAAAATCTGTCTGTTTGTCTGTACACGCTAATCTTCGGAACTACTCGACGGATTTGAATGATTTTTTTTTTGTTGTATAGGTATTAAGTCAAAACATATGCTATAATTTATCTTGGAAACTTGAACACCTGATGCAGAACCGCAACAGACCAGCTAAACTATAAGAGATACAAAAATGGTACCATAGCAAAAATTGTTCCGCGTAATGAGCATTTTCTGCTAAGAGAATAAATTTGAAGATCTGGAACAGCTGATGTGGAACTCCAAGAGCCCAGCCACACTATAACATATATAGAAATGACGTCTTAGCAAAAGTTGTTCAGACTGATAAGCACTCTCTGTTGACGTATAAAAATTGATAATGTGGAACACCTGTCGTGGAGCTCCAAGAGCCCAGTAAAACTATAATATATATAGGAATGACGTCTTAGCAAAAGTTGTTCAGCCTGATGAGCACTCTCTGTTGACGAATAAAAATTGAAGATCTGGAACACCAGATGTGGTAATTAATGCTATCACTAATTTCACTGTATTTCTACCAAAGGGTATCGTATTACCCAGAACTAACTGGGTTGTGGAGGGCAGATAGACAGTCGTTCCATGTAAAATACTGGTATTCAGCTGCATCCGGATGTACTGGAAGCCGAACCCAACAGCACTACATATTATAACACAATGTTCTCCGCCGCGTCTATCTGTCTGTTCGCGATAAACTCAAAAATTACTGCACTGATTTTCATGTTGTTTTTTAAAATAGATAGAGTGGTTCTCGAGGAATGTTTTAGTATATAATTCGTCAAGTTTTTGTACAGATTGGCTAAAATATAATGATATTTGTTGGAGGTGTTGGAAAAAAATAAGCCGTCTGGGGGAGCTTTCAACGAAAACGCTGCCCTTTAAGATATAACAAAATGATGAATGGTAGAATTGTATATCTTATATAGGTCTACAGAAAAATCCACTATGGCTTATGTCTATCTCTTAAGGATAATATACTATATCCATTTTAATACTTTAAAAATGGGCAAACTAGGTTCCCATGAGTTAAGGAAATGGGATCATCGTGATTACTTTTGGTCGCGATAACCGATATCCACGCAGGCGAAGCCGCGGGCATCGGCTAGTTTTCTAATAAATGGTGTAAACAGACTCTTAACGAAGCCGAAAGGCACTTGTTCTCCCCGTCATTGCGATCATTTTTTTGTTCTATACCATACCTGGGAAACTTCTAGTTACGGAAATATTGGGGGTATAAGTTCCAACTTTTTCACAAGTTTTTTTTTTTTTTAAATACACCTTTTTAATGTAAGATTTTTACTTTAAACACCTCCAGGACCCCTTTACTATTCAATTCATCCATTAGCACAATTTTTTGAGTGCGTTACATTGAGTCCTACTGAAAATTGAGATTTTTCAGCCCAAAAAAAAAAGTCGTTTCCCAGCACTAATTTTTGCGTAAAGTTACTTAGTTTGATGTACATAATGCTTGGTTGACGGCTTCGTGAAGAGCCTGTTTACACCCTGTATAATGTTGTAGGAACAAACTCTCACTAATTCCTCTCTTCTGTTTCCAAAGCTCCATTCGTACCATTCCAACGCATACTAGGCGCCAATAACCAGCCACCCCTTAAGATTTAACCCTGCACAAGTGCATCGTCTCGGGTCTCGGGGCACCTTTGAACTTTACCAACCCGTGACCTGCCTCCTTTAGTTGAATTTCGAGCGACAAACTACCACGATAAATGCTTAACTTAGTGTACTATGCAACGCGCTACGTAAAGAATATACAATGAGAAATGGTGTGTTCTTTTATAGCAAGCTTTGCTGGTATTGAAAAGGTTTCATAGCGAAAGTAATAATGGTATTCTTTAACTTGCATGCCAAATTATACGGTAGCAACAATTCAGGGTTAGAAAGAGGCGGTAACAATTTAGGCCGTAAATCAATATGAAAATATTACAGTACAATGTTACAAAAACCGTCGAATAATGGTTAAATATGAACCCTTTTGTTCTATTCATTAAAGGTATTCTGACGTATGGGGTCGCCGAAGTGTGTTCTGGATTATGGATGAGGTCAAAGCCTAAATTCGAATATGGTCGCAGTGCGGGCTCTAAACCAAATCCAACTGGTTTTTCTGTTTCTATTATCAGTTAGAATCACGAATCGAACAAAATGGAAACGATAGCAAACTATCATGTCCTAAACCCTCATCGTGTTCGGAATCTTCAATTCGCCGCAAAAAGATGCCACAAAAACGCTAAGCAATTTATCAATACAATAAACAGACAGAAAACATGTAGCAGAATCCTCAGAGTACTAGCTTAACCACTGACAAGAAAGAATTACAACGATCTATCTAGAAAGTACTCACCTAACTTTTCCCTAGATACACGTACACGCCAAGAGGAAAAACGCCACATTATAGCCAGCTCTTTGATAAAAGGCCTTTGATAATTCCCAATTGTGTCGGCACATATTGTATATCGTGACTAGACAATTACTAATTAACTAGAGTTCCGAAACTATTCATAATGCTAGTTCTTAAGACCTAAATTCTATGTTTTAACAAGCTTAGTCCACGACTTAGTCCGCGGGGATTTCGTATGTCGGCAACAGTGCCGGATACCAGGTACAACTCCAGATCCAACGAGTCCATAAGTCACAAAAGTAACAAAATTTGTCAAGCCGTTTATGAAGAGAACAATTACGAACATGCACACCGGGATTAGTTAGGTAGGTTCTCATAGGTTCTCATCTCAGTTCTCGTAGGTTCTCATTTGGGTTTTTCTTTCTACAAGAGTTTTTCTTGAACTGTAATCGAGTTATCTTTCATGAAAATTACAATTTTCGTTTGCCACTAATTTAATTTGTAGACTCGTCTTCGTTTTGTTTTTCTACCTAAAGAAATGGAGCAATTGTATTTTGGGAAAAATCTTATGGAGCGGTGAATCTCGCGCCCGCATGAAAAGTAGAAGTACCCCTCCATTTAAATTTAACTTTGCATCTGCAGTTTGCACAGAGCCTGTGATTTGAATACACATCAGTTGCTTGATTCAAACAGTGTTAAATTCAATTTTTTCTTGTTAACTTTGGGTGTCTAACCGCATGCGGGGGAGCACTTACAGACCATGGCTTCATGAAGCGTTTTAAAGAAAACTAAATTTGAAATATTAATTAATTACTCAACCCTATAATTACTGACGTAAAACCCGCATTACCGCGACTATTTCCGCGATTCTTTCACCCATCCCATTTAACTGTGATTAAGGTTAAACTGCGGCCCTGATAATTAGGTATGTTTCGACAGCTGTTCAGAGTCAGACCATCAGTCGTGCGTATATTTTATGTTCTACATAATCGAAAGGTTGGCTTTGAAGTCTCATTTGAATACAGCCTTGAAAAAATAAATGTCGATTATGCTTTGGTAATACGTTCCCACTGGATACGCACTGACTTTGATTTTTTGCTCGCTTTAATTCCGATAAATCATAGAAAACTCGTGACACAGACACATTACTCACGATTTAAATTGCCTGAATGCTTCAGTCTACAAGGATTTTTCATTCACGCGTGAAGGAATTCCTTATAGGTTCTTAAAAAACACGAAATTAGTTTCATCTGGGTTCATATTTAAGAACCAAACAATCTTCAACTCTTAAATATATTAATCTCCTTTATTTCAGTCAACAAAAGATTTTCATAATCTGATTAATGGTGAAGCATAATTCGTTCTTATCACCATTCACCCAGATATTTTAAAGAAAACATAGAACATCTGTATTCAACAGAATGTATGACATCATTAACACTCAAACGATGGTACAACCGCGTTCGATAATTTCAGCTGTTTCAGTGTCTAGTTAATAAATCACTATAGTAAGTGATGCGAAACGAGCACGTCATTTCTAAAGTAGGGCTTACACGGGCATTTTCTAGCAATAATTGCCTGACAACATTTGCTGAAGGTACCTATTAGAATTTAGTGGAGCAATAAAGCATAATGGAAAAAAAAAACTTTAATACTGCAGCCCAGCTACCAGTAATTGCTTCATAGATTCTGAATTGCCTAGTTTATTAGGTAAGTTGCCCCATATCGTTTACTAACATGTGGTACTATCGCTAGTATTTTTTTTTTTATTTAAATTACTACATGATAACATCGACGTAAATTGCAGCTGTGACGTCAGTGTTGACCAATATTGCCCACAGTTCAACAACAACGAAAGTTTCCTTTTTTTTTAATGGCATCTCGCAGTTCAACCTAGAGAGGTTGTCATCTGCTTAACCGGACTATCCTGTGGGTGCCTTGAGTGTAAGGCCTCCAGCCAGATGAAAGTTTCCGTGTAAGCGTACCTTTATAGACGTTCTCGCGGAGTGCCGGCACCACACGCCCGTCATAATTAACCTTGTCTACAGAACGCTCTTGATCTTGACAGTACAGTCGCCATAGCGATAAATTAATAAAACCACTGGATGAGCCATTTTTATTCGTGAAAACTTTGTAGGTTTATTTTAAAAGTTTTACCAGTTAACTTTATTTTAGTACGAAGGTATATTTGTATGTCTGAATTGAGGAATAGCCATGTGTATCCAGTAGTATTAGAATTGCATAGCATGACGGCACGGTTGGCGCAGTGGCTGAGCGATTGACTGCTGCGCTGCGTGTCGCGGGTTCGATTCCCGCACGGAACAAATATTTGTATGGCCTACAGATAGTTGTTTCGGGTCTGGCTGTTTGTGTATGTGAATTTAAATGTTTGTAAATGCAATTACGATACAGGAGAAATTCCCAGTGTGGGGCAACTCTTTGTTAAAAAAAAATACCTTTTGTTTTTACTGATTGAAATTTGTGTAGCAGTCGGGCACTGCAAGGACTGCCACCGGGGTTACTATGACGTCTTAAAGCAGTTGTAATTCCAGTGAGCCAAAGAGACAGAGCTATACAGGTCGTTTAGTGTCATCTCTTTCCCACACTGGAATGACAACGCTTTAAGACGTCATGGTAGGCCACCAGATCCTGTGGAAGAACATAACCTGTCTGCATTATTATGAGTATAAGATGCTATTGACTTAGTATTGTTATTATCTATAGCTTTTAAGCGTTTTGGTAAAAACTGTAAGCTTAAAATGTATTTCTGAATAAATAAATAACTGTCACAATCATACAGGCACATGTCAGCCTATAAATTCAAAATATAAATATTAATATTATATAAATATAAATATAAATATTACAAGCAATTCTCTGAAACAACTAGACAACAATTGTCGTACCTACACTACACTACCAATCATTCTGTTAAACATTTAACATTAATTCTAGATAAAATAAATCACTGTACGCACAAACTTATTGTCCTAACACCTTCCAGTAGCGAATTTAATGGTAGAATGATTGCGTAGCCATGTGACATCGCTAATACGATTGGCTTCAGTACTACGATACAGGGACGAACGCCAGTCGTTGGCAATGTCCCAGATTGAGACCAGATGACAGACGAACGGGCATTCATGCATTGTAAACTGTTCGCGACATTGAATAGTTAAGCTTTATTTACCTAGATACTATTTAGGTACGGTGACCAGTGACTAGACTTTTAGGCCGCGCCATGATGTGTCGCGAGCATTATTGTTTTGCTGAATGTACCGCCAGAAAAAGAAAGGTCAGAATGATTCGAACAGATGGGTTTATTTTTATAGCTTCTTGAAACAGCTGTTCGGCTTAGCTCAAAAAGTGCAGATGCCGATAGTTTGTTGTTCGGTACGATCCGAATAGTGTATTACTGCTATGCTTCGGTTTGGCTTTTTTGAACAACCAATAAGGTCGAATTGAGTATGTGGAAACGAACAAGTGGGTACCGCCCCTTATTAGGGCCGTCTACATTTCACTAAGTCCTTCCTATTAGTCACTTTTCTTTACACGGATCGCAGACACAGTGAGGAGCATAAAGTCACCGTTCAAAAAAATGGCTAAACAAAAATTCCGTAATAATTTTTGCAAAGTATGTTTTGACATGTTGTGTAAGCATTCTGTTTTAATTGTAGACGTGTAGTGATTCTGTGAGTCTGATGCAGAACAAACGTCTTTAGTATGTTTGAATAATAGCAGCAGCTATTTGTATATCGAGGACAAAGCGAAAAATGTTATATGAGCACTATGCTATTGAGTGATAATTGACATTTTCATTTATTGTTTGGCTGCTTATCGCTTAAAGTCTCACTCGTCGCAATCTCTTATACACATCACACCAGTTTCTCAGAAGAGTAAGACAGAGTTGTACTTACACATTTACATTTCGTCATTTATTTTTAAATCTTATGCAATATCGGGCGAGCCTATTACCACAAATCCAGACTCTGGGCTGCTACTGAGAAATTCCAGATGGAAATACAAAAACACACCTTATTCGGAATTCTGATGACTCACGGTCAGCTTGCGACTTGTAATTTCTCAAACTATCAAAGTTAAAAAAAATAACTTTATTTTATGTGGTTCCGTCGTCGTAACAACTCGTAGACGTACGCTAAGAATGGTTTCAGGAATTCCCTACGGGTGGTTTGTATTTGAACGGAGCTACATATGCCAGCTAGTATAGGTTAATATCGTAATTCTTGTTTGGATGGCCCATAACTAAGTTTGTATAGGAGGCCTAAAACAGCAAACATATGGGACGTACATTTTCTTAAGGCGAAGCTCAACATGACACCAAATGGTACCATGCGATGTCACGCACGCCAATAACGTATCGAGTTTAAATATCGAATTAGACGGAAATTACCGAATGATGATATGACGGTAAGGAGATTTTATGTAAAAAATCTATTGAGAAAGGTAGTCACTGCATGTAAAAAACTGTTATTCAGTTGAATCCGGTTCGAATGGAAGCCGACCTCAACATACTTGGGATAAGATTAGGCATATAATAAGATGATGATTTTAAAATTCTTCGAAGTATATGAGCAATTCAACAAATTTTCTTTAATCTTGTATTGGATAAGTAAGGTTTTCTTTTTGTCAGAGACAGTCTTATATTTCCAAGCGATAGACGGGACAAGACGAAGAAAATCATTACCCAAAACTAGTTACTTCTTTGTAACAAGGCAGTCTGTCTAGTGTCATAAGCATAACTGATAATCGAAAATATTCGGGATGAAAATTTTGTATGAAAATATTCCCAATGTCTGCTCTAAACCTATTTTAAATCTCTTTGCTTATACTATGACAAACAAGTATCAACATACTGTAGATTAGAACGAATACAGTAGAGGGTCTAGATAATTGACAATAGCTTTAAAAGCTTTGGGCGGTTATCACACGTCCGCGAGGTCGGGCAGTGAAGAGAATCTCACGTCGCATATGAAATCCGTTGAAGCCTAAAGCCGGCCATAGACGATAGGTTATACATGTGCAGTTTTGCCCGTATAGTCAAACTGTGTGCAGGCGTAACCGACCGTATGTGGGCAGGTCGCATGCACAGATCTGTTTATTTTTTTATAACATGATGTAATAAACACAGTAGTATCAGACACAACGATCCATAACTTAGTTAGTAGGTACACGTAAAAATAATGTTAGTAGGTAATTAAATAATCAGAGACAAATACACACCACACAAAAAGCACATATTTAATATCAAAGCCTAAAATAAAATCAGAGCCAAAGATTTTAGACAGTTTTGACAAAAATAAACGATATTTATAGCAGGAAATTACTTGATAATTGCTTTTACTAATTTAGCTTTTCGGAAATATCAGCTAAGGATCCACATAATTAATCTGCCAAATGTCAGTCACGCAATTAATTATAACTGGTACAACAATCATAGATATCTCAAGTAGGAAATTGAGGCCTGAAAACATTTCAGACGGTATAAATTATTTTTTACTTTATGACAAGTTCGACAGTGAGTCAAGTACCCTTCCTATCTTACCTCAAAGGGATGTTCAGAAAAACCTAATAAATTAAACAAATAACTGCCCTTTTAGCCCAAACAGATGCAGCTGAAGTGACCTTGGCGCTGCCACCGACGACGCGGTGGAAATAGCGAAGTTCTGGGCTAACAATATATAAAAAAAAGCTAAGATACGAAGAAGAAAAATTACATAAACAAATAAAAAAAAATTTTTTTTTTTTGCTATTAATATGATTGACTGAGCCTAGTGAGTTTGTAAGAAAATTATCTGCTTACAAGACAGTTAAAGCTGTTTTGTGTAACGAACTGCAAAGACATGCGGAAGAACACACAAGCTTTCTACGTCCGTTCGCATCACACTTCTTTGATCAGCGTTAAAGGAATTTAAAACATCACTCTATTTCAGTCTTTTGTTTGAAGTTGACGGAGACAAATGACGTTTTAAATGTGTTTAGTGCGAAATGTATCCTAGGAATATTTAATGCAAGCGGGCCTTATAGTTGTCTCAGGGTTACTTTATTCCGTACAAGTCTACCTTGAAATAATTAATAGTTTTTATAACAAAGACTTTATTCGTCCCCAGGGCAGCGTAATAGCCAAGTTTTGGGAGATATTCAAACTTTACACTCATTAAGATCAATTCGTAAAATGTAAAGTTTTTGAAGTTTGTCCGCAACAGTGTTCTGGAGTAATTACTTGACTTCTAAACTTCACCTTGTATTACTGACTGCTAAGATTTCTATTATTAAAAATAGTCAAAATGACCTATGAGTATTCTTAGATAACCTTAGACAGATGAAATAAATACCTCATTATTGTGTAGAAAAATATAATTAAAGGCTCAAAAAGCTCAGAATATCAGTTTGAATTATCCGAAAATACAATGTTAAAAAAATACATAGATATCAAGGGTGTAAAAAGACTCTTAACGAAGCCGAAAGGCACTTGTTCTCCTTGTCATTGTTATTATTTTTTTGGTTTAGACCATACCTGGGTACCTTCTAGTTACGGAGATATTAGAGGTCAAAGTTCCAACTTTTTCACAAGTTTTTTGTTAAATACATGTTTTTAATGTACTTTTTTTTTACTTAAGACAACTTCACGACCCCTTTATTATTCAATCCATCCATCAGCACAATGTTTTGAATACGTTATATTGAGTCCTACCATAAAATGTGATTTTTCACCCCAAAAAAAAGTCGTTTCCCAGCAATAATTTTTACGTAAAGTTACTTAGTTTTGATATACAGAATGCTTGGTTATCGGCTTCATAAAGAATCTGTTTACCTATGGCTCCAACTGCATGACGTAGGAGTACAGACAAGCCCACGTTCTTTTTTTGCATCTAGTATTTTGTTTCAATTAACTGTAAGACCTACGTAAATATCGCATGACCTGTTGCTTTTTTCTTGTTTTCAAATAAATTGGAAATTACGAAATACGCACAATGTCTAGAGGACGTCGTACAGTACGCACAAATACACAAGAAAACACTTCGCACAATTTATTTAAATGACATTGAACGGGAAAATGTAAAAGAAATAAGTATAGATTCTTTGATGAAGTGTTAAATCATTATTACAGGAGTAAGTAGAAATAGAATTAGATAATTCACATTTTGCATCCATCAATAATAGGTTTTCAACGTTAAAAAGACTTCAGCTCACAGTGGACACACACACCGACAGACTGACTTTGACCTGGAAGTAAGATTGCCATCGAAATGCTAAGAGACTTGAGATCCTGCGTATTCTTTCTGTTAATATTTAATTATTTTTCGGGTACAAAGGTGGATGTAAGCAGAATTGGATAATTGCCTTTATCCTTATATTTACCGATTGTTTTAAAAAAATAAGAAATAAAATGAAACTGAGAATTTTAAATAAAAGGATTTTTTTATAGAAAGCAACACAAACACGACTTCAATGGATACAAATAAGCAATAAAAACATAGTCGCCCACACAATGCGCTCACAATAATAGTGTCACAAAGGTGGTTGTTGCTTTGAGGGATTTAAAGAACAAAAAATAACATTGTATTTGTATTACTTTCCTCATCGTCAATATGAGTGACAAATACGAGGCGATATGAAACTATTGAACTATGCAGTTATTTTAATATTATAGATAAAAGCTTGTACCTATCAGCCAAGGCAAGTAATTAAAATGAATATTTAAAGACTCAAACCTAACCTTCGAATTGAATACTGAATTGTTTAGAAGTGGACAAGAATCAATTCAGTGTGATTTTGTTTTCACGCTAATTTAATAACCAAATCTCAGTTTGATGATAATTGTGACAACGAACCTGACGGTACAATAAACACGTTACATTTTATCTTGACCTAAATACACCAACCGTGGTTACAACAACGTAATACACCAAACTTTTCTTACTACATCGTGTACTTAGTTCTCGTAAGATGCTGATAGAAGCACCTTTCAGTCAACATTACGTGCACAAAGGATAGTGTTTTGTTTATAAAATGCTCAACTTTATGTAGGGATAGTCATTGGAGTAGTCCTCAAAGCTCAACTGTTTTTAAGCGCAACCGACTAAGCGCAACTAAATTATTCCTCAAAGCGCAACCATTTGAACAATTAGAATTAAATTTGTGAGCGCAATTAATGGTTCCGCTTCGAGGAATATTTTAGTTGCGCTTTGAGGAATACCCCTAGTCATTTCGTTGTTATCTGACCGCTGTTTTTACAGTACAGTGAGCTTTATTATTGTTGACTTAAGGTTTATGTTGGAAACAAAATACTTGTGAAAGTACTACAGTACTGTTTATATGTATATCTAGGGGTATTCTGTGATGTATCGTGAATCTTATAGTGACTGCGATAGACATTATGTCAACGTCGTAAGCTTCGTCTTTCGTTTATCTTTAAAGTATTCCCATTTCTCATTCACGTACAAATTATATTGTGAACTTATTCTGATTTAGCTCTTCGGATTTAGTAACAAACTTAGACGTAAAACGTAAAGGATCAATTGACTACCTCATTGGTCTAGTGGTTGCAATTGCGACTGCCGGGCAGAAAGTCCTGGGTTCGATTCTTAGATTGGCAAAAAAGTGACATTCGGTTAATCCATCAATAATTTTTATCAGTAGCAGCTGCGGATTCTAGATTTGTGCCCGTTTGTAGGTAAAAGCATGTTATGAGCGTATCTAAACGAGATTTGGGATAAACATTCAAATTACTCAGTCAAAGTAATTGAAATACTATCAGAAAGGCAGTCTGGGATAGGTGATTCGAATTACGAATAAAAATTGGTCCGGTGCAGTATGACTACCAAATTTCTTATTCGAAAGAAGAACCTTTTTTGCTAACCCTTGAGAAGGTATTAAAAATATTTATAACTATCTTGGACACTTTTTCACAACCCACACGAGCAACATTCACTGATTTTTCGTGTTCAAAGTAACCCAAAAACGAAGTGAAACTTTTAGGCATTTACTGCTATAAAATTCTATTTCATAAGCAATATTTTCCTTTATAACACACTCAGGTATAAAAAATAAATTCACTTTGTGAAATTGAAAGTTTTTTTCGCACTAGAGATTATCCCTAATATTGACGGTGGCAATTTCAAATGTCGTAAGGGACATTTAGATCCGATGACCAGTTTTCACCGTCGATATGTGTCGGTTAATGACATTTACCGTGGAGGGTCGAGAGTCGAGAGGTAATGCCAGTGATAGCTATGGACTGTTGGTGCCGGATAAAGGCTCTTACCTCATTATATCAGACAAACGAACAGCAGTACCCACTCTAAATAATTAGTGAAATCTCGTCTAATGAATTTCAGACCGGAGTTGAAATAATTTACACTTTCCTGTGCAAACAACTCAGTTTATTTCTAGGAATATTTTATTCTAAATAGGACTTAATAAATAGTATTAGCGTTGGATTGTTTTACTTTTTGTCACGGAAACTAAAGGAATTGAAAGACAGAGATTTTATAATAATCTATTGTGTTTAGCTCATCCTTTATTAGATTTGACTAGAAAGAAAATTAAGAGTCTTAAAATACCTGTTTTTCTTTCACAATATTTACTTAATTCTATAAAGGATAAGTTTATTTCTAGAATTACCCAAACGGTTTAATTGGAATTCATGGAATTATCGGACTAATTTTAAATGTTAGCTGCCTAGCTTTTTTAATTAAATGGACCATCTTCCTAAACCTGTAATTTGGAATCTGCTATCGAAAATACACCTTAAAGTAAAAAACAAAAAGCAATCTTTATAACATCGTTAAAAGGGTCTCCTGAAAATTAATTTGACTATTTGCCGACTTCTTTCAATAAGTCAAGAGATATTTGAACTCAACGGGATAGAATGAGGCTTTTGGGCTCCGCTACATAAAGGCCTCGTTACAGGATGTAATACATTAGAAAATTATTCAGAGTGCGAACTGGGGTACAAGAATCAAAGAGAAATGGGATAAAATATTTTCTTTTAAGGAATGATTTCTTTTTGAAGACAAATGTTTCTGATATCCGCGATTCATTTTCACCCTTTTTAATTCGTTTTTAATTAGTATAATTAAGTCATAATTATTCTTAACTTCCTAACTAATATTATCTACATGTGAAAGTGAGTTTTTCACGCCTTTACATCATACCGACTAAACGGATTTGGATGAAATTTGGCTCTGGGTTAAACCTGGGTACTTGGGTACTTGGGTCGCTCATACCCTACCCAAATACCCAGGTTTTTATCCTGGTAATGAGTTCCCGTGGAATAATTTCCGCCATCTACGCGGGTATAGCCACGGCTGAAAGCTAGTAATATCTATAAGTTTTAGTTACCGACGCAGCAAGTTCGACACCTATTGTACAAGTTTAGGTCATTACTTGAACGGAAATGGTGTCATTAACACCAAACTGTCAAATCGAGGAAGTTGTTGTTGAATGACCTGCAATTATGTGCCAAAAAAGGGGTAGGAATTGGCTTTTTGTTACGGTATTTACGTACTACGTAGGTCTCTCTATCATTTATCGTTCCACCATATATTATTATTTATCCATTTAACTGATTAACTGGGAATTGATGATTTTATCATTTATCTTTAAACGCTTCTTCGCTTCTTCTTCTGCCCCTCCTTCAGAAAACATTAAAAAAGTAATGGACTTACCTATAGACTTATAAATAAGTAATACAAATAAATTACACTTTCAAGTGTTCCTACTATTCGGATTACTATTTACGTAATTATTTAAAAAGGGGAAATTATAAATCGGCCGAATAAAAATTTAATTGGCGACTAAAATACTAGGTGGGCGACTATTATAACAAATAAGTTACTATTTATCCGGTCATTCCGACAGTGAGAACATAGGGAGCAAGCTAGCGACGCGAGCTCAGGACTCGGACAGGTTGGATTCGAACTGGATGGCGGGGTCTAATGAGGGAGCGAAGCGGGCGAAGTAAGACCCCGCCATTGCCTTCGCGTTAGGTTACTTTAAACCCTGCAAACAGAAATTAGAGCCCCGCGTAGCAGGGCTACGTCGACTACGCTTCGTCTACAATCTAGTGGTTAATAAGCTTGTTTTAGTTTTTTGTCTGAGTACTTGAAACATCTGTATTCGTCCACTGTTTGTCGCCCACTACAGCTTAAAGTAATTTGCGAGCATTGAATTGCATTGACGGAGGAGAATGGGAGAAAAAAACGTTGCGCCGACCCCAAGTGTGCCCCCGACCAAACGTGTTGCGCAACATGGGGCATGGGCAGGAAGTCTCAACTAAATATAACTCAGAGATTAAAATATACAACAATTTTGTGCCGATTATTTTAGATTGTTTAGCTCTTGTATGTAATTGGAAGTTATTAGATCAATAAAACATTTATTTAATGTATTGCTTTACTTAACATTCTAAACCCAAGTTACTTTTATTGCATGATTAGATTAAAATAATAATAACAATTACGTTTTAACTTTTAGGACCAGCATCATCAATTTTTATTTTAGAGGTGGAACCATTTTTTTTTATATGTATATCACAAATTATGTAAAGGTTTAAAAGTTACGTTCATATCTAAGCTCACATTTAGCGGGGAATGCCTTAAAATTAGCAAAATTCACTCGTAAAACCCACGATAATAATAAAACCCTAAAATAAAAAGGAGACTGCCAAATAAAGTAACTTTTTTATTTCGTTATCAGTGACAAAGTATCTGGGAATAATTTCGACTATCTGATGCTGTGTCAGTCAGTGTGCTGCGGGTCGAAAGATGCTATTTTTTCTCGGGACACATTCATTTCAGTTGAGGAAAACACTTAAATACCCACGTTAATTTAAGTCAAGAGGGTCCTCTATACCTATGGATAAACGGAGATTCATATTATACGAGGAAATTCTTTAAATCGCACATCGGTTAATATTTTCTCAAAAGAATTCTTATTCTTTATTGCACACAACAAAGAGAAATACACACAAAATTATGACAAATAACTTATTTACAAAGGCGAGCTTAACCCAGAACTGGGTTTTCTTACAGCTACCCTTAATTCGATTTCGAAATTTGCAGAAAAGGGTATCCTTAATACCTATGTGCACAAACAGTACATTTATAAACTAAGATTAACTTATTTAACCCCTAAAATGTTGCTGGAAAGCTTTATTTAGCAAATAACATAACATAACATCACGCCTGTGATGCCCCAAGGGTTTGGCAGAGGTGTACTTAATAGTTATTTATTTATTATCATCACAAAATATAGATAGTCATATAAATATTCACCCACATTCGCCAGTTATATTTAAGTCCCATGTAATAGGGAGCGAGATTATTGTTAACAACCGGGCACAGAATCAGACTGCGTGGCTGCTACGAAAGTAACTCCTGATGGAACATCCCAACCAAACTTTGCAACCATTATACCAACAAGGCTTATTAAAAAGTTTAATAAATCATAAGCCATTTAGGGTAGCTGCCTTAGCTTTCCTGACTCTCTTACCTTCACATACTCTTATTAGAATTCCTTATTTCCGAGTCGTTTGTGTAATTAGCCTTTTACTCACAATAGTCACAATTTCATTAATATTTTGTTCGTTTTATTTATTCTTGTAACTTTGTTTAATTAAAACCATCCTGTAATACTTTTCCTTTCACTTTTACTTTTCAATAGCCCTTTTGTTCTAAACTCAAATCACACTTACACAAAGCACCTAAAATCATTACATAAACAACATTTAAGCGGTAGGTAGAGGTGTGACAAAACGTTATTTGAAGCTGTTCCGTGTTCCACGAATACCTGTTGCAAAAGGAACAATGTATTGATTTCTTGTATAAATAGTATTGTGGGAACTAGACAGCTGTTTAATGCCGCTTAATTTGCTGCTGATACTGCTCCATTTAGTTGATTTATTTGAGGCTACATCGGTAAGTATTAGACTTACATGAGTTTAGGACTTTATGAGGACAAAAATAACTATCACTGATCGAAATAGCTTATTGCTTATAACTAATTATAACTTACCTTTTACAATAACTTAGTTAATACGTTATTCACTAAGTAAGTCTATAAGTTGAATAAGCTCCTACGCTGTATTATAATTCAGTAGACATTATTTTATATAGTCACGTCATGTCTTTGATAAATATTTTTTCAAACAAAGTACCACCACATTCCTCGGGATGGAAGCCCAAAATTACTCACACAGAAACTTTACGAGGATGCCCGAATAGTTCCGAACACGTATAGATATACCTATTCAAATCATCATCATCTGCCTAGCTTTTTCCCAACTATGTGGGGATCGGTTTCCAGTCTTACCGGATTCAGCTGAAAACCAGTATTTTACATGGAGCGACTGCCTATCTGATCTCCATAACCCAGTTAAGACTAATTGGTAAGACTAATTGTCGGACCTACTCCAATCACGCTCTTTTATAAAACCACTAACTGACGCCCGCGGCTTCGCCCGCGTGGTTGTCGGTTATCGCGATCAAAATCAAAATCAATATCAAAGCATTTATTTCAAGTAGACCAGTTACGGGCACTTTTGAATTGTCGACAAGATAAAAATGTAATGAAGCTGCAGTCCCAGTCACAAGGCATAAAAACTGTGAAAGTACTGTAGTTGCCCATTCCCTAGCGTAGATCTCTATGGAGAAAAACGGGCAAGAAACTCCATGGACACTCTTTTAAATCAGTATATTTTTACAAAAACCTTGGTTACATCATTCATGTTGAGATGGTACATTATCTGAGAACGATGTAGCAAGGTGTGCTGTGTGCACGTTAAAAGTGTCCATAGTAAAAACAAAAAAAATAAACAATTCATTCATGTATCAGCACCATTCAACTCAACCATTTTGAAGGGAACTAAATGATCCGACCCACGCGCCACCATCAGCGAGACCTTTGACTGAGCATGACGTACCCCTAACCGCCAGGGCACATTCAAGTCACAGAAAAGAGTAGGTTACCAGTGAACGATAGCTATCTATAGGAGTTTGTTTTATTATAATGTAGTGAGAGTGATAGTGATATCATAGTTTAATCATTCACTTCAACGATAATGTCATCAGAAGATTGAAAAAAGAAAATTATGTTATTGATAAGCACCACTTATGTATGAGATTAGCAGCCCCCGTAGGTACCTAGAAATTGACCAAAACGAGCCATAATGTTGATAATGTCAAAACCATGTCGAACATGTCAGGTAAATTGGTAAAATCACAGTGTAATTGTATTAACCCTACCAATCTTGTCAATGTCACTGTCAATGATTGACATGCTCTTTCAATGTAAGACAGATTATAGACGTCCACAAGTTTGTAGACTAAACTATGTAATATAGTCTATTTGTAGACCAGACCAAACTGGAAAACAAAAGCTAGACATGTTCGCACTTTGAACTACATAATCTACACGTATTTATGTACATACCTAGCAGAGTAAGGTTGGGAGTATACTGTATCAAAACATCCAAAACTGTGTTTAGACGGCCTATCGCTATTTTAAAACAATGATAGTTTGCACAGTCCCGACATAACTTTAATAATACCTGACACCAACGGGCTCCTAAATCTTTAAATAACTATTAAATTTTTTACCGATATGACAAATTCCGCCAAAAACACGCAATTGACAGCCCATTGAAGAGTTGGTAAAGTAGTGGAATCAAGGACCTGGTAGGCTGTTAGCTTGTTCCCCATCCAAAACCATATAAATTAACACTGAGTTGTCAAATTTTACTAACTATGTAGTACAAATAACTACAAAACTTAACCCGTGGTAGACGAAACTATTTTGAAATCTGGTGTGCGCACTGCCTAACCTATTCATGTACAGTCATGTACGTACCTATCAATACCAGGGTTGCACAGACTGAGTAACACATACTCTCAAAGTAAGTTTGCATGTAGGCAAATATCCTCGTGTGAGACTCCTATTCTGGAGTGACGATTGATTGGATTAATGGCAACGTACGTTGTATTGTAGTTCACACAACGTAGTGAAGCTCTGGACTGGAATAAAATCAGTTGTTAAGTTTAGTGTTCTAAAAAGCAACTGCGACTATACTCACAGATTTAAAATTGAAAGAAATTCAAATGAAAAAATTAATGAATGATGATGAATGGATGAATTTTGATTGATTGAGAGATTGAATTGATTTTAAAGATACATACACACGTCTATAATCGCCAAGAGTTAAGCAGAGGTGTACCGTATAGTACACATTTCGCCAGTTATGTTTTAAGTTCTATGTAATTGTGTGCGAGCCTATTGCCATTAACCGGACACAAATCCAGACTACGTGATTTTTTTATGGCAAAACCATAATAACACTTTGCCGACCTGAGAATCGAACCTGGAAATTTAATGATTCTCTTGCCCTTATCCCAATTCATTTGGAATCGGCGCAGCATGTCTTCTTCTTTCATACTTCTCTATTTCTCGTCATCTCATCACACTCCTCTTTTGCCATATTTGGGAAAATGATAAATACAAAGACTTCAAAATTAGAGATTGCAAAAGCAAAAGCAAGAGAAACAGGGAAGAGAAACAAAACAGAGCGCGAAAAATGAGTTAGATTAAGGCATGGGGTACATAAATAACACCCGAATTCCGAAAGTCAGAAGAAACCAAACACTTCTAAAACAGTTTAACCCGTTAATAACGACCTAGCAAAATTAACAGGGCCACAGCCGTCGAGAACTTAATAAGACCAATTAATTATGGCCGCTCGATATAGTATGGCCGCCGACTGGCCATTTTCACCTCACTTCAACACTGGACTGGGTATTTTTGACTTGCTAGAGTAAACCAGGACATCTATAACAGGTTATTAATTTACTTGCCCTTTGTAACATTGAATTTGTGACGTAAGAGTTACTATTAATTACTGTAATCATTCTGAAACGGTTGTCATAGTCATCAAAGTTATACCTTTTTAAAGGGAGGCAGAAAAGTCTTTAAACTTAGTTCATTAAAACCGTTCATTAATGATCTATTGTGTTCTCGTCCGCGGTAAAGTTAGCGCCTTCTGATGAAGAAATGCGTTCAAACTTTTTTCATTGCCATTGTTGGGAACACTTGTCCGTCTGAGCGTTTCCATTCCTGAAGAAGACTCCGGTTTTTATAAGTTACTTCAAGAGTTGTTTATTCATGTCTAGCAGTCGCGAGCGCGACTACTGAGGATAACGTCCTGGGTTCGATTTCCTGGTCGGGCAAAGAGTTATTGAGTATTACCATGATGACTTTCTCAGTAGCAGCCAGGGAGTCTGCATTGAGCCCTGTTGATGGCCAGAGGCTTACCCTAGCCTCTTGCCTTCCTCTTGACCTTATTTACATGACTTTAGCATAGTTGACTTAAGCATAGCTGGCAAAATGTGGGTGTATTATTGGGAAAACATCTGCCTAACCTTTCGGGGATTACAGACTTGAAATTATGTTACCTCAAGTCTTATTTATAGACTTCCGATGTAGAAGTGAGCTTTGACAGTAGGCATTTACTCGACGTGAATTCACCAGAGAGATTGATCTTATCTCCCGCGTGCATACGGAATATCAAATCAATTTCGGAAACGTATTTTAGTCTCGCTATTTCAGTACAACAGCGTAATGTTGTTTTATTTTTGTGTTCGTGTTAGGTATAGTTTAAGGTAGGTAATTGAATAATTAACTCAAGTTTTAATGTACCGACGACTTATTTTGATAAACCACTTTACAGCACGTGAACGTGAATTAAGTTTATAGTATTATAGTTAGTGTTTTATACTTATTTAACCACTGACCTGGCCATGTTTCGCACGGTTTTTGCAAATTGACGAAATATTGAAATTATTTTATGGCCTATGTCCAGCAGTGGACGTCTTTCGGCTGAAATGATGATGATGATGATGATACATACCTTTACGAACGCCATTTTCCAATGGAAGTAGGCAAAAACCACAGAACGCCACCTGCCGTTCATACATCTGGTCATACACACACGCCGGTTTCGAGGTTACTACGCATATTATTTTATATACGTTTTTAAACTGACATGGACACTCACTAATACTATTATTAACATTGAAAACGGGATATTTACCATATTTACTATTTGTTTTGAGTTTCCGATCATCATCATCTGCCTAGCCTTTTCCCAACTATGTCGGGGTCGGCTTCCAGTCTAACCGGATGCAGCTGAATACCAGTTATTTACATGAAGTGACTGCCTATCTGACCTCCACAACCCAGTGAATACAGGGTAATACGATACCTCTTGGTAAGACGGGTTGTCAGACTTTTTGGGCCACTGACTACATGTAACGACTGTTAAAGATGTACAAATGACAGCCGGGACCAACGGCTTAAAGTGCTTTCCGAGGCACGGAGGAAACTCAGTATGTAATGGGTGGTCACCCATCCGTAACCAACCTAGGCAAGCACGGCTTAACCTAAAGATCGACCCGAGCGGCTGTTATTATTTTGCCACGAGCTCCTCCTTTTTGAGTTTCCGATATTTCGGCGCTATTACAAGCACTTTGATTACGGATAAACTGAAGCTATTGCGGGTGGGTGTTTATGAGCAGACAAATCGGTGTAACCTCTTTCGTGTTCGTATTTTGCGCTCGGTTCCTAACTAAACTACACACAACTTCTGCAACAACTTCTCCATCTTTTAACTTCAGTTTATTGTTTAAAATAAATTATGAATTTTAGTACTTGTAAGCTGTCTCTCTAAAAAATATAGAATTAAAATTACTTGACTTGATAAATGATCAGCATACCTCACACTCTTGCCTAATTTTTCTTCAGTTCGTATAAGATTTCATTAAACGCTTATTGACAAAGCGTTTTCTATTTTCTTTATCGCTGTGCCTCCACATGTGTAAGACGAATTGTCTATATCAATCTGCTATCTTATTTACTTTCCGGGCGGGAGTGATTGTATGTCTCGGGAGACCAAAGAACTTTGATAGGTGTTTGTTTTCGTAAAATATAGAAAGATATATAATATGGAATAACAACAGATATAGTTCTACGAAGTAAATTACTTATATAAGATGACGTTTACTTGGATAACTTGTAAATCGGTTCTAATTTACAATCCTTCTCCGTGTATTTAACGAATATTATAAATTTTTTAAAGAGACAAAATTAATGAATATTGATCAAATTTATAAATATAACACTTGCATACTTGTACGAAAAATACTTAATAGAGACATACATACATAAATAACATCACATGCGCTTTTGAATTTGCATTCTTTTTGTAGTTCTTTTTGCAGGCTAACCATAATTATAATCTTAAGAGCACCGAGGACAAACTACGGTAGAAAGACTGTCGTATATGAGGGGCTGAACTTTATAACTCTATACCTAAAGTAATCAAGAAATCAAAATCACTTCCAACTTTTAAAAGGCTGATAAAGCACCACCTGTGTAAATTGTAAGTTTTTGCCGTTTCTGTATCTTAAGTTTAGTTTATTACCAAGCGAAACCGTCGCTTATTTTTAATCTTAAATATGTTTTTGGTGAATAATTGTATTCTTTTTGAGCGAAATAAATTTCTTAAACTGTATATTGTGCTGAACGATACAGTAGGAGATATTCCTAGTGTGGGGCAAAGTTTGAACTGGCTTCCGCCCGCGGCGTCACTCGCGATTTTTTTTTACACAATCCTATTATCCTACTCATATATTATAAATGCCAAAGTTTGTGAGGTTGCATGGATGGATGGATGTTTGTTATTCTTTCATGCAAAAAACTACTGATTTGACACATAGATAGTTTATAACCTGAATTAACACATCATTATAATACTAGTATTTATTTTAAGCACACCATCGTGAGAAGTGGAAGGAATGGGTAGGCCTTTGCTCAGGAGTGGGACAGTATGGGCTAACTAAAAAAAAAAAATGTTTATATATTTGTATGTAAGTTTATTTTATATAGCTAATTTTTTGTTTTAAGTTGTAATTGAAATTTTCCTGTTTTATCTTTTCTACACACTGTGATACAGTTCTAATCCAACTTTCCTCTCGCAGGTCTGCTGGAAGAAATTTCTAATGAAATAAACAGTACCTTTGTGCTCTTTTATGTTAATTTAATTGTCCTGTTAAGCATTTTGTGTGTACATAAATAAATAAATGATAGAATACCTTTTATTCGGGTAGTACGATCCCATGCTATGCAGGGTAAAAGACATCGACGTACAAACGATTACCACGTGTTCTGTACATCAGTCTGAAACCTCACGTAATTTTTTTCATCGGTAATTTAAAATAAATCCGCTGTTCCATAAATTTTGACGCATAGCTATTGCACTTTTGTAGGAAACAGCTAATTTGTGGAGGTGAGATGTGGGGAGGTTCGGTATATTGTTCTTAACATGTGGTAATTGTTTGTGCGTTGACCTTTCCTCCCCATCTGTTATTCTGATGTTTAAGCGGTATTACTGTAAAGTTTCTTTAAAATCTGTTCCTTTTTCCGAATAAAATAAAGTACGGTCATTTTTTTCATACCACACGTTTTTTTCTTTTTTATTTAAACTGACGCCCAGGTGCCTGAAATTGGTATTTGCAAAGCAATTAGTATGATAAACTGCAAAGTACCTAAGTTTGTATATTAGCATCTTGAATCTCCGTAATAAATATTGCAGGTTTTCAAGTACTTGATATTTCTTAGAGGACTGTTCAGAGGCTTATAATAAATATTTATTGTTTACCCCTGACGGATTGAAATAGCATAGAAACCCGTACAAAACGAATTCTTTCTATAATCCAAGCCAAGACCTTCGAACTCTTTGTTGTAAAATAAACTTAATTTGAAGCACGTTAAATACCATAATACAAAATTGAACCCTTAAACTCGGATTTGAAGACTCTTCTTATAATTAGAACTTTAACGGTACGGAATAGAGGTTTTAAAATTACATGATAGTTTAAACTTGTGTCTAAAGAAAACTTGTTGTGCAATAAGTCCGTAAGAACAATAGTCCGGTTAACCAATAGATATACGATACAAGTACCAAAAATCAATCCACATACTCCGATCACGGCTGATGACACTAAAAACCCAAAACAAAAAAGTCCTGTTTCATAATTCAAACGACATTGCAAAGCAACCATGGCACTAGATCAATAACGAGCTATGTAAACGATTTCACGGTGATATGAATATTTTTTGTCCAACGTTCTGCCGTGCGACAGACACGACATACCACTGAGTTCAATGACCGACATTGTTTTTAAACTAAGTTTAATATTGATTGGTGTAAACGGCCAGGACCGGTATTTATAACAATCAATGAAATTGTCGCAGTAGTGTTTTTTTTTTTATATTGATTTTTAATAACTGAGCTTTCAGATTGCAAGAATATTTAATATGGTTTTGATTTTATCTTTTTGTGTACAACTAGAGACCATAGGTGGCCGTTTACGGATACGTTTTCAGTAAAGAAAGTAATTAGACAATATTGTTTTACATTAAGGTACCAATAGTTAGATATATATAACTATAAGGTACCACTATCTACAAATAAGTATACGGGTAAAGTACTACCTACATAGCTACGTATCTAATTATAGCGTGCATTAATTTATTCTATCATTCTATTAATTAAATAATAAAATTTAAATTCCATTTTACATCAAAGAAGTCTTTAGGCCTTTAAAGATTTATGTTGGTTAGTTTCGAAGATTTATGTTAATGAGAGGGATAGGCATCCCTGTCATCAACATAAATCTTTAAAACCGTAGACTAAGAAAGTACTTAATTTTTAGCGCAAAATAGTTACCTTCAATGCAGCCTGAAAAAAAAACACAATTTTTCGTTTTAACTCACAATTTTTATATGCCCAAAAACATATTTTAACCAGATTAGAATATTCCATTGAATACTACTCATACTAATAATTGTCAGGTACATGTGAGTACGTCTATCTAAGAACGTAAACAAAACACAAATCACATAGGTCACGAATGGAGCCTGAATAATACATTTAGAGCCACCGTGTATTACGTTTTCGTACTGGTAAAAGAATCGCACTAACAAATTCGAGTGCAAATCAACAAAGACTTATTTGAATACCGAAATACCGTACCGTACCGTCAAATACCGTATGTGAATGTGAAACAAAAGTACTTATTCAATAAATTATTGTATTTACAGGCCATCAGATTTAGCAGAAACCATCTTATGCCAACGGCTACGCCCGCGTCGAGTTCGCTAGTTGTCCCACGGGATAAAAAGTATACTATGTGTTAATACAGGTTATTAACTATCTGTGTGCCAAATTTCATCTAAATCCGGTCAGTAGTTTTTGCGTGAAAGAGTAAAAAACAACATCCATCCATCCATGTATCAGAAATCTATCACAAACTCTCCAAACATATCCACACAAACTTTCGCATTTATAATATTAGTAGGATATCGTTTACAAACAACTATTGTAATTTTAGAAGCCTGTAACCACTAATGAAATAAAATACAAGAAGTTTTCCATTCAATTATTCACAAAACTGCGTTTCCATTTCACATAAATTCAGCTCACCGTTATGAAAACCAACGTACGAATTTGAAAAATCAAATATGAATTCAGCAAGAATCAAACTTGAATTTTTATTGTTACCGAGCTTTTACGGAAAAGATTTTAGTATTATCAGAATCTCTTTGTGGTAGTTTCGCCCGAAGCCATCGCCAGTCGCTTAGTTCCAACGGAAATGGGACGTTAGACGCAATCTTACGCTTTTTAAGAACCACCGTCTCTTTTTCCTTTATAAATTGCACGGCTCAACACTACAGGCTCAACTACGACTCTAAACGTACTTACAGACTGATCTTTGAGCCAAAGCACGTTTGAGTTTTATTTGAAATACAATTTATGAATGCATCGGTAAAGGCGACAAACGGAAAGTGCTGTCGGCATAAGAAAAGCTTGACCGTTCTTAGAAGTTTGTGTTGGTAAAGATTTCAACGACGTAATACATAAAGTGCAATAGATACAGATACGGACAAATACAGACAGAGTGCTAATGACACATAAGTAATAGTTTAGTTGTCGCTTTACGTAGGTTATTAGGATTAAACATTCATAACTCTATTCAGGTGAGCTAGATTCACGAAGTAGTTAGTATCTAACTCAGCAGAGGAAGTTGAAGTGTCAAAATTGCTCTCAGTCGTAGCTGCATGCATAATTTAATGGAGGTTGAACGGAACAAGTTCGCATATAATAGGTATACTAAGATTTGGCACAAATATACGTTAGTTTAACGAAGTTCATCATTAAATATGGGTTCTTTATGTATAAAAGATTTTTTTTTTTTAGCACCCTGTTCTGTCCCACTGCTGGGCAAAGGCCTCCCCCAATTCCTTCCACGTGCTCTTTATACGTGCCTCCTCGAACCAGCCCTCGAAAAGAAAGAACAAATAATATTATCTATATTTCTAAACGTCTTTCCATACTTGGCACACAGAGATATCATAACGTTGGGTTGGAAGGCCTCCCACTAGGTGGACCGATGACCTGGTCGGGGATCCGCTGGATGCGAGCCGCACGGGACCGGTCAATGTGGCGACACTTGGGGGAGGCCTATGTCCAGCTGTGGACGTCTTTCGGCTGAAATGACGATATCGTAACCTGCATTAGCAGAACATATTAGGATACTTTTTATCCTGTTCCTGTGAAATAATTTCCGATCGCCAAGCGGGCCAAGCCGTAAGAAAAAGATAGTCTTATGAAAAGAGTAACCATAGCTTGTAAACACCATAAACAAGGTGTTACATAAACGCACAACCTCTTGTGTGGTGTTGGACCATGAAAATGAAGAACTTACGTTGATTTGATAGAACAAAGTTGTTCGGTCATTTCATTTGTGAAAAGGCATCGGACAGGCGACAGGCAGTCAGGTAGACAAACAGACTAACTTTTAAATCTATACATCTATACAAATAAAGAAAATTGAAGTGTCTGTTTACTAAACTGTTATTTTGATATGATATCAAAATAACAGTTTAGTTTTACTGAATGTATATGAAAGTATATAGTAGGTACCTACTTACCGAACGGCTGGACCGATTTTGACCGGTCTTTTGCTGGCAGATAGCTGATGATACAAGGAGTAACTTAGGCTATTAATATTTAACAAAAAGGATTAGGATTAAAAAATAATTTCACGCGGATGAAAGTCGTGGGGCACAGCTAGTTTAAATATTACTATGAGTATTTTTCAAGTAAGAGAACAGCAACTTTCATTTTAATCCACCACCGGTTTAACCAACAAAAATATTTACAGACACGCAAAACAAGTTGATAAATGTAATTTCCACGCTGTATTTTTCAATTTTCCATGACTAACAAAAGGGATATAATTGTTAATCCCTAATTAAGTCACCCTTCCATGTAAAGGGTTTCACGTGGCGTGAGGAAGTGCGCGAGTCGTTGCAGTAATTACACAGCACCTACATATAGAAGGCTGTAAATATGTATGACGATGGAGATTCAGAAAAAGCTCGGCTTTGTAAATCATAGTTTTTTTTTTTTATAACCAGAAACTGGAAAAGGTAGAGTGTATTTGCCTAAACTTCAAGGAAGTAATTAACATGTGGTCATGTGCATAGTCATCATCATCATCATCTACAGCCTTTTTTTTTTCGGATGGGTAATCATCAAATGACTTCTCCCGCTCTGGGCAGAGCGGAAGGGAGTGTGAGACTTGTACTGACTAAAACCCATCCATGTTCCTTCCTTGCCCTTTGTTTTCCAGGTATCTTTCGCGGTATCTCTTTCGAACAGTCCCGCAGCCCTGGCAGGATCATCCACAACCTGACTCCACCCACTGGGTCACCCTCTCTTTGCTCGTGCCAAGCTCCATGCTCTTGTGCCTATGTGGATAATCCCTCCCTATAAAATCCCGGAAGAGGGAAGTATTATCCTTCCTTGAAGTTTAGGCAAATCAATTCTACCTATTCCGATCTCTGGTCACAACTGTGAAATGAAGTCAACGGTAAAATCAGAACCAAAATACGATCATCGGTGTAAAAGCATAGTTTTGGTTCGTCACCCAATCGTCCATAATCATCCATACAAGGAGTCCCGGTTCGTCATCATAAGAAAACAAATGAATTTTTCATTTTAAAGTGAAGTCCCGGTTCGTCATTAGGACAAATTTTAGTGTGCTCAGTGCCTTAGTTTCAAAGCTTGATACAGGCAGGACTTTGAAAAATTGACGAAGGTATAAAAGACCTGACTGTACGTAGGTATATTTTTAAAAGATGCATATTTTTGTTTCCAAAATAATTTGTATTTTCCCTGGAAACTAGACACCACCTACTAAGTAGTAACTAGCTACTAATGCATCTTTCACTTAGAACAGACTTCTCTTTGTCTGATTTGATGGGGTAAATCGCGGTCAAACCAATGGGTTACCCCAATATTACAATTTAGACAAGACTCTAGAACCTATTATACGAGTAATATTCATGATCAAACCGTTTCAGTAATTTATATCCTTACTGTAATGTTGGCTTGGCTTCAATATCTAATATCTACGTTTGCCTAAATCCATAACCATGTAATAGTTTGGGAATTTGTTTAGATTACAATATATATCATAACATCTAGCCTGTAACTCTCGAAGGGTTAGGCAGAGTTACACCGACATTCCGCCAGTTATGTTTAAGTCCCATGTAATATTGTGGAGATGGCCGATGGAGCAAGGCTTTGACCGACTGGTGGCCAAGTTTGGGCCATAGAAACCAGGGCCATCGAAAAGCTCGTTGGATTGACGACATCGTCAAACTCGCGAAAACACCTGGATAAGTGACGTACAGAACCGGCAGAAAAAAGGAGAGGCCAATACCCAGCAGTGGGTGATACCGGGCTGATATGATGATGATGATAAATATGGGGCTAGCCTATTGCCATCAACCGGGCACAAATCCAGACTCCGTGGCTGCTAATGAGAAATTTCTGATAGAAAAACCCAATAACGCTTTGCCCGACCGGGGAATCGAACCCAGGACCTCATGCTCATTAGTCGCCCTTGCGACCACTAGACCAACGAGGCAGACATTTACAATACATTCTTGTCTTATTCAGTAGTTGTAACATTATCTGTTACACACAACTATTAGCTCTTATATGGTTAAAAAGTTACAAAATCCAATATCTCAGTATAAATAACACTGGTGCACTGTTACTAACTCTTTCACGAAATAAAAATATCGGTCACAACAAAATAAAATGTCAGGAATATGTAAATATCCACCACCGGCCACGATCTCCACTTTTTATAATGAAAGGAAAATTATTGATACAGTGACAATTCATCCATTATTTTTTATACATAACATAACGCCTGTAAACGCCGAAAGGTTTAAGCAGAGGTAGAACCTCATAGTACACCCACATTTCGCCAGTTACGTTAAAGTCCCATGTAATAGGGGGCGAGCCTATTGCCATCTTCCGGGCACTAATCCAGACTCCGCGGCTTATACTGAGAAAACTGAATTGTATTTTATATACCTCACTTATCAAACGGTTTTTACTAGGGATATTAAGGTTAGGCACGTATCTTAATTTTTGTACTTTACATTGCTTAGACTCCGGAAATTCTAGATTTTCATCCAGGACATTAGGGATCTATTATCAGCCTGAATTAATAAACATACATAGGTATTACTTATGTATGTACTTATTACATACATAATTAGGTAGTTGTTTCACTCTTCCCAGTTACTTTCTAAAAGCGTATTATAGAACTTAGAAGTCACTGACCCCATTACGTGTTGCTCTTCCTTAAAGAAAACTCTCACCGAAATTACCTCACATTTTTAAAAGGAGCGCCTTTAAAAGAGGTCAAAACCCGTAAGATTCATATTTTGGCATGCATACCCATGCCTCGAAATGAGGTTAATTAGTGTAGCATATGATATGTAGGTAGATCACAAGCATGGCGCTATCAGGCGCACACGTCGGCACATGCTTAATTGGACGACTCCTGCATAAGTGATACTAGGGGGTACGTAGTTTAGGCACTAGACGACGCGAGGTCGACGTCGCGAAGCCTCTCTGAAACTCCTCTCATGTAATTATACGGAAAGCTTTACTACTTTACAATTCACTATGCAAGAATACTGGAACATACGATATAATTATATATTACGATCTAATTTTACTAGAGAAATTTCAAAGGAAAAATGCCCGTTTTTCAGAAACGCTTGAACCCCATTTTCATATTGCAAAAAATACAACGCTTACCCACCCTCAAATCCCTAGATGCCGCTATAAATATGAAGCTAATATCTTTACAGAAACATTATGTCAGCTTTGAACCACAGGGGCCTTACTGAAACCTGCTTTATTTTTTGTAAATGTAATAAGTTTTCGTATAACAATGTGGACGTGAAAATAAACACGCAATTTACTTTTAGAACTTACACGAATATTGTTGGTGTAATTTTTCACACAAACACGACAAAATTGAGTTCATGCAACTGAAGTAATTAAAACCCGGCTAGTTGTAACAAAGCTGTTCCTTTGAAATATTAATTGAAGTTGCTCGTATGTTTTCCTATAACTTAGCAATGCAACGCCAATCAAAATTATGAATACATCATACTTTGGTGTTTGAGATTTTTCATGGCAGACATACATTATAATAGTAAAGCAGTTTCTGTTCAGTTTGATAATCTGAATAACACACTGAAATATGATCACACCTTTCAGGTACATGAAAAACATTGAAACTATGCAGACATGTAGGCTTTAGAAAAAACTAGTTGAGTTCAAATATTGATCGTAAAATGAAAAATTCGTAGGCACCTTTACAAAGCTCAATTTCTGGCGAAGTGGAGTTAAACCGTTTTTGCACAAATAACCCCGTAATTTGTTGAGCAACTGCTGAAAAGTTTTAAATTTCGTCAAACCCCTCTGAAACGGAGAATGGATATTAATTTATTAATAGTAGCAAGTTGCGCGTACTGAATTGTGTTAATAACTGAATAAATTATGGAAATGTTCAATGACATCATAGCTCCATTTTCATGAACTTTGGGGCCTTTAAAATGCCAATTCTATTACAAATGTTTAACTAAACGTTGATAATGTTATTTTAATGTAGTACCTACATTTACTTTTGATAAAACATTTTACGATACACGAGAAACCGCATAATGGAGAATAAAATAAAATATTGCCTTCAACACAAATTGAATTCTGTATCAATTTGATGCTGCAGTCAGGTCAAGAAAAATAGGAAACAAACCCGATTTGCATAACGGAGTACATTGTAGAATAAAAATTTGTAATACAATTCCTAGCGAATACATAAAATTCCGTGTGTATTGCAAAAGTCGTGAGGGGTTTGGCGTAATTCTGTATAAAGCGATTAAAATATCATGACATGTCCTAGTTAATCAGTTAGGTATTCGAATTTGGAATTATAGAACTGTAAGTCCCTACTGAAATTAAGCCGATTAGGAAAATTAAAATGAAAAGCCAGCCAGGTTTATATTCAAATTATACGTTTCGAAGAAAATTATCTACACCAAAAACGTGTGAATAATGAGTGAAAATGACTTTATTCCAAAAAATGGAATACGAGCCCATGGCATCGCACGCCTGGTGGTTCGAAATTATCCCACGGAAACCTTAAACATATCCTAACGCAGCGCAGGTCATATATTACCTTTATGCTAAACGTCGAGGTATAAATAATGTTCAACCGTTATAAGAAACAATCAAACATACAGACTTATTTACGCCTTAATAATATTGGGATTTCTTGCTCGGCTCAATAATTTACAGTTATTCGATACCGTCGGCACATTTAGATCGAGACAATTGACAGAAGTCCCCTAGTCTATAAATACTTACAAACTGTGATGGCCAATTAATCTATCAAAAATTGTGATCACAGCAATTTCGGCTCAATGTAAATTAGTCTCTTTAGCTATATTATGACGGTAATAATAGAGTACCCCTGACCATTTTGGGTCATAGATCTTAGCGGAGAGAAGCCATCGTCACGGAAGATGTTATAGTGCACAAGTGTATGCGCAGACACAGCTTCTTTTCCCTTGTAGTGGTACTACAAAAAGTACGAAAGCAACATAGTACAAAAAGTACTACAACGCCATCTATGACACAAATGAAGAACTAAGATCAAAATTCTAAATCACGCTATTAAAGTTATCTGCGACTAAAATACCTTATTTATATTATAGAAAAACCCGACAACAACTGTCGGGCAGTAGCTCACCAGACAAAACCCGTCTGGCCGGAGGATCCTCCCTTTTGTCTGAGGAGGAAGAACTTTAAACCCTGTTCTTCATACCCCTATACACGTGACAGGACGGTGGTCCTGACTGTTGATAGTTCGGCGGAAACCCCAATATCACTTTACCTGCCTGGGTTTCGAACCCAGGGACCCACGCTCAGTAGTCACGGAACACCAACGAATGATATGAGGTGTGCAAACAAGCTGTAATTATTAAACATCTGTTTAAATATGCAAGCGCTACGTTTCATTTGACTTCACAGCTGTCAGAATAGTGTATGATGAGTTTGTTATCATGAATTAATTACTGTTCATTAGAGGATGTCGTGATATTTGGTTGATACTAAATAGTGGATAAACTGACTAAGCAAATGAAACATGTCATTGGATAAACAAATTGTTCAGAAAATAAAAGAGATATACCTAGATAAACATAATTTACAAGTTATAAACAGATTTTAAATAATAATAAAATCCAATTGATATGTGTTTGAGCTTTGGACTGGCTGGCCATTTTGACCAAAGAATCAACATTGCCATCCAACGTGGGAATGCTGCCAGCGTTCTGGGAACTTTTCCCATTGACATCGATGCAGACAAATTTTTTATCGCCCTGTAATTCTTTTCTGCCTACTAAATTAACACTAATTATGTAGAATCCGATAAGTGAAACATTTAAAATGCACAGCAAAGAAAAACCCCATTAAGCGAGTAAACCAAATTTGTCAATTCGCGGCAATATTTTACTCCGAAGAACCATCAATCAAGTATAAAAACCATTTCGACGAATAAACGACGCGCGCTTCCAATTTCCAATATTATGATCGAATTTTAATTGGTTAAAAAATCTTACACCACTAGAGCTGGGAAAAAATGTAGAATACTTGAAGAAAACGGTTATCTTAGACATTTAATCAATTTTTTCACTAAGAACTACTGAAAAACTACAGAAAAAGTCTTCCATGTTGGTCCTATAGAAATATTGTCATGATTTCATGAATGGGTAACGCAATGCACAAATTAAATTACTGAGAACGTTTTTTAAGAACCTCAAATAAAATCAGGTATTGGTTTAATTTGATTTACAAAACGTTTATCATTAATGTCATATTTACTTACAAAATATTCCAAAGCAGTAGTGGTGTGTACATTTAATAAAAAAAGCGATACAAAATTAATGTTGGCATCGGGCTCACCCCAGTAGAGTAAGCTCGCTCGCTCCGCTTTCCACTCTGTCAGTTGTGGCGAAACTCCATTAAGATACCGAACTCAAATACAGTTAGCTCATTTAATATTACATATCGTATTTTAGAAGCCAAATTCAGTACTGAAATAAAATGTACCGTGATAATGGACATTGACAGTTCAAACGGGCGCCATTTTTCACATTTGCGCGGGAATAGATTACATATCAACATTGTTTCCTGTTAAAACAAACATATACACATTCTTTCCTTTGAAACCTATAGGTATTGGAAAACGTGAAAAATATTATTTATATTCCTTTCAAAATGATTACCGTCGTTATTAATACGATATCTGATTCTGTGAGTTTTGGGCCTAAACAAACACTCCTGGCCACATTCGAATGTTCAATCCATTTACGAGTATTTACGTGGAGAGATCTGTTAGCTGATTGTGTTATAAGATAAACGCTTTTACTAGGTAGAAAGCATTATTTTCACTTAGTGTATTTAATAACACAATATTATATAACACTTTAGTTCTTTCATCTAATATTCTTTGTTCACAAAGAATAGAACCCAAGAGCACGATTCTCGAAGCTTTTGTCATTCGAATACTAAACTTGTTCTACTCATTTTTATTTTCTTACATGGCAGAAAAACGTACCTTTAGAAACTCAAAGGTTTGAAACTAATAACGTTTAAGCAATGTAATAAAAACTTTAAAAACCGTCACTAACAAAATTATTTCATATATTAAAGTACAAGTACAATAGGGCAAATTAAAAGAGTATATAAAATGACTATAGTGCTAACAAAACCACTTTCAAGCTTGAAACAGTTATATTAAACAGTGAAATTAAACATGAAACAGTTGTATAAGTATGTCCGATAATAATTAATTCTTGGGTCCACTTGAGGGTTTGAAAGTTCAATTTCGTGGGTAGTTACCAAATAGGACTCGATTTAGTTCCAGTAGGTAGACGACGGTGATTAGTTTCAGGGGCTCTTAACTAGCATGTCGTCCTGTGATCCCTGTAGCTGTCAAACGTAGATAGACGACTTCCATACTAGAAGGAAATTGAGTTGTGTGATCCCTGCTAATATGTCGCTAATGGAAGAGCTGTACTTAACAGGTAACAGTTAACCTAACAAACGTTTGTTAAACAACAAAAAAAACAAACTTTATTTATACAACCTGGAGACCTGAGTTGCATTAAAGTTTCGTTGCATCAGATTGACACTAATTTGTTACAAAGCGTTTCCAAGTGGAAGAAATTTCAGTTTGATTTAAATATAAGCGTTTCCGAAGTTCTAAAAGAAATTAAGACTCTTTTCTCGAGGTGAATAATAAAAAACCTCTTATAACCACTGAACAAATCCTTTAAGGTTATGAATATTCAATAGGGCAGAGAGAGGAAGCGCTGCAATAGAACAACGCAGACCGATCGATTTTTTATAGGACTTTGAAAATTAAGTTCTATTTAAACTTATACTGTCACTTACGGGATATCTTACATATTTGATAAGGACCTCACAAAACCTGGTAAACGTGAGTGTGTTTTGCCGTGACTTAGTGTCTGCGCGTAGCAAAAGACAGAAAGAGGGTAGACAGATTCGACGGCACCTAACTATTTTTTCCATCCACCCGTGCACGTCGAAATATCGGGACCTCAAAATACTAAACAATCACGGAAGATATCCCATAAGTGACAGTATAAGGTTAGTTTTAAACCGTCAAACTTTTAAACCGTGTTTAAGTTCTATTTACGTCAGTCAAACAGTCGAGAGTGGAAAAACTGGACCTCCGTCTAAATGACTGACAGTAGAGAAGACAAATGGCCATTAAAGTGTTCCTAGGACTAGGAAGATAAAATAGTTTATGAAACAACTACTAGCTGGCAGTTAAGCGTAAACTTTATGACATGTAGTGAAACACTAGAGTAAATTGGAATTTAATATTTACGCAAGTTGTTTGTTTAAACCTTTGTCGGAAAATGGATTATAACATCTAAGAATGCTTAATAGAATACACGATTAGATGTAAATATTTTATTGTTTACTGTTCAACTACTGGGTTATACACGGTGTAAACAATATATTCAGTACCACTATACCAATATAATATACAAAATATTAAAGATTATCGTCGATCCTTGAAGTTTTTTTTATTATTGTTCCATACATTTTGACAGGATAGTTTTTTTTTATAACCTACGCAAAGTTTAAACGCTGCCTGGTGAAGCATAATATAAGTACATTATGATATAAGTGCGGTAAGTTGAAAATGACAGCCGAGGCGATATTGCTAGCCCGAGCCGTAGGCGAGGGCTATAAGAAAGCAGAGGGTGTAATTATCAAAGCGCACGTATGTCATACGACGTTTTATAACATTTTTGCGAGGAAATAAAAAATACTCGGACTTTCTTAAACGAAATTTTGATACGCTTTTAAGTATCTATCGGTGGATTTTTCGGGCAAGAGGCTTAGAGTACCCTTTTTCGCTGTCTCTAAGACTTCAGGCGGTGTCAAATGAATAAATTCATCATTACTTGACGACATTTTCAAATAAAAACAATACAGCGAAAATAAAAAGCGCGGGGAATAATTTTTTCAACACACTTGCTCATAAAATGGCTCTAATTTCACCGCAATTAGGCACATAATGACACCTGTAATCAAAATGTGACTTTTTCATTACTTATTATTCACAAGTGAGTTACAGGTGTTTTTTATTTTATTGTTTGAGTTGCTTTGTTCTTAAAAAAGTTTCGATACAAAAAAGAGCGTGTTCAATAGTACAAATAAATTAATGAACCTATGGCTTGCTCATTTCATGCAACTTCGTATTTAAATAGATAATTGCAACTTGTACGTTTTTAATATATAAAACTTTCACTCAAATATAACTTTTGTTTTCTCTGTAATAAAGAAAACTTTGAATTCCCTATTTTGTACATGGCTAAAACGCTATCCGCGAAAAGGCAAAAAAAAATAAAGAAACTCATTCTTTTAGTCTATAGCCGATCGCCATTGTTAGATGCGCGCGCATAGGAAAACTGATTAATTTTTCCCGCCATCGCGAAACATTTTTCACAACTCGTTTCCACTGTTCAAATTATAGTTATTTATTAATTAAAATGTCTACAAGTACTAGTTATGAAGAAAATGGTTTATGTTGTACACCGCCCGATATAAGATGCGTTATGGAAAGTTTACTATCTGAAAACTCCAAGAACAAATATCTATTAGCGTACTAAAATTTCATACAATGGCAAAACAACAAGAATACGCACGCAATACGCGTCTTTTTCAGAAAATTTTTTCATGGCGTACTTTAAAGAATTATCTTCTAAGTGCAAACCTAGCTCTTTGTGGTGTATATACTCAATGCTTAGAATAATAACGACTCAATGTTAAAAAGTACAGTCCGAACAAAGAATGGAATGTACTTAAAAACATACTCTAATTTGTCAGCTTATCTAAAGAAAGTATCCGATGGATTTAGAAGCAAGAAATCAAAGGTTTTATCGTCTCCAGATAACCAATATCTGGCTACTACGGTTAGTTTGTTGTGTGTGTTGTGTGTTGAACTTAATTATTGTTTTTTTTTTTTCACGTTCCTTTAATATTTGGTGTAACTGGTGCATGTAGGATACAAGAACTAACAAATATAACTGTAAAAGACATAGAGAACCATGGCCATCAAAAACAGTTAATTATAATTTTACTAACCAAAAACGTCGAATGATACACGTGTGTATTGATGATTACCGTCCTCGGGTCTCAATGGCGCCTCAGTGGTAATCACCAACATTACACACTTGTACCATAATGTACAGTCGCCAGCACATCAAGCTACCACACTGTGACCTTGAGCGCCTTATAAGCAACAACAGCGAGAATCGTGCGAAAGAGATAAATATCTTTTTGTCTGTTCTTGCTTGTAATGTTTCGTGCTGCAGTGCGTGCGTTAGGCTGTGTGCGTATGCGCGTCGTTGTGTAGAATAAGATACTTGCTATGCCAAAATACTAGTTTGGCGGATCGCATACTTGAATGGAATCGAAGTAATGGCATGGTAGTAAAAATAAGTTGGCGGTTACGGTACGCCCGGCGCTTGTGAAATATCTATGTAATATTAGAAAAGGGATTTTTCCTGAGTAAAAAATATGATTACCTACCTATATTTTGTCTGTCACTTAGATTATCGAAAAATATTGGATACGTATTTTGTGTTTTATCAAATCAATAAAAACTTATGAAGATATTAAATGCATCAAAGATCACGAGTGGGGTTGTGATGTCACTTTCCGGTAAAAAGTGTTCCGAAATGTGACGTCACACGAGTTTTCGACACACTGTAGCGTCTTCATTTCTTTTTTATGACTGACGGACTAATAAGATTTTTTTGGTCAATATTGACGCTTTGCAATTTTGACGGATTGCGATTTTCATGAATTTGACTGATTACGAGTTTGACCATACGCGACGAAACGTATTCATAGGTAAAATAATGAAAAAAAATGGGTTTCTTTTCGTGTTTGCGTTTAATTAAATCAATTTATTTTTACTTTTATGATAATAATAATCGCTAGCTCGGACCCAGTTCCCGATACCGATGGGATTAAATGTTTTTCATATAATTTATTCATTATATTCACTAGCTGATACTCGGGAACTTCGTACGCGTGAAATTATTATAAAAATATACCACCTACTTACTACTATTTGAATCTGATTTTGTTGAGCTACGGGATATTATTTGACGTATCTTACATGATTTCTGTAATAGATAGTGCCTGTGGTGTTAGGAAGGTGTATTGGACGGTATTAAAAAAAATACTGTGGCGGCTTAGGCTAATGATAACTGAAGTAGGTATGTAACATTGTAATCACCTTAACATTGTATTAACAGACTGTAGCAGGAACGTTGATTATTTGTCAATATAATATAATATTCTAAATTACCCATGAACATGCAGCTCATTACTTGCGTGAAAGGAATAGGATAGGCACTACAAATAATTGGTTGGATTGGTCGTTTTAATTTTAGTCGCAACTAGCATAATTCACAGATTCTACATTTTAAAATAACTATACCTATACCTTCGTTCTCTAAAGATTTATTTTGCTTTAGGGCAGAAAAAAAATACATTTCGTAATCTGAAATAAAAAATGAACTTTATTTTAATGGGAAAAGGTTGATTTGGCGTGGCATAGAGAGGGCATCATGCCATGACAGCGTCCTGTTTTTGATGTAAAATATAGGCGGCCTGTATCACAGAAGTGGTTCGTGGATGATTGTTTCATCCACGAACCACTTCTAAGAAAGTTCAACTACCTTTAGAATTGTTTTATAGGTGCCTAAGAACCACTCTCTCTAACTCTCTCGGTTATGTGACGCAGACGAAGTTGCGCAGCAGGGTAGTATCAAAATAAAATGCGACATAACAATCTTTAACCTTTTATTTTTAAACATTAATATTACTATAATACAATACTGAGAAACAAAAATACTCTAAATTAAAATATAAAACTAAACCATACAAACAACAAATAGGTATAAAACTATAAACTATACAAACAACAGAAAATATAAAACTAAACTGACCATACATTAAAAACAACTGGATCATATTTATATTTTAAAGCCGTAACTTAAAGTGTCACCAACAATAGCAAAGAAAACATTATCAAGAATGTAACAATGGTGCGAAAAGAAGTTAATATTTTTTTTATTACCGCTTTAGCATTATTGGAAGAATTATCCATACTAATATTATAAATGCGAAAGTTACTTTGTCTGTCTGTTACGCCTCTTCATCTACAAAAATGACTATATTGTTTGCCCAGTCAAAATTATAATATTCCAGGCAAAAATTTACTCTTGCCTCCTTATGCGCCTGGTTCATTAATATTTTCTTGGCAGGGCGGCAGCATTTTTTCCGGCGTCCTTTAGGCGCCTTGTAACGGTGTCCATTGAAATCTAAAACAAAGAAAATTTTGTCAATTTCAATACTTACCGATTCTTAATTATGACCAATTGTACGGGTCAATTTAACTATAGGGTGACTGGTAATAGTGACCGATACTTAAACACGTGATTCATGATACTAACAAACAACTTTCTATATTTTTTTTTTTATACTTATTCGCTTTTATCACACACATTACGGAGCGGGCTAGTTAGCCGCGCGGGTGCTCTGCCTAACAGCTGATAGGTCACAGGCTCGTGCGCGCGAATTTCATAAGGCTGTTGTGTTATTGTAATAAAAGTGAAAGCAAATGTTTCTTCGGGAAAGTTGTTTGTTATCATGAGCAATCACGTGTATAAGTATTGGTCACTAATTACCAGTCACACTATATATTATGAGTATGGGACAGTTTCAAATTATTCCTTTAAATATAAACATATACATGGACTCACATTGTATGCAGTTGAGAACACTCTTGTGCTTAAAAACGGATCAGCAGAGTGTGCAGAGACGATAGCCAACGTCTGCTGCCGTCGTGGCTCTCGCGTAAAGTTGGCGATGTTGCGCTTTGATGGTTCCGCTTAGCCAAAAGTAAACTGTTTTTTTTTTCCTGGAACGAAACAAGTAGCTATTGTTTATTTGCACATTATTACTCAATTGACTACTTATATGCTTTCCTACGATAATTGCTAGCTTATTATTATTTACACACAAACAGCACTAAAAAAGCCTTATCCCTGCAATGTTTCAACAGACAAAAAGAAGTGTCTAATTGCGTAGGTATTTACTTTAAAATCCAACCGGGTGCCGACTTTAAAAAAATAACAATAGCGCTTGGGACAGCGCGCAGTGTTAAAAACTTACTATACCGGGAACTCATTAGCAAAGAACACAAGAAAATAGGTAGGTAAAGACATTTATGGATGTTTCTCGTATTTCGTGCACATTCCATAATATTTATTTTCATAAGTTTAAATTACCTACTTACAACATTTATGAATTAAAATTTCATTATATTAAGTACTGAGTTATTGTTTTTTTTTTTATTTTAGGTGTAAAAGCTGTATTTTTGAATGTAGTTTTTTTTATTATGGTTACTGTGTTTAATTTCAGCATGGATATTTTTTTTATAAAAAGCAAATGTTTGGGACATTACTAAATAGACTTCGAAGGAAATGACAATTAGTTAAGTTTTCATATAATTTAACTAGCGACCCGCCCCAGCTTCGCACGGATGCAATGTAGATACTAATGTGGGGCAGTGTGGAGTGATTTATATAGGTATATATAAACCTTCCTCTTGAGTTATCTATAGCTGAAAACAGCATTAATAAATCCGTTGCGTAGATAAAAAGATCTAAGCGTACAGACAGCGAGAGCGACTTCATTAATATTTCTATAATAAAGGAGAGTTTATAAAAATATTACATAAGAACTTTGCCCCACAAAACCGTTTTCTCGGTTTATCTGTGGGAACGGAATAATAAGTATTAAAAATAAGGTTTACTAGTGCTGACACTTAATTTCCACTTTTTTGACTTATAAAGTAAGTAATAAATAAACAATAATATCTAATCTATGTATGGACAGGAAATTTGTTTTATACTATGCAATAAAGAAAATAATTGTATTATTTTGACTTATAATGTTCCATGCATGTAAGCACAACTTGATTTGGTTTGGCTTTCTTTATGGGAATATAAATATTTAATGAACTATTCAAGGTTTTTGATCTGGACGAGTAATATGCTTGTTTAAATATTATGGTTTAGGGCCATCCGCCGATAGAAGCAGCATACGAAAATTAAATTAAATTGGTAACAGTTTTCCAAATAATGTAACACTTTAATGTAATTATCTCACAAATAACGTTAGCTCGTATCTATTTTGAAAGTTCTATAGAAAAACACCATTGACACATTTTTTCAATATTAGCTTTTGCTTATTTTAACTTAAAAATTATAACTACAAAAAATATTACTCACCGTAATGCCCGTCTGTCGACAAATATCTATTATACGGCATCCACTCAATCGGAGCGCTATAATGCGCCCTCTTTCAATTCTCGTTAACTGAGGCGCCATAATTAATCATTTAAAAAATATAAAAAGTTCGCCACACACTTCCACTAAGTAGCTACAAGCCGAACCAACTTGCTCCGCGAATTTTTAATGACTAGCGTTATGGACTAAGGGATGAATAAACGTGGCCGGTCGGTTGCGTAGGAGCAAGGAGGTGTGGCCTATTCCCCGTGAGGCATGAATTATTGGCTGCTAATTGTTAGTGTGCGCAACCATTGGGCAACTTTGGAAACGTTGAAAAATCCACCAATCACGCCAAGGATACTTTCTTTCTAACACAGCAGTAGCTGTTGTAGTTATAGATATGTATAGGGTTTACCTTGATGTGCTGGCGTCTGTACTATTACTTGTTCACAAATTAGCGAGGCGCGCGCATCAGCGCTTTTTTTTTTAAGGCAAAGGCACAAAAAACAGCCAGTATTACTAATACAGTAAATTAATATTTTTGTGTTTTTGTTACAGATAAATGGTTGTAATTTATTGTCAAAATTAATTAAACTAAAGAATTAAATGTTTATTTATTATATTTTATCTCCCAAAGTTAATTTATTCATAAAATGTTGATCACTTTTCTGACATAAAAACTCTTTGCTAAGATTTAAAAAAATACCGTTCGTTTTTGACGGAGCATCTTGATAAACCGTGCGTTTTACTTTATATTATTGCACAAGTACGTAATGAGATACAATACGATATTGAAATTGGTTAAATAAGAGACCCTTTACGAGCAAGTGTGTTATAAAACAATGTACCTTTATACTGAATTCAGCAGCACTGGAAATACTAGATTGGTATTTAGGAGGTTACGAAGAAACAAGATCACGATTACAAGCTATAAGTCACTAATATCTCTTCAATTAAATCGGGACACATACCAGCACAAACAAAAGAAAAGTAAATCCAATTATGCAAATGTACTCAAGAAGAATTTACAATTCGTGTTAGCAGATAAGCAGTTGTTTTCTTTTCTCAGTTAGAACCCGAGGCGACAGGAGACTTAACTGTTGTCGACGTGTCAATAAAATCAGTGTTGTTCGTAGGAAAATAAACTTGTCGAGGGAAATGTGTGCTCAGTGAAGTACAAATCAAAGTTGTTTACAAGATTTTGTTGCAAAGTTCCTGTTAGTTTAAAAGATGCCCATTGTCTGGTATAAAGAATTAAGTGGGTAAGTTATAAGTTTTTTTTAAGGTAAGGTTTTTACAAAGCTGTCGTATGGATGTCGGAAATTACCCACGGGACCGTACTAGTATTTTGTATGATCTACCCGTGTACCAAATTACTTTTCAAGATAGCTCAGCCGTCATGGCGTGAAAAGGAAAGAGGGAAAACAGATAGTCAGACAGACTTATTTTCGCATTTAGTTATCCTACAACGTGCGGAACCCAAAAAGAACAAAATTAAAGGTTTACGCAAAATCTATGAACTGTATGAGCCCTCACCACAAACATTTGTCAACGTTTATTTGTTAATGACACTTCGCTTCTTTAAGAGGATAAAATAGGATTTTGGTTAGCCAAGCGGTAAATGGATTTTTGAAACTCAGAATCCACATATTGTGGAAAGCCGTATTTAATACCTCATTTTCTTATTTTTGTTAATTTCGTTTTTATGATTGTTTCACTGAGTTTTCTTACTGCCCCTATCCGTGAACAAATTATGTAACCGACATTGCCTAAATGATTTAACATCAAATAAAACCACAACTGTCTTCCAACAAATCTTGATTGTTGGGACTAAAAATGTAAAGGAAATCTCAAGCAATTTGTCAAATCAACAAACATTTACATTCCAATTCATCAATAGGCACGGAAAGGCATTTAGGCTGACTAAGGAATAACTCAAGGTCTGGCCTTGGAGGAGCGGCCTTTGGAGGTCTTGAAGCAACAAAAGATAATTGAAACTAATCTATGCGATGCTTCGCTTTTTCCAATAATTCCAAGTGTTGAGCGGGGTTCACAATATCCACTCCAGCACGTCTGTGACTGAGTGAGGGCCCTCAATGTCGTGTCGTTATCCGCTGTGTCATGTAAAGCAAGCCTTAAAAAAATTATCCAAAACAAAATAAAAGGCAAAGTTAGGTCAACTGCACAGTGAAACTTTTCGACAAGTGTTCCTATTTCCCTGATTTATCTTTGCAAATGTAATGTTTTGCTTTTGAAGTTCCAGTTTCCAGTAAACTTACGAGTACCGACTACAGTTTTTCACTTTTTTAGTTTATAAACATAGAACTTTAGTTTAGTTTCATCTAATAAAATTCTTGACGTGGGTGATCAGATACGACGTATTAGTATGGTTTATCAAATAGAAAATATTAGAAGAATAGGCATTCGTTAATAGAAAGATAAAAAATACAGATATCATGACTTTTTCTTGATATTAAAAAAAACCATATCATATTAAAATAAAACCCAAATATTCATGTAAAATTATATCAATAAACCTTCAATATACGATGAAACATAAGCCTTTAATCTCCAACGTCCCCAGTGTCGAGCTTTTACCTAGGCTCGACCTAATTTTGTGGATTTGAAATTCAAATTAAAACTATGTAATTGCCGAGCTCGTTGTCCACTATGCAAAATTGAAACCGTTTCCGAGTATGTTTTATTTTATAAACTAATTTTGAGGTTTGGATTGAGGTATCATTATCTTGAGTTGGTTTTAAAAGAATAATATGAATCGATGTTAATATTTATTAGGTAAAATTTCAAGTGCTGTAGTCCAAAAATAAGTTTCAAAATTATTTTTGGCAAAAGATAAATTCGGCTAAAACATAAATTTCAGATAAAATATTTTTGCATCAAAATGTGCCTTAAATCGTACATATCAAAAGCCTGTGACCCGGTTACCCGCGGCAATGGCTGCTATCTCCCCACTTAGCGAACGCCAACTCAGAACACGCCAAGAGACAAGTTGCTGCACTTATTGGCTAGCTATCGGATATTTATATAAGACTTACATTATGTTACCGACTCTATTTTAAAATTTAGAATGTTTTGGTTGTCCACTGTGTGGTTTTTTCTGCGTCCTAGAAAATAATAAAAAGTGTTAGTCAGTTTCCAGTTTTAAGTTTTAGAATAGAATGCGGTTATTTTAATGCAAAATGAATGTTAATTTTATTCATGTTTCTTGCCAATGTTTTAAATTTCGAAACGCCTAGTTGACGCTTCCCGTGAACCAAGGGCTGGCTTTTACCTTGGCCAGTGTTGCCATACAACGTGGCAACGCCGCCAGTACATTACCAGCTTACAGCGTTGAGGAGGAGTTTTTCGATGCCCTTTTATAGTTTGTTGTTAGTTTATTTATTTTAGTTTAATATTTTTTAATTATTAATGTATATAGTTAGTTTATCTCAATAAATTATTTCCACTTATGTTTTCTTGTAGGTACATTAGTTTAGTTTAATTTTCAGATAGCTTTTTGTTATACGTAGTTTGTACCAATCTAAAACCAATTAATCCCTTGTCATTAAGAACGATACCCCTGAAAGATATTACTTTGTTTGATGAAAATTTTATCATTATTGTGAAGATACTCGGGTTGAATTGATTTTGTTTGTATTTACCAGAACGATAGAAAAGTAAATCGTGAAAAAACATGTTTTCCGACAAAAGTAATCATAGTTAGTATTTTCATGTTTCATAATGAGGTAATTTTGAAACATGAAAATAAACTGACTTCGAAATCGTGTTGGTAAGAATTCTATGAATGTTAAAGTATAAATTGTTTCCTCTGTTTGTGACAAGTTTAGGCTCATTAAACCTCATCGTAATAATTGACAAAATGTTTAAACAATGACAAACAGCTTTCTTCTGCAGGAAATATTTAACCTAAAACCAATATAAAATTACTGACCTTTTAATTTATTGTTTCAATAAAAGCACCCGCACTGGGCCCGCGTGGTGGATTATAGCCCAATCTCTCTCATAGAGAGGAGGCCTGTGTCCCAACATTATAGGCTGATGATGATGATGATGAATAAAAGTTTTCAAAATCAATTTATAATATCGTTTTAAGTTTAGTTCCACTACAATCACTAATTGTTTTTAACCCGGAAACAGCAAACGGTTTTGATAAAACAAACACCGTAGTAAACAATAATACACTCATCGCGTTGTGGGATTATTAAAGTGCTGCTTTTAACCTTATTGATGTTTCATTTGCATATGGGAAACTGTTTCATACACAAACATACATACACCTGCATGCTGAAATTATTATCTTTTATTCATCCTTATTATTTATTTATTTTTTAATAATAAATGCGAAACTAACTCGGTTTGTTTGTTACCTTTTCACGACTTAAAGGCTAATCGGATCGTAATGAAATTGGGCAAAGAGATAGAAATATCCTGGGGAAGGACATAGGCTATCTTTACTTCTTTTTTTCGTTTACAAACACATCAAAATTTCCATGCTAACGAAGTTGCTGGTAACAGCTAGCAATTGATTTTACAGGATTGAATTGAAATGAAGCGAGTTTAACATAAGAGTTTCCGAATATCATATTCTTCGTACATTTTGTTAAAATATCGGAACAAATAATATCTGCAATCTTAATTGCCGTTATTAAAAAAAACAGCGTCGAGTTTCCAATTATTTAGCTCTTGATAGGTTTCCGTGTTTTTTCACTCTCGCGGCAAATGACGTCACAATTCACTACACAATTGGAATGCATGAACTTTCATATGGACAATTTTATTACTACGGCTGACAGCTAAAGTGCTTCGAGTTCGGAGTAAATTGTGACAAATTTTTATTTTTAAAAAAGCTTAGAGTAACTTAATCGTATAGAACTTTTATTTTTGAGAATAACATTTAAAAAAAAGCCATCTATTTAATAAACTAACTATACAAGAGCTAAACGGACCTCAACCAAGCATACTGTTTATCAAACTTAGTAATTCTACGCAAAAATTATTGCTAAGTAGGATGCGACGGTTTTTAGGGTGAAAAATCATGTTTTACAGTAGGACTCAATGTAACACTCTCAAAACATTATGCTGATGGATGCATTAAATAGTACGGGGGTCGTGGAGTGGATCGGCGGCATCACTCATGCACACGACACAAAAAGTACCGCTGAAATCAATGAAACAAATAAAAACATCAACAAAATAGCCGTCAAGTTTGAAATGGATCACAACAATAAATTACTTGCAGATATTGCACAATAGGATAAGAACAATGAGCTACTTTCGTAATCCGCCGATATGCCAGCCAACTGAATTCCGTAATATAGCACACGACGGCTCCAATAAGATCGATGACATGTTGAGTAGATAGGTACCACAGTACCTATGGTACGATGAGCTATGGGAAGTAAATTACTTTGTCACCCAATGATATATCACTATTGATCACCACAGTCGAGGAATACGGACGCAATTCAAATCGCGTACTAATTTTGTTTGCCAATACTGCGGTCCTATTCTCAATCCTACTTTGAAACTCAAAAATTGTCGAGGTATGAATCCCAGATGATTTATGTTGTTCCTGCTTCGTTGGTCTAGTGGTCGCAAGCGCTATTGCTGAGCATGAGGTACCGGGTTCGATTTCCAGGTCTGGCAAAGTATTATTGGGCAGCCACGGAGTCTGCATACGTGCTCGGTCGATGGCAATAGGCCCGCCCCCTATTACATGGGACTTAAAAACATAACTGGCGAAATGTGGGTGTACTATTAGGTACAGTCGCCCGTTTAACGAGCGCTTCATGTTGTGATTGCAAGTAAAAATGAGCTTCGTGGTGATCAGGGGGGTGGCCTTTCCCTTCAGTGATTATGAGCGTTATGTTATGTTATTTTAAAACAAATGAGTTCGATTTCGATTCGTGCAGTTCCAAGCGTGTTTGCCAGTATAGTACTACTGAGAACACATCAGTTTCGGAACCTTATGCGTGGAAAAGGGGTTTAGGCTTTCGACCTATAGAAAGACTCTTTGACTAAACGCCAGCTGGAGTTACAAGGCAATTGCTAACTTAATAAGAGTAACATAGAACTGAATAAATGGATGTTTCAGAGTTAATAATACGCACAGTTAGTCTAGCTTTGCTTTTAGAAGGATTAGGGGCATATCAAAGGCTAATCGTATCTGATAGACCTAACATGCTGCAACATCACACCTCTCTCCTGAACCTGCACCTGTAGTAAAGCTGGCTTGTTTGACATCAATTTCCATGACCTATCTATTGGCTTGGTGAGCTAAGTATTTACCGCGTAATTTTTATAATCATACGTATAGACCAGCCAGCACATCAAGTTACTACAATCTGTCAAATTTATTTAATGGATTTCCAACTTTATTGCTAAAGCATTAGGTTCATGGTTTATTGGGAAATTTTGACAGTTTCGGGTAGCTGATGTGCTGACGTCTATACAGATTTACATCAGTCGATACGAGTTTTGTTATTTAAAGTTATAACAATATAGGACAAAAGAATTTATCAAAATAAAATTGTACCTAAAATAACCTATTAACTAACAAATTCTGCTGAACAGCACTATCGACAACTACATGTACAATATACAAGACACATGCTCTTCTCAAATTCCGCTGCAGGAAACGCTCAATAACCCCACTTGGCAGACGCATTGGTGACCGATATTTTCCAGACAATATGGCGCCGCCGTTTTGATCCCTTAAAGTATATTCCACCAACGAATCAACACATCTACACCGCGTTTAAGTGTTGTCAATGTTAAAATTCCGCAGCAATGATGACGGTAACAAATCTTGAACGCAGTTTAAATAGTTTTACTATGTGCTAATCATGTTTAGTTTCATTGGTGAAATTCGCCCTTTATTCAAGTAGTTTTTCTGTTCTAAATTCAATTCTTCTTTTTCAGAGCAACATGTCCATCATCACTCTTTCACACGTGGGAGACGTTACTCCAAGAAGTGGAAGCTGACGTGCTAGGATTCAACAACGCAGCCCAGTCGCTGGAGAGGCTGGTGTCAACACCACTCATAGAGAAGACCTTCCACATGAAGGTGCAGGCTCGGAAGCTCTTCGCCCATCGGGAGGGATGCGAGGTCATTCTCGGGAAGGCAGACGATCAACTGAACAAGGTAGCTATTTTGCGATCTTCAATTGTTTATTTGGAAGTACCTAGTCATTTATAGCAAAGGTGTGCATGCATAGGGCCATTTGGTATAAAAATAAAGTTTCTAATGCCACTCCTGTTTAAGTCTCTACTATTCAAATTATATACTGTTTTCTTCAATTAGGTGGGAACATAGTAAGTTCGTATTATTAATGTTAGAAGGCGAATAATACAGTAGCTCATTTCAAAAACAAACAAACAATAAACTGTATCCCCTTCGAACGGCTCATAATAATATTTTATGAATTTTCAACAAAGTCACGTTTAGGCACTTAAACAATTTACGTATTAATATGGGTCCACTACATAAAACTATACTGACCTCATTTGATAGAGCCCATACAAATTTTGCCGGTAGATGTAAAAAAACTTAGCAAGTCACGCTAATAATAATTAATTAATTAAGGAATATAACTCCAGCATAGTAACACCTCATAGCCCTGAGGGGTAGGCAGACAGGGCAGGAATGAGAACACGGAGTTCCCACGAGCATTTAAGGCCGTAAAAGCCCCTAACCTGATAATGTATAGTGCTTTTAGGGAAGTATCGCCTCTTATCGGCCGCATTATGTATTTTGAACAAAACTCTTTTAATAGAACAACATTGATGGTCTGAAGTTAGCTTGAATTTTTGCTGCAACTAAATGAGAAATACTGTATGATAAATATTTCAAACGGACCATCTTTGTATAATTGCATCAGTACTTATAATCATAATGATAAGACTTTTAAAGATTAAATGATGTATTGCAAGTTTTATGACTAATTTTGATATTTTTTTTGCATAAAATTCTAAACAAAACGAACGGTTTGAATATATTATCGAATGTACTTTATTGCACGTCGAAATTGATACACAACTCTTTTATAATATTTTATTAAAATGTATGGGTTCAATGGTGGTGTTATCGCTGATTATAATGTGGCAGCAATATGCGATATGATAATATAATATGACGACCAGGAGATAAAGAAACCTAAAACAACAGAATATACGCACGAGTGTTAAAATGTTGATGTAGATCACAATTACACGTTGACAAACGACGGCCTACCTCAAAGTCCCACAGATTAATCTTGAACGCTGTAATGTGCCAAACATAAACCGGAAACACGGCGCAAAAAATATAAAAAGGCCATTCACGTGACAGAACATTGATTTTATCTTGGCCTCTAAAAACTATAGCGTGGAAACAGTAGCGAATCTATCCGGAAATAAGTAGCAAAAGAAATTGGATTTAAGCATCTATCCAATCCCAGAGCGAAGTGTGAGTGTTCGAATCTATTTGACGCTCCCAAAAGGACACCGAGATGTGTTAAAACGAGATTACTTGGCCATTCCTCTTGAAGTCATTTTGGAGGACTAATTTCTTCCAATATCCTTTGGAATACTCTAAATCCTCGGTCTAGGACCTATAGCTAACATAAGGAGGATGATTTGAGTAAAACTGTTCCATCTAATCCAATTTTTTCTTCATGTTCTTTAAAAGTGTGACGATCCTGTAGTCTTACAAAGAAAACTCATACTGTAAGTGCCTATAAATAATTCATGGCTGAATGTTCCGTGCACAACTAACCTCTAAATAATGCATTTGGATATCTTTGAGATCGAGACAAAGTACTATTAATCTTTTATAACTTTAACTCTTAACTCAAACGTTGGTGACGACGATATCTCCTCATGATATACTGATACTGTTAGCTTGCATTATCCCACTGCTGGGCAAAGACTTCTTCCTCTTGACTTCTAGTTTTTTCGATCTAAGACGACTGTGGACCATTGGTGGCACCAAAGACAAATCACTGACGATGCTTATAAAGCCGCTAAGCTGAAGTGGGTGCACTGTGGGCTAAAACAGACACATCCAGAAAGCGTCACGGCAGAGCTTGTAGAAGATGGCGGGACAAGCTGGACAAGACCTCAGAATATACTGACTTTAAATCTGTTCCCAAGCTACGTTTGTAATTCACGATCGAATATTTTTTAGAACATCGATTTAATGTTGTCGAAACGACAGTCAAACACGTAAAGGGACATAAAATAAAATCTAAACTCTTTACATAATTTGATGTCGGTAAACCGCACGCTTCCACCATTTCTCATTTTATTTTTCCATTCGATAAGTACACAAATAATCACGAGTGGTTTGAACATTTTTATTTTGACGACTTGATGTCTATCTCGGCTTTATAAATTAACATTTTTAATTTGATTGTTTTATTACTCGCCATCTTGGGTAATTTAAACTTAGTAGACGACTGGGTTTAATATTTTGTAACTTGTGGTTTCAAGGTTTTATCCCACAACGTAAGTTTTAACTTCATTAGTAGAAGTTCGCGCTTCATTGTTCGATAATGATGCACTCGTGGCCATACTCATTTTAATATATCCAACCAGCGACGATCGCTTTTATATGGCCTCGTTCCGACAGCATAAACCGACAAAAAAACCACGATCACTTTATCGCATCGCGTAGTCGTCTATTCAGGTAGGGTTATGCAAAAATCGCCATCGGGAAATTAATTGCGATCCCATGTGATCTTTGTACGCTTCGCCGGGAGCACACTGGAAGCCAATCAGCCGTGCGGTGGGACGACCCGCTATAGATTGTCGAGTATCGATAAAATTGATCACTGCACTAAAAGTAGATACCTACATATACCTACGTATTTTGTGGCACATTTTCCGTCGCAAAATGCAATACAGTAAATCCGTTGAGGGATTAAGTAAGTCCATAAAGAGAACAAAGCTACGCTTGTTGAAATTTTATGACGCAAAACTAATTTTAAGTGTCATAAATTCACAAATAGATACACAATATCGGTATTATTGTGTGGCCGTTTTGAAACAACTCAAGCATTGTTAATTTCCGTGAGAGAATGAAAATCGGAGCCAAATTTTCGTAGCGAACGTTAATGGAATACGACATTATAATAACAGCGTTTAACTTGTTCGCAGTCCGACTGTACGACGCCAGTGTGAACATTTGAATGTGATCATAACATACAATAAGCGGCTTAAGTTACTACTCAAGTGAAACAATCAGCTAATGAAAACGTATGCTATTCTATGTTGTAAGCCTGTTGCTAGAAAAATACTGATGCAAAAATGAAGAAAAGCAAAACTATTAAATGTACGTGAATCTATCAGACTGATCTGAAAGAAGCAGATTGCTGTTGTGATTTTCAGTTTCGTATACTGTGCCGTTTCTTACGTAAATACCTGAACCAATCTTCAGTTTGCCTTGTGAGCGATGTTGCAACATACTGCAAAGACATCGAAGTAGTTCTACATAGTCTTTTACAAAAGCCTATGGAATCTCTGACCAGTTCTGATATCAAATCTCAAGTAAGCAGTTTTAATTCCTGAAAATAACAGCAGCAGAGTTAAATAATTAGACTTAAATCACAACACTTTCTTCTTATTGAACGAGTCTTTAGAAATTAGTCTTTAAAAATTGACCTCATAATATAAATACTCAAAATAGATATTTTGTAATATTTATGTAATAAAATCTAGATAATTAATATGAAAATAAAATATAACAACGTTGTAAGAAGCAAAAATTAAAAACATTTCTTAATTAACTTAAAAGATAGGTAAGACTGTTAATTAATTATATCTATGCGAATACCTGTGGGCAAAAAACTAAGCTCACTCGTACTCTAGCGTAATTAATAATTTTCCCTAAGTATTCATTTTATTGCTAGGAGCAATATTAATTACTTAGAATTACATCATCTACACAGTTGCCCTACAATATGTTTTACCACCATAAAGGAGATTGGTAAACGCCCACAGTGAGACAGCCATGAACGAACAAGAATAACAATTTAATTAAATCACTGCTAGAAAACACATAAGTATAACGACGAATAAATTCGGAAAATGTTTTTTTTTTTTGTTATAGGATACAGTAAACCATAACCAACAAAAAATAAAATATACTGTAGTTTTTTTTTCATCAGTTGGTGTGACGATTTGGACTCGTTCCTGACTGATTGGCCAGAGGAGGCAAAACACTGGGAGAGTTGGAAGAGAATGGGGGAGGCCTTTGCCCAGCAGTGGGACAGAATAGGCTACTAAAAAAAAAAGGATACAGTATATTTTATTTTTTGTTTTTGTTGGTTATGGGTTTTCCGAGCCTGCAATGATTATAAAGGAGATTGCCCACGAACGGTACTCTTGATAAATGACTGGTGTCTCAAAACCTCGAACGGTAAAAAATATCTCAATTTTTTTTTTTACTATTAAATCATTTTTTATAATGGGATAGTTTAAAAAAAAAAAATTAGTACTTTTAAGTTTCCGACTTTAAAGTACGCCATTTTTACTATCGCCTGTCAATATTTTTTGCCTACCTACCTACATAAAGTAAAATGATATCGATTTTGTATTGATTGTTCAATCTATTTGTAAAGTAATAACAGAGTTCTAAATAACATGTACTTGCCGGTATTTCTAATACCTGTGAGTTTTTATCAACGGCGGCATGGGCGCCAAGTGGTATTCGTGAAATGCCACTAGCTGTTTTACGGAAATCGATAAAAAGTCGATCGGTCGGATTATTACGGGTACTTTAACATTTATTGCCCGTCCGTCACATTTTTGCAATACAGTATGACATTATGTTATTTCTGCTGGTTTTGGTACGTTGTGCGTCGAGTTGAGCCTTATAGTTCCTCCATTACTGCTGCCAACCCATTTAAAATAAACATACTTCCAATCCCGCTGCACCATGTGTGTTGTTTATTACTAAAGACAGGACTTTTTGCGTTGTGATCATGGCGAATGCGACTGTGGTGCGATGTCTCAACTGCTTTTTGAGATTAACGCCAATTATGCGCAGACTCGTGCTGTTGTATATTTCGAATAACGTCATGAATATATTACGAGTTTAGATAAACCTTAAAAAAACAATAAATCTAGATGTATCAGTATGTGTCGATGGGTGGTAGAAGTTGTTAATGGACGAATAAAACGAGATTTTAAACTTCTACGACAAGATTATTTTAATCGTGCCTTACCACACATGATGGATGATTTTAGGATTGCATGTGCATTAACTAACAAGTTCCACCCATTGATTCAAAATAAGCCTGGACATTTAGAGTATCTAGAAATTACTAAAACTAGGATTCATCTGCAAAATCACCTAGGCGATTTCATTATTCATGGAAACATGAATAGAAGACGTGCTGTATTTACAGCTATAGATGGTAATATACCACAATTAAGAGACTTCCCAAAACTTGGGCTAGTGGAGCTTAAAAGATTTGCTTTAGACTCGTATCAAATTAAACAAGCCAGATCCTACTATGGTGAGCATATAAGACAAAATGGTATATACAATATTGAAGTATCGGAAGTGTTTGAAGAGGAATTATTAATATTGGGAACTAACAATTATTTAGTTAGAGGAAGAATCAAATCGAGGCATGTGTCTAGTAGGACATACTATGCTTATATTTTAGTAAATAAAGACGAAAATGTAAGAGATATACTAAGCATATAGTAGGATACTATTGTTCTTGCCTTGTGGGAAAAAGAACTGTAGGTTGCTGTGTGCATGTAATGTGCATAGTGTGGTATTTGAGCTGGGCACGTTATTGTTAGTGTTCCAGCACATTTTTGGATATATATTTTGTGAAGAATAAAATACAAGTTTAAAAAATACTTATTCTTTCATTTACTATATTAGTAATGATTTCTGCCATGCTTTGCTATTTCATGAAACGCGGGAATAAGATTTAAAAGCACGAAGATGCTCAAAACTTAAATCAGTAAGACTTGGTGAGGTGGTCGCCATTAACTGGCCACCTGACGTAGCTAAACCGTTACAGATTTTACACAAATGTACTTCGTACACACTTCGTTACACTCGTAAGCCCATTCGGACCCTTTCAAATAGCTTTTTTCACCTAATTTTTGGTCGAACTTAACCTCGAAATATTAATTTCATTTTTGTAAATATCTCGGAAATGCCATTGTGGTTTGTGTAAATCTTTTGAGGTAGTATTTAGACATGTCATCGAGTATTTTAAAGGTGATTTGATGAAGACACAACAAAGTTGAATTCAGTACATTTGTCCATAGTGCCGTGGGCATTCTCCTTTATAATACTATTTAATAGTGCCTATTTAATAGCCTAGGTATTACAAATGAAATATGATATAATTTTTCCTATTATATCCTTTACATGACGACACGTAAAACTATAAAGTTTTGACTCACATGTCGTATTGTCCTAAATTGCCAATATAAAACACAAGACGATGCAAGCGCAGTTACATAAAAAAGGAAGGTACATAAAATTGCTCGTTTATACGACTACTTTAGCCACTTAGGCCGTAGAATATTCATCGTGGATTGCTTCGAAACATCGCATCGTTTATGAAAATAGTTAGTAATGCAGTTTGTTGTTTCATGTTTAATAGTAATTATGGGATGACCAGACTAAGCATTTTTTTTTAAATATCAACTTGTACACCGACTGCAATCAACGGTCCTGCGCTCAGCGATCAGCTTGTTGGCTCATGACGGACACAGATAAAAACGTTGTATTTGACTAATTAATGATAGTATATGTATTATGGTAGTAGTATATACAAAGTTGCGGCGCGGCGTCGCACCGCAAAGATCGGCGACTTCACGAAGAGTTAAAAGGAAAAGTCGGATGATTTTGCGTTGCGTTGCCCGTCACGTTTACGTATCCAGCAATAACGATACAATTTGTAACATTCACTTGTTTTTGTATAAAATCGAATCTAGGATTGTTGCATTACAGGCGAATGAACCCCACCGAGAGCGTCTATTTGTAATGTAATGCTCAAAATTGAATCTTAGATTGTTACTAGGGCATACACCCGGCTCTACCTTGAAAGAACTGGTTAGAATCGGGTATACTCGGTTCTTTCAAAGTATCTGTTTATAAGGGGGGATTTATAACCTATCGCCACAGCAAAAAGAAATAGAGACCTATTTAAAAATTCAACATCACGCTCATGTCTTTTACGACATTTCTCCACCCATCAAGATACTTACAATCAAAGTTTTTTCTTTCTAAATTCCAGAGTCGTGCAGACTACAGAGGGGCTTTCTTGAACTACTGCAACAACCCGACACCAGCCAACTTGGCCACGTACTATGACTCCCACAACACGTACGTGCAACAGCTGACAGCCACCAACGCCATGCTGGATCAGTACCATAAGCATACACTGCCGACCATATTGCAGGTAAGCAATGACAAGCAACTCTGATAGTTATAGCTTTCGGGACTTACCCTATTTATTAAAGTACAGTAGAACCAACAGCTGTAACAAAAGGATAGCGATTACCTATGAAGGGTGTAAACAGACTCTTAACGATGCCGAAAGGCACTTGTTCTCCTCGTCATTGCGATCATTCTTTTGTTCTAGACCATATCTGGGAACCTTTTAGTTACAGAGATATTGGGGGTCAAAGTTCCAACTTTTTCAGAAGTTTTTTTTAATGCTTTTTTTAAATGTAAGATTTTTACTTGGCACACTACTTTTACTAAACACCTCCAGGACCCCCTTACTATTCAATCCATCCATCAGCACAATGTTTTGAGTACGTTACATTGAGTCCTACTGTAAAACGTGATTTTTCAGCCCAAAAAAAAGTCGTTTCCCAGCACTAATTTTTGCGTACAGTTACTAGTTTCATGTACATACATAATGTTTGGTTGACGGCTTCGTGAAGAGTCTGTTTACACCCTGTATAAGTGACTTATCATCCAGATTATTTACCTATTTAATTAAGTACAGGAGAACCGCAACAGCATTAGGTAACATAGAGCTTATTACAGGTTGTTACGGTTCAAAACACAAAAATAATGCATAATAGGATTTATTTTATTTTACGGATAAATCGTTGACTTTGATTTTAATCAGAACGACATTTTGTTCATACATATATGTCGAGAATGTCAGGATTTATTCCGTTAGGGTCGAGCATTACGTGGGCAGACGGTGGGTTTAGTGCTATGAAAACAAACTGGGTGTAATACACTGTTTCTAACAAAACAACAACCTAACACAATTACACGGGACACAATGAATCGGGTACAGTTCCAAGAGGTCTCAACTTGGCCGCGATCAGACACTGACTGTTTTAGCGTTGAGCTGTAAACATCAGGGTGTCCGTAAAGCACACGCGCGCTTGCGATTCATTTTACGTCCGTACCAATGACCGGATCCGACATATATATTATGTCCAAAGCCAATCAAGCCTGTACATTTAGTTAATTTTAAATGTACAGTTACTATGAAGTTTTTAGTCGGACTTTCACGGTAATCATCATCAGCCATAGAAACATAAAGGGCTCAGTGTTCGCTCACAGACATGGTTACCCAGACCTCTCCGGCTCTAAGATTCTTGGCATTATATCATGGCACATCCAACTAGCATCAGCCTCATATCAAGCCAAGCAAACGAACACTCTTTTTACATTAAATCATACGTTACTTGTCCAAAACTACCTACTTTATTGGAACAAGTCTTTTGAATCTTTGAAAGCTTTTCTAGACGCGGAGGCGGCAGACATTGTCTACTCCTGGGAACTAGGGCTACCCTCGAGTGTGCAAACATTTGGGGGTTATATAAAATAAACACTGCTTAGTACTTTGTTTTCGGATAAACACGTTACGTGTGGACGAAGAACTAGTTCAATATTCAGTGTTTCCTTTTTTTTTTATTTCCAAGATCTTGTTGAACACATTGGATCTATGATCTCTTAGTATTTTGGTTACCCAATGCTTTCAACCTACAAGATAGTCGTTTAACGTTTTTGTTATTAAACGTTATGTTAAGCATTTAGATAATACTTCTTATAATTATAATTCATAAAAGTCGGAAATTCGGTCCTTTAAATGACGTAAGCTGAGATAAATTTCCTCAATTAATGAAACAGTAAATATGTTTAACGCTTAATGGCCAATAGAAGCAATAATATTTTACCCACTTTACAGGATGATACAGCCATTTTATACCATCGTAAACATTTCAATCACTTAACGTATTACTTAGTATATAAGTAATAAGGCTTATACATTTTAGTAAGACATTAAATATAAGTACTAATGTAATAAGATTAGATCCAACCAATTTTATTAATGGGTAACTTCAATCACAGCGCTCAATAATACCTACGATGTAGGAAGGCTCTCAATACAAGTTCTGGATCTTGAAGCTCGATATATTATACTTGTATTATAATGTAAGTGCTGTTCCCATCCACTTTACCTTGCGGGAATCTTCGACACGAAACAAAACACTATCTAGTAGTCAAGCTAGGGCTGAAGTTTCGAACTCAAACGTCTTCCTTTTTGAAATACGAAAAACCGTGATGTCACAAAATTGCCTGTTGAAATTGAAAAAAAGAACTAGGTTGAATCCCAAGACAATTGGTATTGACATGTGACAGCGAATGGGTCGGTATTCGTACGTAGATCGAATTCGCGGCGTTTGACAGCCCTGTACGGCACCCGTGGAGTTGAAGGAGCTTCGGGCTCCAAACAGACTCCACTAACTCCGGCTTTAATTATTAAACTGACGCTCACGTATATTTAGATGTCAGAAGCCGATTTTATTGTTGAATAAATTTATATATTCCTCTATTGTGTTGTGAAGTATTACGGCAGCATAAAACGTATTAAAACACCGAGAGAGACCGTCAACTTTTTCGATGTCAAATCCTGAAAACTGGTCTTGGAGAAATCAATTACGTACCTAATCGTGTTACTTATCAGTTCATTTATTTACCTTTTCTATTTTATTTCAGGAATTGGAAGAGATACTGACCGACGTGACCGCGACAGTCAGTGAAGCCATTTGTCAAGAAGGAGAAATTGTAACGGATAAGGTAAATACTACTTCCTTGGTAGATCGATTGCTCAACGAAGAAACGTAAAAGTTCTTAAGAAAAGTAATTTCATTTTGAAAAACGAAGTTTCTTAACTTTTTCGTCGATCGTCACAATTGTGTAACTTTCTTTTAATAACTTTTACATAATAAATGAGAACGTAGAAGTCATATAAATATAAGTGTGAAGTAAGAGGCTCTAACTTTGCGGTAACGGAGTTGAAAACGGAGCGGATATTCTATTAATCATATTTCGCAAATTATTAATATAAACGTAGTATTCATGTAGTAGGCAATTAAGTAGTTTACGCACATTACCAAATTACCCTTTTTATGCCCTAACGATAACCCAACTCTCCCAAAATATTCCAGAACTTTAGTAAATGCTCCGTCATGTCAAAATGACAGTTTGAGAGTCATCCATCTTGTGTCCGTATTAGTTGCTTCTTCAAGTCGGCCTGCCTGATGAAGTTAGACAGTTATTATATGGATCCATTAGATAACTTCCGAAAATAAAGTGGATTGGCCTGTATCTTTTATCCCTCAAGGGGGAGAGCGGTCGTAAGGAAACTCTTGAGATTTAAGAGATTAAAGGTTATGGCGTATAAAGTAGTGATAGTGTTGCTGGTGGAAATATTGATGTTTGAGGATTTGTGCCGGAAGTTATGCTATGAAGAGACAGTAGTTTAAATAGTGACAAAACAAAGCTACCTAACTACTCACCTAAAATATACTACTACTAATATACTTTGAGACTGCGAAGTTTCAACGGCTAATACCTTTGATAGATGTTACTTACATAAGTATTACTGAGATACACTTAGGAGATAAAAGAAACTGCATGTAATTTTCAAAAGCACAATTTTTATTAATCGTAACAAGGAATACTACACCCATTACGAATTTCCAGCACGCTGAACCAACAATAAAGGGAATTCAAAACGTCTGTTATATCGAGCTCATTGCGGTTGCTAACAGGCACTTCTTATTCAAATAAGGCAATTAAAATATCCTGTTTACACAATACGGTACTGATATTATATCGGGATTTGCACAACAGTTGTTCCCGACTTGCACATTATTCGATGTTCAGCTGCCTAACTTTTGATCTTTGTTAGTTGGGAACCGATCTCCAAAAATACATTTAGTAAATACAATATATAACTTACTGTGATATAACGTTGTCTGTTTTGGAATGAATTCAAAGCTGTCTTTTACATGAGTTTACATAGTTATTTTTCTGTATGACTTTCGATGTGAGGATAGTAAATCACACTGGAGATACTACTTATATATTTCCATTTCCATGAATGAAATGGTCACCGTCTATATGACGTTTGTCGTTAGGAAAAAGTAAAATCAACATTTGTATAAACTGGTCAAGGGTTCAATAATATGCGTAGAAAAAGGAGGACATCTTTATCCTTGCGTTCCAGAAACAACATTTTCTGTGGGTATCTTAAAAGCTTATTAAACCAGTGATGAAAAATGAAGCACTTGTCCAATTTTTGATAACAGACAGTCTGTAAAAATAAATAAGAATAAAGTTTCTTTAGAAATCTTAGTACGGAAACATCACGACAATGAAACTGCAACGCGTTCCATAAAAGCTTTTACAGGAACACAATGTCTTTCTACGACCTAGATAGCACTGAGTAGTTTGTATCGGCCGCGGGGTTCAATTCCGGATTACTTAGATCATTTAATTATACATGTATGTATGTTTTTACTTAAGCAATTATATTTACTAAAAGTATATACATACTTGCTTGTATAGTATATTCATGCAGGCATGTGGAAACATCGCATTTTCATTCAAAGCTTTATGCAAAGTGTCATCAACCCCGGATGTCTGTCTGTGTCATTCAGTAATCGGGCATTACATCGTGTCTGTATTATTGCCAACCTTCCCTGTTTTAAAATAATTTTAAAATTAAATAATTTTAAAAATAATTTTAAAACAGTGAATGGTCGGCTTCGAAAAAACTAACCTGAAAAATATTATACTTATTCATTTTTGTCTTCAACAGAGTAACAATCAACTTCGTCGATACGAGTCACTATGCGCGCAGGCCCGCGCGGTCTCCAGCACAGCAGATCTGGCGCATCTAGCAAGAACCCTGCTCACTGCCACGCCCCCCATGCGACCGCCGAGGAGGGTCTTCCTACCACCGTACCCGCCAGACACCGATGATCCACCCCTGGATGTTCCGGCGGTAATGTTTGAATAAATAAAGTGTAAGGGAAATGACGAGGGTTGAGGTTCCCTGTCAAAAGTGAAATTGATCTCACTGTTTTGGAAATTGTTTTATCGTAGGAGTCATCTTTTGCAGGCTGTTCCAATTTGATGGTAGGTGAGATCAATATGTATGTAGATATTTATTAAAGCTTTCCTTTCATACCTATCCCAAACAGTCTGTGGAATATTCACGAAATTTTGAACTAAGACGGTGTTGTGACTAAGTTATAACAACCGCATGGTACGCTGAGGTCAAAACGTGGATGGTTGGCCATAGAGGTACATATCGGGACACCACCGTTTCTCGGCAACCACGCTGTGATCCTGACTGTCATTAGAAGGTCTTTGACAGTTGTTACGGGCGGGTGGTCAAAATTTCAGGAAATTAGGTAGGCGGGTAACACATAATAAATATGTAACATTCAACGATTCAAATAGATTAGTTCGTCCATGAAGTCCCAGTACCTAGCAATAACAAGTGCCATTATTTATTTATCGTTTCTAACCCGAAGTTGCCATGAAGAGGGATTACTACAAATTGCTTAGGGGATTAAACATCCAACTTCGAAACGGACGCGATTAAATTATGATCCCATCTTTATTTTAATACACGAAATTGATATCAAATCGACGATTTTGCTGCCAATTAATTTGATTGAGGAAACATGTTGCAAGTTATTGTGGGTTTTATTTACTTACAAGTATTAGTTGAACATTTTTTACCAATGAGTACACTCAATTCAATTCATTGCAAAGGTTAAAATGTTGTTGGTGTAATTTTTCTCAGTAACAGTTTTAAGCCATTTAAATATTTAATTTTCTTCTTTCTTTTTCGTGTGGTTAGTACCTAAACTGGTGTCAGAGTTTTTAAGCCGCCAATGGGCCTCTTACTTGGCTTAAAATACCGTCGAGAATCTCTCAAGCATGCTGCTGGTTTTTTCACGATTGTTTCCTTCACCGAAGCAGTGATAATTATACAATACGCTCATGAATCCGAAAAATCAGAGGTGCGTATCTTGGGTTCGAACTCTAGACCTATGACTTGATGAATCCGACAGTCAGGCTGTGACAGCTTGAATATATAATGATTGGTCGTTTTTGTTGAATTGATACTAATAAATAAGTGTGATTGGTCCTGTAAACGGTAAGAGACATAGGAAGCAAATTCCATTGAACGCGATTTAGAAATTGTAAAATGTATCCTACTGATATTAACAGTAGTGTACTATTGTCCTGCTTAACATAATAAAACATCACGCCAGTAATATCCGAAAGGATACGCAGAGGTGTACTTAACAGTACCCGCATTTCCCATGTCGTAAGAACCTATTGCAAATTGTCCTACTTATACTACTACTAAGATCTGTTCCACGGGTTTCACCTGTAACGACGCACCATCTCATAAAAGAAAGTAAAAAAAAAAACGCCTGTGCAAAAGACCCCTTAGCGAAGCCAAAAGGCACTTGTTCTCCCCGTCATGTCATTGTGATATTTTTTTTTGCTCTGTACTATAACCAGGGAAACTCTCTAGTTACAGAGATTGGAGGTTTTAATATTTTAACTTTACTTTGAATACCTAGATGTCCGCCGTTCTATTTAATGTTTCTTTCAGCACAATGTTTTGAGTGCCGTACTTTGAATCCTACCGTAAAACGTGATTTTTCTCCACTAAAATGTTTCTCAGCAATCATTTTTGCATTGAGTTACTTAGTTTGATGTACAGAATGCTTGGTTGAGGGCTTCGTGAAGGATCCGCTTACACCTTCTTGAATATCATGTACACTACAATGTAATCTACTCAATACTGTTTCGCAGTCAACGTGTTTAGATTAATGAGGTCGTTTCCTTATTAAGAACTTTCCGGGACGGCATCCCTAAGGACTTAGCGAAAGTACCTTACCTAATATTGTTTGTACTTTGTAGGTAGTCCTTGGGTAAATTAGCATTGTTCATAGAACAAATAGTAGTTATAATTACCTAATGCCTAGGTTCTTAAAGATTACCAACAGGGAAAACTTGGTCGGCAATAAAATTTATATCTATAGTATGTCATTAGGTAGGTATTTATAAAATTACGAAAATCGCAACGTTGTGAACCCTATTCCAGCAGTTATTTATAAACTTATAACTCAAAAAGGTACGAGTCATCATTTTTTTTCAACTTTTTCACTTTTTAAGAGAGAACTCACCACCTACACAATGCTCACTACTTCCTACTAATATAAAAGCGAAAGTTTGTGAGAATGTATGGATGTTTCTTTCACGCAAAAACTACTGTAGTACTTACTGACCGGATTCGAATGAAATTTTTCACACATCAGTGATTGAAATTTCATCCAAATCCGGTAGAAAAAGCAAAAAGCAAAGTTTATAACCTGGGTTAACAATTACCGCACTCCATGCAGGCGAACCCGCGGACATAAGCTAGTACCTATAAACCGTTAATAGATCCTTTTTCTAACGGCTGATACATTAGTTTAATCTAGACTAATCTCAACTAATCCCTAGAGCCTTATCCTTCAAGATACATCGACATACCTGTAGTAATTATTGTGCTAATGAGAGGGAATCGAACATCCCGCCATAGTTTAGGTGTAATTAAGATAGATTACCGGAGACAGTGCATGCGACACACAGCTTATCGTAGTCAGAGATGCGGGTGTTCTGAGATGTCTATTGTTCTGCGTGCTTAATTGATATGTAGTGTATTCTCATACAACGTCTTGTCATTATCTGTGATTATCTTGAAGGAGCTTCTAAATAATTAATACCTAACATAATGTCTGTATCTATACTCCAAAAAGACATAGGTACCTAAGTACTGTAGAGTGTACGGGGTTTTACACACTTGCAGAGTGTACGGGGTTCTACACTATTAAATAATACTCCTTTTCAGTTTAACTCTGTATATTATTTTATTTTTAAATCAATTAATACAAATTTTCATCTTTTTCGATATATCTAGTCTGTCCTTATCACAATCAATCTTTTTTCCATTCAAATATATTTACTTTATCAAGCTGCCAGTACTAACGCTGGTTAGTACTGGCTGCCAGAACGATTTATCATCATAGAACCTCTACAGTACCTACACACACGTATCGTTAGCTCTAAGTTATAATAAAGTGCCGTATTAGGGTAAAAGCATATAACGGAATACACGCCTAGACTCCGTGGCTGTTACTGAGTAATTCCTGATCAATAACACTATGTCCGACCTGAGAATCGAACCCGGGACCCCATGCTCAGCAGTTGCACTTGTGACCACGAGAAAAACGGTGTCATGCGCTACCGCAGAGCCATCATATTATAAACCGATCAATTATATCTTATAATGATGTACGTCAAACGTAAATAATGTACGTATACCGTTATCGCTGTACGAGCATTAGGTAATGATAAAATAGACATTGATTGTGAACCCCATCCGGTTTTCTTCTTGAAGGTTGGCCATCAACTCCGACTATTTTGCCCTTGTCTTTACTATTTAGCCACCACCGTGATAATTTAAAACTTAGATAACTTGCAAATAGTACGTTTTTTATACTAAATAGGCTTGCGTTTGGGCGCTAATCGCCTGATGTGAATCAGTAACGCGGCCTAGGGTGAAGCACGCTTGCTTAGAAGAAACCAAGTCACTCGAATTTTGAAGAGATCTAGATTATAATGATCGGGAAACAGAGAAACAGTGAACATATTCCACAGACTGGCAGTTCGTACAATAAATGTGACCAAACAAACCTGCCTATCCCTTAGAGGGACGCAGTAATGAATTTATTCTTGCATACAGGGTGTAAACGGACTCTTCACGATACCGTCAACCAAACATTCTTTACATCAAACTAAGTCTTTACGTCTTGTAAATTTTGTATCTGTATGTTTTGATTAATAAAAGACAAAAAAAAAGTAACTTTACGCAAAAATTATTGCTGGGAAACGACTTTTTTTTTGGCGTGAAAAATCACGTTTTACGGTGGAACTTTATGTAACGCATTCAAAACAATGTACTGATGGATGGATTGAATAGGACGGGGTTCATGAAGGTGTCTTAAGTAAAAAAATACATTAAAAACACATACTTGTGAAAAAGTTGGAACTTTGACCCTGAATATCTCCATAACTAGAAGGTCCTCAGGTATGGTCTAGAGAGCAAAAAAAGCTTCAGTTTCGATAAGAGTCTTTTTACACCCTTTTTATATCAGTATAGGTACGTCTATACTTAATTCTAAGATTTGTATAATACCTAAATAAATACATTCAGATGTCGAGTTCAAGTCTTGTCAACGCGTCCAGACAAACTCGTGTCGGCTAGGCTTCGGTTAACCACACTAATGACCTCGTAACCAACATAGCCACTCAAGGCAATTTATAACTAATTAATTCAAAAGAAAACGCTAACTGACGACGAATTAGGCGGGTTCCTAAAGTTGTTGCACAGGAAACGTTCAACTTTTTAAGTATGTTTTATCGCCAAGGGGCATAATTAAACGTTAAATCAAGCTTCTTACTAGAACTCGAGATCGTTACATTTAAAAACCTAACCTTAACTTCAAGCTCAAGCTCAACGTTTTTTTATGTTTTTGTTACTAATTTTTTGTTACGATCAATTCCACAATTACGCAGTTTTCTTTGCATCACCATCATTTATTCAAATGAAGCCTGAAATATTGTAAATAATAATCGACCTCAGAATTCCTTTGTTCTTTCCACTTGTTTAATTCTATCAAGAACTGTTGGCATAATTGATTGCTTACTTACATTTTAATAGATCCGTCCGGCAGCGGCGTCAAAAGAAAAACGAGGTATTATGCGTGTAGGTAGGAAGTAGAGACCGCGTCTGATGGATTTTACAACTGAAATGTCTGTCGATTTATCATGGCTATCTTGCTGAACCACGTACTATAAGAATAATTACGATTCTTCCGCTTCTGTACTCTATGGCACTAGTCTTAGTCTGCTTGTAACGAAGAAAAAAACATGCTAATCCTTTAGCATGTTTTTTTCTCTGTTACACAAAAACTGTGACCATTATTTTGTGATTTGACAAAAATTATGTGGCAGTTTAAAAAGTTAATCATTGACGTTATGTCGTTATCCTATTCTCCAATGTCCACCATCCTGATATCTATTCGTCATAAGTTAATGAAAAATTGAAACAGAACCCTGGTAAAGGTATTTTTTACCGACTTGTAGAAGTCCTCTTATATCTCCAAGAGACACATTAATTAAAAACATCTGAAGTTAAAAAGTGATCACGCTTGATCGGTTTTTTTTTTCTTTTCAACAGGAATGCATGCCGCCTATACTTCGTGGTGAGATTCTCCTAGACCGAATGGGCCCACAAGCGCGCGTCAACTACGAGCAGCTGAAGAAAGACGCACTAGAACTAGAATTACAAATCAAACAACTACAAGTTAGTAAAATACCAAAACCGATTTTGGTGTAAGTTAATCTTGTAAATGAAAGGGCCTTTCAGGCACGCTAAAGTCTGCATGATTATTCCTTGTACTTACTTTGCGTTCATGCATGACTGACACACAAGGAAGTGTATTCCTGTTTAACTATGGGGACACATAAAAAAATAAAAACACTATTTTAAACACAATAATTAACATGGGAAAGTGAACTTCCTTTGTACACAATACTGGAAGGAAATTACTCGGTTGACTAATTACCTACCTTATGTATGTATAAGAAAAATCTTCATCTGCACTCTTTATATACTTAATAGCTCGGGAATTATCTAACTAAAGGGACGAAGGACCGTTAGTTAGATAATTCCCTAAATGTATCAAGTTGTTCATTTTACATTCCTTTTCAGGAAAGCCTCGATTCGCTAGTTCGTCATCAAAGCAGGGGTATTGAAACTAATCTTTACAACAAAGTTAATGAAATACAGGTAAGATAATGTATGTTGATAAATAAAAACAGAAAACCTACAAAGGAGCAGTGTAGGTATTCAGTTTCAGCAAAATCAGTTTTACCTGTTAGAAAATAACAAAGGATAAATTCCAAGAAGCAGTAAAAAAAATGGGCCATGCCCATGTGTAGATATTTTTTCTCTTACTTTGATCGAACTAATGAAAAAACGGCAAAAGCCACCGGAAAGAACCCTTGTAACTATATCATAGTTAAAGGAAACCTGGAAAAGTGAAGTCACCTGTAAAGTTGAACCGAAAACATTTTTGGAGCGAAAACAAAATCGGCCTGATTTCGACATCATTAAAATTTTACGCTCAGCCTGGTATTGAAGAATAGGCAAAGCACAATGAAACTCCAAGTAGCAATACTTTACAGCTGTTGCTTACCCACACTAAAATGCCTAGTTAAATAATCAGGGACTAAAACGTACGTAAACTGATTGGTTTAAAATAGTACCTATTTCCTCAATTAGTAGGTAGGTACTAACTAGAATGACTATTGGTACCTACCTATGTTATGTGTAAGAAAATGTTGGAATCTAAATATTTTTTATGCATATCAACATAAAGGGTGTATAAAAGACTCTTAACGAAGCCGAAAGGCACTTGTTCTCCCCGTCATTGCGATATTTTTTTTGTTAAAGAAACCTGGAAACCTAGTTACGGAGATCATATTGGGGGTCAAAGTTCCAACTTTTTCATAAGTTTTTTTATTTTATTTTAAATACATGTTTTTAATGTATTTTTTTACATAAGGCACCTTCACTACCCCCGTACTATTAATTCATTCATCAACGCAATGTTTTGAATGCGTTAAATTGAATCCTACCGTAAAACGTGATTTTTTTACCCCAAAACAAAAATTATTTTCTCAGACAATAGAGTTACACTTACTGTTTTGCACAAAAAGTTACTTAGTTTGATGTCCTGCTTGGTTGAAGGCTTCGTGAAGTCATTTTACACCCTGCATACGCTTAAATTCTCTAAATATCCAGTTTAAATTCATAGGTTCGTCCTTTATGAAATTAAAAACTAAAAAGTTTGGGAAACTTTTGCAATTAATCTAGTAGTGACCTCTATTCAGCATTTTAGAAATAAAGAGAGACATCTAACGCATATGAAACGCGTTTTAATGAGAGATAAGGTGTAAAGGTGTAAACGAACGTCCCACCTACGAGCTTATTTAAACGGCCGATAGATGTCGTATTGTTTATATCTGCGGGAGCTTTTTCACTAAAATTAATACAAGCAGTTTGTAAATAAATTGTAACCTACACAAATAATGAAACAAAAAAAAAATAACAAGAACATTTCAAAACAAATTTCTCTATGTTTAGAATACTTGTATCGTATGGTTTGGTTTGTTTGTTTTAATTCTTTTGTTAATTCTGATTTTTGTTTTAAGTTCGCTTTGATAGCTTCAAGGAATTGTTTTTTCTAACTCATATTAATTTTACATAACAGGAGGACATGTCTGTGAAGAAATACGACTACAGAGCAACGCAATTGCATCTTGCAGCCGTTAGAGCTCAGGTTAGTTAAATTTATCACATTGAAAGGCCAATAAAATTATTTACGTCGCTACGTAAATAGCAGCAATACTAATTACTTACTTAGTTACATTTAGATACCTACGAAGTGTGTTCACGGAACAATTAATTTTAAAGCTTATCAATTCTTATTGGTACTTAAGTACCTATATCTTTAAGTATTTGTGTTTAGGTGATGCCTGCAAAACTTTTAATATGGTTTCAATTAAACCAGTTTTGTATGAGACAAAGTTAAAGTCCATTCAGTGATGACGTTTTCAACACAACTTTGATAGCTTTGTATCTCGGAAACGTGACACTTTACAACATTTTGTCTCTTACAAAACTGATTTGTATTGAGAGTATTGAGACCAGCTATCGCTAATATGCGTGGCCGCAATTTTGAATAAAAATTAAAATGGCGAAAATTAGGCCATTAAATTCAAACTCCGAAAAATCAGCTGTTTCGATGACTTGCCGCCATTACCGCTACAGGTAATAAAAAAGCCTCAGGGCTAGTCAATTTTTTTTCAATAATTTTGAACTTGACCATTTGCAGAAAACAATTATTGTTTTTATTAAACGGCAACTAAAACCTACGAAGCGAAATCTCTTTGGTAGTTTTCATACAAAAATGTTTGTTAAAAAGTTATAAATACCTACTAAACAGATACTACTGGCAGGTACTTTAAAAACATCTCAGTATTTTTTAATAAAATTTATTCTTAAAATTGTAAAAATGTTAACACTGGCTACGGCACATAAAATTACTCTGACTTGAAAAATAATGAAAAGCTAAACCTTAACATCTTTCAAAGTTTACGAGCTAATTTATCAGAATCCAACTTAGGTTGAAAATAACACGTAAAAGATAATGAAGGATGGGGCAACCCTAAAGGAATGCATACGCCACGGCCAAGACAAACCGTTCTCATTAAAGTTAATGGACAACATTTTACTTTTCTAGTACGCGACCCTTGTAGAGAACTACCGAACTAAACCATTCATAGGAATCCCTCTAGTGCGCACGCCTAGCTCTCTCGGCTCTAGGCACATGCGAGAAGACGTTCGCAATTCAAAAATCAATAGATTCAAATGTTCCCGCGGTTGCGTCAAAACAAAAGAATATTCTGCTTGATTGTTGGTGTTTACCTGACTGCCAAGGAAGGGTTATGTTTTTCGCGCGTATCTTGTTATCTTGTAATGATTGAATAAAATACTACAAATCTGAGAACCTAAAAAAAATTGCAAAAGCCTAGGTTAGTTTTTTTTAGACATTTCATTTAGCTGAAGAGAGAAGTTATTTGTCCTTTTTTAGTGTTTGTTAGTTATATTTAGCAGCAGTGTTTGTTTTCTCTGCATACGTGAGCACTTTGTTAAAGCTTAATGTTTTGTAGACAACCGCGTTGCCGCATTGCGCACAGCCTCCCACTTGGTCCGAGAGCATCTCGTAGACCGTCATAACCTCCCAATTCGCGTCGCGTGAAGCCTCGGTTTTAACAACATAGCGCTTTAGTTCGCTGTTTAATGGACATTTGAATTGGTGAAATTGGTGTTGCATTAAAATCGTTAACCACGGATTATCCTAAACGTAAACTGAAGTTCCGTGCCAGGATGGGGTGGATTTCCATGAAAAATCATATGGTAAGCGAAATATTTTATTGCAACAGCTGCTAAGTCTTGTAATACCCGAATAATTTTTTAGTAAGTTGATACTCGTATTTTGATACTTTTTACTTATTACTAAGGTCAAATCTCTAAAAACAAACACCTACAGACATGAAACCTATTCATTTCAAAATATGTTTGCTCAGCGCAGCTTTTGTACACTATTGACTTAACGGCCCTAGTCTAGACGCCCAGCTAGCTGCTGAGCAAACAGTTAGACACTAAGGACTACATTAAAATATAGGTAAGGCTGGGTAAGGCAGTTTACACTGTTATGGCATAGATAGGTATAAAGCCATTGTAAAGTAAATTTCCTTTAAAAGTCTAGTTAATTATGATTTTTCCTGTGAGGATATCACAATATAAAATTAACCTAATCGTAGCTATTTTTTTAAGTAGGTAGGTACCTACTCAAATGAAAAATTTCGTACTAAGGTAAGGCTAACCTATTAATAAGTTGATGTAGGTATATCACGAACATAAATAGGACAATTAGGTATATCAATTCAATTATAAAATGATCAGATCACGTACCTACTACATAAATTCAAATTTACTAGGTATGTACTTCATAACAATCACTGACCTACATAATTTATATCTTATTTACCTACTTCATTTTGTTATGTCATTGCCTTTTAATAGTTGTAATCTAATCGTAACCAACGATTTAAGCATTTTTGTAGGTATCTAGGGTTATAAATACCTATATTATAGATAATTACATTACACCTCCGATGCTGCAGAGCTGTTTCCCAGTTACAGTGAGACACCGAATCACCGATTTTTTTAAGTAATAGATTATTGCGAAAATGTGAAAGTGTTTTACCAAAATTACCCAAAATATTTTTAAATGTATATTTCTGATCAATAACCTTGATAGAAAATAATGCAAACATCTATCCTCTACCTAGTTAATGTAAAATTGTTTTTTCACATTGATTCATTTGGATTTTCTAGTTTCTGAACGCTTCTATAGTTTTCCCGCGCGCGTCTTCTATGGTATGCCTCCTAGCGGATAAATTTGGAAACACTTTGCGTCATGAACACTCCAAATCGTGCGTGTCGTGTTTGTATTCGTGGATAATATTTATTTATTTTTGACTCTTGTGACCAACACAGTGAGTGAATACTTGGTGAATAATAATGAAACTTATTATAGGTAAGTTTTATTTAATTAAATATTATGATTATGTAATAGTAATTGCTTAACAAATGCTAATGATGACGAGACATTATTCTAAACAAAACAATGATTTAGCTAACTTAGTTCTAATGGTTACTGATAATATACCTCGGTGGAGTGTGATTTACACTAGATTTAACTATCACTCCATTGAATTATATGATTTTATTGAAAATATAAGTCTCATAACCTCAAAATATTATTACTTATCTCCAATTTCCTCGCTAATGGATCCTGTTTGTTATAAATAACATTTCTATTTTACGCGTTGTGTGTAAATATTCTCTATATTATCTAGGTTATTGACATTAATATCACGATAACAGCTATAATTAAGTACGTGTTAAAGTTGACCAATGTTTGGGCGGGAAACCACTACCCTAGGTAGGTACGCGAATTATCTGACCCACATCGGACTAAATTCTCCTGATATAGTTTTCGTTAGTTTTTAATCAAGCTAATAACAATATTTTACTTAAACATCTTGTTTTGTCCCATTCCAGGTGCTCTGACGGACTGTTCATAATCTAATACTGATACTAAATAATCATATCATCAAGACAATGAAACCCGTATCTGTAGATATGTTGTCATCTAAGAAAAATGGTTACCAATCAGATGACGACAATGTAAGGTACAAGTTAAACACCAATTTCTTCAACAATGCTGGTAAATCTCCCAAACTGAAGAAGATAGATAAAGTGAAAGAAGAAGATGACAATATACGCTATAAATTTCCTACAGTTTTAAACAAACCAAAGCCTGCTGAACAGAAACCTAAACCTAAACAGAAGATCAAGGTTAATTTCTGGAGCAACAAACAATCTGTGAGCCGACTGCATAATACTGAATCAACCAAGCAGAAGACAAACCGTAGACATACAGTTGGAGCTACGGCCGAGGATGGAACTGCTATTAAACCAAAAAATTCAGCCGTGAAAGTAAGAAAACGAGTATCATTCCTGCCGTCCCCCATATTTTCTGAAAATCATGTACCCATGGTAACAGTGCCTGATGATTTAACTATACATTTAAATGAAGAAGAAGCTAATGATCTGGCTGAAGATTTGAACCTGGCATTTGTTAACAGTAGCAGTAGTATTGATAAAGCTAATAATTCACCAAAAAGAAAAGCTAAAAATGCAAGCCTGAACAACCCTCCGGAGGCTAAACGTAAACGGAGTTTAGAGGATGAACCAAGAAATCATGGTAATGAGAATGAACTAGAATTCTTCTCTAAATATGTTGTTCAGAAGCTGAGAAAAATGGAAACTAATCAACGTATTTACTCTGAAAATTTAATTAATACTGTCCTTATGTTAGGTCAGCTTGGCAAATTGAATGGTAAATCAAAGATATCAGAATCATAATAAGTTAAAGCATTTGTTTATTAGTTAAATGAAGTTAATAGATTAGCATAATATTGTTTGATAATAATTTATCTAAATATCAAGGACCAGACCATTCACAAAGACATCAATCATGCTTAAGTACATTAGATATGATTCTCTAATTTATGGTGCTTGTGTGTTTATCGCGGCCTATAGAGGTTACTCAAAAACTATTATTTTGAAATCAGTTGATATATTATATTCATTAAAAGTACAATAAATGCATTGGATAAGTACAGAATGTTAATTTTATCAAGTTATTGGTACATTAATATATTTAGTGTTAGTAACCAGAATGGTGTGTTAAAAAGTTTGAAATTGTTGACCGCGAGATGCAGTTGGCTTTGCTTTTTTTGTTGATACTTGTGTATGTATCATTGTTACCACTTAGTTTATCACTTTCCTGTTCCCTCCATATCTGACACTATTTTTGTATAATGGCATATCAATTGTCAATTAACTTAGCCAATGTATGCTATTTTATTCGGCTTAAAATGGTCATAATGGATTTATTGAAGTGATTTGAACATTATTTGATTGAGAACTCAATTTCTAATGCACAATGCCATTGTATGTAGTAGGTATACACAACAATGTTGAACTTATCATAATTAGATGTACACTGTAAAAAAGTAAATAAGGATAAATGTTGATGACTTAACATAAATTATTTACTCAGGCTATGCTCATGTCAGGTGTCATTTAACTTTTACAAAATCAGTTAGGAATAAGTTATTAAGACTAAAGTTATTAAATTTGTCTTCATAAAAATCTACATTTTGTTAGTTTAATACATATCACTTTGCCAATTGTGTCTGTGATGAGCATAAACAAAATGTCTGCACAACTGTTTTATAGCATAAAATCTTTATGATGAAATCTTGGCAATTTGTTGATGTTATTTTGGCAGATTATATATTTACACATGTATTTATTGATTGTTGTATATTTAAAGGGACTAGTAGAAGAGTTATGAATTGTCTTTTGACTTTGAACATATTTGTCTCAATTTGTGAGAATTAAGGAGTAATTGTCTGCCTTAAACTACTAATAAAGTATTCATAGTTATAACTTGATTGTTTAATTTATTGTATACCAAATGACCTGGAATTTAATGACAACATGGAGTAGGTGCATATAGGTACCTAGCTTCATTAATGGATAATTAATGTTGGTGAGCCAATGCGACAATCAATTACGTAAAGTTTTATTTTAAGATACAAGTGTCATGATCAGATTTATGTCTATCAAAAATATGGCGTAAGCTAGGTTTTAAATCGACGTGTTTAATAGGCACCTCAGTGTTCACTTCATAGGAAAGATATTTTTGAGGATACCTACTTATAAGTATTATAATGATTACGTCAAACTACCTCCAATTACCTTATAAAATATACTATTCATGAAACTTGTGACACAAGACAAAGCATGTCATGTCCGTGCTTTTTGACATTTCTGAAGAAAAAGGGCAGCAAAATGAAGAACGAAAAAGTGCGACTTGTCGGTACCTCTCCGATTTTGAAAATCGACCATCTTTCTTTAAGTATAGGTACGCTCCAGCTGAAGCACCCATTAAAACTCAAACTTTTACCCATTCGATACGGAAAACGTCACTCAGCGTATTTTATTTCCTTATCACGTGCAGGCTGCAGTGAACACCATCGGCGTATAATAATAATGTTCGAGTAGTAATTCGCTCGAACAGTTAGCGGCCGAGTGCACTAAGGCCGTCAAAACCACCATACATTGCATGTTGATCACTAGGTGGCCACTTTTCTGGCTCTCATTCTCATCTCAACATAAAAGGTATTATATTATTAAAACAACATCACGCCCGTGTTACCCGAGGGTTTAGGCAGAGGTGTAGTTTTACCTACGTTCATTAATTTGCCAGCTGTGTTCAAGTTCCATAAACTGGTATTCAGCGGCATTCGGTTAGATTGAAAGCCATCATCAGCATAGTCGGGAGAAGGCTCAGCAGATTGATTTTTGATCGAGTTCCCAAGTATAGGGTGGGAGTAAGCTCTAATAGCATTTAACCGGGGATACATTCAACTCCCGGTGGATGATTAAAAAACACCCAGTAAAAGTAGTTATACCTGGGATTTCAATCCAATACCTCTAGTTATCTACCTTAGGTCTAGGTAGCTGGGCAAAGGTAAAGTGCACTCGGCAGTCATATTTGCGATCACTGGACCAACCAGGCAGTCAAAATTTTATTATTATGCGTATAATGTGTCGTCTTTTGCATAAATATAACCTACAGGTACCTACTACCAACGTAGATAATAATAAGTTTATGTACAGTCGCCAGCACATCAAGCTACTACAATCTGTCAGATTTCTTTAATAGAGTTTCAACAATATAGGTAGAGCATTAGGTTCAAAGTTGATTGGGAAAATCTGATAGTTTCGGGTAGCTCGACCTGCTGGCGTCTATAACTACATAACTGCAGCATTTCCAGAAGCAAACTACTAATTGGTATAGATTGTTGTGTCTGGTAGCGTTCGGCTTTCATTAGTCACTAATAAGTTTATGGCTTCAGGCATTGATTATGCTTTAGGGCTTAGGACGGTAGGAGACACAGGTTTAGATCATTATTGTCGGATAAAGGATCTATCAAATTGGATGCAATTTTTCTGTCACCTTTTCCGAAGAGGTGGCAAGTTGTTTGAAATCCTTAATTGTTGCTACCTACCGTCTGGATACTTTTTCACCTCATAGAGTGCCTAACTAGCTGTGCTTCCAACTTTGACAGTGACAGTTTGGTATGTTTGTGAGTTCGTAAAACTGTCTAGAATATCGTGTCACTCTGATGCGGTTTCTTTAATTTGTTAGTCTGTAGATTGAAGGTCTGTACCTAAATCTAAAAGTCTGTAAATCTGAAGTAAGAGCTGGTACATTCACCAGCTACCTTAAGTACTTTACTTTTAGTTAGTTTTCACGGGCATTTAGTGCAGTCTACTTTAAGTGGAATGAAAAAAAACAACTTTTTCCTAGAAAATTACAATACCTACACGGTCAAAGTGTATGGAACAGCTTTTCTTTTTTAATAACTGATGAAAAATCTGTATGTAGGGGGGCTCAAAATGATGTACTAAATATGTGGTAACCGTTCTCACGTCGGTGTCCCTTCCACCCTGTTTGCTTGCTGAAAAACCCTCTGAGGTTCCCTACTATATCTACTCTACCACCTACGCACACAACGTAGCTGATCATTTCTATATATAATCTACGAAAAGAAAATGATATTTCTTTTCTTAACTTTGGTCATCACGCCTTTGAAATCTTTTCTTTTCTTTTCTTTTGGTATCTGTGATTTTATCTTTAGTTTGTACGGGTGATCATCTTATGAGTGCATTTTATTCAATGGTTTTCCAGCTGCTCTTTGGAAAAAAACATAATTGTTAATGTGATTTTGATTCAAATTGTACCTACAAAAAACTTGTCGCCTGTAATGCCACTATCGATCTACCCCCTTGGCAATTGTTTTCAGTCTTCATCCATACATTTAAATTCCGCATAAATGAAAGTCTAATTAAGCTGTATATTTCGTAGACCTCTCTTTCCTAGACATCTTAGGATTGCGTGTTGTTTGCAAACGGTTGCCGGGATACGTTGGATCGCCGCCACGCGACATCCGGCCCCCAGCCCACAGTCACTCCGCGCCCGCCCTAACTAGCGGGCGCGATACTCGGTCGCGTTTGTACAATAAAGTTTCTAACAATCTCGCCTGGATACAACTATCTTCTTCTTTTCATTTTTTGATGTGGAAAAGGAAATCTCTTTTTATTTTCAATGCATTTCGATTATTGAAAAAAACTCATTGTATTGTAAAACTTTTGGGATAACATTATAAGAAAATAAATTATTCGAGTACCTAAACTGTTTTTACAACGTTTTGTCCCAGAAGACGTTTTCGTGAATACAATCTTAATAAAAATTGGAAAAATAAATAAATAAACGAAATTTTCATTATAATTAATAATTATTAATTAAAAATGGATATAATTCATCGGTTACACTACTTAGTGTTATCGCAGAAATCTGATCTGATGACGATGGACCGTGATCAAAGGATGCAAGTGCGGAGGCAGTCCAGCCTCCCCGAATATAGCAAAGCTAATAAGACTCGACAGCGGTTGGAACAAGTTTATTTCAATGATGTAAGTGTTTTAGTGGATCCACCTTCGTAGATGTAGCCTTAAATATTGTGTTGCTAGCCTAGCTATTCCTTATAAACAGTGGGTAGATAGGCAGTGTTAGATTGTTCCATAGATAGCCTTTATGGGTACCACTTTATTTTAAAAGAAGCTTCGTACATTTAGGTATCCTGAATTGTGTTACTAGGCCCTGTTTCTTGTCTTAGTCGTAATAAGAGGTGAGTATTTAGAAGATATAGATAGTCTTCTGCCACCACATCTGTGTAATTGTTGGGAGTCACTTAATAAGTATAAGATAAGGACTGCCTCGTTGGTCTAGTGGTTGCAAGCGCGACTGCTGAGCATGACGTCCTAGGTTCGATTCCCTGGTTGGGCAAAGTTCTATTTCGTTTTTCCATCAGGAATTTTTCAATACGGCAACGGAGTCTGGATTTGTGCCGGGTTGATGGCAATATGGACTTGCTTCTAGTTTTAGCCCTGGTAAGCAGTGAGTAGTTGGAAGATGTAGATGGTCTTGTACCACCTTATCCATCGAGTGATTGGGTAAGTTAAATTAACTCTTTTGGCAAGGACCGCATTTATTTGTTTAAGAACCTGTGGTCTCATATACCCCACCATAAGTTTTATGTCGTGTTCAGGGTCTGCTTCTTTGGACTGAGTTCTGGTAAACAACAGGTACGCAGGTCGGTAATGTAGACTGACGTCACCTCATCTGTTGATTTTTTGGGTTACTGTTATGTTAGGTATTTATGTAGTTTGTTCTAATATATAGGTAAAGGTTGTTATCAACAATGTAATCATTGACATGTCCCATGGCGCTGATCCATGGGTCATGTTCGTGAACAGGCGTCAGTTGGGACTGGTCATCTCTTAGCTGCTACGGATTATTTTAATTACTTTATTTTTAGATTGTTAATTTACTCTTTTACTCTGGACGCTCTTAATTTGCACGCCTTTTTACATCGTTCTCACATGTAGGTATAATCTAAACATGAATGATGTAACCAAGATTTTGTAACAATATTTTGATTTAAAAAAGTGTCCATGGAGTTTCTTGCCTGTTCTTCTCCATAGAGATCTACGCTTTAGAATGTGCAACTACAGTACTTTCTCAAGTTATTATGCCTTGTGGTTGTGACTTCGCTTTTTTTGTTTTCTGTCATTCAAAAGTGCCTGAAATGGACTAATTGAAATAAATGCTTTGAGTTTGAGTTTAAGTTTGAGTCCTTAATCTTGTCTATTATGGACATTGTAATAATTAACTTAATTCGATAGGTGTTAATTTTCCCTTCCAGCGTGAATGCTAATACCGAAAACTGCGAAAAAACCCTGACTGACCTGGTACATTGTATTTTTGTTTAAATGTTTATTATGTTTTTATGGAAGTGTTTGCTTTTGAAGGGTATAGACAAAGTAGATTGAGTATGGCATGTTGCCCCATTGGCGATACTCAGCCGTACCTAGGTCCCCACTTATAATGCTTTCTTTTTACAAAAAAAAACCAATTCACTAGGAATAGTTCAATTTTGTTTATGAGAAAATTGATATTTCAGTTTCCCACGTGAGCCGCAACCTCTCATAAATGTAAATTATGAATTATCCACCTACCTATCTGTCACGCCGTATCTGTAAATATTTTTCAGCTCTGAAAGGTGAGAGGTTATCATGTGAGATAAGCTACCGATGGTTTTTGACATCGTAGTAGTTGTTGTTTATAGCATTTTGTTACTATCGTTTAATATTGCTATTGGATAAGATAAAGTTATTTATCGGAAAATCTATTAGGTACATGAGTTAACTCTCTTTAGTATAGTTAGCTGGTTATTTGACTGGTTAGTCCGGTTCGTCATTAGATTGGAATCCAAACTGGATAAAAATCACAATGGACGTAGCCACAGACCTACAGAACCCTATTACCAAAATTTCACCGCAAAACAACGAACAATAAGTGAAAGACACCCACTTTAAAAAATCCAAGGTAAAGGAGTAGATTCTGGAGCCGGCTTGAATAAAAGAGGATAATAAAGGGTATGGTAGATAAGTAGCTCCACGTCATCGTCCATCCGCCGCGATAAGGCGCTTTATGGTCCCGGCCTTTATTTGAACTTGACACGATTCTTCTCTATCTTGATGCAGTTAAATATTCAAAGACACAAACGTGCCTTTGTTGATGGCTATGTTTTGAAAATCTAGGTAGACAAACGTTTAGTAATGAAAAAAATAATTGGTACCTAAATAGGTACGCGGTGTAAGAGGCGTTACCTTACCATGAATTCAGCACTTGGTTCTAGACCATGTCGGGCAGTTAAAAATGAGCTTTTTAAAATGTGATATCTTCACAGCCAAAATGTATTGAACTTTACTACACACAGTACATCACTGCGAAATCGAATTTTAATGGTCACCTACTTCCCCCATCTATTTATCCCCGCAAACTGCGATTTATTGCGCACCATTAAAAACTTCAACCACTCTGAGAGTTCTGAAACTTTTCCGACTGAAAAATCCAATAACAACACTTTGCTCGGTCTAGAAATCAAACTTACAATTTGATATTAGTAAAGCAACGCGGCAGCTGAACAAAAATCACATCTGAAAAATATTGAAATAGTTTTCGGCCAGTGAACGCACGGCACCGTATTCGCATCGCATGACCAATAACGTGACGCTTTCAGTGTTTCAAAGTCAAAAAGCTTATGTTTCGTCGCAACTTAATCGATACAAACTTTTATATAACCTACCCACCCCAAATTTACACTTGGCTATGATAAACACCGTCAGACAACCTCCAGGAATCTGGGACAGTATTTACCTTAATTATCATATTATTTTGAACTTCAGTCAAGTTTTATTTTAGTATGTATGAATATTCTATGACTCGTACAAGTTGTTTTAGCCAATTGACTTCCTTTGTTTTTGTAGAATTAATTTTTCTGATGTTTCTAAACTAACGATAGCAACCTTGGAGGTTCAGTATTGACCTTAGTTTTCTCTAGTTCACTAACTCAGGTTAATTGACTAGAAAATCGATACACCGTTCCTAAATAATAAGAGTTTCAGATTTAGCAAGCATGTACTATCAGATATGCTTTCAGGCTTACACGTCTTTTGTCCTGTCATGTTCGTACTTATTACTTTTAACCCGACCCTGTCACTCTCGGATCACAGCAAATGAAAATTATATTTCAAATTCAAATTACAGTCTTGCATTACCTTAACATGGTACTTCAATTTATAGAATCTTGTTAGATTACACTTGCAATTATTTGATTTCACAGAATACAAATTTTCACAAATGAAACTTCGCTACGGAAACATAATTTATTCCACGGTCGCAGATCTAATACATAAATGTTTCAGCCTGTCGACAGGACTGACGTCCAAATTTAAGCCAAAATTTAAAATTTCCCCGCAAAATGTTAAGAAAGGCTTGAAGAATGAAAGGGATGTAAATTAGTTAATTTGCATCACATAGTGCGCGCAAAACTGTGAGGCCTATGGTTCATAATACTGGTATGAAATTCATTCATAAGGAAGCCGTAACCTTCAGAACTTTTTATTTGAATATTTCTTGGTTGCGAAGGTGGCAGCTGCATCTGGTTAGACTGGAAGTGGACCCTGTTGGCATAGCTAGAAAAAAGCTAAGCAGACGAGAGAAAACAACTCAGAAAAAGAAAAGCCTACTGAAGAATGTCAAGTTAAAGTACCATTGTACGAGGTAGGCACGTACCTCGATCATTGACTTTTGATTAAATGGCACTCTTTACTGCCTACATGCTTGTAGTACCCCACGAGGGACTTCGTCTAAGTGGGTAAGTAGGTACTTACCAGACGAAAAATATAGACACTTCCCATGAATGTAATTTGATCCTCTTCGTGTTTAAGCACATTATTGGTATTATTACTTACAAGTATAGATACCTATACCGCCGCTAATATTGGATAGAACTTATTGTTAATATACGGCATTCATTACCAATGATAATACGTTAAAGAGTAATTTTATAGTTAAATTATGAAGTTAGTATTAGAAAGAACACTTTATTACAATTTGTTAAAATAACCACAGATAAAACTATTTTATAGTTTACTTATTGATTTAAGTAATTGAGTTTTAAAACAACATCAACTGCCAAATTCGATTTCATTAAAAAAGAGCCGGTTTTCTGGTGTATGTACTTATTTGTACAAATAAACCAGATAGGTACAAGCGCTGTAGTATCAAACTTATATCTACATAATATGTATAGTATGTAACAACTTCACTCTACATCTCATACAAAGGAAATCCCTGGCACGTGAAAGCTACAAAAGCGCTTCAAAATAAAAGAAAAGAAAAATCTTTTGAATACCGGTTGGCCGTTTTTCTTAGCGGGCCCTACCATCATTAGGTAAACGAAACACTTATGAAATACCTCGCTATATGTATTATGTCTGCCTATTCCCGAGTCAAGGACCTAGCTCTCGACCTTTCGATGAAGAGATACCATTTTATACATTGTTTCGATGATCGAAAATATTTGCATTGTTTAAAATGCTCAAGTTTTTGTTATTTATAACGTAGGCAACACCTTTTGTGTAGGTAAGTATTAAGTAATCCATTAGCTAGGTAATCATCATCATCAGCCGATAATGTTCCCACTGCTGGGACACAGGCCTCCTCTCTATGAGAGGGAATGGGCTATAATCCACCACGCGGGCCCAGTGCGGATTGGTAGATGTCACATGTCTTCGAATTTTTGGTTCTAGGACATGCCGGTTTCCTCACGATGTTTTCCTTCACCGTTTTGAGAGCAGTGGTGATGAAATAAATTACACAAAGTAATGCGCCTGCCTGGGTTCGAACCCACAACTTACTGTTCGTAAGTCGGGGTCGCTACTACTGGGCCACCGCTGCTAGGTAATAATTATGGTGAAGCTTCTATAGATATTCACTAGCTCGGCCTGACAATCACAATATTAGTTTAGTATGCTGGCAATTAGCATTGAACTAACGTTCCTAGGCAACGCCGTAAGAGTCCTAGTTATATTAACAAGCTTTAACTCCCCGTAAAATGTGAATTCTACTTACAGAAGCCAATCTGTGTTTAACTTCAAGTAAGTAATTACTATTAACAAGATTAGAGTACCTACTACCGATAGATGGTAATATTGATTCTGATTTGATTTATAATATAAAAAAATCCAATCGAATTTTTAAAAAGCTTATAGAAGCTCTTACTGAAAACCGATAAGGGATAAGGCATTAAATCCCTCACTGGCTACAGAGTAAAATAACAGAACAAGAATATTTTAGTATTAGAAATAAGAAATATTATTTTGCAATGAACGCCAATCATGCTATTTCTCGAAGACAGCCCTATGATGCTCAACAAGCTGGATATTATCGACCGCATTAACAGGTGAAGAAAGGAGGACCTCGTGGTTAGCCACGCTCGCGCGACTCACACACTCACTCACGTAATAACAGCCGCTCAAGTCGATCTTTTTAGGTTAAACCGTGCTTGCCTAGGTTGGTCTGTGGATGGGTGACCACCCATTATATACCGAGTTTCCTCCGTGCCTCGGAAAGCACGCTAAGCCGTTGATCCCGGCTGTCATTTGTAGATCTTTGACAGTCGTTACGTTGTCAGTGGCCCAAAAAGTCTGAAAACCAGTCTTACCAAGGGGTATCATATTACCCAGTACTAACTGGGTTGTGGAGGTTCGACAGGCAGTCGCTCCATGTAAAATACTGGTATTCAGCTGCATCCGGTTAGACTGAAAGCCGACCCCAACCTCGTTGAGAAAAGGCTAGGCAGATGATGAATAACAGGTGTAGAAACAAGAAACATATATACCACTACTTAACTCACTTGACGCCCAAATTAAAACACTTTTATTTTTGATTGAATATTTGAGATATAATAACTATACATACCTAACGAAATATTCTTCGACGAATCTCTCACTTCGACGAATCAGGAAGGATAAAGTGGTAGGTAATATTTTGCGTGACTCTTTTTGCAAATCGGTCTACGGAGCATGAGTTCATTACTTTGCGAGGCTACATTTTCTGCTCCCTATGATTCGATGATTGATCGAAAGTGAGTTTACCTGTGTATTAAAATGGAGTAGGTTCATAAGTTCCATTAAATGGCTAAAATGCTAGCCTAGTTATAAAACAATATTATGAAAAGGTTAGAAGGATTTGCCGATATGTCAATTATTAACTTATGACTGCCTCGTTGGTCAGGTGCACTGTATACTGCTGGGCAAAGTGTTGGTGGGTTTTTCCATCAGAAATTTCTCAGTAGCAGCCATGGAGTCTAGAGTTGTGTACGGTTGATGGCAATAGCCTTAGCCTAGCCCCTTTTACATGGGATTTAAACATAACTGGCGAAATGTGGGTGTACTATTAGTTACACCTCTGCCTAATCATTCGGGGACTACAGGCGTGATGTTAGGTTATGTTAATAACTTGTGTAAGTACTTAAATATTTTCATGCGTCTTTGCAAAAAGATATACTTATTCGTTTGGTTTATGCTAAAAGTTTTCCACGTTCAGATAAGTCAACTTTATCCGCATTGGAATTCGAGAGATAAAAATATCCGTATTGTAAATCTCCTCGTGTCGAAAAAGTCCTTGACCAACTAGTACTTCCTTTTGAACAATGTTGTGTAGAATCGAGGAATTTTCCGACTGCGAGTACGGAAAATGTCTCTGTGCAAAATGTTTATTAACTAAATAAAATAAATAAAACTTTTGCAAACTTAGATTAATTTGTCTTGGGACGGGACTGCAATGATAGACATCAACGATATCTTTGTACGTAAAATATCAGCTATTTCCTACAAAAGCACAATACCTACACGGTCAAAATGTACGGAAGAACTGTTTTGTGTTTAATAACCGATAAAAAAATTTAAAAAAAAAAAGAAAAAACTGTGCGCCACACACTGTTTATAAGCTTTCAGTTCGTCTTGATTGACCGTTAAGGTTTAAATATCTGTCCTAAATAATCTGTCTTAAACCCATTTTGAAGGCAAATACGTTGTTTATTTCTATTCATGATTAGATTATAAACAGAATAAGTAGGATCGTAAAAATAATAGAAATAGGTCATAAAAATAATACGAAACCATATGTTCAAAGAATTCGATAAATAACTACATATTTATACAACGGTAGAATAGCGGAAAAATGGTTGGCAAGCATTTTTGGCTTACTCTAGCTAAATCCTGCCATGTGAGAAGCTATACATCAAGATAAGAAATGGAATACAACCTACTATCTTCTGTGTTTTGGCAATATATATACTTTCATGAGATAATAAATGAACAAGAATTCGTGAACTCGAAGATTTTAAAGATTTTCCTACTCATTGCTACTTGCAGCCGATAAGTAAGTTCGTGATACGGTGGAAATTTTTGAGAACTTATGTAGATGTTGATAAATGATCCCTGAATCAGGAAGATAGAAATAGAGTCTTATACTTCTTCACTTGGCCCCCTGTGTTTTATGAATGACTGGCTGTTGCCCGCCACCGTTGTCCGCGAGAAATTATTTTAAAAATATTACTTCCCCTATTTGAATCCGATTTGGGAACTAAGTTACCAAATCAGATTATCTATACTTAATAATACATATTATAAAGCTGAAGATTTTGTTTGGTTGAACGCGCTAATCTCAGGAACTACAGGGTCGAATTGAAAAAATCTTTTAGTGTTGGATAGCTCATTTATAACAACACGAGGATGGTTATAGGCTATATAACATTGCGGTACAACCAAAAGGATCAGAGCATCAATGAAAAAAAATGCAAAAACAGTTATTATCATTTAAAAAAAAAAAAAAAATAATAATATTACGCGGACGAAATTCGCGGGCAACAGTTAGTATGAAATATAACTATTTCAAGGGTTTTAATTTTATTGCGGAACCCTAATCCTTTTTCTAAAATAAAAGTAGCCTAACTTACTCCTTGTAACATCAGTTATTTGTAACAAACAGACAGATAGACAAAATACAAATAAAAAATCAAATCCGCAAATATACCTAGTTTAATATACGTTCGGCACAAAGCCGTTACACTTATTTGGATAGATGTGGAAAGCCCTAAGTCATCCAGCACAATAGTCAGTACCCCTAACGAGCTATGTTGGTAGATAACGTTCGTTCATAATAGCTTCTCTCGACAAACGAGCAGACTAGCCTGTACCTAGCTATATCTATCTTGTATGTTCCTGAATTCCATTCTCGTGGACAAGTCTGGTCAATCAATAATGTCAATCGACACTGCAACGAGCCATTAGAGCAGATTCTACAGATACATACCTAGTTTGACGGCAGTATCTAGATATTGGTTTAAGTTCAGCTTAGTTATATTAGTTTTGCAAATGTTTTCAGTATGTATATAAGTACCTATTAGTTTTTATTTTTGCAAGGTGTTCTCATTATTACTTATATTTTTAAAAGAACATAATTTTATCTCGCAGGTATTATATTTTATTTTCTAATCTTACATTTTAATAATAATGCGAAAGTTTGTGAGGATGGATGGATGTTTATTACTCTTACACGCAAAACCTAACGGATTTTGATAAAACTTGATCTTGCGCAATAGAGTTTATACATCAGAAACCACATATAGAAAAAAAATATTGTGTAATAAATAATTTTCGCGGGCCGAAGCCAGTTCGTTAATAAATAACTACGGACGAATATTCTCACACAACTCCAACACACTTCGTATCATTTACATTGAAGGTCCTTTAGATAATATATTTCACCCCCTCCAAGAGAAATGATTACATAAGGCAAGGCTTTCTTATTGAACGATCACCTCGAAAAGGCACTTACCGCCGAGTGAGACTTGACAGCGTTGTATAATGTACCTAGGTAAACATTATTAGGTAAAACCGATGACATAAGATTTTGTTCCATTAGCTTGTCTGTGGAATCATTTACCTTCAAATATTATTACTTCATACCTTCTTCGATAACTGGTATGTTATACTGAAGCAGTGGTTACTAATTCGAATTTTAAAATCTTCGCTGTTCAAACCGTAGGTTTCCTCATCCAGTTAAAGGCACAGTCGTCTTAAAGCGACAGCGGGTTCAATAAGGAAGAGAAAGATAGAAAAGATATTGGAAGAATATGGGGGAGGCCTATAAACCGGTGTCTGAAGAATACATTTTTTTAATTAAGTAAATAATATACAGGATGAAACAGATACGGACATACAAACGATTAACGGTTTCTGCGTCGGTGTCCTTTCCACCCTGTATGTAACTAGGCTAGATTGTAAGATAATTAATAAAGTCTGTTATTACTATCGCAGTCTGCTACTGAACAAAGACCTCTTCAAGCTGCACCACAACACACAAACTTTCTCTTTAACAAAACATATTTGCTTTTGCCAACAGAGAGAGCTGTTCGCGGCTAAAGCAGACAGCGGCTCCGCAGCAGTCGATCGTAAATTATCTTCATCATCAGCTGGAAGCATGAAAAATAAGTGGCTTAAGGCTTTCCGTAGCCTTAAGCCCCCCAGTGCCCCCCCACCCCTAACAGCACCCCCAGACAAGTAAGACAAAACTTTTTAATCCATTCTTCAAAAAAACATTGATTAATTAAACACAAAATTTCATAAATAAAAGCATGGAAATTCAGTTACCATCACAGGTTACAATTTTGCTGTATGTATTATCAAAATGGATGCTGAAACTGAATTCATGTGTTGTGGTGTTGAATACATAGGAGGTAATTTGTAGTACACAGCCGTAATTACATTTTTGCTTATTATTCGTACTAGTGAGACTCGACAGTATTATATAAAAGTAAAATCATATAACTCGTCAAATAAAGAACCTCCTCTCTTTGTTGTTTGAAAAAGTTTGTTTCAAGAAAATGTAGAAAGCACTTGGGATCCTGTGAAGACGGCGAGAGGAAATTATGCCACCGAGCAATAACCGAGGCCAGGAAATAACAGTTCGTAATGGCTGACACACACGTGGTCCATCTCTATGTTAATTATGATTTTAATAGGCTCAATTTATGATGAAAGTACGTAGTAATGGAAATTATACTAAAATTAATGTTAACGGATTTAGGGAAAATGGTTCTAATATTCCTGAAATCAAACTATAGAAACAATAGATTGTTTTAAATCTTTCGGTGAAAAAGGGGAGGGTCTTTACAGGTTTCCAGATTTTATCACTCTTTAAACTTCATATCTTTATGCATTACGGTGAACATAATACAATGAAGTCCAAAATAGCCCTCCAATTTCCTTGTTTAGTAAACTTGCTGGGGCAAGTTCCATTAAACAGTGCCATGTTCTCCGAAATTGAACTAGATAGATTTAAATCTACAAGGCACTCGCTCCATATGTAGTCAAACTTTCAGGTGGAAAATCTAGGAAGCACTCTAGACGATCCAGTGTCACCTTTGTCAGAGAAATCAGTTTACAATTATTGATCACACGCATTACGTAAGAGCCTTATGTCTCGTAGCAAACAAGATTACTAACGCAAGTATCCGCTTTACAATGTAAGGTTTCTAAATGGACTTACCAAAGTAATTATTTTATTATTTGAAAGAGCTATGAACAACTGTTACGGCTCTAGCCGATGAAGCGAAAATTGAAAACTACTTAAGTTGACAGTTTCAACATCATATATGTAGGTGGACCACATGATGTTGAAACTGTTAACTTAAGTAGTTAATTAATGTTTTTGGGTGGGAACGATTGAAAATAAATACTATTTTTCTGTGCGAAAAATGTGGAAAACATTCAGTTATTAATACCTACTAAACAAAATGGTAGTGATTGTTAGTACGCAAATTATTTCAGTTTTATGGAAATAGTGAAAACTGGAGACTAGATACAAATTAAATTAGGTAAATAAATAGCAATAGGGTTCTTGAAATACGAAAAGAACAAAAACAGATAATTTTCAAATAGCTGTATTTATAATAATAAGTTAACAGCGGTATCTAGTAAAAGTCTAAATAAACAAGATAATTCAAGCGTACTTAACACTGAATCTTAAACGAGGGTTGTGTTTCTCACAAACTATAAGCAATTCCACTGCTGGCGATATTTTGAGCGCTCTATACAAATAATGGAACTCAAGATAACGAGATGCACACAATAGTCGCAGAACTACGACTAGACAGTTGTCACAATACATAAGGAGTGCTACTTCACCGAATATCATTATTATTTTCTCACTTCAATTTTCTTGTGTTCACGACTTTTTTGCTGTGGACTGAGTAGGCGCGACATCGTTATCATTTTATTCACTATTATTCACTTGCATTGTACATGGCTGAAACAATATAGAAATAATTTCTCAAGCTTCATCACGCTGCGTTTTAAGTATATACGCCAATAATTATTGTTCTTGATGCTTATATCACAGAACACCAAAAGTTTTATAAGATCAGTTTATTTTATTGTAAGTTTCACATCCATTTTGAAGCTGATTTTCAAAATTTAATCATGCCTTGTGTCTAGTGATGGCCAATACGTTGAGTGTAAGTCATTTAATTGCATCGAAACACATGTAAAACTGTGAGTAAACTAGAGTTATTACAACTGTAGTAATTGAATCACTTACACTTTCTAACTGTAATCTGTGATGATCTATTATAATACTCATCGAAGATAATATCAGAAACCTTTGTTAAATACCATTTGTTATCAAACGCATCGCTATCTCACAGGTTTCTGCACTAATTGTATTTGATCACGTTTATTTCGTGTTATGTTCATCTTGGTGTTTCTCTCTTTTTGCATCGATAAAGAAAAAATCAAATGTACCACGCGGTGTCGACGGTAATGGCAATGAGGTAACTGTGCCCCGTAGGTGTGAGCCTATGTTTGTAAATGTTTCATTTTATCCAGATGTTGGAACTATACCGCTCATCCTTTGACACGTAGAACCAATCCTGAACAGCATGTGTATATATATGTATTATTTATGCTTGTGTACACTGACACACAATATTTATGTTAGCGATAACTTTTCACCAGCTTTTAGATTAAACAATACACACTTCTACCAAGAAATGCGCTTGGAATCCTTCAGTTGTAAATTGTACTCAATCCTTTCGGCTTTGAATTCAGTTCGCAATAAATAAAAATCAGTGTGCTTGCTTTGATTCCAGTCTGAT